>CM062818.1:1696642307-1697242307 GCA_031772625.1 Pinus tabuliformis
AAGCCATGAAAAAAATGAGCTATGGTATATTGCACTTTTCCCATGGAAAAATCTTATAAATAGCCAAATTTGTCCTCCAACACACCAAGAAAAATAACATGGAAAGTTGAAATGCTCCCAATACTCCATAAAAAGATGTTGAATGCTCCCATTCCTCTTGTAAAGAGTCTTGGAATGGGTATGGTCTCTAGAATGAAAAAAATAGGGTTAGAAAAGGTCAAAATAATATTTAAAAGGAGGATAACGATGGAAATACCTTGTCAAATAAAGAACACAATGTCTAGGTTCATCCCCTCTATATTCTCATCTCACCTAGAATAAGAACCCTCCATGGGAGGAAAAGTGAGGAAAAGTACAAGTAAAATTATGCTACTAGAGTGAAAACATGATATCCTACCTTGCAATCAATTCATATCAACAATTTTCCTTAGAAATGAGTGTGGGTGAGAGGAAGATCATTTGATCAAGGAGCCATAAGGAATTTCAACCATTGTAAGTTTCCATTTTAGTAATATAAAACTATGCCCCACCCCCAACTTCCCATTTATCTATGCATTTTACATGTGAATGGTCAAATTTATGTTTATTTTGTATATATTTGGATGACTAATTCTCGTTAGTGCTTCTTTGGGAGAATAGAGTGTGTGTGTTTTGATCTCTGATTGCAAGAAATGGATGTTGGCTACTAGGACAAGGATTCTTTGAGAAGGCGTCAACTAAATTGAATTTCAAAATAAATGATATGCACACAAATATCTTATTATCCTTATATGAATGTATATGCATCTTAATCAATATGAGAAACTAATGTATTGTTATTATATGTCACAGATCAAGGGAAAATATATGGAAATGACTCCTTGGAAACAAGGGGGAATTTGAGGAAAACATATATCACCATGTTACCAAATCTATAACTAATATATCCATTAGTAGTAGCTAACCAAGGTCATCCTAATATTAAACGATGACCTCTAATACAAGATCTAAGAATAACACACACATATTAATAGGATATTTATGTGAATCACAAAGATAATTATTCATATAGAATCCCTTCTAGTCTAATAGTGGATGGATCTTCTAGTTTAAGGATTGTAGGAGTTTTCTTAAGATTGTATAATTAGAGCATCTCCATGGTTTCCTTGGTCATTACATTTGTGGTGGAACCAAAGTCAACCAATCTATTTGAAATACACATCGAATTGATTTAGACATCTTGTTGGAGAGTTGGTCTTCTCATACTTGGAAATGAGATTTTTATTAGACATCAAGTTTTTCAATTGTCCTTCCATGTAGATAGTAGGAGGAATCCTTGGTTTTCTTATATCTTCTTAGCGCATAACTGTTTAATGGTCTTGGCATGTATGGGAATATCATTGATTTTACCAAGATTTATCCTTTCCATATATGGAGGAAGTGGGGCCATCTTGGTAGATGATGGTTGGTTTGACATTGTGGGAAGCCTGAATTGTGATGTGTGGGAGGAATGACTCCTGTATTGTTTTTCAGGATGATTTACTTTTGACTGTTGTTCCTCCTCTTCATCATTCTTTGTAATAATTGAAGGAGTATCTTGATTAAAAAAAATTATGATGTGACGTGGATATATTAACATTCTATAGGGAAAATGCAGTATGTAGGATAAATGAATAGTTCAATAGTGTAAGTATTTTGGATCATTTTATTATTATTAGTATTATGGTGGATTTATGTAGGTAGTTGCAGTCATGGAGGAGCACTACATTTAAGGTTTTTATAAGTGGTTGCAATGGCTACTATTGAGGCCATAGAGATAATTGGATTGAAACTTATTGGTTCCAATGGATAGGTCCTTTCCTTTCTTGTGACCTCTAATAAAATTTTATTGGTTGGGGTGGCCACTCTGGCCAAGTTTGAGGAGGATATTGAATTGATTGAGGAGGAAATTTTTGATTAATATGATAAGTATTAAACAAATAAGAAGGGTCTTGATTACACTTATTGTCCTTGGATACCAAGGTTTCTTTGGGGCAATGAAGCATACTTGTTATTTTCCTCATCTGCTCCTTGGTATACTTCTTTGAGATTTGGAAATGACAGACAATAGTTGATGGGATGATTCTAGTCACAAATTCTACATAATTTGATGTTATTAAGTTGGCATTCCTCAAAGGATGCCTTCGTATAGATCTCTAATAGAAAATAGATAATTCCTTCTATATTTCTACTTATTTTTTATTTTCCTACAAGATATTTGACTTTGAAGTTAATGAACTAAGAATACCAATCTTAAAAATGTCCAACAAGTTACCTATTTTCACATTGGTGATTCCTCTTGAGGCTAATTTCACGAGTATGGTGGAGACATCCCTTTCACCTTTACCACGCTT
Source organism: Pinus tabuliformis (assembly GCA_031772625.1). Lineage (NCBI taxonomy): Eukaryota > Viridiplantae > Streptophyta > Pinopsida > Pinales > Pinaceae > Pinus > Pinus tabuliformis. The sequence continues at coordinate 1,696,644,680 of CM062818.1, forward strand.
GAAGGCTCCTCTAGAATATCTCCTACATAGTTCACAAATATTATCATATTCTTCTTGCGAGATATTAGTCCTCATTGAACTCTCTTTCCATAACTATTACCTCTACTCATTAAATTCATTAGGTCTATACATTCATCCTTCATCCCTATAAGCATAATGGTCCACTAAGTATTCTAGTCCAATTTCAATTTCTACGTAATATTCCAATATTTCATCCTTATTTTGAGTAATTTCAAATATTTATTCATGAATGTCTTTTCCTTTGTAGTAATATTGGTACTTCCAAGGGAACTTTTCCTTCATGTTATTCCATGTGTCAATGAATTTTCCTCTAAGCCCCATGAACCATCGTAAATATTAACTCTTAAGGGTGGCAGAAAATAGTTATAATTTCTAAGGATAAAATATATAATCATATCTATGACATAAGACATTGTTGATGGGGAAAATGTACCACCAACAGCTAGGGGGTCACCCTAGTTCGAAGTCCCAATCATACCTCACAATGTTTGGGATAAGATCGCCAACTATTATGTGGGTCTCGTTTCTACCATGTATGTGCTACTCATGGTTTTCAAATGAAGATAAGTTTAGTATGAGATCAAGAGTGGAATGCTTGAAAATGAGGATGAAATTAACCCACGTGTGACAAACTTGCAAAGAAATGTACAAGAGTATGGCATCAAAATAACAAGAAGAAGTACACCTAGAAAAGGAATCAATTGGCCAAAACCATCCAAGAAATACAAGTAAGAATGTACTATATTTTGATTACACATTAGTTTGCAATAAATTACTAGCATTAGCATGGGCTAAAGAAAGAAAATATCAAAGCAAACATATAAGTAATCACCATAAATTAGTTCATCAACATAAAGCTAATATGAAAGCACATATGTGGACATGATTGGAGTATTGGTTAGCCACTACCACTGGTAGAGGAATGCATAAGAATCTATGCCAAAATGAAGAAATTCTTATTAATGATATTGCAATTTCAAATCCATACACCACAAGCTTGTCAAATCCCAATAGTGGAATATGGGTAGTTAATATCATCTCCAAACAAGAATTCTAGCCTCGCAATCACTCAACCTATAAGCTACCAAGAGAAAGAGTGCTCTAAGATTAGAATACTATAGCTATGCTACAAGATTAAAGTGCCAAAAGCCCCTAAAGAATGAGACATAAGGGTCCTTTTATGCAAGTTGGTGAGTGACCTTTTAATTCTCCCTTGACTTTTCAGATTCCCTCATTTCCCATTCATCTCTAAAAACTTTTCAAATTCTAAATGTCTCTTAGATGACCCTTATCATTGATTATGAAAAAAAATTATAATGTGATAACATAAATGATGAGCCTCATAAATGGGTAACTATATGGGCCCATTTTACCTCCTAACCTAGTCAAATCAACCATTCTATTAGCTTATTGTATGATTTTTTGATTATATTTATGCCTATAGGGTGAGTTGAGTTAGTTATTATGCCATGTGGTCTAACATGTATTTAATGTAGATTATTGATGGATTTCGAGGTCAAAGTCAAGGATCTAGTGGTCAAACTATAGAAATAACTCGAAGGAGATAGAGGAGAGGACTTATAGGAGGGAATCCCCTTCATTTATTGCTTCTCACTTCGAATTCCCCTTCATTCAGCTTAAAGTACAAGCAACCGAATCATGCACTAGAAGGTAGCCTAGCAAGTGGAAGATGATTGATAGTAATCTCGAGTTTTGGGAGCCAATCCTCCCTGGTTCTAAGGAATATGTTGGTAGCTTCAGATGTATAAGTAGAAATGCCTAGGGCATCACTAGGGTCAACGTTTCTTTGCTTGTGTAAACTCTGCTCAAATTTCGAGCTTACTATTTTATGATAGTTTTATATAATCTTGTTATTTTTTGATAATGAAGATGGGATCCTTTTTGAGCTAGCACTAAGTTACCTCAGAGGGCTGAAGATCTTGGGTTAGGGCCCAATCCAAACATCCAAGCTTCTATTTACTTGTATTTGTATGCTTTACTTTAGTTTGTAGATTAGTTTGCTGTTACATGTATTTCTCTTATGGTTAAGAATGGGTTACTTTTGATGATTTAGTAGCTTGATTACATTTGTGATTTCTGTAGCAAGTTAGGAAGTGATAAGAGAAGATTAAAAAGGCTAGAAACAGTTCCTTTGCCTCTCTTCCTCCCTCTGGGACCATGATTTGAGGCAAAGACTCTCTTGCTGCCCCAAAAACACAGATTTTCCTCATTCCTAGGACTTCTAGTGTTTGCAGCTCTCCAGTAGGTTTATAGTCCAGTTTTTATTTGCTTTAGATATTATATATCATGTTCACTTCCTAATTTTCAATAGTCCTTTTGCATGCTTTCCTTCCTTACAACATTTCCCAGCATCTCCTTCTATACATCATAGTTTAGGCCATTTTAATGCAAAACTCTGTTTTTCCTAGGATGCACTCATTTCATTGGTTGCTTGATTTTCTTGGTTGACTGTTAGTTTTTATGCAGTAGATCTCTTCCAAAAGTAGGCCAACTTACCAAAAATCACACCTTCCATTTGACCCAAGCCCTATAGGTCTCCCAAACCTCACCTCAATTCTGCCCTAGTTTCCTTCATTTTTCATAGAACTTCTTCCTCTCTCCTCGAGCAAACCCAATCATATTTATCTCTCCTAGTGATTCATGGTAGACCTTAGGTGCCCTAACACTTCATTCCAACCTTCATCCACCTTTTCCACCCACCCTCACACCATAAAACAATGAAAATTGCTCTCGGCCTTCTCCTGTAGGCCTCCTGTAGTTTCCCTATTTTCCTCCTATAGTTTTCCTGTGTCCTCCTGTAGTTTTTCTTGTAGGCTTTATTTTGAAGGCCGAGTGTGGGAAAAGCCTCCAGAAGGCCACCTAAGACCTCCTAGGATCCATCCACACCATTCTACATCCTCCCAAGCTCCAAAACTGCCCTCTAACGCCACCTGTTCGCTGCCACACTCACACACAATAAATTAGATGCATGTTAATTTCACATAAAAACACATAAAAATCCAAAAACATGTATTTTGCTTATTTACTTCCAGAAATAGCATGGTTAGATGTTGTTTACTTCCTTGAGTAGGTAATGGCATTAGCATGTTAATTAGGGTTTACTAGGTTTTGGTTTACATTCCAGTCTTTCTCCTTTTTGCAGTTAGAATAGCATCTGTAGAGTAATATTTCTTTCCTTTCATCACACATAGAGCTTCTTCTGAACTCTATAGAAGTTGGCTTGAGCTCCTAGTGATCTCACGCCGGCTGACGAAGTGACAACCTACAGTGAGAACTAGTACTTGTGCATATAGCACCGACGCTTCCAAGTTTGTTACGAACTACCGGGTTGATAAAAGTAAAGTTGGTAGCTTAGGAGTTGCAACATTCTTGCTGCAATACTAACACCCACCACTTTTTGGCACCGTTGTCGGGGAATCATCGGAGTATTCTGTGATTACTACTTTCTTCTATTTCCTATTGCAACATTCTGCTAATAGTTTATTTCAGAAAAAGTAGACTAGTCATTTATTTTCTTTTAGTTATGCATTTCCTTCCTTTCCTTTTCAATTCTGCAAATTTCCATTCAGCAAGTTCATTTCAGCTAGTTGCAATTTGTTTTGTTCAATCACAATTTCAGTTTCTATAGGTACTTTCAGTGTGAGGAAAAAGAAACAAAAAACCAACCAACAATATTTCCTTTCATGCCTTGTAGGAGTAGAGATAACTTAGGATAATTTTTTCCCAACACCCCCACTGCTTCACACAACCATCCTTCTCTCTTATTCGGTTGCTGCAATCAAGAAGAACCCTTAGGTGAACATATAGACATATTTTAAGAACCTATAGGGGAAGAAGAAGAAGAAAACATTCCAAGAGAGTTGGTCACAGAACAAGGTAGTCAGTTCACTTCCAACTTGATTGAAGACCTGCTCACATATCATAATATCAAGCACAGGACTTCCACCCCTTACCATCCACAGGCCAATGGGAAAGTGGACGTCACTAACAGATCATTGGAAGGGATCCTAACCAAGGTAGTGAACAGTAGTAAAAAATACTGAGCAGACAGATTAGTTGAGGCCACTTGGGCCTACAACACAACATGGAAGACCACCACAGGGTTCACACCCTATGAACTGGTCTATGGGAAGAAGGATTTGATATCAATAGAGTTTGAATTCAATACCCTAATGATGGCAGCTCAGCTAGACCTAGACCTCAACCATACACAGAAGGATAGAATACTTGAGCTCAATGGATTGGATGAATACAGATTGTAATCCCTTCTCCATACAGAGGTATTTCAGCTTCAGAGAAAGATATGGCATGACAGAAATATCAAGGAGAAGCAATTCCAAGAGGGAGATTGGGCACTACTCTATGATTCAAGATACAAGGATTTCAAAGGCAGATTGAGGACAAGATGGCTGGGACCCTACACTGTAGAGAAATGCAATGACAATGGTTCAGTTCTGATCAAAACCATTGATGATGAAGCCATCCCCATGCTCGTCAATGGACATCGGTTGAAAGTCTACAAGAAACCTCTCTCCAAGCGAGAGTTTATTGAAGATTTGAATAAAAAAGTGATGGTAGTGGAACATGTCTTAGCTTCCACTTCACCCACTCACTGAAGAAAAAAGAGAAAAAATAAGGACTCAACTGAAAACCTCCATGAGGCGCTTGAGTCCCATCATTGGGTTGAAAACCTCTTTTGAGGCAACCCAGTGATGTCAAAAAAAAAAGGGAAAAGAATATGATCCTTGGGTGAAAACCTCCCTTGGAGGCGCCCAGGGTAGGGAATTAAGGTGAAAACCTCTCTGAGGCACCCTAGTTATTTTCAAAGAAAAAAAAAAGAGAGAAAAAATGAATTTTTATTGCATTGTAGGTTTGCAGGAGGACTACAAGGAGCAGAGGAAGGTGCCAAGGGGACCCTGACATTCATACCAACATCCATCTCATATTCTCCACACCTTCCTCCATCATTTTTGGCATCTCTTTCACCCCACTGTACCTCTTCTTCCTAAACTGTGTTTTCTATAGGAGGCTCTGTTTTTTCTACAGGAGGCTCCTGTGGGAATTACAGAGAGCCAAAAGTGTCTACAGGAGGCAGTTTGAGGGACAAGAAAAGCTTCATGAGGAACCTATAATCCCTCTTACCATATTCAAACTTCCTTGCCATCATTTCCAAGCCTGCATCACACTCCAAGCATCATTATTATTTTTTTCCTTTCCAAGAAAAACACAGAAAAACAATTTTTCAGTTTTGAAAAAAGAAAAAGGAGGAAAAGGCACCATTAACTTTACCTGAAGCTTACCTACTATCCCTCCATCATTCATCTCCATCTCTGGCATCATTCTCTAGCTCCAAGCATAGGTAAATAGCTGAAGTTTCAAGGGGAGAAGCAACTACAGGAGCTCCTGTAGGAATTCTTGTAGCAGCTGATTCCATACATGTCTAGTACCAACAGCAAGGGAAAACACATCTGAAGGTTGAAAAGGCACATGTAGCTCAGCTCCAACAAAGGAAGAACCTGCAAAAACACACAACAACACATCAACAAGCAGAGACAGCATGCATGAAGGAAAATGAAGGCATGCAGTAGAGAAAGCCACAACACCTCACAGTCGATGGCAGCAAATACACTCGGATTACAGGTAAGTAGCTAAGTCACTCCTCTATCTACATTTTTGTAATTAGGAATCATATGAAGGAAATGAGATGGTTGAAATCGAAAGAGGGAAAGGTGGCCAGTTAACTTGGCCACCTTCATTTAGTTGACTCCACTTAACTGAGATATCACCCACACATGCGCACAGTTAACTCAAGCAAAAGATGCGAAGGAGAGGTAGTGGGAGAAAGAGTTAACTCTGATGCAGTAATGAGGGGATGATTATGGGGGGGGTCATGATGACCAAGCAGGTGGGGACAAATGGCCCTAATCTGGGCAACGTACACCTTGCCAGCTCAACACTCATAACCGAAAACAACAATAAAAGGTAGTGAACACTTCTCCCTGCGCATTCTCACCACCTTTTCTTCAGTTTCTCCTCGTAACTCAGCCACACAATAGTCTTCTTATGCCCCCACAGCCTCATATCCACCATTCTCCATCGATTTCCTCCATATTTTTTCTCTCGGCATTTTCTACAGGAGCACCTACAGGAAATATACAAGAGGGACAATGGGCTTCTACAGGAGGGGAAGTGAGTCATTTTGAAGGGAGAAAACGTGATTTTTGGCACTAATTTTAGTCTGAAGAGGTAGGGTTCATGAATGCCTTCTGTTGAATATGAAAATGTGAAAGAGTTGGTCTCAAATTGAAGATAAAATTGTTGAAAAGTGTGCAACAAGAAATGCTTGTTGAGAATGCAACAAGATGATGGAGCTTAGTGGAAAGGAGTCGCCTTCACTAAGTAGGCCCGCAGGCCATGTATGGCGCAAAGTCTATTTTTGGATCACAGCAGGAGTGATCATAGCAGGAGTGATCAGAGTCTATTTTTAGACTGCTAGTCAAAAATAGAAAAGTCAAATATTATTGTCTCATAACAATATTTAGACTATAAACTTTATCTTATTCTCTTGGAGCACTTCAGTTTGAGCTACAGATGTGGCACATGCAACTGTTAGAAGGAAATACGCTTTTCTTGTGAGTCAGTTGAGCTATTGCATGCAGGACATCAGTTAGAACTCATGCATGTGAGTTCTGTGGAGTTGATGGAGTTGTGTTCAATTTGACTTTGTTAAACTAGTTGTAATTAGTCTAACTGCAAATAAACTAGTGATGAGTGAGTGAATTAATTGATTAAATTAATTCACTAATTATTAACTCATAAAGCAAATAAATAATACATCAGTTAACTCAGTGCATGGACAGTTCAGTGGAGATAGGTGTTAGAGGTTGAGATTGCTATCAGTTGTGACTAGAGTTGTGCATGAGATCTTGTACAAGCAATGTATTGAGTATGCCCATGAGGATTGCACAACATATGCCTAGTAGAATAGCCTGTGCTCACGTGATTTCCAGTGTAAGTGATTTTCACAAGGTAAATAGGAGTTTGGATCAGCCATTCATCATTCATTCTCTTGCAAGATTGTGCAATGGAGGCAGGCAAAGCAGCGGGGGAGATTTGGAGATCAGACCTGAGCTGTATTGTGTGTAACAGGTGGAGATAGTGCTAGATACTTGTGATGAGTATTGTACTATGTAATGTTACATGTTCTCAATCATTAATATACAGATAGTGTGGGGTTTTCAGCTGTAAGCTTTCCCCGAGTTACATACTGTGTCAATGTGTGCATGCTATTGATGTTTCATTTTTTTTGATGCTGCTAAATTGATGATCAACATAGAGGAGGTTATGTATTATGCATGTATTCCACAATAGTGTATAATCGGGATAATCTCTGTTGAATATGTGTTTATTAGTCAAAATTTCTACAAAAATGAGTCTTTAAGAGGATAGAAATACATAAAAAGAAAATTCTGTTTTAAAAAAAAAATCACAGTCCCCTCTGTTTTTCTATTTCACTCAAAATTATTTGTCTCCACCTCCATATATGGTTTTTCAAAAGATGTACAGGCAGTATGATAGGGGTGTTTATGAGAAAATATCCCACTAACTCCACTAGACTCCATGCACATCCTCAAGTGGTGGAAATATTTACAAGGGCAAGCTAAGTGAATTTCTTTGAGAATTTTAGAGGGTTTGATGATGAAATTGCCCATGAATTTTCTCTCTTTCTGGTCCCTCACACAATAACTCATGCTACTATAACCATTAGAGGCCTCTCCATTGAAATAACCCCTAAATTCATCAGTAAGGTCACTACCCTTCCTCTTGGTCTGCCTTGGAGTAAAGATGAAAAAATAATTGGCCAGGATGCCAAGAGGAAATTTTTCCAAGATAATGAAACCCTTGTTGAAGACAAAAATGGAATTAGGATGGCTAGTGTACCATATCCCTGGGATGAGGTTAGCTACCAAGTGATCAAATACATTTCTTGTGAGGGGAGGCACATCATTGTTTATGGATATCATTTCAGAATCCTCCAAGAATTGAGATATTGCATGGATACCCTAGCACATCAAAAGCTCAGTATCCCTTACTTTCTCCTTTAGTCCCTCATTGACTCCATCACCAAGGTACAAGAAGGAAATTCACAGTAGCTAGCTCACCATGGCCTAATCAAGATCCTAGTAGAAGAAGCCCTCCATACCCTTACAATCCCTATAGCATGGAAAGTTTTTAGAAATATGACAGCTGAGGATGAAATCAAGGCACTAACCTATGATGTCAGTCCTGCTGTCAGTGAGGAGGGAGAACAACAAGGAGGAGAAGATGAAGCCATTGGTGACATAGTAGAGCAAGAGAGGAAGGAGGAAATAAAAGAAATAGAGGAGGGGAGAGTTGAAGAGATAGAGCAGGAGGAGCAAAAAGAGACAGAAGAGGGAGAAAAGCAGGCAGAGAGGGCAGAGAAAAGAGAAGAGTCCCCTGAAACTTTGGAAAGAGAAATAGCAGCTGCCCTCAGTACACCAATCAAGCAGCAACAGAAGAGGAAAAGAAAAACCTCCATGTATTTCAGGGCAAGGAAGAGTACCAGAATTAAAACAGGCACACCTTAGCCCTCATCAAAGACTCCCATTAACATTGAAGATTCACCATTTGTAAAGGTGAAAGAATATCCTTCCAAGACACCCATAACCTATGAAAGGAGGACTACAAGATCTTCTACATGGAAGGGAAAGGTAATTCTACAGGACCCCAAAACATACCTACAGGGGGCTAAAACAGTCCTACAGGAGACACTGTCCAAACTATAGGAGACACAAAAAGTTGAGGAAAAAATAGGAGGACAGCCAGAGGTGAAAGAGGAACCACAAGAGCTACAAGAACCTGACCCCCAGCGTAATCTTGACTCCTATTACAGACTACTTGAGGGAGGCAAGATAATCCAACAAAAATTTGCAATTCCACTATTTTTTGAATTGGAAAAAGAGAGAGTGAGAACGCATAGGTGGATGCAGATAGCCAAGTCCAAAGGAGTTGAGGATATTGGCCACATGGAAGACAAAATCAAGGAAATGGGTAGGGAATTTAGTGCTCTTAGAGACAGAGAAGCCATTTCAAGAAGCCACCTTGAGAATGAGAATGAATTACTAAGGAGGCAGCTACAGGAGAAAGAGACTCATTTGGCATACATTGCCAACTTATCCATAGAAGCATTACAATGCAGAACACTGACCAAATATTGTGGCCTCTATCTGAAGGATCAATGGCTTCAATTCCAAATAAAAACTTTGGCACAAAGAGGCATAATGCCTTTCCAAGACTACAATCAGTTCATGGATTTGTGTGACCAAAGCACCTCCCAGGACAAAGAAAATATGGCCGAGTTCTATCTACACAACATGGCCCTCACAAACCTGAATGTGTGGGATCCCAATGCCAAGCTAGTGGATCTGCAATTAATGGCCATGGCGTCATGGATGAACCATGAAGAATTGAGGGCAGAAGAAATGAAAATATTGTTAATAAAAGAGCAGAATGAACCATTGATGATAAGAGCTGAGCCATCAGATCCTATGGCACTCATCAGCACACACAACCTGCTTGCCAATGACCCTCAGATTGCCCCTAAATATCTAGTCAATCAGGAACAAGCCATTGCACACTTTGAAGATATGCGTAGGCTACTTGGGGATGACTGTGTGCATGCATGCATGAGAAGAAGGAACACCCTACCCCACAACTTGTATATCAGAGAATACCGTTCCCCCATGAGGTTGAAGGAGGCATTGAAAAGAGTGCCAATGTACAAGCGCTCCATGCAAAGGCTGAAGGTCAACTGGATTGGCCTCAAACTGAGTCCTCCACTCATATTAGGCATGCTGGAAGGCAAAAGAGAAGAAGAAGTGAAGGAGCAGGGGAAGGACATACAGAGAAAGGCATGATTTTATGGAGAACATGAGCAGACCACATCAGAAGCCTGGAATGCTAGGGAGGCCACCAGGGCCATAAAAGACGAAGAGATTGACTAGGTTGCTTAGACGATGAGCAACACCTTCAGTAGGGGGGTGAAGATGAGCCTCATAAATGGGTAATTATATGGGCTAATTTTACCTCCTAACCTAGTCAAATCAACCATTCTCTTAGCTTATTGCATGATTTTTGATTATATTTATGCCTATAGGGTAAGTTGAGTTAGTTATTATGCCATGTGGTCTAACATGTATTTAATGCAGATTATTGATGGATTTCGAGGTCAAAGTCAAGGATCTAGTGGTCAAACTGTAGCAATAACTTGAAGTAGATAGTAGAGAGGACTTATAGGGGGGAATCCCCTTATTTATTTCTCCTCACTTCGAATTTCCCTTCATTCAACTCAGAGTACAAGCAGCCGAATCATGCACAAGAAGGCAACCGAGCAAGTGGAAGATGATTGATAGTTATCTCGAGTTTTGTGAGACAAGCATACCTGATTTGAAGGAAGATGTTAGTAGCTTCAAATGTATAAGTAGAGAGGCCTAGGGCCTCACTAGGGTCAACTTTTTTTTTGCTTGTGTAAACTCTGCTCAAATTTCGAGCTTACTATTTTATGACAGTTTTATGTAATCTTGCTATTTTTTGATAATGAAGATGGAATCCTTTCTGAGCTAGCACTGAGTTACCTCAGAGGGCTGAAGCTCTTGGGTTAGGGCCTAATCCAATAAGCCAAGCTTCTCTTTACTTGTATTTGTATGCTTTACTTCAGTTTGTATATTAGTTTGCTGTTAGATGTATTTCTCTTATGGTTAAGAATAGGTTGCTTTTGATGATTTAGTAGCTTGCTTCCATTTGTGCTTTCTGTAGCAGGTTAAGCAGTGATTAGAGAAGATTCAAAAGGCTAGTAACAATTCCTTGTCCTATCTTCCTTCCTCTGGGACCATGATTTGAGGCAAAAACTCTCTTGCTGCCCCAAAAACACAGATTTTCCTCATTCCTAGGACTTCTAGTGTTTGTAGCTCTCTAGTAGGTTGATAGTTTAGTTTTACTTCGCTTTAGATCTTCTTTATCATGTTCACTTCCTTATTTGCAATATTCCTTTTGCATGCTTTCCTTTCTTACAGAATTTCCCAACATCTCCTTCTATACATCATAGTTTAGGCCATTTTAATGCAAAACTCTGTTTTTCCTAGGATGCACTCATTTCATTGGTTGCTTGATTTTCTTGGTTGATTGTCAGTTTCTATGCAGCAGATCTCTTCCAGTAGTAGGCTAGCTTACCACCAATCACACCCTCCATCTGATCCTTGCCCTATAGGTCTCCCAAACCTCACCTCAATTCTGCCCTAGTTTGCTTCTTTTTTCATAGAACTTCTTCCTCTCTCCTTGAGCAAACCCAATCATCTTTCTCTCTCCCAGTGATTCATGGTAGACCTTAGGCACTCTAACACCTCATTCTAACCTTCATCCACATTTTCCACCCACTCTCACACCCTCAAAACAACGAAAATTTCTCTCGGCCTCCTCTTGAAAGCCTCCTATAGTTTTCCTATGTCCTCTTGTAGTTTTTCCTGTAGGCTTTCTTTTGAAGGATGAGTGTGGTAAAAGCCTCTAGAAGGCCACCTAAGACCTCCTAGGATCCATCCACACCATCCTACATCCTACCAAACTCCAAAACCGCCCTCTAATGCCACCTATTTGCTGCCAGACTCACACACAATAAATTAGATGTATGTTAAATTCACATAAAAACACATAAAAATCCAAAAATATGTTTTTTGCTTATTTGCTTCCAGAAAGCATGGTTAGATGTTGTTTACTTCCTTGAGTAGGTAATGGAATTTATTTTATGGTTTTCATAGTGTTTTTGGCAAAAGTAGAATTAGCTTGTTAATTAGGGTTTACTAGATTTTGCTTTACATTCCAGTCTTTCTCCTTTCTGCAGTTAGAATAGCATCTGTAGAGTAATCTTTCTTTCCTTTCAACACACATAGAGCTTCTTTTGAAATCTATAGAAGTTGGCTTGAGCTCCTAGTGATCTCACGCCGGCTGACCAAGTGACAACCTATAGTGAGAACTAGTACTTGTGCATATAGCACTGACGCTTCCAAGTTTGTTACAAACTACTGGATTGATAAAAGTAAGATTGGTAGCCCAGGAGTTGTAGCATTCTTGCTGCATTACTAGCGCCCACCAATAAAGGAAATGGACTTTGAGGACACAAATTGTAAGTTCATATAACCAACAATTATCCCAACTCTAGTATTGCAAACACACAACCAATAATTAGGATACCAGATAAAATTTTTTCAATGTAACATGATATAAAAATATGACCGTAAGTATCCCTCCCTTTATCATGAATGAAACTATTGTTAGTGTCGGTTGCATAGTGGATTGATCCTCTTGCTAAAGTTGTAAGTTGTAGAAACTTGTATAGGTTTTTGGTGGAAGATTTCACCACTGACTTGTTGTAATGGATGCCTATTTATTTTTTAATTGCATTTTCTTTTATATGGTGAGATACTCTATGGGTAACCATGTAGGATAGCCTTAAAATACTTTTCTAAGCTATTATGTGAATATGCCAGCCATTGTTGTAACTCCTATAGCAAAATAATTGGATAGTCTCCTCTTTTTTTTCAAATTATGTTGTTAATGGAATTTTAGATGTTGAACCAAAGAGATTTGCACAACTAATTGTTAAGGTTTTTACTTCCTTCTATTCTTATATTCATGTAGAAAGGATTCTTACCAAGAAAAATATGAGCAACAACCATAAAAATCAATATGAGATACAACCTTCCTTCAATACCATAAGAAAAGCAACCCCATTCAATCCCTTTTAGATTGTTAACCATGGTTCACCATTATTTTTTGGGTTAAACCCTTTAATACTAGATATGTTTTTACTTTTTTCCCATGACAATCAACCATATAAATAAATCCATGGATCTTTGTGCAATCAAACTCATGGCGTGCTTCTTCGTGTTTGGAAGCTCACTATGAATGTATTCTTGAATCAGTGACAATATTAAAGCATTTTTTTAGCACAACCCTAATAATGGTGTTCCATTTTATTTTAGCTAAGAGTTAGACTATCTCTTTATGTGTGTCATATCCATGAGGTAGTGATCTAGTGGATCAAAATAATTCTCAAAATTGAAAGTGTGCAACAGAGATCAAAATCTATACGATTGGATAGATCTCAACAATCTGAATCCAACACACCTCATTTCACTCAAATCTGACATCAGATGCTCCCATAAATGCGTTCTGATCGAATTGGTAAACACAAATTTATTTATTTATATTTATTTAGTTATCTATATATATATATATATATATATATATATATATATGAATTCATGCTTCTGTGATCCATAATGAATCAAGAAAAATCATTCGGTATAAATCACATAAGAGAAATTTCTGGCCGACGCGTTTCGAACCAACAAGTGTGGTTCATCATCAAGAGAAAATTTTGGCAAATGGATAGGTGAATGGGTATTTTTGGGCTAGTGGAAGGCTTCCACATGGCCTCATCCGATTTGTCAAAAAAAAAATGTTTGCAGGAATTCTCCAAGGTAAAATTTTTAATTATTATTGTTGATTGGGTTTTTTTGTGGCCAATGGTGGAAGGCCACCTGGACCAATCAGAGGTGGCCACATGAACTCCAAGTGGCACATTAAAATTGGTTTGAGAGCCAAACAACACCCTCGGGGTTCAAAATTGGCACCTCAAGTATATCAACCAAGTCCAATACCATCACGTTGCACTACGATGCTTATTAAAACATTGTATTCAAAATATATTAAATGTTTGTTGAATGACGCATTGGGAGAGGGTTTGGGCTAAGCCCTAGCCCCTGGCTACCCTTGCACCACAGGACCATAGGTGAGGAGCCAAGGCCTAGGGCCTAGCCCAACCCTCATGGCCCGCAATATTCAAATACCCAGACAAAGGAGTTAATCGCATAACCGAGAGTGGAAGTGGAGGGGGATGACCCTAGGGTCGTATGACCCCAATGTGTCCAACAATGCGACAACAAAAGAGGGCTAGCCACAAGGATCCAACCCATGGTTAAAACCATCGCCATATGTCCAAAAACACGCTAGGAGGAGAGGGCCAACCCACTATCACATGCGGTTACATGGAACCAAAGGCGCGTGCCAAATGGGGGCCAAAATGGCCCTAGAATATCGACACCTTTTTCGGTCATATGGCTGTCATGCGACCAAGATTTCGAGGCTGTGGCATAATGGCGCCCATAACAGTCCTACAATTTTTCCCTCAGAGAGGGAATTATGCTGGGTTTAGTGCACCTATTCCACATTTGGGGTGCTCGAGCCTAGTTGAGGCCGAATTGTAGGATGGTTAACTACATAATTTGGGAAAATGAAGAAACAAGCATAACTTTCTCAGCTTTTGGCCAAATGAGGTGCAGAAAGAACCAAAATATGGGTTTTTGACAGTGCTGGATCCATTGGAGATATCAGTTCTTCTATTTGAGTAGTGTAATGTATGTAAACACACTTTTGAGCTTTTTTAATGAAAGAGGCCCTGCATTGGAACCTATACCAGGAGATGTAGCCTAAGAGAGGGGTGAAATCCTTTATCATGCTTTGTGTTATGTCTTTTAGATATGCTTAATTTTCTTGGTTTGGCTGAAAAATTTGGTTTAATTTTACTTGTTTATGTGTTTAGTAAGCTGACCCTCTACCCAAAACACATAGAATTTTCATTTTCACTTGCAAATTGTTTAAAAATCTTCAAGTTTACACATTTAGATAATTTTTGGTATCAGAGCAATAGGTTTTGTGAAGATTTTATTTGTTTGCAAGTTTGTTTTTTGTTTTTTGTTTTGTTTTTGTTTTGTTTTTTGTTTTTGTTTTTGTTTTTTTTGTTTTTGTTTTTGTTTTTTGTTTTTTGTTTTTTTGTTTTTTTTTTTTGTTTTTTTTGTTTTTGTTTTTTCTTTTGTTTTGTTTTTTTTTTGTTTGTTTTTGTTTTTTTTGTTTTGTTTTTGTTTTGTTTTTGTTTTTGTTTTTGTTTTGGTTTTTTGTTTCGTTTTTTTGTTTTTTGTTTTGTTTTGTTTTTTGTTTTTTGTTTTTTTGTTTTTTATTGTTTTATTGTTTTTTTTTGTTTGTTTTTGTTTTTGTTTTTTGCTTACAAGTTTGAAGCTCAAAAGAGGAGAAGGAGAACTTGTGGAGCCAAGATCTCAAATTGTTTCAAGGAGAACAAACACACCTCAGGCTTCAATAGTCATGGCACATGAAGAAGGTCCTGAAGAGATGTTTGAAGATGAGAATAATTTTAGAAAAAAAAAACATTATTTGAAATGTTAGATATGGTTAAAGTTTTGTATGAGGAGAGGATTCCAGACTGTATGGAGAAAGCTCAAAATATCATGGAGGAAAAGGAGACAAGCCTATAAAAGGGAATGGATTGAATGGTGATAAACCATCACCTTCACCTCCATCATCATCCGCATATTCATCTTCATCCTCACCTTCAACTTTTTCTACCCTTTCACAAACACATCCAAATTCCCCAAGGGGTCATGTTAAAACTCCTTTGCTTAAGCTTGATATTAAGTTTGAATTGCCTATGTATACTAGAGAGGTAAATGAAGAAAGATGATAATTGGATTCATCAAATTGAAGTGTATTGCAGGATATAAAGAATCAAAGATAATGAAACCAAGATTCAGCTTGCTTATCTTAGATTGGAAGGTGCAACACTAATTTGGTGGGAAGCCAAAACTCAAGAGGACATGAAGAAATATGGTAAGGTTTTGTCCTCTTGGAATGATTTTGTTGTTGCAATAAGAAGGAAATTTTATCCATTATCATACATGAAAAAAGCTATTATGGATTGGCAGAACTTTAAGAAAGCTAAAGGGAAAACTGTGCAATCTTATACTCAAGAATTTAGGAAAAGAGCTTCGGATTTTGGGTATAGATTTTTCCTAACAATATACTTTGTTCAAATACATTGGAGGGTTGCATAGTTATTTGAGACATACCATTCTCATGTTTAACACTACAAAACTAGATGAAGTTTGTGTTCAGGCAATTCATTTAGAGGCAAGAGGGGAAAATGTTTCTGAAGAAACTAGTGAGAGTTCCTTTGAGTCTGGAGAAAAAGGAAAAGGTAAGTTCAAAGGAAATGGGAATAAGAATTCTTCCGTCAAGATGGAGAAATAAAAGATCAAATGTAAACATTATTCCAAAGAGGGCCATGATGAAGATCATTGCTGGAAACTTCATCCAGAAATGAGAACCAAAAAGTTTAAGAACAAGGAGAAGTAGAAGACAGATGCAACTACAAAACATGATTTAGGTTCAGATTCTAGAGATGAAACAACAATCACATCCATGGGTTTGAAAGGTAAGGAAATTTCAAGTACTAGTTCTTCAAATTGTCTCAATAAAACTCAAGATGAAAAAACAAGAATAGAGATTTTCCACATTAGAGTTATTTTGAAACATATTCAAGATAGATACACTATTTGATAGTGGTTCACAAGCAAATATTATCTCAGAAGACATTGTCAAGAAGTTGAATTTAGAAACCATTCCTCATCTTAAACCTTATCCTTTAGGTTGGAGATGTGACAATGCAAAATTGCATGTGACAAAAAGATGTAAATTGAGTACATTGTTAGAGCACATAGCAAGAAGTTGAATGCATATCTTATAAATGTAGGACAAATGAAGAGGATTGTTAATGCTAGTCAGAACTTTGAAATGTTAATGATCAAACATGAAGGTGTTGAAGAATATAAAGCCTTTCAAGGATATGAATCAAGTTTGAAATCTGATTTCATTGATGTTTTAAATTCATGTGATAAGATGTTTTAGGAGTCTAACATGTTTCCTCCTAAAAGAGGTAAACAAAATGAATTAAATTTGCAGCAGCGTGAAAGTTGGTGTGAGCAAGATGTCAGTGTTAGAGAGTGTAGAGGTCAAAGAGAAAATGCAAAAGCAAATTGACAAAGAGGATAATGGTTCCAAAAATTCTTCTTGTGGGTTTCATAATGTGTTGGATTTGAAAAGGGATGGTGCATGGCAATGGCGATCACATTTGGTCAAGAGCTGAGCCAAGTACAAGGCTAGACATGGTAAACATCGTCACGATGACAATGTTCAAGGTGAGATGAATTTGAGATTGTTTGAGTTTCCTTTGATTGGAGACCGAGGAGGGAATATGTTTATTCCTTCAAAGGCAATTTGTTGTTCTGCATATTCTGGGAAATTGCAGTGAGATGTCATCTAAGACAGTAAGACGAGGACTCCAAAATCAGGGAAAATTATGTATTTTCATGAAAATCTCAAAATGAACAATTCAAGTAAAGTTCAGTGGATTGGGACTGGAATGGTGAGGGAACTATACCCTCATCTATTTGTTCATTGATAAAGAGATTTTGGAGGTCCAAAAGCTTCCAATGGGGAGGAGTGATCTGGTGGATCAAACTAATGCTCAGAATTGAAAGCGTGCGACAAATCTTGAAACCTATATGATGGGATAGATCTTGGCGATATGAATCCAACGTAACTCATTTCACTCAAATCCGACATTGGATGCTCCTAGAAACACATTTTGATTGAATTGGCAAACAGGGAAAAGTTTGGCAAATGGACAGGTTACTGGGTATTTTTGGTACAGTGGCAGGTTGCCACATGGCCTCATCTGATTGGTTGAAAAATTAAAAAAAATTGTTTGCATAAATTCTCCAAGGTCAAATTTTTAATTATTATTGTTGACTGGGTTTTGTTTGTGGCCAATGGTGGAAGGCCATGTGGGCCAACCAGAGGTGGCCACATAGCCTCCAAGTGGCACATTAAATTGGTTTGAGAGTTGAACAACACCCATGGGGTTTGAAACCATCACCTTAGGTATATAAACGAAGTCCAATACCACTGTGCTGCGCTACGACGCTTGTTAAAACATTATATTAAAAATATATTAAACGTTGGTTGAATGATGTATATGGGGAGGGATCGAGTTAAGCCCTAGTGTTGGCTTATTGGGGCCTAAACCAGGTTCAGAGGTGATTTAGCCAAATAAATCCTAGTAATACTAGCCCTTTTGGCAGAGGTCTCACTGGAAGTAGTATGTAGTATGGGAGGGTGCTAGAACCAGGTTTCCACACCCTGGAGATGTCTAATGAGTTCAAGTGGTTCGCGGTTTGACTCAACGCGCATGTCACTATGCACAATTACCCGTACCTCGCAGCTTGAGATGCTTCCTTCGTGCAACCCTACTCGAGGGCTGAACACTGTTATTACCCAAGTCCTTACTAGTATTCCACTATTAGTCGATTAACTTAGCCTACTTGCATGCATTAAGTTATACTTAGCAATATAAATCATTCATACAAGTGCACGCTGTAAATAAACAATATAATTGAAATTTATATCAAACATGTAATAACTCAAGAAAAGATACACAGAATTTGGATAAAACTTCTCTTTATTATTCTCTTCTTCGGTTACAGACTCGACTCCGCCCTGTGCACTCAGTTGCAAGGGTTCGCGCACTCAGCTGCGTAAAACTAGGCCTCTACGCACTCAGCTGGAGAGCCTTCTCCTACTCTACAACCCAAGACACACTTAGACACTTAGACTCTCGCTCTTTGTCTCTACTTTTCCATCTATTACTTCGCTACTTTTACACTTAGAGCCTCGCTCTATTTATACAATCCCATGGTCCGCAGACCATGGGTAGGCCAAAATTACATTTACAAGAATAGGACGGACAACCATATGACTCTATCATACATTTCGCACTCCGTGCTTTTAATTCGCGAAGACTTTACAACAATATTGGGTCAAAAATTGGGCTCTGAGCCCTAAAATATGCTTTGGGGGGGATTCCATGCCCAACAGGCCCCCAACAAAAACATTGTGACTCTCCCTCGTGTCACTTTGTCAGCATGACTATCTTGGCACGAAGCTCCTCCAACTGTCCTCGAACTGTGCTGATGTCGGCAGCGCACTGAGTCGCTGCTTGCTGAATCTGTTGCATCCTCTGTTCTAAGACCTCTGTGTCTGGGGCGCTTCTCTACATTAACGTGTGCATCCCCTATATGTGTGCGAGCTTTCCTTCGATGTTTGCCGTGATAGTGAAAGCCTTGTTGATCCATAGATGGACGTGCGCTTTGAGAATTGCCTCCTTATGTCGCGCCGTGTCCACCTTCTCCTTTAGTGCCTTAGCTTGCTGCATCCTCGCAAGCCACTGAGTGAGGACTATTGTTTGTGCAGTTCCTCAGACACTGTCGTATTGATGCTGGAGTTCTCACGCCTCTGTCTCTAGGCGCTGGATGTTGGGGTCCTCTTGTAGAGTTGTGAGGACCTCAAGTGCTTTCTCCAAGAAAGTGGTACAGTCTTGCACTGCACCTCCAATTTCTTCCAATCCCACTGCAATAGCACTAGCGCGCTATTCTCGGACCTCCAGGGGAGTAGAAGGCTGTGCCTTTAACCGCAGCTCAACAATATGAAGATTAAGTGTTGGGTACCTATAATACTAGTGATTACCCCATTACTATTGTAGTTATACCCCTTATTAATATTGTTGTGCCCCTATTTCCCCCATATTGTTATTACTGTGCCCCATAAAATCCCTCTATTGTTATTTTTGTGGCTTTATATTATTATTGTTAGGTCGGCTGGATTATATTGTGACTCCTTAGACTCCTATATATAGAAAGGAGGTTTTGTCATTAGAATCATCCAAGAATTGTTCATTTATGTAATGTAAAGGAGGTTTCCCCCTCGAAGAGGCTGAATTCTAAGGCGTTGATCTATCTTTTCTATATTTTCTTGAGTTGGTTTCATAACATTTGGTATCAAAGCTTTGGATTCTAGGGTTTCACTGCTCCAAACAGGTCATCGTGGAATTTTCACTATAACTTTTTTTATGCGACATTTCAGAAGTTGAAAAACAAACCCATTTGAGAAGAAATCGCACTGAACCTTGGATCCAAACTTAAGAGCTTTTTGCACTATATTTGCGGAGATATGATCTAAGGAAGTTGGTCTTTTTGCAGACTCCTGAATTACATTCCAAACAGGTGACCTGGGGAAAATCGTCATAACTTTCTCTCTGGAGATCGGATTGAAATTTCATAAGAAGGTACAGAAAGAGGACAGACTGCAGTTTTTTTTTATGCATTTTTCAGATCCAAAGGTCAAAACAGTGACTCGTGGCACGTCGTACAAGTTCTCTCTACTGAACTAGTCTATAATCTAGTCACTGTGCGAGATTTCACATAACTCTTCCTTGGAGAATCCAATTTGGGTCAGACTTGTGGCATCAGAAAGAGGACACAGAAGGCTACTACAGGTAACAATTTCAGAACTGGAGGATCTGAATTTACAGAGATACATCAGATTCAATATCAGGCTTCTACAAAATGAAAAAAGGTGTGTAGTTTGTTTTTTTAATTTTTGCGTAAGCTTGGTTTGAAGGAATTCAAAGGGAATAGTAAAGCATTATTATCGGTAACTAATGCCCCGAGGAAAGAAAATGCAAACACCTAGTAAGGAACCTGAAAGCTCTAGCATGACTCATGAAGAAGAGGAAGAAATGCTACATGATATATCAAAATTACAAGAATAAGTGCAACAAATGTCACGCTCACAAAAGCTAATAGAAGCTAAGATAAATGGCGTGGAATCTAAGATAAAGGGCATGGAAGCTAATATGGATGATTCAAAGATAAATTTGAAGAGAGATATGGCAGATTTGAAGACAGACATGGCAGATTTGAAGACAGATTTGACAAATTTTCTACAAGAAATACTTACTAATGGTGAAAAGGTTGTAACAGAAACTCATGATGTGAACAAAGGAAATGTTAATCATGATTCCATAGACTCTAATGTTGGATCAAAGACCCACAATATTCCAAAAATAGATATGAGGAAGTTTGATGGCAAGGATCTCGCCACATGGATATTACAGATGCAGAAATTCTTCGATCTCAATAATGTGAAAAACACACAAAAGGTACGTATGGAAACTTTATATTTGGAATCAAATCAGTTTGTATGGTATCAATGGCTTTGCTCTCATAAACAATTTATCACTTTGGAAATTTTTATGAAAGAATTGATATCACATTATGAGGATACAAAATGCAACACTTTTTTTAGCCAATTGATAAGTCTCAAACAAAAGGGTTCAATAATGGAGCACATTGAGGAATTCCAAAAATTGAACATAAGGGTAAAAGATATTCCAGAGGAGCATAGGATTGATGTGTTCATAGGGTCTTTAAAGCATAATATCCAACATGATGTTCACCTTTGGGAACCTGATTCATTAGAGAAGGCATTCAGGTTAGCAAGAAAAATGGAAAGCAAAATTATGGCAACCAAGAAGCATACCACTCACAACTATAAAGATGGAAGTGTTGTTGCCCCTAGTCTTCCACAACCTATGAGATTGAAACCACAACAATTGGAAGAAAAAAGAACAAAAGGGATTTGTTACAGTTGTGATAGCAAATACACTAAAGGTCATAAGTGTGCCGAGAAGAAATTATTCTACCTAGATTGTGAAGAGGAAGAAGAAAAGGAGCAAGAAAGGTCAAAAGAAGAGGATATACTCCAGGAACAAAGCCTAGATGAAGAACAAATAAATCCAACCATATCTTGTAATGCATTGGTGGGAATTACCACTCCTCAAACCATCAAGATAGAAGGACAAATCAAGAAGAAAAAGGTAATAGCGTTGATTGATTCAGGAAGCACCCACAATTTTATTCATTGTAAGGTAGAAAAAGAATTGAATTGCTTCCTATATCCAGCACCAGAGTGTCAAGTGATGATTGCAAATGGAGGAACAATAAATTGCTCTGGAAAGTGCCATAATATCAAGCTATCCATGGGAGAATATGTATTGACTAGCGCAATGCTTTCCATTCCAATGGGAGGTGCTGATGTTGTACTAGGAGTCTAATGGCTACAATCCTTGGGTACAATAGCTTTTAATTTTCAAGAAATTTTCATCAAATTTTCTACGGAAGGAAAGGAAGTTGAATTAAGGGGTATTGTAGGGAAACCAGGAAAGATAATCAGCTCTAATGGTATGACAAAGCTTCTAAAAAAGGAGCAAAGAGGTGTAATTGCACAATTATGTTCGCTAGATGTTTCCACATCGGAATCATCTATTTCTCCAGATCTCCAAAAAGTCCTGGACAATCATTCCAAGGTATTTGAGTCTGCCAAAGGTCTCCCACCTATGTGTGATCATGATCATGCTATTCATCTGATTCCAGGAAGTGTTCCTACAAACATTAGGCCGTACAGAGATCCCTATGTCCAAAAGAGTGAAATTGAACGTATGGTTGCAGAAATGCTGAGGCTGGTATAATTCAACTGAGTCAAAGTTATTTCTTTGCTCCAGTAGTATTGGTGCAAAAGAAGGATGGATCTGGCGCATGTGTCCGGATTATAGGGAGCTCAACAAGCTCACTATTAAAGATAAGTTCCCCATTCCTATCATTGATGAATTACTGGATGAATTGTATGGATCAATTTACTTCACCAAGTTGGATCTTCGTTCAGGATATCATCAAATGAGAATGAAGACTGAAGACATTCCGAAAACAACATTTAGAACTCATGAGGGTCATTATGAATTTTTGGTCATGCCTTTTGGCCTTACCAATGCACCTTCAACATTTCAAGGTTTGATGAATTCAATTTTCAAACCATTCCTTAGAAAATTTGTGTTAGTATTTTTTGATGATATACTAATCTACAACAAGTCTTGGAAGGATCATGTTGAACATGTTGACAGGGTGCTACAACTATTGGAGGAGAAACAATTATATGCAAAAAGGTCCAAATGTTTCTTTGGAGTCCAGGAGGTGGAATATCTGGGTCATATTGTATCTCATGAAGGAGTTAAGGTAGACCCTAGCAAAATTAAAGCCATTAAGGAATGGAAAATCCCCACATCCATAAAGCATCTGCGAGGATTTCTCGGGTTGACAGGGTATTATCGCAAGTTTGTTAAGAATTATGGGAGAATAGCAGCACCTCTAACAACATTATTGAAGAAAGATGCATTTTCATGGACTCTGGAAGCAACAAAGGCCTTTGAACATCTTAAAGAGGCAATGTGCCAATCACCGGTCTTAGCTACACCGGACTTCACAAAAACCTTTATTGTGGAATGTGATGCTCCAGGAAAAGGAATTGGTGTTGTTCTAATGCAAGATGAAAGACCCATTGCTTTTGAAAGTCGTCCAATCAAGGGAAAGTTTTTAAGCAAAGCTATTTATGAGAAGGAAATGTTGGCAATACTCCATGCACTTAAGAAATGGCGACCCTACCTAATGGGAAGACACTTCAAGGTAAAAACGGATCATGATAGCCTTAAATACTTTTTAGAACAAAGATTATCCTCTGAAGAGCAACAAAAGTGGGTCACAAAGATGTTGGGTTATGACTTTGAAATCATCTACAAAAAAGGGAAGCAAAATGTGGTGGCAGATGCACTCTCAAGAAAGGATGAGGATGTGGAAGCATTGTTGTGCGCTATTTCTATTATCTAAGTAGATTGGATAAACAAAGCAAGGGAGGAAAGGAAGAATGACGAAGAAGTGTGGGAACTTATTCGAAAGTTACAACAAGATTCCAGTACGTCTGATACATTTAGCTGGCAAAATGATTCGTTATGGTACAAAGATCGCTTATACCTCTGTAAGAATTCCCAGCTAAAACAAAAGATTCTTATGGAATTGCACACTTCTCCCTTAGTAGGGCACTCAGGATTTTTAAAAACTTACCACAGGGTTAAGAAGGAATTTTTTTGGGATGGCCTTAAATCAGATATTCAAAAGTTTGTGGCGGAATGTTTGGTTTGCCAACAAAATAAAGTTGAAACAATTAAGACACCGGGTCTATTACAACCTTTATCCATTCCAAGCCAACGTTGGGAGGAGGTTTCAATGGATTTTATCACAGATTTACCCAAGTCTGAGGGAAAGAGTGTCATCATGGTGGTAGTTGATAGACTTACCAAGTATGCACACTTTTGTGCATTATCACATCCATTTAAAGCTAGTACAGTTTCTACTGCATTTATGGAAACAATTCAAAAGCTACATGGAAACCCAAAGATTATTGTAAGTGACAGAGATCCCATTTTCACGGGAAATTTTTGGACATAATTATTTTCTTGTCTTGGTACTCAGTTAGCTCATAGGTCATCTTATCATACTCAATCTGATGGGAAAACTGAGATAGTAAACAAATTTTTGGAAGGATATCTTCGTTGCTTTGTATATGATAAACATACACAATGGGTCAAATGGTTGCCTCTGGCTGAATGGTGGTATAACACTTCCTTCCATACAGCAACAAAAATGACCCCATTTATGGCACTTTATGGGTATCAACTACCATCCATCACATCATATTTAAGAGAAAATTCTAAGGTTTAGGCAGTGGAACATCACATCGAACATCAACAACAAGTCCTCCAACTCTTAAAGGATAACCTCGTGTTGGCACAGTATAGAATGAAACAACAGGCATATCAACATCACATTGAAAGAAGTTTTGATGTAGGTGATTGGGTATTCCTACGGCTACAACCATATAAGCAAATGTCCCTCAAGCAAGCTAAGAAGGATAATAAATTATCACCAAAGTATTATGGTCCGTACAAGGTGTTGCAAAAGATTGGTACTATGGCCTACAAATTGGAGCTTCCTGCAGCTTCTCGATTGCACCCAGTTTTCCATGTTTCATGTTTAAAGAAGGTTATAGGCGACAAGCTCCTAGTTCAAACAATATTGCTAGAACTTGACGAGGAAGGAAAAATTATATTGGAACCGAAAGCAGTGACAGAAATAAGAACTCGACAGCTACGAAATCGATCAATTTCAGAGTATCTTATCAAGTGGAAGAACTTATCTGCTGAAGATTCCACATGGGAGGATGATAATTTTATGCAGAAGTATCCAGAACTACTCAAGCATTGAGGAAAACACTTTTTTGAAGGAGAGGGGCATGTTGGGTCCCTATAATACTAGTGATTACCCCATTACTATTGTAGTTATACCCCTTATTAATATTTTTGTGCCCCTATTGCCCCCATATTGTTATTATTTTGCCCCATAGAATCCCTCTATTGTTATTTTTGTGGCTTTATATTATTATTGTTAGGTCGGCTGGATTATATTGTGACTCCTTAGACTCCTATATAAAGAAAGGAGGTTTTGTCATTTGAATCATCCAAGAATTGTTCATTTATGTAATGTAAAAAAGGCTGCCCCCTTGAAGAGGCTGAATTCTAAGGCATTGATCTATCTTTTCTATCTTTTCTTGAGCTGGTTTCATAACTCAAGCCGCTGAGTGAGGACTATTTTCTGTACAGTTCCTCGGACACTGTCGTATTGATGCTGGAGTTCTCACGCCTCTGTATCTAGATGCTGGATGTTGGGGTCCTCCTGTAGAGTTGTGAGGACCTCAAGTGCTTGCTCCAGGAAAGTGGTACAGTCTTGCACTGCACCTCCAATTTCTTCCAATCCCACTGCAATAGCACTAGCACGCTGTTCTCGGACGTCCAGGGGAGTAGAAGGCTACGCCTTTAACCGCAGCTCAAAGATCTAAGGATTAAGCTCCGGATGAAACTTGGTTATTTCTTCTCTAGCCTCACGGAATTTGGTTGCTAACCTGTGGATTTTCATCTCTGCTGGTAGATCTGCTGGGATGGCCAGCTTTGGGATGCTTTGGCAAGCGTCGCCTACCACCTGCACCAACTGTTGATTCTGCAACACCAATTCATCACACTGCAAGCTGATCTGTTCCATGTTTATCTTTTGGTCACTGAGAACTTGGATCATGCGTCTCTCATTAGTGTGCAGCTCTGCCATTATCCCATCCTGTAGTAGATATAGTGTCTCACGCGGAAGGGCAGCCAAATTAAGGCCAAGGCCTTTGATCATGTTAACCGCAAATCTATCGGTCTCGTTCACTGCTACTAGGGCCCTTTCCGGTAACACTATTGTGTTTTCCATTCGTGCGTGCAACATCTATTCTGATGTTGAAGATCCTACTGCAAGGTGGGTGGAAAGGGTACCCACTTGAGGGGGATGCACCTGTAACTCCTATAGCTGCGCCTTGAGGGACCCCAACACAGTCTAGTGCTCTTGCATAAAATCCTGAAGGGCCTCATTTGTGACATCACAAACCATCTCACCGATGTCATGCAGATCACCTTCGGTTAAGGTGATCGAGTTAATGGCCAACTTCGAGGCCTTGACCTTCTTCCTTGGTCCTGCTCTTTCTGTCGTGTGTGGGCGCTTTAACTGTGTGGATGTGGTCTGTGGGTTCACGCTCCCTTCTGCTGTTTCTGCTTCCTCTACCTCCTGCCCCTGCGAGGACATTGCTTGGACCTCGTCCTCCTTCACGGTTGCTTCCTCTGCCGCCTGTACTGCTGCTGCTGCTTTTGCGGCCTTCTTCTACTCAGCGGCTTTCTGTGTGGCTTTGTGCGCTGCCCTTACCTCTGCTGCTATTTTTTGCTTTTTCCTTTTCTCGCTAGTTGTGTGACGCGCAACTTGGAATTGTCCTTCTTCTTCTGCGTTGCCACCTTCTCAAGTTCTACAAGATTTGGGGCGTGCCGTTCCAGAGGCCATGTCTCCAAGACAGTAAAAATTGCATCGTTAGTGGCTACACAATGTAGCTTCGTCCACTGCTTCGCTGGATCCTTACGTCATGATAAAAATGTTGTGCATATCAACTTTGAATTCTGCAAAACTCTGTATACTGTTGTACACCGTGGGCGACAGGCACGACCTCCGATTGATCCACATTCGGATGCTCATATCCATGAGCACCTAGAAGATTTTGGTGTCATGTATCTGTTTCACGTCCTTTGTGGCCCAGGGCGAAGCGTACTTTGTGGCCTCCGGTAATTCTCTGTCAATGCTAGGGAATTGATTGTCCTTTGGTAGTTCCCCTGCTATGAGAATTATGGATAATAACAACCATGCATAGTGGAAGGTTTTGCCCTGCTCCTAGGATTTGCGACAATTTTTCAAAAATTCCTCGCAGAGGAATTCAGACCAGTTGAACTGGACCTCCTCCACACATTACTTGACCAGTGCAATCACCAGTATCGATACCTCATCAATGCGGCACTTCCTCATAACTTTTCCAGCTAAGATTTGGGTTTCTACACCTACCCATTTTTCCTTGATGATGGAGATGGCGTAGCCCCTCTTCTTCTTCTACAGCTTGTATTTCGTCTTCATGGCTTCTACGAGGGCCAAAACACTACCCTTTCCTTCGGCTATGGTTGCGGGGTCCTTTCCTTTGCATGGGAGCCGAGAAATGCGGTGAATGAGGTCTGCCGTGATGGGGATATGCTGCTCCAGCTAGAGATACCCATCAACCACCAGGAAAAGCAGCTGCCTCATGAAGAAAATGGTGATGGGCGCGCTGTGGAAATGTGGCACCCATAATAAGTTCAGCAACCCAAACTTTTCCACACCGCGCAACCACTTCCGCGGCTCTAACGTTGTCACCACCCCCTCAGTGTTCTGCTTCATGAGGTTCCCTCTCTCTAGGTGAGGGAACTTCTCGCAGTCAGCAAGGTTCCAATATTCAAACTTCATGGTTGGCACGTGGCCCAGGTGCATGCCTTCAAACACAATGCCGTCTGGAAGGAGCAAGGTCTGGAGTGAACTCTTGGTTTTGTCCAGGTCCTTCGGCACTTTGGTCTTTGCTTTCTGTGGAGGGATGTATGCGGGTAGTTTTGTTGCAGAGCGTGTAGGTTGAATATCTCCCACCATGTCTTCATATTCTTCCTCTGCAATGATCAGGGCCTGCAAATCTTCTTCTTCCTCATCTGTGTCTATTGTGACAACCTTCCCTTTTTCGGTCATCGATAGTTTGCTGCACAGCGGGTTCCTCAGGGACATGCGTACTGGAGCCATTGCCTGTTTATCCTTCTTGGGTCTTGGCGTACACGGTGATTTGGGGCTCTGCCACAACCTCGGCACCTTCTAGGACATCCTCCACCATTGGGGTCTACGCGGCCTCTATGACGGTTACCTCTTCAATTTCCAAACCGTCCTTAGTTGCGGTCATCATATCTAGGCTAGATTTTGTCACTCGTGAACTCAGGGGCTCAATTGTCGCCTTGTTCTCCATGCTCAGTGCTCTGCTCAATCACTCAATTCTCAAATGACCAAGTGTTGTTTGCTGGGCAACCCTTTGTGTTTTATATCTGAATTTGACTGTTCCCCCAAATTCCGGTCCATTAATTCTTTGTCAGTGGCAGATTTTCCCAAATATTGCCCATAAATCACGTCTTAAATGCCCGCTGCCTGCTCCATTTGGCCTCAAGTTGCACATCAAATCGTGAATAGTGACCTCAATGGTCACTTTCTAGCCAATCCGTGTGGCAGCGCAGCTCTCCGTGCGCGGACACAAACCCTGTGATGCTCTACTTTTGCATGCATCCCCAATACCGTGCAGCTCCCAGGCATAATAGTTTATAGTCCCGCGCGTCCCTTCAACTGCCTGGAGCACTAAGACTGTTCTTCCTGTAGCTAGTCAGGTGTTCACAACACCCGTGTGGGGCTCCATCCTGTCCTCCACCATGGTTCATGAAGAATCCCCACCTTCCATCGTTGTGGTCAACATCGCACACTTTACTACTTGCAACGTGCTACCCTGGTCACTACGTTTGGCGATATGCGGTCCAAGCCAAGGTAGTAGACTAACTAATTCATGGCGATAGTGCTCAAACCCTTCAGTATGATCGTATACACCTTGCCTTACTATCCTATGTTCTTCAACGAAAAACACTTCCTTTATCTTGTCGTCCAGCTTCTTGACCTCCACGTCCATCATAGCGCTTTTCTTCCTTAATCGTACTCTTTCTTTTTCAAGTTCACGGAGTCTAAAGTTTCCCCATCGGATTTCTTCTTCAAGTCTTATGTGTTTTGCTTCTTGCGTCTATGTGATTCCTTCGTTCTGGGCTTCCCGGACCATCGTAACTGCAAGTGCTTCTATGCGCGGAGTAGGCTTTGCATGCTCCATAGGGATTACGACCCCTGCTTCATACTTCAACTTTGGAAGTGCTTGCGCTGTCTGGGTTTTGTACAGGGTCCTATAAGCCCATAGAACCACTAGTACACATAGGTCCCAATTAGTGCGTCTCACATGGTGGACCGTGTTCAGCACCTCGCACACCTTGTCAAAGGCTTCCCCGCAGATAATCTTTGGCACGCTTGGTCTTATCATACTTCGTCATTCATGCCCTCATCTTGCCTGCTTCTGCTTGTTGTTCCTATTTACTATCATGAGGACGGTGTGCGTTTGTGCAGGTTGCGTACCATATGCCTGTACCCATCTGAAGAGGTGGGTGCACAGGCTATTTCGTCCATCATGCCCGACTTCCCTCCGCAGCTGAGGCTTTCCAAACCGTATAAGAATCACCCTTCTGCATTTGCGTCAGTCCTCACAATGGTTCTGGTGTGTATCCCACCACCTTGCAGGTGTAACGTGCAGTGCCCATTTCAGAGCATTGAACCGCGCCGTTCTGGCACCTCTCTTTCAAATTTGTTCAGGAAATCATCCACCTCGCTCGACCCATCATACATTGGCAGATCCCTTACCTCTGTGGTCACGCAACATAATGATCTTACCATCATTTTGAAATTGAGCATGGTTACCTCGTGTAACTGGTTCTGCCATCGTTTGATTTCTTTGTTCGAATCTGAGGTGTAGGAGCTTTCGCGCTTCCACTTAATTTTTCCATCCGCTGTAGGATTCACCCAGTCCTACTCCCGTGTAGTGATTTTGTAGATACAGTCAAGGTCGTCATCTCTCTCGTCGTCATGCACTGGTTTTGTGTAGCGTGATCCTTTCGTAGGGTCTAAAGGTACCACTACGCATAGTGACTTTTTATCAAAAATCATCTTGCGCTTATTTAGATTTATCACTCCATTCATGTCAGTGGCCCAATCTATTCCTAGTAGCGTGGGATATGGATCGTTGTCATTGACAATCTCTATCACTTCGAAATCTGAAAGCGCACTCGCACCTTTGATATCTACCATTATTCCCTGCAATCTTCCCATCGGTAGGATCTTTTGTTGGTTTTCCATTCACAATTGAATAGGAGACCATTGTAACGTAGGCCTGCCCATCCGCTCCCATGTCTACTTTGGCAGTACGTTCGCGTCCAATCCTAAATCTAGAATCACTTGATCCATTTCATATTCCCCGATTTGCGCAGTCAATCTCATCTCCCTTCATGTTTGCGTTGTGTGCTTCCCGATCTTCCAGACTACGTGCGATTCCCCTGATCCAACACATCTAGTGATGAGTTCTTGCAGTCCCTTCACAACCTTGCTATCACGCAGCAGATTCATGCATGTCTTCAGAAAGCTAGTAAGCATTGATGGGTCCATCTATGGTTCTATTTTGTCTTTAAAACTTGAAGTGGAGGCCTCCGTGAAGCTCTTCTTAGCTTCCATGAATGTCTCCTTTACGCACTCCAAATAGAACTCTAGTTCTTTTGTTGGAGCCTTGCGAACCCAAGCACTTTCTTCAGGCTGCTTTCCCTTATCATCTCCTGTCGTGATACCACTTCGAAGCATGATGTTTACATTCGGTTCCTCTTCATGCGGCTCAAACTTCATCATTTGTACATTCTGAGTCGGCGAAGGTTGGAGTGTTCCTTTATCGCGCAACCTTGCTATCAATGTGGGGTAGTCCTCCATCTCATGATCAAACTGGGTACAATATAAACATGATGCTCTCATCAGATTTGTATAGTCACAGGGATAATTCCCTAGCCCTCCGCAATTGTAACAAATCAACCATCCGCAAACCCTTCTTGGTCCCATTCCACCTCGACCTCATCCGCGCCCTTGAAATCCAGTGCGCGCCATCCTTGCATTTTGATTGAGGGCTCTTATTTGGGCCTGAACTCTGTAGGTAGGAGTTCAATCCATCATCATCCCATAACTTCTATAGGTGCGTTCATCATGGCCTACTGATCTGCATAAGTTACAAAACAACTGCCGGGACATCTGCGTATACTTCTGTAATAGGTGGCAGTTATCTGTAGCATGCTTCCCTCCTATTTGAAAAATCGTGCACCATAATGCAGGCGTCATGCTCGGTCCTTCTTGTGCCTTTGGTCTCAATGGTATCGGCCCTCCTCCCGCTAGGTAGTTCACAAAAACTAGACAATGGTCCTTGTCATGTCCCTGGCCTTTGCACTTTATGTGCCATACCTCCTTGCATGCTTCTAGGCGAGTTGTCCTGTCCTGTTTCAAACTCTACATCTCTAGACACAAGTTTTTCAATTGCATGTGGATTTCTTGGACTCCTAGACTAGGATCTTGTATTGGGGTCTCATCCAGTCTCATTACAATCTCCAAAGCTTCGGCTTGAGTGGATAACTTTTGCTATGACAGTGTGGTCCTTAGATGCGGTGTTAGTGATGCTACAAACCATAAGCAGTGCTGCCCCTCCATCAAGGTCATTTTTGCTTCGCGAATCATACCCTTCAATCTCTGATCCATCTCCCAGGGGGCCTCACCTAGAAGCATAGTGATTTCCTTAAACCTGATAATCTACTGTGTCTCAGATTTTGGCCTACTAAATTCCGTGTTTAGCACAGCCTGGATACCCACGATCCCTGATTTTTGATTGTCATTAGAATTCTTAATGTACCACATTAGTGCACAATCTTGCAATGCGCTTACCATCATTACCTTCTTTATGTTGTCATCCATGACTCCTTGTGCTTCCCATACAACCTTTACCACAAACCAAAATGGTCCAGATCTTCGTTCCCTACCCCTTTGAACACCGACAACTTTATTGTGCTTGCCATATTGAACTATGGTGGTGGCGGAGGTGGTGTAGGTAGAGATGGGGGTGAAGATGGTGAAACTGGTGGTGGTGTAGGTGGGGGTGGTATGCATAGAATTCACTGCCTTATCAGACTGATCGCATTTCTTGGTGAAACTTTCACGAGCTCTTCCTCGTTCTCTCATCGAGGTGAAATCAAGGGGCTAGTTTCTATCTCTGTGTTACCTTTGCTTCTATAGATCCTCCCACTTCGCATAGCCCCAAACATCAATTTATTCGCATAACCCGCTTTTCACACAGTAGCATTTTAATCCAAGTGTTCAAAGATTTAATGTACTTACCATGGGGTCCTTTAAGGAGGCATCGTTCTGCCTCGCTGTCGCTGACTGAAGTATCTACTGCGAACTCGGTGATAAACCATCCTATAATTAAATATAGCCAATGGTCCACAATGTGCATGATATTGTCTTCCGATGCTTCTAGTCTGCGCACCAACGCTGGAGTCCCCACAATCAGTTTGTTGAGCCTACACCTTCCTTGACTGTCTGCTAGCTTCGCGATCCACTCATACAACTCAGAGGGGAAGGATGAAAAGAAAATTTCATGGATTTCTATATATAATTAGCACTCTAACCACTATTCCTTCGATACTCTGCACCACGAAGTTGTGAATTTTACTGTCCAACCACTCTTCAATTTCTTTCTTTGTTAGATTCTAGTGACACAACATCAGACATCCCTTATACAGATCCCGATCCTGGCAATGAAACCATTTTTTGGCTTGTTAGGGCCTAACGCAGGTTTAGAGGTGATTTAGCCATACAAATCCTGGTACTACTAGCCTTTTTAGCAATAGTCTATGGAGCAAAATCACCCAAAGTAGTATGGGAGGGTGCTAGAACTAGGTTTCCACACCCTGGAGATGTCTAATGAGTTCAAGTGGTCCGCGGTTTGACTCAGCGCGCACGTTGCTACGCGCACTTACTCGTACCTCGCAGCCTGAGATGTTGCCTTCACGCATCCCTACTCGGGTGCTAAACATTGTTATTACCCAAGTCGTTACTAGTATTCCACTGTTAGTCGATTAACTTAGTCTACTTGCATGCGTTAAGTTATACTTAGCAATATAATAATTCATACAAGTGCGCGCTATAAATAAATAGTATAATTGCAATTTATATCAAACATGTAATAACTCAAGAACAGATACACAAAATTTGAATAGAACTTCTCTTTATTACTCTCTTCTTCAGTTACAGACTAGACTCTGCCCTGCGCACTCAGCTGCAGGGGTCCGCGCACTCAGTTGCGAACAACTAGGCCTCTGTGCATTTAGCTATAGAGCCTTCTCTTACTCTACGACCCAAGACACACTTTGACACTTAGACTCTTGATTTTCGCCTCTACTTTTCCATCTATTACTTTGCTACTTTTACACTTAGAGCCTCGCTCTATTTATACAATCCCATGGTCTGCAGATGGGTGGGCCGACATTACATTTACAAGACTAGGGTGGACAAACCTGTGACTCTATCATACATTTCGCACTTCGCGCTCATAATTCGTGGAGACTTTACAACAATATTGGGTCAAAACGTGGGCTCTGAGCCCCAAAACATGCCTTGGGGGGATTCCATGCCCAACATCTAGCCCCTGACCACCCTTGCGCCACAGGACCACAGGTGGGGGGCTTAAGGCTAGGGCCTAGACCATTCCTCATGGCCCGCAACAGTCATATGCCAACACAAAGGGGTTATTTGCATAACCAGGATCCCAAAACATGTATAATTTCCACTTGCAAATTGTTTAAAAAATCTTCAAGTTTACACATTCAAATCAGGCAAGCTTCTTATGCATTTTTTTTCTTCGCTAATTCCTTTATCTCTAATTTAGATGCATCTTTTATTGCTTAGAAAGCATAGATTTGTAAATTTATTAATAGTCAAGGAAATAATAGCACAATACATGTTGTAAGATTAAATGTTGAAAAGGAGATGAACATATACATCATACTAATGTTTTTTTATGAGCACCTTATTCTTCTCTTCTCAGTCCTCCAAAGATCTATTAATATTTATAAAACACAAGAGGTTATCTCGATTGGATAGATCCCTTTCAACTTGTGTAAACACCCCACCTTACCCTCAGTGAAGTGTTCACTTACTAATGCAACATCCAAAATAAACAATTAGAGAAATGGGATAAATTTTTTGTCTTGCCTTAAAGTTCTCAAAGTCAAAATAAATGTTACCATCACACTAGTTTCGATGAGATGTTTCCAGTGATATAAAATTTCATCTAAATATAACTTATAGATCAAAAGGTACGGTCATTTAAAGATGAACCAATTACACCCTGCCACATCATCATGACCTCCAAATGTCAGCCCCATAGAGGCTCATGTGGTAGGTAATGAGCCTGTACCCTGTCATGGACGACCCACGTGGCACCTAACACATGGCCACCATGGACAAGTCCACAAGGAAAGCATGTATCCCAAGGGAAGTGCAGGTCAACCTCCAACCATTGCATTTTTATTTAACAAAAAATTGGGCCCAACCGCCGACCTATGACATAGGTTGGGGTTGGCCTCCTTCTAGTGTGACACATGTATTTAACAAAATTTGGGCCCGACCCCCAACCTCTAACCTAGGTCAAGGTCGAACCAAGTTTATCGACACTGAAATGCATTGGGTCAAAGTTAGCCTCCGTGACCCAACCAACATCCTAACCCCTTCAACCTATGACCTACTAGTCACAGAAAGCCAGGTCAATATAAATCCCACTAGAGGTCGAGACTTTTTGTTTACCTTCCGATCTCTGACCTGGTCGACCTACTGAACCATAATTTATTTTTTAACTTGTATTTTACCAGTTTCCATCACTTTGACAGTGCTTCTATTCTCCCCTCTTTGAAAAATTTTCAAGCATTGTTCCTTACACTTGTTGGCAAACAAATTCATAATAAATTTATGAGCAAAATTAAGAAACACTCAATCATAAGCAAGGTATAAAATCAATAGCACTTTGAAGTGCATTTTCTTCCAAATGTAGAAAGAGTTGTAATAGCTCATCACATATCATAAAGTTTCTTTCCTTGCTCAAGAAACCTATTCACTGAGAAATTAGGTGAACATGACTTATCATCTCATACATGCTTAATTAAATGATAGAATGCAACTGCAAGTGTTGGGATAGAGTCCCTAGGGTTAATTTTTGTCATTTAAGTCAAGTTTTTTTAGTTAAGTCAATTTTTGTAAGAGTTTTTGTTAAAGAATGTAAAGTCTCCGCGAAATGTGGAAGCGGAGCACAAAGCCAAGTAAGAGTTAAAGGGGAATTAGTCCCTTGTATGGGTAGGTGATAGGATGGTTTTGAGACTCATCCATGGTCCGTGGACCATGGTATTGTAATGAAACGGCTATATATCATTGAGTCATAGTGATTCTAAGGAAGCAACTTTTTGTGAAGAATCTTTGTAAGGGCAAGGTGCTAAGGTAGGGAAATTTTGTTTCTTGTACTTAGGTGAAAGGGGAAGGCTCTTGCAGTTGAGTGCGTGGAGACCTTAGTAAGTCCTGCAACTGAGTGCACAGGGAGGAGAAGTCCATAATTGAATGCTTATTCATAATAAACACTGTTTTTGGAAGCAATTTGGATGCATATGTGCTGTGTTATTTACTTTTGTTTAAACTTATGTATCCACACTTTGTGATTTGTTTTATGTGAATTAATTCTTATTTTATGCGTGAAACGAAAAAATATGTAATATTCTTGCCTAATAAATATAATTAACCACCTTCACGAAGCTCGGGAATCCGTTAGATAAATCTGATGTAGTTAGTTGTCTGAAAAGGGTAGTTCTGCGTGACGACAGATCTAGGCAAGAAGGGCTTTAGGATACAAATTTACCTCACTGAACTGGTAGAGCTATAATCTTTCTGCATGATAAGTATAATTAAGTACCTTCGTGAGGATCTGAAGGTCATTTTGATAGAGTTGTGATAGTTGACAGTTGGAAGGAATAAATATGTGGGAAGGTAGATCTAAACCCTAATAACCTTAGGAAACCATCACATGGGCCTCTAGATGCAAAAACCTGGTTCTAGCATCCCCCAAAACTGCTTCGGATGAGACTGTAGGCTGCGCTACGTAGGTTGTTACCAAAAGGGTCAGCAGTTAGTGTTTTGTTAGTTGGCCTGAATAACTTTGAACCTCGGTCAGGCCCACTTAAGCCAACAAATCATTTTTTTGCCAAGATTAGGATCAATCTCAGGAATGTGTGATGTCGTACAAGTGGTTTCCTACTAAGAAATAAATTGAGAACTGGCTCGATTGAAAGTACACACATTTACAGCTCAAGATAATAGAAATCCACGATTATCCAAGGAAAAATGGTTGAAAAGATACCGATACTCAGATGAAACCAAATTTTTTTTATGTTTCTTCCCTTGCGAATTGCATGAGTGGTTGTCTAGATTAGCAGACAGTCAGGGTACGTGGAGACTTGATGACCTTATTGTGTGCATGCCAAAGCTTGTGAGGTGCTTGGAAGCTTCAGAAAATAGCATCGTGTGGGTTGTTGATCACTAGATTGATCGTATCATAGGAGGATTCGTCACTGAGCTCATGATTGATATGACCATTAGTTATAACAAAGCAGAGCGTAAGATCTTCAAGGGACCGTGAAGTAAGTAATTAAAATCTTTGAAGACTTGGATTAAAATGTTGTTTTGTGAAAAATGGGTTATTCCATTACCTTGATGTTTGGGACTACGCGAGGTGGAAAACCCTTCAGAAGGAATGAAGAATCAGGCTCTAAATATAGTCTGCTATTGGCATACTCTTCAAGCGATGACAAGGGAAATATTCTAAATACACCACAAAGTGCACTGCAATTGGTAAGTTAGGATATCCCACGGATACCTCATCCATCCACTCCACCTCCACCTCCACCTCTACCATTAAACATGGAAAATACAATAAAGATGTCGATCTTTAAAGGGGTAGGGAGCGAAGACCGTGAGAAATTCCAGTTTGTTGCAAATGTTGTTGGACAACATAGGAGATCCCTAATGATAATCTAAAGAAATCATAGTTGGTTATAATGCTGCAAGATAGGGCACTGACTTGGTATATCAAGTATTTTCAAGAAAAACTCAGTGCGACGTTGGCAGAGACTCAACAAGCATTGAACAGTGAATTTAAGAAACCTAAGTCTCAGGGGCAGTCCGTTACAAAGCTTAAGGAGATACAACAAGTGGTGAATGAATCCTCACAGGATTTTGATCAAAGGCTAAAATGCCTAATCAAATAGGTTCACATGAACATCAAAGATGAACAACACAAATATTGGTACATTGCTTCGTTGTTGCCTCACCTAAGATTACCATTATCACAACAAAAGATAGCAACACAAATAGAAGCTGTGGAGATTGCGATGAGGTTGGAAGCCTCAACGATACAAGATACAAACATTGGAGTACAAAAAATTCACTCGCAGTTGGAAAGTCCGCACTTGGAGTTGTAGAGCCTGAAGAAGGGAAAGAAAGCCCAACTTGAAGTTTGTGCAAAAGTTTGGTTCTTGAAATGCAAAGGCCACGGTCATGATAAGGACCATTATCCAGTTTATCAAAATTATATTATTGGGGGGGAGGGGTTGTCCCCTTGAAGCTAGAAAATACCGTTGGGCTGAGCACAAGAGAAGCACCATGTTGACTATTTGTCAAGTTACAGGACAACATGCAACAAATAATTGCCATCTACTACAAAAGTTTGTACAGATCCATCAACTGTTGTTCTGCAATTTCTACAAATCTGTAGGTCATGATGAGTGCCATTATCGGAGTGATGAATTAATGATGGATAGAACCCATACTTATCGAATGCAGGTAGAATATCAACCTTAGGATCAAGGCGTAGGTGTAGCGTACAGAGGATTCCAAGGTCGTGGAAGAGGAAGAGGAGGAGGGGTTGGAAAATTTTGTGGACAAGTTATTTGTTATAACTACGGTGAAGATGGACATTTTGCACACGACTTTTTGAACCCAACACATCCGTCTTGTCAACATTGCAAACAATTCAACCATGTGATAGAATATTTCCCAATTCTTATAGAAAAGATGCAAGAAAAGAAGACGCAGACCCGACAACCTACACAAAATATCCAGATGATGAGGGTGGAGCCTCACAAAGAAGAACATAGAATCAATATTTTAATGCACAGTGGTATGGCCGTAGGTGAAGATAAGGGAAAGTAGCCAGAAATTGAGGGATGTGTGCACAAGTCTGCTGAGAAATAATTTGGGTTTGAACTCAATAGAGTTAAAGATACCTTCATGGAAGCCAAGAAGAACTTCGCTAAGTCCTCCACCTCAGGAATCTAGGAGAAACTGCCTGAAACTATTGCAACACAGGATATAGACCCCTCATTGTTAGCCACTTTCCTGAAGACCAGTTTGAAGTTGATGTGTGATAAGAAGGTAGTAGAAGGGCTCCAAGAGCTAATAGACAATTGTACAAGTAAGATTAAGATTCCTTCAGAACAACGCGCTATGAGGAAACTAGGTAAGCATAAGAAGTGGACAGGGTGTGAGATGAGGCTGAATACAAAATAGGAGAGTATGAAATGGACCAAGTCATATTGGATTTGGGTTCTGATGTGAACATGTTGCCTAAATAGACCTAGAAAAGGATAGGGATACCTACGCTACAATGTTCTCCTATTCAGTTATGCATGGCCAATCAGCAAAATATTATTCCTATGGGGTGCCTGCATGGGGTAACAATAGACATTGAAGGACTAAGAGCTTTGGATGATTTTGAAGTAATTGAAATAGTGGATGACAACAATCCTTACCCTGCACTACTAGGAATTGATTGGGCCTTTGACATGGATGCAATGATTAATATGAAGAAGCGGAATATGACATTTGAGAGGAATGCACCCAGGGTTATTGTGCCATTGGAACCTGCTGAAGGAGCACGCTATACTGAACCTATTCGTGACTTTGTGGAGGATGATGATGATCTAGACCAGACATATAAGATCATGGCACAAGACCAAGATTGGATCAATCCAATTGTAGATGGATGGATTGCGTGGGATAGAGACAACTCCTGTACCTTAGATTCAGATGAAGAGCTCGAACAGTGGTAGAATAGGTTACATGAGGTCTCTACACTACGTTGCAATATGATGATAAAATTGTTGTGGTGTGTATCTATGGAGGTAAGAAAGCTTCCACTTTATGATGGCTTAAATGATTTTAATTTCTTTTTGGATGAGTTTAAAAGGGAGGTGCCCGAGGAACATCGATTCCAGGCACTTGAATTGGCACTGCGTGCTACGCCTGCCTAATGGTGGGGTACGCACAAGGATGGATTCATTGACTGGAAGGAATATAAGTGGATGATGAAACTTAGGTTTGGGTATGCTAACACATGGATGAATGAGAAGTACAGTGGGAAGGATGACTCGTGCGAACACATGGTGGAGTGGACTAAAGCTTGGGGTGAAGAACCTCAACCAGAGTGGGTACATGTTTTTTTCCATACCTTAGACACTATCCCTATGAATTGGTACCTAGAAACAGAGCTATGCCATGGAACGACTGAATGGGATATTCTGCGGGAGAGTTTCTTATTAACCTTCAGTTTTG
The DNA here is from genome assembly GCA_031772625.1 of Pinus tabuliformis. Classification (NCBI taxonomy): domain Eukaryota; kingdom Viridiplantae; phylum Streptophyta; class Pinopsida; order Pinales; family Pinaceae; genus Pinus; species Pinus tabuliformis. The sequence continues at coordinate 1,696,684,210 of CM062818.1, forward strand.
AGGATGGGTTTGAGTGCATTTATGAAGCACTCCAGGAGATAAAAGTGTTATCTTTAGAACGCCTGAGGAACCGGTAGAATGGGTACAACAAGACTCGAGTACACAACTGCACCACACACTGGAGTGCTACAATGTGATTGCGGAAGAAGAAGAGGATGATCCGAGAAAAATCAACATTCCAGAAACTGAAGGTCAACACGAGGTTGAAGGACCTAAGATAGAGAACCTCGATGTAACAGGGCCGCTGAAAACCTGGCAAGTAAATATTGGACCTGATGCGGAGCCTAAGTTCGCAAATATAGGAGACTATTTGGATGGAGATATAGTCGATAAGGTGGAAAAACTGTTGCACGAATACTAGGATCTATTCCAAACAAAGTTCTCAGATATAAAGGGTATTGTAGGAGATTTGGGGATAATGAAAATTACTTTGAAACTTGACGCGAAGCCCATAAAGCAGATACATTATCATCTCAATCATAAGTATAAATAAAAGGTGTGAAAGAGCTTGATAAGATGTTAGAGACCGGAATTATTGAACCAGTTGAAGAATCTGATTGGGTGAGCCCTATGCTGGTTTAGGAAAAGAAGCAGTAGGATGAAATCAGAATATGCGTAGATCTGAGAAAGCTAAATGATGCATGTGTGCATGATCTGTTTCCAACACCATTCATAGATGAAGTTTTAGAAAATGTTGGAGGACATGAAGCTTATTCATTCACTCATGGGTTTTCAAGTTACCATCAGATTAAGATCGTGCTAGAGGATCGAAGCAAGACAACATTTGTAATGAAGTGGGGTTGCTTTTAGTATACAGTAATGCTATTCAGGCTGAAGAATGCGCCTGCGATCTTCACTAGGGTATTAATCGCGGTGTTTAAGGAGTTTATTCATAAATTCTTGGAGGTATATTTTGATGATTGGACTATGTTCGGATTGGTGAAGCACAATTTTTCTAGTCTGCGCCTCATGCTAGATACATGTCGCAGATACCAGATCACACTGAACTTGAAGAAATGTATATTTTGTGTGCCTTTTGGAATTTTTCTAGGCCATGTAGTATGTAAGCAAGGATTGATGGTGGACCCTATGAAGATAGAATGAATTGTGAATTTATAAGCTCCCAAGAATGTTAAGTAGCCGCGCGCAACACTGGGCCACACAAGCTACTATAGGAATTTTATCAAGTCTTATGCCCAGATAACTGTGTTGATGGAGAAAATATTAAAGAAGGATGTGAATTTTTGTTGGGATGAGGAGTGTCAACAGAGTCTTGATGTGTTAAAGGATAAGATGGTGACTGTGCCCATCTTAGTATTTTTGGATTGGAAGAAAGAGTTCTATGTGCATGTAGATGCCTCATGTATTGCATTGGGTGCAATATTGACCCAGCCTGGCGAAGGCAAGATTGACCATCCGATAGCCTTTGCAAGAAGGAAACTGTATAGGTCCATAAATAAATATTCCACTACAGAGCGTGAAGGGTTGGCGATGGTCTACGTGCTGTAAAAGTTTCGACATTATTTGTTGGGCGTACATTTTAAAATGTACACAAATCACTCCGCTCTCAAGTACATGGTCAAAAAGCCTATGTTGGGGGGAAGATCTGTAGGTGGTTATTGTTGTTGTTCTAGGAGTATGAATTTGAAGTAATAGTGAAGCCTAGATGATTGAACCTAGGACCAAATCACCTAAGCAAAATCGAGACCGTGAAGAGTGAACCAATTTGGAAGAAGGATTGACGGATACATAGCTCTTTGCTACACACATTGTAGATGACCACTTTTCCGATATCATTCAGTTTTTGACCATGGGTACAACCCCAAAAGACTATTCTACTCAACAGAAAAAGGAATTAGTTGTCTGCGCAGCTGATTTTTCTGTTATAGTGAGACATTTGTATAATATGGGAACAGATGAAATATTGTGCCGATATGTTCCGAAGTTTGAGCATGTTAGTGTCTTCATTGAAGCACATGGAGGAGTGGAGGGGGACATTATGCAAGTAGAGCCACCATGCAAAAGATTTTACATGCAGGGTTATGGTGGCTGACAGTGCATAAATATTCTAAGGAATTTTTTAAAGCATGCGATGCTTGTTAAAGGACAGAAAAGCCTTTGCATAGAGATGAATTTTCCTTAAACCCTCAGGTTTCATTACAAGTATTTGAAAAATGGGAAATTGAGTTTATAGGCTTGATACAACCACCAGGAAGGAAGACAAGCATGTGATACATCATTACTATGATGAAGTACTTAACTAGATGGGAAGAAGCACATCCGTTGAAGGATTGTACTATTGCTACAACTGCGAAGTTGCTTTTTGAATATGTCTTAACGTGGTTTGGGTGCCCTAAGATATTAATGAGTGATAGGGTTACACATTTCTTGAATGAAACAATCAGCGTGATGCTCGAAGAATTCCAAGTTTACCATCAAAAGAGTAAGCCATATCATCGCCAAGCCAATGGTACAGTGGAAGCATTCAAAAAGTAACTGGAGAATACATTAACAAAGGTTTGTAACAAGAAGAGATCGATTGGGATGTACGCATCCTGATGGTCCTATGGACATATAGGACGATGTACAAGAAGTTGATAGGGCAAATTCTATTTAGGTTGTTCTATAGGATCGAGGTGATGATGCCCATGGCATTGCGGCGTTGATAGAGATGGTGGATCGAGAGACCTTGGAGGAAAGTCTTGCATAGTTGATGGAGTTGGAAGAAGACTGGTTTCTTCTAGGATTTCACTAGAAAGTGCAAAAGATATGTGAGAAGGCCTAACATGATAGGCATATTAAGCTGCGCACTTTCAAGGTGAACGATTTGGTTTTTCTCTATGATAGTAAGTTCACAAAGTTTCTTGGAAAGTTCCAAATGCACTGGTTGGGCCCGTATATTATCAAGGAAATTACAAATGTTGGCATAGTTCAACTCACGAAGCTGAATGGTGAATTGTTCCCTGGAAGGGTGAATGGAAGTCAGTTGAAGTTGTATATAGGGGATCCTTACCCTGCACAATGACTACATGGTAGCAGAACAATCTTAGCGCCTCAATAATCTGCAAGGGAGAGCAGGACTATAAACTCCACTGCTCAAAGAAAAGGAAAATGTAGTAAGGGGGCTGCATGACAGACGTAATGGGTACCACAAAAGAATCTATGATAGAAGAAGCTACGACAGAAGAAGTTGTGATGGACGAGTTGCACCATGGAGGTTGATGCTGCGAAATTGGGTCCAAAAGTAGCCATTGAAGTCACTGTTCATGATTGGATAGTGAAAATCCCATTAGGAGGAGCGGGTAGGTGAAATTTATGGTGAAAATATTTGGAGATCTGTCGCCAAAGATGAATTTATGATCAGAAAATGGAGGTAACGATTGGATTTGAATTTGAAATCGCCTATAAATCTGGCATGTTGGTTTACCATAGAATACTTTTCCTTTTGAAATCACATATGAGCCCTCTTGTTTTCGCTCTATGAATCAATAGGTTTGGGAGGATTTTGTTTCAAGCCCGACATTTGCGAGACTACCTGAGTGGAACCAGAATATTATCCTTGAACAGATGTCTGTCGAACCTATAAGTTTTGAAGCCGTTGTCTCTCAAGCGGAAGCCCTAGAAGTTGTGTCAATGGAAGCTACGCCATCTGTGCCTACGGTGCCGAGGTCACCTAGGCCAAAGCCATCTACTACTAAGGAAAAGTAGAAGAAACCCCAAGCTGTACTGGTGAGGCAGTCACCGAGGAAGATTCCAACAGAGGTTAGGCAGAAAGGAAAAATGGATAAGTCCAAGCAGCCCCATGAACCCTTAGATTTGGATGAAGAAGAACTCTGCAAAGGAGTTGAAGAGCTAGATGTTGATGAGGGAGAGCCTCTCACTAGGCTCCTGGAGTATATCCCTCTGTGAAAAGGGAAAGTGAAGGTTCCAAAGGATCCCGATAACGCGAAATTCACGATCTCTATGTCGTTATTGCCAGAAGAAGTGGTATCTTAAAGTGCGCTCTTAGCACGTATCCCTATGTTAAAAATTGAGGATTGGGATCTAGTCGATCATGCGAAATTTCTGCATTTGGCCACCAATAAGTACATGACCAAGATTCACTATGAAGAGACTAGGGTCACAAAGCTGGAACCAATGGAATGGGTAAAAGGGGTCGAGTAGGCCAGATTTCTACATATGTTGTGTGTGCCACACTTCCATATGTCGATTATCAATATTGTATGTGTGCACCAATTTCTCATGTTGGTGCACAAAAGGTGTTTATGGTTAGGTGAAACCATCCCCATAACAAACATGCTGATCCACAAAATTACCAAATTTCCCTATAAAGGGGCGAATCCAGCCAAGGAGTTTAGAGGCAAAAGAAAGGAGAAGGAGCTTGTAGATAAAATGAAAAATGAGTTTAGACTGGTCAAGAAGTCACACGAATACTCTATCCGCTCTATTACAGACCAAGTGGTGCATTTTTCTGCTCAAATTTTGGCCAAGAAGGTCATGCGAAAATGTTGTGCGGACGAGGTTTCGGTGCTAGTAATTTCATTGGCTGCACAATGCACAAAGGGGGTGTAGTACAACTAAGCGCAATACCTCTACAAGGAATTCTTAGAAAATTTCCATGAAGTGCAGGATGATGGCAAGGAATTTCACTATGCCTGGCTCCTGCTGTTGATTGTACTCATTGCATGGTGACTTCTAGAGGATAGTCAGTTCCCTCTGCAGGATGAGGATTTACCGGAGGCAGTGAAGTTCACTTTGTTGTGGATGACAAAGGACCCAGAGAGGGCCAAAAAATCAAAAGTCTTCTAGATACTGGTCAAGATGGACCTCCGCATGGTGATCAGTCATAGGCCAAGGTTGTCTCCAACCTTGTTTGATAAGTTGCGGACCTACGCAAAATGTAAGGCCGATTTTCACAATGTATCCATCCGCATGAGGAGAGACCCTAAGAAGATATGGTACAAGTTTCCATACCTATTTATGGAGGCCAATGTATAGGATATTATGGGGACACGTCTAGGGGAGTGGTGACAACCCATAGATATTGGCACATGTACCAGCAAAGGCGGAGACAACTCCTCCGCACAAAACAACTTCACATAAACAAAAAGAAGCAACACAAGCAGTAGTGTGGGAATTGGCTGATTAGAAGAAGAAAGGAACTGCTGGTGAAGCATCTTCTGAAAAAGAGTGTGCTGCAAAGGAGGCCATAATAGAAGTAAAGGTGTCTACTTCTTAGCAGAATACAAACAAGGAAGGGTCTGGGAAGGAGGAAGGAGGTGGTGGGGAGGAGCATAGAACCTCCTTCAAATTGCAGAAGTGCACCAAGGAGATGAATTTTGGACGAAGGAAGAAGAAAAAATCGGACAAATAGGCACATGCGGACCCAATGGTCCTCACAGAGGGCGACCTTGATGAAATTGGGGATAAGATAAGAGACACAATAATGGAACCATGGAAACAGTTTGAGAAGTAGTTCCAAAAATCACTTGGAAGCGTGCAGAAAGATCTGCATAAGCTGCAAATACAAACAAGTCAGATGCAAGCAAGAATGGTCCAAGCGAGTGGGATTCAAGTGAGCGTACAACAAGTGAGTGAGAGTGTAATGGAGACATAACCGACTCAAGACCTCAGAGTCATTCCCTTGCCAAAGGAACATTATGCACAAAGTTAGAGGAAGATAACACCCAGCTCAGAAGGATCAAAGGCGTGGGCATGAATTTATCTGCGCTGCCACTTTAGACCCTCCACACGCTTCATCAGGGGGTCTTAGATGAGCTTCAGATCAGAGAGTAGTGTGCTATTGGTAATTAGTGAAGATAAAATGAACAATGATAATATCTTCATCGAAAAGGCTCGGGCTCTTAAAGAAAAAGAAGAGCTAGCAGTGCGAAGCCAGAGCTTCGAAGCAACCATCACACAAGCATGTAATTCAGTACTAGAATTACACATTCCAGGGGACGCAACAGCTTCAGAAAAGATTCGGAAATTGGCTACTATAGTGTGACAATCTAAGGATGAGGTAGGCCGAGTTACTTTTGACTTTCAGATGAAGATCTTGGAACTGCAATTGAAATTGCAACGAACTACTCCCTTACTTCAATAAAGAATGTAACATTTAGCATGCAACAAGTCTACCAATACTTATACAACAATTTAACCATGCAATAAACATAATATCATCAATGATTCCACAATGTCCATTAACATATCTAAGCACTCAATCCTCATAATTGTAAGACATGCACGTCTTACAATTAGACAAGATCATGTCACTACAATAAGAAATATTCCATGCTGGTTATTACAAGAACATAATCAATACTGCCACCTATTGTTCTAACACCATTTATTATTGAAGAATGTAATTAGTGTCAGTCTTCATAATTTTATTTGGGTCATGATGTAATATATTTATCAAAAGAAAGAAAAACAAAATTTTATTGTAAGAGAAATTGACTTATTAAATCATGGGTTTCATGGTTGGGTCAATGGTTTATAGGTCAAGGCCTCCATTACAGGCTTCTAGGGTTTATGTCAAGTGTCCTTGTCCATAGTGTCCTTGGGCATTAGCAATCAAGAAATAAATTTATTTTTATGTAAAATAGGGCATTTAGGACTCCTCCACCAAGTTGGACTCAAGTAGGTGTTGATGCCTTGAAAATCGCTGCATCAACATTGGGGAAAACCACCCAGTCCAGACCTTAAAGGCAGCTCCTTTTCTGTTTGGTGTGGTGGCTTCGACTGGATATAATGGGACCAGTTTCCCAATGATTTGTAAAATAGGATGGATAAGTGATTGGTTTTCTAATTTATAATGGGAATGATGGATGATTTGTTCTAAATTGCAATAACGTAATTACCTAATCTATCCCGAGAAATTTCTATCTTAGTGAAACTCTTAATGGTTCTTATTGAAAAGTAAGCATGTAGATGACTTTAATTTCAAACAAGAAAATTCATTCATATGATAAATACTTTATTCAAGTAGTTAAACAAAGTAATTATTTAAAACATTATTGCACTGGTTTTATATATCATTGATGCATATATAGATGAAAGATAGCAATTCTTTAATCGTTCAACAGTGATAAGTAAAAGAGATTGCTGTAATAAATTTATGCATACATCAATAATAGCAAAAATGAATGAATGCTAGTTCACATAAAAGAATGAAACAAAACATAGATAACAATACCATATGTGTTCAAATCCTTCCAACATGAATTTGCATTTGAATCCCACTCTCTAACTTAGAAATACTCTTATAGGAAGCAATAGTGCATATCAGACAAAAGTAATCTTCATTAAAAGCTCAGAATACAGGTCCAATTTCATAAAAATATATATATTGGAAGCAGAATAGTGCAACTCCCAATTCAAGTCTTAATAAAAAAATTTCAGGACCCTTTCTAAAGACATGAAAGGGTCTATAAATACTATCTAAGCTAACTAACTACGAAATAAACACGCTGTGAGATGGTAGTAACCAAATCACAAATACATGAAAATCTATTGAATTGAGGCTTCTGTGATCCATAACATTTATTAAGAAGAGTTTCGGCATAAATCACATAAAGAAAACCTTTTTCGACGCATTTTGAACCAACTAGTGTGGTTCATTGTCAGGACAAGTTGTCGACGTGTTTCAAATCAACTTGTCCTGATGATGAACCACACTAGTTGGTTCGAAATGTGTCGACAAAGGTTTTCTTTATGTGATTTATGCCGAAAATATTCTTAATACATGAAAATCTCCTCGAAATAGATATTCTTGCAGTCGGTAAGGATGGTTCATTTTTTAGCTGATTATTTTTTGGCTTGAGCTGGTATATGGCAAGCATCGGTTGTAATTCTGGAGGATGACTCATACGCGAATGAAGCTGGGTAGTATAGGTGGCATTAGTAATTTTAGGAATCAAGTAACTGATTGCGTCGGTCAGGAATTTGATTGCTGTCCTTTGACTGTATGGTTTCACAAGGAAGAACCAAAATGTTTCCCATGTCAATGTTTGGATGCCCGCGATTAATCTTTGCCTCTTTTCATGCTCCTGCTTCCATGTCTGCTCCAATTCTTTGACTGATGGTAATTTCCCTGGAGTACATTCTAAAATTAAAATTGACAAATACAAAGTATCATTGATTAATTCCACTAAATTACCAGTTGCTGATCTACATCTCGATGTTGCCATTTCTGCCTTCATCAATTGCGTTTGCCACTCAAGGAACAAGATTTCCTTGTGTGATTTCAGAATTCGAGGCAAATTTGCTTCTTTTCCTTCCTTTGTTTCTTGCCAGGAAAGAAACTCTGTTAATGTTTCGTCTACCTGTTCCAACATTTGTCTGTCATCAACCGATTTATCAATCATAGACGAGGAAATTTCACAGAAAGGAGGAACAAGAGAAATATTATTACATAACAAGCCCAACTGAGTAGATAGTGCCTTATTGATTTGGAGAGCTTCTGATTTGAATTCCTCTACTTTAGGAAATTCCTTGAACCTTTCTATTTTTAATGACAATTGGGCAATCTGTTCATCTTTGGATTTGCTCAATTGTTCATTCATTATCTTCAGTTTGTTTAATGCCTGAGATAACTCTTTCTGCTTTTGCACTGCATGTTGGTCTATCCTCTATTTCTGTTTTAGCAATTTCTCATTTAATTGCTAATTTGATTGCTTTTGTGCTGCTAAGTCCTACTCTAACTGTTCTATTCTCTGCTATTTTCCCTGTACCCGTGTCTCTAGTGAGAGGACTGCTTGATCCTTTTCTTTAAGAAAATTGCTAACTTCCAATGCCTTATCTATAGTAGCTGCTGTATATGCCTCAGCATACTGAGAGAGCTTAGTAAGATCTTCAGAAGGGTCGACTTCTTATTTCCACACCACATTAGTTATCTCCATCCGTGTAGGTAAAAGGGAAGATTGATCAAGCTTTATCTTTTTCCTTTGCCTCTTTATTATAGCCCTATGCTTAGGGCTGTAGAAGACATCCAAGGGCGGTATTTCTTCTACATGTAGAACAATTTCATCTGATGGATCCTTTGGAATTTTCTCTACATCCTTTTGATTCATGGTTGGTCTGCTGGTTCCTTCAGTTGGAACCGTATTAGTTGTTGTATTCTTACCAGTTGTTACTTCAGGCATGCTAAATCCCTGTATACTTTCAGTATTGCTTATGATTGAGTCAAACTGTTGCCATTCTTTGCGTAGTTTGGGATCAATATGAATGTCTGTATTAATGTGTTCACTACCTTTTCCCTGTTCTTTCTCCTGCTCTGGCGGTTTTTCTTTCTCAGGAAATTTTTCCACTACAGGAGCTTTGTCAACAGTTTGCTGTTTAGTTTCACTTGACTGGATTGTAGGAGTGGTGGCTAATAAGTCTAGAGGCAGAGTTTGCAACCTCTGGTCTCTAAGCATATTAAACGTTTCAAGCCCTTCATCTTGATATCTGATCCTGACCAATGTTTTAACATGAAATAATGATTCAGCTGAGGAAAATAGATCATTGAAGTCATCCTTTTCATGATCGAATTTTGCAAGTTTGGCTTGTTCAAGAACATTATAAGAAACTTTTCTTATATCATATTTCCTATTAGGAATTGTGGCAAGATTTAGCATTTGTATTTTTTTTGCCTCCTTTTTTGCGTGTTTGTAATCATGAAGAGTGAAAACACTGCATCGTAAAGGGAATATAGGCCATACCTGTTTCTTAGAATTTCTAAGGGTTTTTAATGTCCCTTCTACTATTATTTGATAAGCCAGTTCCCGAGCTAATAATTTATCAGGCACATACAAGGGAAGAATATGGGGTTTGGTAAGGCTACATAAAATCCTTATATAAGTAAATTTCTCCTCCCTGAACCAATTACCTATTGCAGTCAAGTCAATCCATGCTTCCTCAAAAATCCTGGGGGCAGGCTTATTGAAAATAGCATAATACACAAGCAACATAAAACCATTGCAACTTTTATACAAATGATTTTTGTAGTAAGCCTTCCATAACAGTTGACGATAAATATCGATTGGCTTAGGGTCTTGGGGAGTCCATCTCCATCCGAGTATCGAATATTCAGAATTAAAGCAAATAGTATCCATAATATAAGCACTGTAATAAAAAGGGGGAATGGTCATGGTAGTTTTACGTGTAGTTGCTCTCTATTCAAGAATTGTTGTGGATAATTTATTAGACAAAATATTTTCCCAATCCATCACATAGCCGTTTATTGCAGCTTCCATTAGGGGGACCATTTTTATTGTGAATCTAGCAGAATCATGTATTCTCCACATCCTACACATCATAGCCTTGACATAACAATAAGGGGAAGCCAAAGAGTCAACAGAGTACTTACCCGATGACTTGTGCTTGTGATTTTCGGGGAAGTGTCTCCATTGCTTTATTGGTGCTGACTCTGAGTCATTTTCCTTTGCAAATGCTTCCAGGAACGCCTTTTTGTATTGCTTCTCAGGTTGAGGTAAGTGATACATTTTCCTAAGATCTTCCGGCTGTAATGAGCAAAATATCCTCCCATCAGTTGTGTAAAATGTTTTGTCCGAGACTAGAATTTCCTCTACCACCCATCTCACTACGTCAGTATATGGCATGATTTTTTCTCGCGCTGCTATCCTGTGAAGATAGGAACAAGCTAACTCTTTAAGGGTTCCTTCCGATTTGTTACTTGATTCAACTGTGGCTTCCTCTCATAATTCCTCAGGATCCTCTACTTCTATTAGATTGTAAATTCTCTCCCAGATAGTGTTTCCTAGACCGAGGCACATTGTATCTGAGATTAATCCTTTTTTTCTTGGTCCAAGATCTTTGATTGGATGAGTTGCTGCTGTGGACTTCTTCTATTTCTTACCCATTTTCTCTGAATCTCTGGCTTCAGAGGAATTCTGCACAAACAGTTGCAAACAATGATACAAAGAAAATACTGCTGCAAGCCAAATAGAATTACGATGATTGGCATAAAATAAAATATAGTTATGGATTACCGCGGATGAAATCCTTTGAAAGATCCATCATTAACTGCAATATTGAATAGCTGTTTAAACTGTCAATCATGGTAAATAACATCATAAATGCCCATCACGTCATTTATTTGTTGAATGATTGTTTGAAGCATGCCTTTGATTTTATTGATCACTGATCAGCGATAAATCACAAATCGGAAATCGGGAGTGATGAAGGGAAGGCTTTTAAAACTTGATTTAAATATCTCCAATCATCGAAAGGTGATACAATATAATGCATGCAAAGTTTCTTTTTAAATGTATTTTTACCTTTCGAGATGTGTGCCTAATTAATAGATCACAGTCGGGGTTTGGCTTGGTCTTTCTTATGTTTATCATGTAACTCCATCGAGTGCTGATCGCCGATTGCGATTAGCTTTATCGCATCAGAAGAATTGATTAGGCTTTTTCATATGTCCGCTTATCATTGATACTGCCGATTTTCCGATTGCGATTTGCTTTATCACATCGGAGGAGTTGAGGGGCTCTATTTTATTATACCTTTGGCACTTGCTTCCTCCGATTTCCCGATGGCGATTACCTTTGCGGATTGGAGAAAGGGATGAGGTTTTCGCTTTATGTGTGTGTTTCCTTTGTTATTGCAATATGCGATCTCCGATCGCTTTATTGCAATAAATAATGGTTTTGCAATATTTACTAAAGGAACACTTTGTTTTTAATTAAAAGGCTTTATAAAATAATTCATTTATATCGGGCCTTTTAATAAGGATTTTTTCCTTATGATGAGGTAAATACCACTTTATTCACACATCTAACTGAGTTTATTTTTAAAAGGGACCCATTTCATATTATGATCTCGTGTAAAGTTTTTTTATGAAATGGGGGGTTGTTGTACAACACAACAATTGGCGATTCACTGGAAGAAACATTTATCTTTGAGAAAATAATATAATATTTTAACTTTCTCAATCTGAAATCTTTAATAGATAGAGAAAATCTAATATAACTAGGTAACCATAAATTTTGAATATAATGAAGACTATTTTTGCTTATTTCTCTCTTATCTCAAAATTAAATACATTCTAAGTTTTAAGTAAACTTTAATTGGTTGATAATGATAAAACAAGATACTTTTCCAACTTAGCTTTTATAATGACTCCTTTGTCATAGGTAGAGCCACTGCTACCAGCAAACATCTATAGTCTCGACAGGGTTACCTTTTAACCATTTGATCATTCATTGTTCCATCCATTTCAGAGTATAATTAAAAAGAGTGAATCCAAAAGATATGTTTCCACATTTTTTTGTATTGCATTTTTTTTTTCTTATTTATTTATTTTGCAAGATAAAAAACCATTGTCCTGGTTTGGTGGCCAACTATTGACAATGCCATTTACTAGTTGTAATTTAATTGAACAAGCTGGCTCGTGATGAGACCTCTTGTCTTATAATTATAAGCCATTACCCTATTTTATTATGCAGTGTTGGTAATCTTAGTTGAAATATTCCCGTATGATCATGGTAAGCAGGTTTTTAATAAGACCTCTTATCTTTTATATCAAATATATTTTAGAATTACACTCTGAAAAATTATAAACTTTGCTAGATGGGATGAACAATTTTCTCCTTAAGAGAACATAGATGACATTTTTGAGAGTTGAAGATGCTAAAATTGAATCAATATTTGTTTTGTATTGATAACCGTTTTTAGGTTTGCTAAAATTTAGAATGATTTACAGTATTTCTAAGTTTTGAGAAGATCTCACAAAAATAAAATGGGGTTTTCAGAATCAAATTATACCTAATTTTCTAGAATTTTCCTTTTCCTTCGAGGCTTCCATTTCTTAAAAGTAAATATTGAAACTATTTTCTTTTGAGTAACTTATTCAATATAGTAAATACCAATGGAAGGCTATTCACAACGTTATTTCTTAAGAGAAAAATAACTAATTATTCACACAAATCCTGCTGAAAATTAAATATTTACAAAGGGAGAAGGGGTTACCTCCTCAATTGAAGATTTTTTTTCAGAATAAGCCCATTAACAGGAAGAGAGTCCCTCTTTCTTGATAGATCTTGCAATATGAATGTAGAAGGGCCTATCTTCTCGCTGATTTAGAATGGTCCAAGCCACATTTTCTGAAACTTAGTGTGTTTTCATTTATCCTCATGGGCTTTGTCCCACTTCAAAACCATATCACCAATATGTAAATGTTTTGAGCCGGTTGAAGTTGTATCAAAATAAGACTTAATAATTTGTTGATGCTTTGCATGTGTAATTCAAGTTTTCTCCCTTTCTTCTTCTAGTTTCAAGATCTGATCATGTCTTAGTTGAATAGAAGATGAGGGACTTTCTTCAATAAACTGCACTAAAGCTAGTGATGGAAGTAGTAAGTTTGATGGTATGACAACTTACATTTCATACACTAGGTTAAATGGAGAAGTTCCTATTGAGGCCTTCTATGTTATACGGTCTGCCCATAGTGTAAAGATTAAAGACTTATGCCAGTTTTTATGATCTTTTCAATAGTTCTCTTAATGATTTTGACAAGATTCGTATTGGTAGATTCTGCTAAACCATTACCTTGAGGGTAGTAGTTTGCAGAATATTTCAATTTGAATCCTCTTTTGATAGCAAATTCAGGTATAGAATTACCAGAGAAGTAAAATTCATTATAAAAAATAAGAGCGTTTGGAACACCAAACTTGGTAATAATGAACTGATCTATGAATTCAATTATTGCCTCAGAGTTTGCTGTCTTCAAAGGAATTGCTTCAACCCACTTAGTAAAGTAATCAATAGCTGTAAGGATATACCTATATTGTTTGGATGAATGTGGAGTGATTTCTCCAATGATGTCTAATCCCCATTGTTCAAAGGGCCATTCAATGTTGACTGGCTGCAAAGGAAAAGCTGGCTTCCTTTGTCTTCCACTAGTAGTTTGACATATTTCACATTTCCTTACATATTCAGGAGTATCTTTGAACAAGGTGGGCCAATAATATCCAACATGAATGATTTTTTGGGTTGTTGTATCAGCTCCAAAATGTCCTCCTGCCAGACCATCATGTAGTTCCTGCAAGACCTTTTATGCTTCAGGTTTTTCTAAGCATCTTAACAAAATTTAATCATAATTCCATCTAAACAACACATCATCAACAATCATGAAGTTTTTGCTTTTAGTCTTATGGCACACCTGTTTTTATAGGAAAGATAGGAGCATATCCATTTTTCAAATAGAATATCAAATCTGCATATTGGAATTCAGGATTAGTGGTACTTATCTGATTGATTTCTTCAGTATCATTTTTACCCTCATGTTCCTGAATATTGGAAGCTCCTGCTAACAACCTGTAAAAACCTTGGCCTTTGACAATCTTTGCTAGTTTAATTTCCAAGTCGTATTGTTGTAATGCTGTGACCCAATTTTCCCTTTTTTCTCCCAATTCCTTTTGAACTAGTAACTGTCTTACTGCTGAAAAAGGAACTATAACTTTTGGGTGAGCCTTTAAGAGGAATGGTCTAAAGTGTTTAATGGCTTTATATACAACAAAGACTTGTTTTTCAACTCCAGAGTAATTAAGTTCACCACCTTGAAGGTTTGAACTATAAAACGAAATTGGTGCTTCCAAGTTTTGATCTTTGATTTGTGTCAGCACTGCTGCATAAGATGAATAAGATGCAAGAGTATATAAAATGAAATGATTTGAAAAATTAGGAGTGCTTAAAGTAGGGGCATTAATGATTGATTGATTGATGGAATAAAATACCTCTTTTTCTATAGGCCCCCATTTAAACACTGAACTTTTCTTGATCATGGTTTGTAATGGCAAAACAATCTGTGAGAAATTTGGAACAAATCTTTATAAAGTTAATTTGACCTAAAAATGATTACAATGATTTTTTATTATGTGGAAATGGAAGATCAAAAATCTCTTTGATTCTATCTGGATCAATATAAATACCATTCTTTGAAACAATGAAGCCCAAGAGTTTACCTTGATCAAGAGCAAAATAAGATTTCTTAGGACTGAGTGAAATGCCATAGTTTTTGCAATGCTCAAAGATTTGTTACAAATCATGTAAGTGATTTGATCTTTTCTTAGAGAAAACAGTAATGCCATCCAAATAGACAACTACTGATTTATTTATTAGACCTTTGAATGCTATGTCCATCGCTCTTTGGAATGTACCTCTGGCATTGATTAACCCGAAAGGCATTTTTTGATAGGCATAAGTCCCCCACTTGGTTCTGAAAGTAGTCTTAAGTCTGTCATCAGGGTGTACAAAAATTTGGTTATACCCTGAAAAACCATCTAAGAAGGACATTAGTTTAGAGCTAGCTAATGAATGGAGAGTTTTCTCCATTGTAGGTAGAGGGAAGTTATCCTTTTGACTTGATTTGTTAAGATTTCTGAAATCAATACAAATTCTAATGTCACCATTTTTCTTCCTTACTAGGACCATTTTAGACACCCAATTTGAATGTCTAATAGGAAAGATTATCTTAGATTTCAAGAGTTTGTTTAATTTAGCTTTTATTTGACTCTCTAAGTTAGGATGAATCTTCCTTAATTTCTGTTGTACTATTTTTTCTTCAAATAGCATTGGAATTGCGTGTTGTATGATAGATGTATCATAGGTTTTCAAATTGTCGTATTTCCAAGCGAAGACATTTTTATATTTATGAAATAATCTGATAAATGCAATCCTTTCTTCTGAAGTAAGTCCTAATCCCAAATTAATGTTTTGTGGATTGTCCTCATTACCAAGGTTATTAATTCAAATCTCAAAGTAGAACTTTGAATCTTTGAATTAATAACCTGTTTAAACCTATCTTTGATGTGATAAAGATCTTCAAGTCTGACCACTGGTTTGGGTATTGAGTTTTCTTTAAGCTTTTCCTTTGAAGATCATGTTCACTTTCATCAATAATTTGATCATCATAGGACTTATCAGAAGTTAAGAAATTTAGAATGTCATCATCATGATTGAACACTCGCCAGTTAGTGACATTATCGAGAATTGATGGTCTGAAAATTAACTCTACTGAAAATCTATCGGGACTATAATCTTCAGATGGAATGAGCTTAGAAGAAACATTGGTTAGTAAATTTGCTGCTGCATTATGGGATCTAGGGATGGGAGAAATATTGAATGCTAAAAAAAGAGACACAAGGTCTTGTACCAAATATTGATAATGTTTAAGGTGACTAGAAAGGAAATGTATAGTATTTCTAACTTTTTTTATAACAATTTCAGAGTCACCGAACAATTTCAAATATTGTACTTTAAGACCAATTTCTTTATAAAGTCCTTGAATCAAGGCTTCATATTCAACAGTATTATTTGTGCACTCAAATTCTAATCTGCATGATAACATGGTCTTTTCTCCCTCAGGACTAACTAAAATACATCCTGCTCCTGCACTTTCATTAGATTTAGACCCATCAAAATATAATGACCAAAACAAAGATTTATCTACAATTTTATTTACAGTTTCCTCAGTAATTTTAACACACCTTGATGTATCTATTTGAGAAAAATTTTCAATTTGAGATGTGAAACTATTAACTGAGAAAGGTGATGATTGAGCAGTAAAATTGCCAAAGAATGATTCAGATGAGTAATTACCCAGAATGTTGTTGTTGAATGCTATCGGTTGATTTTCTTGTTCAAACCCATTGACATTATGAGTCATATGTTTTTCCCGATAAATATTTGTCTGATTTGGTTTTCCTTTATAAGGTAGCCACATATGAAACCAATCAGTGGAAATATAACCATGAAGTTTCTCAGACCAGTCTCTACTCAAAATCAAACCATAGAATTCAGGAATATCAGCGATTAAAATATCAATTCTCTGAACCACTCTTGGATAAGCTAATAACCTAATGGTGAATGATTTAATTTCTCCTAGTACCGAGACTTTAGTTCTATCCAACTGGACAATATGGATTGCAGACTTTTGGGGTTCAATGTTTAGCTTGGAACAAACTGAAGCTGGCATTGTATTCAAGGAAGCCCCTGAGTCAATCAAGCAATTGCGTAGATTTCTGTTATAGATCTCGTATGTCAAGAGAAAAGGAGGGGTATTGGAATTTGATCTATCTCCAATTAGGACAACATCAGTAGCTTCTACTCTACCAGGAGGTGGTTTACCTGTCTCATTAGCAGCTTTGGACAATACAACATTTGGAAGAGGAGAAGAAGGTAATGCATCTAACTCCTTAAGCAACAATTTTTGTTGATGTTTGAGTTTACTAAGCTCAAACATAGTGATATTTGCCTTTGTTTTCTTCATGTCTTCAATAATGTTGTAGTCCATAGAATCCGTAAATACTAATGTTTTAGATGTTGGAGGTGAAAGCTGATGGCTAAGAAGATGTGGCTGCAGATTTCTTTGTGGGAGCTTTTTCTTTAGTAGGATTACTAGTGTTTCTTTTCTTTTGAGTTACTTGAACAGGGTCAGGAGTGTCTTTACTCCTGGTAGTTACAGGGAAAGCTTCCTGTTCATTTTCTGTATCTGAATTAGGCAAAATAAAGTCCCACATTCCATGACATTCTACATTTACCTCTTCTTCTAGTTCTTCAGATGATAAGACTGTCTCTTCTTCTTCATATTCTTTGGGGTCTGAGTCTGCAATGGATATAGCATTCGGAGGTTTTGATTCTGGCTTCTTAAAATTTCTAAATGGTTTTTTAGTTGAATTCTCAGCTACTTGATTTCTACCATTTTGTTTGACATAGTCTTGAGAACTTTTTGAAGACCTTCCGTATCATATGGATCTTTAGTCATTTTCTTCTTTGAATCATCTTTGAAAGAGACTTTTTTAGATTTTCTGTCTTCAAAAGTAGCTTTCTTTTCTAAGGCGATGACACGTTTTTCCACAGCAATTGCCTCTTTCATATTTTCTGCTAGAATAGGTTTTCCACCTCTATCTACAAAGATAGCTATGTTTGAAGGTAAAGCTATTATATACCATTCACTTCTAACTTGTTCACTAGGCTTATAGGTAGTCGGAATCTTATTCAAGAGTTTATTAAACAGTGAATTGAACTCTTTTATAGGTTCTTTAGACTCTATCCTAAGATTCGAAAGATCACTAATTAACGTCGCTAGAGATCTTTCATCACCGTATTTAGTCAAGAACTGTTCTTGAAAAATGTTCCAACTAGTAATGGATCTTTATGGCAAGGAAAAATACCAAGACCCAACTGATCCTTGTAAGGTATAAGGGAAAAGCCTAACAATGACATATTCCTCTGTAACTCCTTTTAAGTTAACTGACAACATAAAGTTGTTAATGTGCTCATCGACCTTTATGCCTGCATCTGGATTAAATTTCGGCAACCATTTTTCAGGATGTTCTGGCAATGGGTAATGGTTGAGGCATTGTGACCACACCAAGATTATTCCTTGGATTTTGTGCCATTGTCGAACTATTAATAGATGATAATGCCAATAAAGTTCTAGATGATTGGAAGGAGCAGATATAGAAGTTTGAGGAGGTTGAGAAGCAGATGTTGAAGTTCCAGTTCCGTGTTGAACAACAATTTGGAGTGGGGGGGCGGATGGTTGACTTCACACTGGAGAAGATGAAATGGATGATGATGATGAGAAAGTCTCACTATCAGATCCTTCAGTTGTTTTCCTTGTTTCCTTTTAGGCAAAGGTAACTTAGTAGGTTCAATACCAAGCTTTTCGCTCTGAAGTCTGGTGAGAGGGTGAGAAGGAATGAATTTTGAAGTCACACTGCCTCGAGATACCTCATATTTCTGTGGTGAAATTGAGAATCTTTGAAGTTTATGGATGAGAGACTGAACTTCAGGAGACTTTGGAGTTAGTCGTTCTAGGATATTTTGGGATTGAGTAGTGGTTGTTGTTTCCCCTACTTCTTGCTTGGAAACTGGAGTTCCAGTTTGCAAGGGGAGAAGTCGGAGGTGAGGTTGAGGGAGATTTACTCTTGGAATGGGTTGTAGATTTGGGTTTTCTCGCCATTCACAGTTCATGCCCTCCTTCTAGAGCCAAAAATGTTGATGCCTTAAAAATCACTGCATCAACATCGAGGAAAACCACCCTATCCTGACCTTAAAGGCGACTCCTTTTCCGTTTGGTGTGGTGGCGCCGACTGGATATAACGGGACCAGTTTCCCAATGATTTGTAAAATAGGATGGATAAGTGATTGGTTTTATAATTTCTAATGGGAATGATGGATGATTTATTCTAAATTGCAATAACGTAATTACCTAATCTATCCCGGGAAATTTCTATCTTAGTGCAACTCTTAATCGTTCTTATTGAAAAGTAAGCATGTAGATGACTTTACTTTCAAACAAGAATATTTATTCATATGATAATTACTTTGTTCAAGTAGTTGAACAAAGTAACTATTTAAAACATTATTTCACTGATTTTATATATCATTGATGCATATATAGATGAAAGATAACAATTCTTTAATCATTCAATAGTGATAAGTAAAAGAGATTGCTATAAGAACTTTATGCATACATCAATAATAGCAAAAATGAATGAATGCTAGTTCACATAAAAGAATGAAACAAAACATAGATAATAGTACCATATGTGTTCGAATCCTTCCAACATGAATTTGCATTTGAATCCCGCTCTCTAACTTAGAAATACTCTTGTAGGAAGGAGTAGTGCATATTAGAAAAAAGTAATCTTTATTAAAAGCTCATAATACAGGTCCAATTTCATAAAAATATATATATTGGAAGCACAATAGTGCAAATCCCAATTCAAGTCTTAATACAAAATTTTCAGGACCCTTTCTAAAGACATGAAAGGGTCTATAAATACTATCTAAGCTAACTAACTACGAAATAAAAATGTTGTGAGGTGGTAGTAACCAAATCAAAAATACATGAAAATCTCCCCGAAATAGATATTCTTGCAGTCGGTAAAGATGGTTCATTGTTTCAGCTGATTATCTTTTGGCTTGAGCTGGCATATGGAAAGCATCGGTTGTAATTCTGGAGGATGACTCATACGCGAATGAAGCTGGGTAGTATAGGTGGCATCAGTAATTTCAAGAATCATGTAACCGATTGCGTCGGTTAGGCATTTGATTGTTGTCCTTTGACTATATGGTTTCACAAGGAAGAACCAAAAGGTTTCCCATGCCAATGTTTGGATGCCCGCAATTAATCTTTGCCTCTTTTCAAGCTCCTGCTTCCATGTCTGCTCCAATTCTTTGACTGATGGTAATTTCCCCGGAGTACATTCTGAAATTTAATTTGAAAAATATAGAGTATCATTGATTAATTCCACTAAATTACCCGTCGTTGATCTACATCTCGATGTTTCCCTTTCTGCCTTCATCAATTGGGTTTGCCACTCAAGGAACAAGATTTCCTTATGTGATTCCAAAATTCGAGGTAGATTTGCTTCTTGTCCTTCCTTGGTTTCTTGCTAGGAAAGAAACTATGTTAATGTTTCATCTACCTGTTCCAACTTTTGTCTGTCATTAACCAATTTATCAATCATAGACGAGGAGATTTCACAGAAAGGAGGAACAAGAGAAATATTCTTACATAACAAGCCCAATTGAGTAGATAGTGCCTTATTTATTTGGAGAGCCTCTGATTTGAATTCCTCTACTTTAGGAAATTCTTTGAACCTTTCTATTTGTAATGACAATTGGGCGATCTATCCATCTTTGGATTTGCTCAATTGTTCATTCATTGTCTTCAGTTTGTTCAATGCCTGAGATAGCTCTTTTTGCTTCTACACTGCATGTTGGTCTATCCTCTGTTTCTCTTTTAGAAATTGTTCATTTAATTTCTCATTTGATTGCTTTTGTGCTGCTAACTCTTGCTCTAACTGTTCTATTCTTTGTTGTTTTTCCTTTACCCATGTCTCTAATGGGAGGACCGCTTGATCCTTTTCTTTAAGCAAATTGCTGACTTCCGATTCCTTATCTATAGTAGTTGCTGTATATGACCTGTCATACTGAGAGAGCTTAGTAAGATCTTCGGAAGGGTCGACTTCCTCTTTCCACACCACATTAGTTATCTCCGTCTGTGTAGGTAAAATGGAAGATTGATCAAGTTTTCTCTTTTTCCTTTGCCTCTTTATTACAACCCTATGCTTAGGGCTGTAGAAGACATCCAAGGGTGGTATTTCTTCTACATGCAGAAAAATTTCATCTGATGGATCCTTTGGAATCATCTCTACATCCTTTTGATTCATGGGTGGGCTGTTGGTTCCTTCAGTCGTAACCATATTAGTTGCTATCTTCTGACCAGTTGTTACTTCAGGCGTGCTAAATACCTGTAGATTTTCAGTATTGCTTATGATTGAGTCAAACTGTTGCCATTCTTTGAGTAGTTTGGGATCAATATGAATGTCTGTATCAATGTGTTTACTGCCTTTTCCTTGTTCTTTCTCCTGTTCTGGCGTTTTTTCTTTCTCAGGAACTCTTTTACTGCGGGAGCTTTGTCAGCAATTTGCTGTTCAGTTTCGCTAGATTGGACTGTAGGGTTGGTGGCTAATAGGTCTAGAGGTAGAGTTTGCAACCTTTGGTCTGTAAGCATATTAAATGTTTCAAGCCATTCATCTTGATATCTGATCCTGGCCAATGTTTTAACCTGAAATAATGATTCAACTGAGGAAAATAGATCATTGAAGTCATCCTTTTCATGATTGATTTTTGCAAGTTTGGTGTGTTCAAGAACATTATAAGAAAATTTTCTTGGATCATATTTCCTGTTAGGAATTGTAGCAAGATTTAGAATTTGTATTTTTTCTGCCTCCTTTTCTGCGTGTTTGTAATCATGAAGAGTGAAAACACCGCATCATAAAGGGAATATAGGCCATACCTGTTTCTTAGAATTTCTAAGGGTTTTTAATGTCCCTTCTACTATTATTTGATAAGCCAGTTCTCGAGCTAATAATTTATCAGGCACATACAAGGGAAGAATATGGGGTTTGGTAAGGCTACCGAAAATCCTTATATAAGTAAATTTCTCCTCCCTGAACCAATTACCTACTGCAGTCAAGTCAATCCATGCTTCCTCAAAAATCCTGGGGGCAGGCTTATTGAAAATAGCATAATACACAAGCAACATAAAACCATTGCAACTTTTATACAAATGATTTTTGTAGTAAGCCTTCCATAACAGTTGACGATAAATATGGATTGGCTTAGGGTCTTGGGGAGTCCATCTCCATCCGAGTATCAGATATTCAGAATTAAAGCAGATAGTATCCATAATATAAGCAGTAATAGAAAGGGGGAATGGTCATGGTAGTTTTACGTGTAGTTGCTCTCTATTCAAGAATTGCTGTGGCTAATTTATTAGACAAAATATTTTCCCAATCCATCACATAGCTGTTTATTGTAGCTTCCATTAGGGGGACCATTTTTATGGTGAATTTAGCAGAATCATGTATTCTCCACATCCTGCACATCATAGCCTTGGCATAACAATAAGGGGAAGCCAAAGAGTCAACGGAGTACTTACCCGATGACTTGTGCTTGTGCTTTTTGGGGAAGTGTCTCCATTTCTTTATTGGTGTTGACTCTGAGTCATTTTCCTTTGCAAACGCTTCCAGGAATGCCTTTTTGTATCGCTTCTCAGGTTGAGGTAAGTGATACATTTTCCTAAGATCTTCTGGATTTAATGAGCCAAATATCCTCCCGTCAGTTGTGTAAAATGTTTTGTCTAAGACTGGAAGTTCCTCTACCACCCATCTCACTACGTCAGTATATGGCAGGATTTTTTCTCACACTGCTATCCTGTGAAGATAGGAACAAGCTAACTCTTTTAGGGTTCCTTCCGATTTGTTACTTGAGTCGGTTGTGGCTTCCTCTGATAATTCCTCAGGATCCTCTGCTTCTATTAGATTGTAAATTCTCTCCCAAATAGTGTTTCCTAGACCAAGGCACGTCGTATCTGAGATTAATCCCTTTTTGCTTGGTCCGGGATCTTTGACTAGCTGAGCTGCTGCTGTGGAATTCTTTGATTTCTTACCCTTTTTCTCTGAATCTCTGGTTTCAGAGGAATTCTACACAAACATTTGCAAACAATGATACAAAGAAAATAATATTGCAAGCCAAATAGAATTACGTTGATTGGCATAAAATAAAATATAGTTATGGATTACCGCAGATGAAATCCTTTGAAAGATCCATCCTTAACTGCAACATTGAATAGCCGTTTAAATTGTCAATCATGGTAAATAACATCATAAATTCCCATCACATCATTTATTTTCCGAATGATTGTTTGAAGCATGCCTTAGATTTTATTGATCGGTGATTGGCGATAAATCGCAAATCGGCGATCGGGAGTGATGAAGGGAAGGCTTTTAAAACTTGCTTTAAATATCTCTGATCATCGAAAGGTGATACAATATAATACATGCAAAGTTTCTTTTTAAATGTATTTTTACCTTTCGAGATGCGTGCCTAATTAATAGATTGCAGTCGAGGTTTGGCTTGGTCTTTCTTATGTTTATCATGTAACTCCACCGAGTGCCGATCCCCGATTGCGATTAGCTTTATCGCATCAAAAGAATTGATTAGGCTTTTTCATATGTCCGCTTATCATTGATACTGCCGATTTTCCGATTTCGATTTTCTTTATCGCATCGGAGGAGTTGAGGGGCTCTATTTTATTATACCTTTGTCACTTGCTTCCTCATATTTCCTTATTGCGATTACCTTTTAGGATCAGAGTATGGGATGAGGTTTTCGCTTTATGTATGTGTTTCCTTTGTTATTGCGATATGTGATCTTCGATCGCTTTATCGCAATAAATAATGCTTTTACAATATTTACTAAAGGAACACTTTGTTTTTAATTAAAAGGCTTTATAAAATAATTCATTTATATCGGGCTTTTAATAAGGATTTTTTCCTTATGACTGAGTTTATTTTTAAAAGGGACCCATTTCATATTATGATATTGTGTAAAGTTTTTTTATGAAATGGGGGGTTGTTGTACAGCACAACAGAAGGACAAGTTAGCCTTATCAAGGGAAATCAACCTCATAATTTCACTATATAAAGACAAAAACTTGACCTCATTTGAAGCACATCCTCAACAAGTTCGATTTGCAGTAGTTGGAGGTAGAGAAAGGGTGTGAAATTCAAGGAAGAGGAAGAAAAAACTAATGAAGGAAAAGGACATATTTGTCAAGCTACAGAAATTGATTTTTCCCTCTCTATTATCACACATGCAAAGTTGGTTGGTTGCTGGAAGGGATGAAATTCCAGTACTGAAGCTGGGATGAAATTCTAAAGTAGTTGGGCCAAAATTCTGGGTTGTTGTTGGGTTGTAACTGTTGGAAAAGAAGAAGACTACTCAAGTATTTGGAATCACATTGGAAGGCTAACTTTGTGGAGGAGGAAGGTCTTTTGGTAATTTTTAAAGTCTTTGTCTATATCAATTTGATTGGTGGAAGAGTTTGACTAGGTTTTCCCCTAGAGAGGAGTTTTAGCACTAGATGAGTGTCTACATCTAGTGTCATTTATCTTCATGTTTTGTTCTGATGATTTCTTGATGAAACAAAGATAAAGTAAGAAAATAAATAGAATTTAATAAGTCAACAAGAATATCACAAGAAATTATCAATATAAGCAAACATGTTTTCCTTTTTTATTTTCTAACATGGAATCATAGCTAAGGTGAAGGAAAAAATGGCAGCTTGAAGCTCAATTGAAAAAAGGGTTAAGGAAAAAGGAACAAAATAAGGTCATTAAGAAAAGTACCATATAAGAAGAGGAGCCTACGATTTGTAGAGACTATGTCAACCACAATGAATATAGAAAACAAACTATAAGGAGTCTCCAACTACATGTCAAAAAGAGGATAAATCTTATTCTCACTAGGCATAGAGTTTTGGATCTTGTTCAAGGAAAAGTTAAGAAACCTATTGATGATGCATAAAAGGAGAAGTTCAGGTAAACTGACATCTTGGCCATGAATCTAATAGTATATTGAGTAAAGGATAATATAATAACATACATATCCAATATAGATTCTGCTCAAGAAATGTATGAAACCCTCTCCAATTTATTCTCGATCAAGAACATTGGTCAGATAACTAGCCTCAAGAATGAAATAAGGACAACAATGATCATAAAATATGATATTTTTTCATCATATTTTCTAAGGATCTCTAGAATAATAGATGAAATCCAAGCTATAGATGAAGTTGTACCAGAGAAAGAACTCTTTATTGTTGCACTACTAGGTCTACCAAAATCTTTGAGTTGTTTAGCATTAGGAATTAGAAGTTGGAAAGATACTCCAACCTTTGAACAAATGTGGAATGCATGAAGTCAAGAAGAATCCCACATATTATTAGAATATAATAAGAAGGAGGGTGATGAAGGCAACACTTCCAATGTCTACACTTCTCATCACAAAAAGAATGGAACATTCAAGAAGTCCAAAGGATCAAATAAGGAGGTTGATCTATCTAAGCTTGAATGTTACAATTGTCATAAGATGGGGCACTAAAAAATTCAATATCCTGAAGATGCAAGGAATAAGAAGAGCGAAAGAGAACATGCAAATTTTTTTTATGAAGTTCCACCAAAGAGAAACAAGATTGAAGGATTTGAAATCAAATATCTATTTGCTAAAGACTCTTAGGGAATAATATCCCTCGCATATCCTTATATTTTAAGTTTTGCAATGTTTTCTTTTATGTTTTGATTTATAGAGTTTGTAGGTCTAATATATCTTGTTAGAACATTTTTAGTTTTTTTAAAGTATATGTATCCCTCAAAGGACTAGATTAAGTGGGAGCCTACACCATCCTATTAAAAGATAAGAATCTTGTTCCTTATGTTGAAATACTTGGGGGGGAGGGTGAATCAATTTTTCTTTCAATTTTTATAATTAATGCCATTTAATATTCTTCACAATAAAAACTAGGAAGTAAATAATTGGAATTTTATTAAGAATCGATGAGGACACCAATCCTTTTTTACAATAAATTGAGTACAATAATGTTGAGGGCTCCATCCCTTCAATCCACCCGGCTCCAACCTGTTTCCAAGCTCCAACTTGGGTTTTAATTAGGATCCAACCTCTAGGGCACCAACCCTTGAAATTTTAATAAACAAAATGTATGAATGACTTAATTCAATAGACAAACAACTTCTCCATAAGACTACACTAGACTTTCACCTTGTCCACTATCCAAGATCCTAGCTTCAAGTTCTTCACTCTTTCAATCCTCTAAGTTCATCATTGTTCTAGGCTTCTTCCTTGCTTAAATCTCCAACCTTATCATTGTTCAAATCTTCAAATTGTTCATACCTCCCATATTACTATTCAAACATATGATCTTTTGATAGTTGTGAATTTTCACAGGTATGGGCCCTGAGCATAAATCTCCTCCACGGATCTATCCTGTCTAATATCTAAAGAAACAATTGCTGGTCTACACTTGAGATATTCGAGCTACAAGTTCACTGTTGTCTAAGCCCTAAGCATAAGTCTCCTCCAGAGGTTTGTCATTTCCAAGCTCCAAAGATAATCACTATTATTCACTACAAGTCCGCTATTGTCTATGTCAAGGCTTCAAGAGTTCACTAAGTGATTGGGCTTCCAACTAGTGATCTGAGCTCCCACAACTTAGGTATGTAGCATGGTTTGAGATCAACAACATAGGTCTGAGGTTCTGTTGTATGGTTCGATCTCCATAAACATGCATCCTAGGTGTTGTAGTATGGTCTGAGATGTTGTAGCATGATGTGAACTCTACAATCACAGGTCCGAGATGTTGTAGGGTAGTTTAAACTCCACAAACTCAGATCCAAGATGCTGTAGTATAGTCCAAGAGTGTATAAACACAAATCTCCCACATAACGTATCATTTCCAACTAATATATTAGTGGTTGTTTACAACAAGTGGCTATACAAAGATAATCTGTTGTCTGAGGTTGAGAAAGAATAACCCAAACAATAAGCTCTTTGACTCCCTTAATTCTCGAGATATGAAATCTCCTCGTTGTTCTGTGCTCCTCAGATGTTCATCATTGAATTAGATTATTAGAATGGCAAGTATAGATGTAATATATATATATATTTGTTTTGACCATAAACGAAAATACATGTCCCTTGGCCAAGGTACATGACCCTACACAAGTCGGCTTACAAAAAATACTAATTTTTCTAATTTTTAAATTTAATTTCTCTCAATTTAGAAGGAGTTTATAAGGATTTGGAAAGCAAGTAAGGGCTCATTGGAGAGAAAAGTGTCTTCTACAAGCTGGTGAAGGAATCATTGCAAGATGATGTCTAAAATGTTAATTGAAATATTTTTCTTTATGACAGTTCTAAAATTAGAGCAAGGAGTCATCATCATGAATCAAGATATAAAGGTTTAGGGCTTATTCATCAAGATAAAGGACATCATATAGCTAGGTTTTTATTAAGGTAAGGGCTTCTTCATTAGGATTCCAAGTGTGACCTTCAAATGATCCATGCCATTATTATTTTCATCAATGCTCATATTGACATCAATGAAAATTTTGACCAAAAATCTCCCCCTTTGTCATTGATGGCAATATTCTCTCTTCTTCCAACATTTTCTCCCCCTTTGACATCAATAGGAAATGGTGTACCCAAGTATTCCCTCTATAAAGCTTATTCTTGTCATGTTTCTCCCCTATCATGGCGCACCTACCTCTGTCAATGCCTTGTCTTTAATATGATGCAAGGGCAATGGCCCCAATATTTTGGCTAAGATATTCAAATGCTTCTCGTGGTAGGGGTTTTAGAGAAATATTTGTAGTTTGTTCCTTTGTATTGATGTATTCCAATATGATATTTTATTTTGCAACTTGTTCTCAGTGTGTTGGCTTTGTGGGACCTGACTCAAGTTCAACGTTAGTTGGCCAAACAAATCCCTACACTACTGGCCCTTTCGGCGTCAGCCCGCAGAGCACAGACCGAAGTCTCACCTGAAGCAGTATGGGGGGATGCTGGAACCAAGTTTCCACACCCTAAGATGGTTGTGATGTCGGTTTATGCCCTCAGCCGCTACTTTCGCACAAGTCACTAAGCCTTAGGGCTCTATTATTATACCCTTTATTCCACCCTTCAATACCTCCACGAAGGCATACAATTGACCTTTGTGCAACCCTAACCTGTGACCCAGGTACTTCCGCGCAGCTATGACATCGTAGTGTATAGGTTCCCAAGTTATCTTAAGTGTTTTACTTGTCTTACTAATCAATCACAGTTAGCACTGCGTAAACTGATATCCTTGCATTTAATTAACCAATACAATCACATATATTTGTGCATCACATAAAAATTGTAAATTAAACCCAAAATGAAATATAATCAGATGCATTAACAAGAACTAAATACACAGTAATTGAAGAGTACTTCTCTTTACTAATATATTTAAGTTAATATAGACTCTATCTGCCCTGCGCACATAACTGTAGGGGTTCACCCACTCAGCTGCAAACTTCCAACCTAGGCCTCTACACAGTTAGCTGCAGAGCCCCTACCTACGCTAAGACCCGAGAACACTTAGAATTCTCTACCAAGACTCCAATTCTTTTCTCTTCACTTCCTTCTTCGCTACTTAGAGCTTACTTACTTAGGTCATTTTTATACAATCCCATGGTTCGTGGACCATGGGTGGATCTTTATAGCCAACTTTACACTTTACAAAATAAGGGCGGACAACCCTTTATGACTCTTGACACCTTCATGCTCCACGACCAAAAAATGCGGATACTTTACAACTTTATTAAAAAATTGCCCCAAAACATGGGCTTTTAGCCCCAAAAATGTCCTTGGGGGAACTTGTTCCCAATAGGTCCCTAACACAAACATGGTGACTCACCCTCGAGTCACTCTGTGGGCATGGAGATCTTGGTGCGAAGACCTCGCAACTCGTCCTGTATGACGACAACCTCAGTGGTGCACTGTGTGGCAGCCTGCCTCACTTCTTCAACCAACTGCTGTGTCATTGGTCTTGAACTATTAGCTTCAAGCTTCTGCTGAGTTGCTTACATATTAGCAAGATTGCCTTCAATGGAGGCCGTGACCGAATAAGCTTCATCCAACCAGGGCTTCAAACGCGCCTTCAACACTGCCTCTTTGTGCTACGCTACATCGACCTGTTCCTTCAATGTTTTTGCCTCCTACAACTTTTCCAATATCTGTGTGAGAGCACGGTGCACGCTATACCTTTTACTTTGTCATAGCACTGCTACAGTTCTTGCGCCTCTGTCTCTAGCAACTATACATTAGGATCCTCCTGCAGGTTTGTCAGGACCTCGAACGATTATTCAAAAAGTTGTGTGTAGTCTTCTACTACACTGTCTACCACAACTATCACCTCTGTGATAGCAATTGCATGCTACTCCTTTACTTTCGACGGAGTTGAAGGATGGGCCTTCAACTGAAAATATATAATCTATAGGTTCAACTCCAACTGAACCTTATCCAACTCCATGCGAGCGTCGCACACCCTTGTAACAAGCTTGCAAATGCGCACCTCGATCTATTCTCCCTTAGGAATGGCCAACTTTGGGACCATTCGGCATGCCTCCTCCACAACTTGAACTATGCACTTGTTTTGGTCAGTTACCTCAGTCATGGCGGTGATGGAAGAGTTTTTATGTAGGGCCAGCTGCACATTATTGATCTGATGTTCATTGATTACCTGCACAACTCACTGTTCACAGGCCCTTAGCTCCACGATCAGTCCATCCTGCAGTAGGTGGAGCGCCTCTCCAGGGAGCACTGCCAAGGTCAACCCCACTCCCTTGAGGCCATTGAAAATGATCCTGTCAACTTCGTTTTCTATGGTCAGTGCTCCATCCGACAACACTATCACTCAGGAGTCCTTTGCATGCAACATCTTGGCAGCTTCTAAAGTACCAATAGCGAGGCTGGTGGACACCGTGCCAGCCTGTGATGCACAAATCTGTTGCTCATGTAGACCCATTTGGATGGCCCCAAATAGTTGTTGTTGCTGCTACTCGAACTGTTGCAGGACCTCCTCGATGACAACCTGCACCGTGTCTCCAATGTCATTCAATTCTCCCTTTGTGAGGGTGATTAGGTCCAACAATGCCTTACTGGCCTTGGATTTCTTCCACGGCCCCACTTTTTCTTGTCCTCTTAGAGACTTGATGTGGCATGACGCTGTCTGTGGGTCTGCTCCATGCTGGTCTGTTTCTTCCTCTGTTTTGGGTGAAGGCGACCTCACACCTTTTTCAGAGCCACACACTGTTTCACCTATCTACTTTTCCGCCTGCTGGGCAGAATCGCGCTCTGCCTAGGCCTTGTCAACAACCTCCTTCTTCCTCTTCTCATCCAGCTACGCCATATTGAGCTTGGACTCCTCTTTTTTGTGCTATGTAGCGGACTTGCTCGACCCCACCGCCAAGTCTAAGACAGTGCACCACTCTACGAACCAACGATCAGGAATTGCATCAATTGCATCATTCGTTGCCAAGTAAGACAAGTCATGCCATGTCTACTCAGGGTCCTTCCATGCCCTGATCGATACATGCTAAAAATATTCCTTGAAATTTGTGTAATCTTGCAATTTAGCAAACACTGTAGGTGACAATCACGGTTTGTGATTGATATCCATGCGTATGTTCATTTCCATAAAGATCCAGAATATCTTACTATCCTTGATGTGCTGACCATCCTTGGTTGCCCACAACAAAGCATACTTCACTGCCTCTGGCAGGTCCGACACGACTGAGGGGAATTGATTGTCTTCTGATAGCTCCCAGGCTACTAGCACAATGGACAACAATAGGCACACATAGTGGAAGGTCTTGCTGAGCTCCTGTGCCTCACGATAGTTCGCAAGGAACTCACCGCAGAGATATCGCACTCAATTAAATTGGACTCCTTCGGTGCATTAGGTTGCAAGAGCAACAACTGGTGCCAACACTTCATCTGCGTGACACTTCCTCATAACCTTTCCTGCCAAAATCTACATGGCCACCTTAACTACAAGATTGCAAATACTCGAGATGGCATAGCCTCGCGACTTCTTCATGAGCTTGAATTTCTCCTTCGTGGCCTCCACGAGGGCCTGCTCGCCACCTTTTCTGCCAAACATCATGGACGGATTTTCCCCTGTGTAGGGCAACTGCGTGATCCTATGGACTGGCTTGTCAGTGATGGGATCGGCTCCTCCAGCCATAAACAGCCATCGTGCACCAAGCATAGTAGTTGCTTAATGACCAATACTATAATGGGGTGTGATTGTAGTGCGACACCTAGAATAGGTTGAGCAGACCTACCTTGTGTATTCCCCTGAGCCACTTCCACAGTTCCAACACAGTCATGCCAATGGTTGTGTGAACAACGTGGTGCATGAGTTGTTTTTTCGTCGTGTGGGAACTTTTCATGGTCAGCTAAGTCCCAATCTTCCAGTTTCAAAATAGGAACCCGCCCCAAGTGCAGTCCTTCAAAGATAATCTCATCTGGTAGTAGAAGTGTGTGCAAGGCCACCTTGCTTTCGTCAATTTCCTTTGGCACCTTGGTCTTGCCCTTGCATGGAGGGATGTATTTAGGAAACTTAGTGATAGGGTCAGAACCCTCGACTTCAACTTCCTCTACTTCCACCCCTCATCATCCATCGCGATGTCCTCAATTTCTTCCTCCTTCGGCTCCAAGTTAATGGCTTTTCCATTTTCCTATGTGGAGGGCTTGTCCTTCTATGGGTTTATTCTAGGTGGTGCATGCATCGGTATCACAACATGTTTGCCCTTCTTATCCTTCACGCTCTCCTTGGTCAGGGTAGGCTTCGATCTAGGCATCCATGGTGACTTGGGGACATCAGCTAGTATCTCTGCAACTTCTGGAGCAGCTCCCTCTTCCTCCCTAACTACTTTTGGCACAACCCCCTTGGTTGTTACTGCTTTGGCGTCCATAGCTTTGGATCTGGGGATAAAATCACAGACGAAATTTTGGTTGGACTCTAGAAACTGATCAAACACTTGGTAGTCAAGCACTACTTCGAAGAATGCACGGGTCATGCATGTTTGATAGTTCACTAGCTCAATGTTCAAAATGCCAAGTGTTCTTCGTTAGCCTCCACCTGTAATTTATAGGCCATTTTGAATTCAAATCTGATCGTTCCCCCCACATTCAGTTCATTAATGCTGGATTGGTGGAAGATTTCCAAGGATCTTACCCATAAATTCTGTCTTAAATGCCAGTCATCCGCTCTATTCAGCCGCATTCTTATTGTAAAATCATGAATAGTGACTTTAACGGTCACTTTCCGGTTGACCTGTGTGATTTTTCCCTGGGTAGTGTAGCTCTCTTCGTGCTGTCATGAACCCTGTGACATTTCCTCATTTCGCACAATCCTCCAATTGCACAGTTCCCCCAATCGGGCAGTGTAGTTTATAGTCTTGTGCCTCCCTTCAGCTGCCTGGAGCGCTAAGACTATGCTACCTTCATATAGTCACTTGGCCAGATCACTTGTGTGTGGCTTCAATCGGCTGCCATTCACCTTTCCTGGGAAGGGATCTCCATTCAGTTTAACCAACTAAGCTACTCCACCGCCGATAATCTCCTTAATGACATAGGGCCCTAGCTAGTGCATTTTGAATTTCCCTGGAAATTTATCAAACTTGATTTCATATAACAAAACCAAATCATTTAGCTTAAAGGTGTACAACTTAATGTGTCGATCATGCCATGCTTTTTCATGTTTCTTTTGGACCTGTTGGTGAAATCCAGCCAAAAATCTTTCTTCCTCAAGCTCAGCAAGTTGCGCAAGCCTCTCTTCCAGGGCTCTGCGACCTGTCATACCCCTGAGTGCCGCTATGCATAGACTAGGCACAATGTATTCCATGGGCATTACTGCTTCAACACCGTATACAAGCCTAAAGGGATTATGTCCAGTCAACTTTTTGCATGTCGTCCGATAGGCCCATAGTACTGTGGGTATGTGCAGGTCCCAATCGCTTCACTGAGCATTGTAAACCTTGGTCAACGTGTTCTCCAGTACCTGATTGAATGCTTCCACCGTCCGATTAGCCTATGGGTGATAAGGCATGCTTTTCTAGTGATATACCTGAAATTCCTCAGTTAACGCACTGATTGTTTCATTTAGAAAGTGCGTACCATGGTCACTCATCAAAATCTTTGGACACCCAAATCACATCAGTACATACTCAAAGAGAAACTTCGTAGTGGTCGCGCTTGTGTAGTCCTTCACATGATGTGCCTCCACCCATCGAGTCAAATACTCAATTGTGGTGATAATGTACCACACTCCTGTCTTCTTCCCTTGGGGCTAAATGGGTCCCACAAAATCTATCGCCCATTTCCCAAAAGGTTGAAATGTCATCTATGGGTTCAGAGGCAGCTCATCTCTCCATGACGACTTGCCAGTCCTTTGACACATGTCACACGCCTTGCAGTAAGCTTTTGAATCCTGATGGAGGGTTGGCCACCACAACCCTGCGTGTAGAATATTCTGCGTGGTCACTCTTCCTGCATAATGGCCTCCTGTGTCACCCCCATGAGCGTCCACGAGGATACTACTCCTTTCAAACCCTGGTACATATCTTCATAATACTTCATTAGACCCCATTTTGTATAAATGTATGACAATGACAGAAAAGTTTGCCGTGCACACCACTAACCTCCTTTTCTACTAGGCGGTGTAGCCTTCTAGGGTGGTTCCTGTCGTTAGGAAGTGTATGATGTCTTCAAAGTGACCATTCGTGATGCGTATTGCAAATAGTTGTGCGTCAGGCAATCCCTCCTCCAAATTAGTGGGCTCTTCCCCTGTTTCGATGCATGACAGATGGTCTGGTCCCACATTCAGTCATCCAGGCTTCACAATAACTTCAAAATCATACTCCTGGAACAATAACAACCACCTACAGATTCTCCCCCCCAACATAGGCTTATTGACCAGGTATTTCAACTCAGAATGATCCATATAGTGTCTAAAATTATGGAGCACGCATACCATGGGTAATCCTTCACACTCAGTGGTGGAATAGTTCTTCTTAGCCTTGGATAAGCTTCTAATTGCTAATGCTATAGGATGGTCAATTCTCCTCCGCCAGCTTGTGTCAATATTGCTCCCAGTGCTATACATGACGCGTCTACATGTACATGAAACTCCTTTTTACAATCCGAGAAGACTAAAATCGGCGTAGTGACCATTTTTCCTTTCAATACATCCAAGATTTTCTGATAATCCTTGTTCCAATAGAATGTGACATCCTTTTTCAACAACTTCTCCATAGGCGCGGTGATCTGGGAATAGCCCTTGATAAACTTCATGTAGTACCCAGAATGTCCCAAGGTTGTGCGCAACTGTTTCACACTCCTCGGAACCTCCAAGTTAAGTATCACTTCGATCTTCACGGGATCTACCATCAGTCCCTATCTACAAACCACATGACCCGGCAGAGTCCCAAAATGAACACAAAACAAACATTTATTCAGATTGAGCGCAATTTGGTACCTTCGAAAAGTATCTAGCATTAAGCGCAAACTTGCCACATGGAATTTTACCAACCCAAACATAGTCCAATCATCAAAGTACACCTCCAGAAACTTATGAATGAAGTCTTTGAATGCATTACAGTGTATTGAAAACATCCCCATTCAGTTGCGAAGGTCGTCTTACTCCTATATTCAGGCGCGATTTTGATCTGATGGTACCCAGAAAACCCATCAGTGAAGGAGTACAATTCCTAGCCACCTACATTATCCAATGCCTCATTAGTGAACAGAGTTAGGAAAGGATCATGCATGCAAGCGTTATTCAACTTCCTGAGATCTATGCATATCCTTATTTCATCCTTCTGCTTCTTTTCTTCTACCACCATCGGGCTTATCCAATCAAATTCTTCTACGGGCTATATGATGCCTGTTGCTAGAATCTTATCCAACTCCAAGTAGACCTTCTCCTTATACTTCGGATTGAGACGATAAGATCTTTGCTTAACCAACTTCATGTCAGGTTTAACGTGATCTTCATAATCCTAGGTCTCCTATTATCCCCTTTAACTCTGTAAACTTGGTAGGGAACAAATCCTGGTATTCGCAGAGCAGAGACCTTATCTACCATTGCGTCATCCCAGTAATTTATGATTTTCGTGAATTTAGGCTCTGCCTCCGTACCAATATTTACCTGCTTTATTTTTAGTCGCACAGTTATATCAGGATTCTCAATCTGCAGTCCTTCAACCTTGAGGTGAACCTCGGTTTCAGGGATATTAATATTTTGTGGGTCCTCGTCTTCTTCTTTTGCAGTCACATTATATAATTCCAGTGTGTGGCTCAGCTGAGTGGTCCAATCGAGTTGAACCAAATCCAAAGGATCCTACGGTATCCTAAAGATTGTTGCTTTAACTTCTTGTAGTGCTTTGTCAATATAGTCAAACCCGTCTTCAAAGCTGAATGTCATTATGAACCCTTCACACAGAATAACCCATTCACGTGTGCCATAGCGGAGCTCTATCTCCAAGTACCAGTTCATTGGGATGACATCCAAGGTGTGGCAGAGCAAGTGCACCCATTCAGGTTGGGGCTTCGCTCCATAGGCCTTAGCCCATTTGTCTAAGTGTGCACGTGGATCATCCTTCACGTCATACTTGTCTATCATTCGTACCTTCAGCTTCCAAAAGCATGTTCTCATCATCCTCCTACACTCATGCCAGTCGTCAAAACTACCCTTGTGCGTACCCCACCATCTCGAAGGCGTAATGCGTAGTGCCAAGTCCAAACCCTGGAAGCGTTGCTTCTCAGGTACTTCCCTCTCAAATGCATCCAAAAACACAGCCACATTTTTCAAGCCATCATAAGTGGGTAGATTTATTACTTCTGACGACACAGTGCAGCAACTAGGTCATCATGTTACATCTTAGCTTGGTTACTTCATGTAGCCGATTCTGTCAGTGCTCTAATTCTTCATCTGAATCTGAGTTGCAGGAACTGTCACGATCCCATGTAATTCGTCCATCCACTGTCGGATTCACCCAATCTTGGTCTCGTGTTGTTATCTTATATATGCAGTCCAAATCATCATCGCTTTCGTAATTGCGACTAGTTCAGTGTAGCGCAATCCTTCAGCAGGATCCAAGGGTACTATTACGCAAATATCATCTTTCACTTCTTTAAGTTTATTACCCCATTCATGTCAGTAGCCCAATAAATGCCAAGGAGTGTAGGGTAGGGGTTGATGTCATCCACAATTTCTATTACTTCAAAATAAGCCAATGCACTCATGCCTTCAATATTTATAGTTACTCCTTGTAGCCATGCCATGAGGATGATTTTTTGCTGATTTTCCATCCTTAACTAAATCAAAGACCACTGTAGCACTAGTCTCCCCATCCGTTCTCAAGTCTGCTTTGGAAAAACATTTTGTGTATGATCCTAGATCCAGAATAACCTAATCCATTTCATATTCCCCTATCTATGCGGTGAGTCTCATCTCATGTCTTGTCCTTGATTTATGCTTACCAATCTTCCATACCATGTGTGGTTCACTTAGTGTGTTTCCGCACATCTATTTATAAGTTCTTGTAACCCCTTTACAACCTTGCTATCGTGCAACAGATTCATGCAGGTTTCTAGAAATGTCGTAAGCATAGAAGGGTCCATTTCCTGAACAGGCTTATCTTGGCTCCCTAAGGTAGAGGCCTCAACGAAGGTCTTTTTTGCTTCCATGAATGTTTCGCATGCATGCTCCAGATCAAATTTAGCCTCCTTCTCCGAAGCTTTGCGAACCCATGCACTGTCTTCGAGTTGTTTCCCCTTATTGTCGCATGTTGAAATTCCACTTTGGAGCATTATATTCACATTTAGATCCTCTTCACGAGGCTCAAACCTCATCATTTACAGGTTCTGATTCGACTGTGGTGGTAGCACCCCTTTGTCGCGTATCCTCGCTGTCAGTGTAGGACAATCCTCTGTCTCATGATAAAACTGAGTGCAATATTTGCACGACGAACGCATTGGGTTAGTGCATTCATGGGCATAGTGTCCTGGTCGTCTGCAATTGTAACAAATCAGTTGTCACCGACCTCTACCAGGTCCTCCTTTGTCTTGGCCTCGTCCGCGCCCCAGAAAACGTGTTCGCGCCATCCTAGCACTCTAGTCAGGAGGCCATGTTTCTAACTGAACTCTATAGGTAGGTGTTCTATCCATCATCAATTCATAACTTCGGTAGTTGTGCTCAACATGCCCTACCAACCTACAGAAGTTACAGAACAGTTTTATGGTGTTTGTACAAACTTCTGCAACAAATGATAGTTATCAGTCGTATGTTTCCCTACTACCTGACATATAGCACACCACAACGCAGGCCCCATGCTCAGTCCTGCTTGGGCTTCTGGCCTCAAAGGCATCGATCCTCCTCCTGCAATATAGTTCATAAAGACCGTGCAACGGTCTTTTTCATGCCCCTGACCTTTACATTTAAGGCACCATATCTCTTCGCGTGCCTCTAGTCGAATTGTTCTATCTTGCTTCAAACTTTGCATTTCGAGGCAAAGATTTTGCAACTGCACATGGATCTGTTGAACCCCCAGATTCGGATCTTGCATTGATGTTTCATGCAGTCTTATTGCAATCTCCAAGGCCTCTACCTGATTTGTAATCTTCTCTTGTGATAGTGCAACCCTTAGGTGAGGCAAGAGCGAAGCCAAAAACCACTCGCGATGCTGTTCATCTATTAAGTTCATATTAGCTTCGCAGATTTTACACTTCAATCTTTGATCCAATTCAGAAGGTGTCTCACCTGGTTTCATCGTGACTTCCTTGAATTCCATAATCTACTGTGCCTCGTATTTAGGCTTACTAAACTCTTCATTGAGCACGATCTGGATCTATGCCAACCCAACGTTATGGTTATCATTAGAGTACTTGATGTAACAAGTTAGCACACAATCCCATAAAGCACTAACCAACGTTGCCTTCTTCATGTGATCGTCTGTGACACCCTGAGCTTCCCATACAACTTTTATGATGAACCAAAACTGGTCCGGGTCC
This sequence comes from Pinus tabuliformis, assembly GCA_031772625.1. Classification (NCBI taxonomy): domain Eukaryota; kingdom Viridiplantae; phylum Streptophyta; class Pinopsida; order Pinales; family Pinaceae; genus Pinus; species Pinus tabuliformis. The sequence goes on from CM062818.1 coordinate 1,696,722,202, forward strand.
TCATTTTCCAAGTCCTTAAACAAAATCAACTTCACTGAATTCGCCATGTTGAACTGTGGTGGAGGTGGTGGTGGTGTGGGTGAAGTCGCAGGGGCCGATGGTGGTGAAGGTGGAGGTGGTAGTCACGAGAACCCTCACTTTATCAACTGAACTGCACTTTGCGGAGAAGCCTGCTTTACTCCCTCTTCATCATTTAATGGAGGTGAAATCAGTGGGCTATATTCGAGACCCTTTCTTTCTTCGTTTCTATAAGTCTTTCCACTTTGCGTAGCTCCGAACATCAAGGTAGCTGCATAACCCGTTTTTTGCACAATAACATCTTAATCCAAGTATTTAAAGACTTCAAGTACTTACCTCATGGACCTTTGAAAAAGCGCCACTCTGCCTTGTTGTAACTGACTGAGGTATCGACCGCGAATTCAGTCACAAACCCTCCTATGATACGATTGAGCCAATGATCAACAGTGCAGGCGATCTTATCCTCAGAGGCTTCTAGTCTCTGTACTAACTCCGGGGTCCAGACAATAGGACCGTCAAGCCTCCACCTTCCTTGGTTATCCGCTAGCTTCACGATCCACTCATATAACTCAACTGGAAAGGAACAAAAAAGGATCTCGTGGATTTCTATATACATGTACCTGTCTAGCCACTATTCCTTTGTCAGCCATGAGTTTCTGTTCTCTTGCACCACGAATTCATGGATATTCCTATCCAACCAATCTTCGACTTCTTTCTTAGTTGGATTCCAGTGATATGACATCACACATCTCTTATGCAAGTTCTGGTCCCAGCAATGAAACCATTTGTTGTCTTTGCGGGGCCTGACCCAGGTTCAGTGTTAGTTATCCAAACAAATCCCTACACTACTGGCCCTTTCGGCGTAAGCCTATGGAGTGCGGACCAAAGTCTTGCTCGAATCAGTATCGAGGGATGTTGGAACCATGTTTCTACACCCTAAGATGGTCGTGATGTTGATTTATACCCTCAACCCCTACTTTCGCGCAAGTCGCTAAGCCTTAGGGCTCTATTAGTCTACTCTTTATTCCACCCTTCAGTACCTCCACGAATGTGTACGATTGACCTTCGTACAGCCCTAACCCGTAATCTAGGTACTTCCACGCATCTATGATAGTGTAGTGTATAGGTTCCCAAGTTATCTTAAGTGTTTTTCTTATCTTACTAATCAATCATAGTTAGCGTCATGTAAACTGATATCCTTACTTGTGTTCAATTAACCAATACAATCACATATATTCATGCATCACATAAACATTGTAAACTAAACCCAAAATGCAATATAACCAGATGCTTTAACAAGAACTAAATACATAGTAATTTCATAATACTTCTCTTTATTGATATTGTTATGCTAATACAAACTCTATCCGCCCTATGCACATAGTTGCACGGGTCTGCACACTCAGTGATGCAATTCCACCCTAGGGCTCTGCGCACTCAGCTGTAGAGCCTCTGCCTACACTTACTTAGCTCATTTTTATATAATCCCATGGTCCGCAGACCATGGGTGGATCTTTATAGTGGAAGTTACGCTTTACAAAATAAGGGCGGACAACCCTTTATGACTCTTGACACCTTCGTGCTCTACGACCACAAAATACGGAGACTTTACAACTTTATTACAAAATTGTCCCAAAACATGGGATTTTAGCCCCAAAATTGTCCTTGGGGGAACCCATTCCCAACCTGGTGAAAATGGTGTTTGATTGGAATATGTTTTGTCTTTGGGTGCATTACTGGATTCTTTGAAGGATTGATAGAACTGGCGCTGTCACAATAAATAGTGTCTGGTTGATTAGTTTCTGAGTTGACATATTTCAGAGCTTCCTTCATCCACAGTATTTGGGTACAATAATATGAAGCAGCTATGTATTCGACTTTAATTGTGGAGAGATATATAGATGATTGTTTTTTGCTAAACCAAGATACAAGACAATCTCCCATGCAGAATGAATTTCTGCTAGTACTTTTCCAATCATCTATGCTTCCAGCCCAATCAACATCGGTGTAAGTTGTCAAAGTAAGAGTTGTGCTTTTGGGATACCATAGGCCAAAATTAGGAGTACCTTTCAAATACCTAAGAATTATTTTAATGACCATCAAATGGGATTCCTTAGGTGCTAATTGAAATCTTGCCACCATTCCAACTGCTTGCATAATATCATGTCATGAAGCAGTTAATTATAGAAGAGATCCAATTATTGATCTATAGAGAGTTGTGTCTACCTGTTGTTGGGAAAAGTATCCAATACGGAATGACCCTATCCCACTCTAAGGGTGATAGTACCTCAGCAACAATCAAAGCAAAGCTATTCGAGATTACTTCTTTATGAGATGTAAGAGAGGGGAGAAAAAGATCCACTAACCGTTGTCTTCCGCTAATGATTGATCCAATCTTCTCTCTTTGCTGCTTGCTCCCAGCTCCTTGCTCTTTCACTGGCCCAGCTACACCAAGATCCTGCAAAATGGCAAGAGAGGGAAACTACAAGAAGCATACATTCATAATTGATTCAAGGATTAGAATAAATCAAATACACAAGTATAGCAATACACCATTGAGACACATGCATATAGAAGAACCTCAAATGCTTTATTAATGGAAGAAGTAAAGTTCAGGAAGTGATACAACCATAAAAGGCCCAATCCAGCATCACCTCCCAGTAGAAAGAAATCTCCTCTTCACCTCCTTCAAAGCAAATCACCCAATAGTTCTATACTCAAACCAACATCACTTCCTTACATTCACAAGATTCCAGCCTCCCTAGACCTCATGAGAGAGCTCTATATATAGGAGTTTTGGAGAAAGGATGAGTCAGCTTGTAGCTGGCATGAAGCTGACTAGTGTCCTCTCCCACTTCAGTTATTCTTCAGTTCTTGAGTCCACTTGGAGGTTCTTGCTTCCACTTGGAGATCTAGACCCTCTTACTCATCACCAGTCGAATTCCCTGATCCAAGTGTCATTTTGGAAGCTTCCTGGGCATTGACACCTTGAAGAATGATTGTGCCACTTGTCCCAACTCGCCCAGCGCAGGTAGCCTTCTTTGCAGTTGACATTCAGCGCAGGTACACAGTGGAGCAGTTGACATTCAGCGCAGATGCTCAGTGGAGCAATTGACATGATCCAGAATTAGCTTGTTTTTGAGTGTTTTCAGGTGGAGAACTGATATTCAGTGCTGTGGTTTGCTGACCTTGTTCCTCTAGGGGCAGGAACAACATGTTTAGGGACTTTGGATCCCTCAGATTATGGACATTTCATGCTTCATGATGTAAGGCACAAAAATGTCTATAACACTACCGAAGGGGATTCATCATCTTTTCTTAAATTTCAATTTGTAGTCATCGGTGTGCTCATAACAACACTTTCTTCCATCCCATATCTTTTAAGTACATCTTAAATTAAAATATTTTGTTTGGGATATGAACATACCTTCTTTAGTTTGAATTACTTGTAATCCAAGGAAGTAAGATAGTTCGTCGATCATAGACATTTCAAATTCCCTAAACACATTTTGAGAAAATTCATGACTCGTATCATCATTGTTAATGGTCAAAATCAAGTCATCAATAGATACAAGGGTGATAAGTAATTTATCCTTATTTATGTTCATGTAGAGATTACTTCTAGCCACCCCCTTTTTGAACCCTTGTTGTTGTAGATAATGATCCAATCTTGCGTACCAAGCTCTAGGAACTTGTTTTAATCCATATAACACCTTTCTTAATTTACAAATTAAATATTTTCCTTCTGCTAGATAAATTACTTCTTGTTTCTCCATGTAAACTTCTTCCGTTAGATCACCATTTAGAAATGTTGATTTCACATCCATTTGATAAACTTGGAACCCATTTGAACAAGCAAATGCCAAAAACATCCTTATAGCTTCCAATTGAACTACCGAGGAATTTTTTTCTTCAAAGTCAATTCCTTCAATTTGTGAGTATCCTTTACAAACAAGCCTTGCCTTATTTATGATGATTTGTCCATGTTTATTCATTTTGACATTGAACATGCACTTGGTTCCAATAATATTTTTATCTTTTGGACAAGGTACAAGTTCCCATGTTTCATTCTTTTCGATTTGAAACATTTCTTCTTCCATAGCATTTACCCAATGAGCATCCTTACTAGCTTGAGAAAAATTTTCTAGTTCTACAATGGATAGTAAGGAAACATCATCTTTTCTTGGTTTATTTGTCATCTCTCTTCGGGTTTGTATTCCATCATCTGCATTCCCATTAATTTTTTCTTTCGGATGGTGTTTTTGAAAAAATTTCTCTTTTGATGGAGTTTGAGATGGTTCCTTTTACATTTCTTGATCATTTTCATCCTTTGATGTATCTTTGTCAGATTATTCAAGAATAGAATATTCTTCACGAACTTCAATTTCCTTTCTAGAAGCGCCTCGTCACTATTCACATCAATGCTTTCTACTATATTTGATAGTCGATTATTGTAACATTTGTATGCTTTGCTCCTTGTAGAATATCCAATAAATATTCCTTCATCAACACAAGAATCAAACTTGCCTGGTGAGTCATCATTGATCTTCATAAATCATTTACTTCCAAAAACTATAAAACATTTTACTGAAGCAGGTCATCCTTTCCATAATTCATATGAATTTTTTCATTATTTCGTCTTAGTTGGGCTCTATTCAAGGCATACATTGCTGCCCCAACTACTTCTCTCTAGAAATTTGCTTGCAAATCAACTGCTAGTAACATTGTTCACACCATTTATTGCACAATTATTTTTCTTCTTTCCATTACATTTTGTTTAGGAGTTCTAGCTATGGAAAGTTCTATTTTGATTCCATGTATTTTATAGAAATCATTGAATTCCTTTGAATTAAATTCTCCTCCATTATTTGTTCTAAGACACTTGATTTTTTATTCTTTTTCATTTTCCACAAGAGCTTTGAAATTATTAAAACATTCAAAAGCTTTCGATTTAAACTTTATAAATAATACCTGCACCATTCTAGTATAGTTATCTACAAATAGAGAAGAGTACCTTTCACCTTGTACTGTTGGAGTTCTGGTTGGTCCACATAAATCTGCATGTATGATCTCCAAAGGTTTTGATGTTGAGAATTCCTCAGCCTTGAAGAAAGTTCTAGTTTTCTTTCCATGTTGACATGGGCCACACACAACTTGTTCCATCTTTACAATTTTTGGAATGTCCCTCACTGCACTTGTTTGGCTGATATTAACCAAGTTTCCAAAGTTTAGATATCCCAATCGCTTGTTCCATAACCAACTTTCATTTTTCGACTCATATAGCATTTTTCTTCTTGATTTTACTCAAAATGTATATGTTATCTGGTGTTCTTACTCATTTTCCCACAAGTCCTCCTGAAGAGGATTTTATTAGCTCACAATTTTTGGTACTAAAGATAACATTGTGTCCTTAGTCACAAATCTGGTTAACACTTAGAATATTGTGTTTGAATCCTTCTATGAGCAGTATGTTTTGTGCTTTTTCCTTTCCATTAACAAGAGCAACCATCACTTTTCTGGAAATTTTAGCAGATACACTTCCAAAGGATACATTACCATCCTTTTTGTTTAATGAGATAAACTTCTTTTGGTCACCTTTCATGTGTCTTGAACATCCACTATCCAAAAACCATTGATTTTCATCACTTTGTGCACATAAATCTACGTCACATTTATCTGTAATGGGTTCTTCCTTCTTCAACGCTTCCCTTTTTGATATAAATGGATAATTTTGTGCATCATGGCCAAAATCATTTCATTTTGAACATGCTAGGTCATACTTAACCAAAGAATAAAATGAATTATAGGTCTTGATTTGACCTTGTTCTTTTGATCTAAGTGCCTTGATTTTATAATTGGCCCTATATCTCTTTTAGCTCTTTTCCTTAGAAGCCTTGCAATTTTTAGCTTGATGACCAAATTTTTTATAGTAGAAACAATAACCAAGAAAGATAGGTGGATACCTATTAGAATAGCCTTGACTTGATGTAACATTGTTTCTTGGAGATAGTTTTCCTTCATTCCTTGGGTTGTTGTAAGTGGATCTTTGTTCTTGGTGGAATGACTTCTCCTCTTTTGGATGATTCCAAAGGAAGTCATCATATCTTCTTTGTGTTTCTTTATTAACATTCTTCTTTGAACTTGATGATTCACCTTTGAAACCAGTTCCAGTCTTACCATGTTGCAGTATTTTAGTATTAAGGATGCTATCAAGAGTTTGAGAGCTTTTTCAGCTCTTAGTAACCTGATTCAAATCTTTCTTTAGAGAGACAATTTCAGCTTCACGTTTCTTGCATATTTCTTCTCTTTATTTTAGCTTGTTGTTCAAAATTTCTTCCTTCCTTTTTGCTTCTTCCTTTTCTATTTTGAGAGAAATGACCTTCTTCCTTAATTTTTCATTTTCTTCAATAGCACTCATTAGTAATTCATCTACATTTCCTTCATCTTCTTTTTCAGAATCCTCATCATTTGTAAATGTCGTGAAGAATACTTCATTGCTTCCAACATAGTCATCTTCTTCATCAAGTTCATCATTATCCATTTTGAGCAGAAAGGTATTTTTAGTTGATTTTTTCTTTTTAATCAATAATTCTTCTTCATTGAAGTCATGTTGTTTGGAGAATAAATTCTTCTTATTTGACCCTTTATTCTTTAACATCCTCTTTTTATATTCATATTCATCATCGCTATCATGTTTATGAGGACACTTTGAAGCAAAATGTCCTATTCTACCACACTTAAAACAAATGAGAGGATTCATACCTTTGAGTTTGGACCCTTTCCTTAGTTTCTTCACGAATTGTGCTAGTTTTGTTTCAGTATTGGAATCATCGCTGCTACAATTTTTTCCTTTCTTCAATGTTTTTCAAGCCTTGAATGTTGATTCCTTAGAGTTTGTGATTCCTTTTCTCATTTCATATGCAATGAGAATCCCATGAAGTTTGTCCATTTTTAGGTCATCCAAGTCCTTCATTTATTCATGGCACTGAATTTGGAATCAAATCATTCTGGATGTGATCTCAAAACTTTTTGGACAACTGTGCTCTCTTCAACAGTTCCACCTAGACCCTTGAATGAGTTGACAACTTCATCCACTGAGAGGAAAAAGGCTTCAATGTCTTCTTCGTCATACATTTTAAGACTATCAAACTGTCTTCTATGAGTTTGGAGTTTTGCCTTTGTGACCTTGGAGTATCCATCATAGATAGCAATAAGCTTGTCCCACATTTCCTTGGCAAATTCACAGTTCATAAAATTTGTAAATTCTGGATTAGAAATTCCACTTGTTATGGAATTTAGTGCTTTGGAATGTTCTATATAAATTTTTCTTCCATCCTAATCTGTTGGTGGAGAAGATGGAACTTTATAACCATCTTGAATTTATTTCCATACTTCTGGTACAAGAGACATTAAATAAAATTTCATCCTACGTTTCCGAAAGAAAAAAAATGTTCCATCAAATTGAGGGACTTTTCCTGAATCCTTATTGGTTGGTATGAATAAGAATCCTTCTTCCAACTGTTAGGTTGATTATGAAGAAGTTGGCTCTGATACCAATTGTTGAAATATTGAGAGGGGGTGAATCAATATTTCTTTCAATTGTTAGAATTAATGCAAGTTAAGATTCTTCACAATAACAACCAGAAAGTAAATAATTGGAATTTTATTAAGAATGGGTGACACCAATATTATTTTTCAATAAATTGAGTAAAATAATGTTGAGGGCTCCAACCCTTCAATCCACTAGGCTCCAACCTGTTTCCAAGCACCAAATTAGGCTTCAATGAGGCTCCAAACTCTAGGGATCCAACCCTATCTTCCTCAAGGCTCCAACCTCTAGGGATTCAAACCTTGAACTTTTAATAAACAAAATGTATGAATGACTTACTTCAATAGCTAAACAACTGCTCCAAAAGAATACAGTAGACTTTCACCTTGTCTATTTTCCAAGATTCGATCTTCAAGTTCTTCACTTGTTCAATCCTTTAAGTTCATCACTGTTCTAGGCTTCTTCACTGCTTAAATCTCCAACCTTATCACTGTTCAAATCTTCAAACTATTCATACCTCCAATATTATTATTCAAGCATATTACCTTTTCATAGTTGTGAATGTTCATTGGTCCAGGTCTTGAGCATAAATCTCCTCCACAAATCTGTCATGTCTATCATGTTTGAGCTCTAAAGAAACAATCACTAGTATTCACTTGAGATGTCTAAGCTACAAGTTCACTTTTGTCTGAGCTCTAAGCATAAGTCTCCTCCACAGGTCTGTCCTATCTGAGCTCCAAAGAAAATTACTGGTATGCACTACAAGCCCACTGTTGTCTAGGGAAAGGCTCCGAGAATTCACTAGGTGACTAGGCTTCCAACTAGTGATCCAGGCTCCCAAAACTCAGACATGTAGTATGGTCCGAGATCACCAACACAAGTCTGAGGTTCTATTGTATGGTCCAATCTCCAAAAACATGCATCTGAACTGTTGTAGTATGGTCTAAGGTTTTGTAGTATGGTTTGAGGTGTTCTAGTATGATCTGAATTCCACAATCACAGGTCCGAGATGCTGTAGGATAGTCTAAGCTCCACAAACTCAGGTCTGAGATGATGTAAGATAGCCTGAGAGTGTATAACTATAAATCTCCCACAGAACTTATCACTTCCCACTAATAGATTAGTTTCTGCATACAACAGGTGGCTAGACAAATATAATATGCTGCCTAAGGTTGAGAAAGAGTAACCCAAACAATAAGCTCTTCATCCTCCTTAGTTCACGAGATGTGAACTCTCCTCATTTTTTGTGCTCCTTAGATGTTCTTCACCAAATTAGATGAATGGAATGATAAGTCTAGATGTCATATATATACTAGTTTTGACCATAAACAAAAATACATGTCCCTTCGCCAAGCTACATGAGCCTACACAAGTCGACTTACCAAAAATACTGATTTTTCTAATTTATAAATTTAATTTCTATTAATGTAGAAGGAGTTGGAAAGAAAGTAAGGGCTCATTGGAAAGAGGAAAGTGTCTTCTACAAGTTGGTGAAGTAATCATTGTAATATGATGTCTCAAATGTTAATAGAAATATTTTTCTTTATGACAATCCTAAAATTAGAGCAAGGTCTCATCATCATGAATCAAGATATAAAGGTTTAGGGCTTCTTGATCAAGAGCAAGGACATCATATAACTAGGGTTTCATTAGGGAAAGGGCTTATTCATTAGGATTCCAAGTATGACCTTCAACAATCATAAGTGCCATTATTATTTTCATCAATGCTTATATTGACTTCAATGACAATTTTGACCAACACCTTGTTTCCTCTGTTATGTTTGGTTTCCTCCTCATATCAAGATTTTCTTATATTGTATACTAGTAACCTTTTCTTTATGATATTCCTTGATAGGAAAGCTTGCAGAATACATAAAATTTATGGAGGAAACTTTCAAAGGCTTGAATTGTAAAAGAAGCTATGTTGCATAGGAAGCCCTCAAAGAACTGAAGTCCTATAAGGTTTGTTAAAGAACAACTCAAGGTATGTCTTAAGCTACAAGTTTTGTTACAAGGTTCTCTTTATACAAAAGGTATGATCATTATTATTTTGAAATTTTCTTTATGTTACTGACATATTTATGTCTAGGATTTGGAATAAAAAAGATTCTTGTTAGGGTGATTAATCATTATATTAAATTTACCCTCGCTATTTTTCCTCTTGTCATTTGTTCATTTTGTGAAACCCTAACCTTTAGGGTTCTCTATGAAACCCCAGGCTTTCAATGCTAAGGTCATGTCAATGTTAATATTGAATCCCTATTCTACTTAGGGGATGTTAATAAACTCTGGAACATATAGTGAAATCCTATTCTTTTTAAGTTTAGGGTTTTGATAATGTCGTGATAAACCCTAGATCTTTAGGGTTTGGTGAATTACGGTTTATGAAAAAACCCTTGTAATAACTAAATTAAGATCCTAGGAATGAAACCCTAGGTGTGTATTTGTCTCTATGATTGAAATCCTAACATGGTCAAAAATGTTGTATATCTAACTTCAGTGTGTTAATGTTTGTATCTTGGATTTACCTAGTAGATATTGATATGAGGTGTTAGTGCAATATAATGAAATCATATATGTGTATATACAAGTATGTTAACTTGATTGTTGATTAATCAAATCCAGGGTTTGTAAAAAAACCTTAGTAGAATCTGTTATGAATTCAAGGAAATAATATTGAAGCCCTAGATGTATAATGCTATGATTGGATTGATATCTTAATTGAGTTGCTTTAAGTCTTGATGATGGAGTCTAGGGTATGTGATGAAACCTTAGAAAGTTGTTGAAGTATAGAATATAAAATATGTGGCCCTTGTTAAATATGAACCTAAATAGGTTTAGGTATTTGATAGCTAAAGCCTGAATGTTTTGATTCTTCCATTATTTGGATATAGTTGACTTCATGCTTCTATATATTTGTATTTGGTTGTACTTTCTATTAAATTTTTGAAAGGACATAATCTTAAAGATGTTGAAGATGTTCGTAATTGAAGATTATAATGATGAGCATGATGAACTAAGCTATAAGAATGATGATAATCAACATGACCCTGATGCCATGAGAAAGAAATAAAGCCTTGAAAGATTTTAGTCTCTCCAATGTTATAAAAGAAGGAATTTGGTGAGTTGAGAGGGATCTTTGATAGAAGAAAGGGTATATCTCACCAATTAAGAGGGAGGGAATATTATTACAGTCATAATGAATACCTTGAAGAAATGATGAAACTGAAGAATGAATGAAAGCACTACATATGGATTTACAAACAAAATACTTGAGAAGTACTGAGGATGTATTTAGTGCTACTGAAGAAGTGATAGAAGAAATATTCTAACAAATTTGTACTTGGATATCTTGATGATGATATAAGTAGCATTAGAATGATTGAGGACCATGAAGGTTTGTGTTTAATTGAATATATCTTTAAATATTTATTAATGATTAACGTTGTGATTATGCAAGATATCTCTGTAAAAAAATTGAACATTTGAAGCATGCTTGGAGTGGTGGATATATATCTGATTTAGTTGAAAAGGAGAGATGAAGCATCTTGTGGAAACAAGATGCTTGGGAGGACATTTGGTCAGCCTATGTGTTGATGTCTAGATCCCGAGGTAGGGAAGGTGGCATTGTTCATGGAGCTTCGACCTTGGATACAAACCTAGATCCCTAGGTTAGTGTTAGAGCTTCAAATATTGATGGTACCTAGAAAGGCTAAATATTGAGTACACCTTAGTCCTACCCAATTAGAGTATCATGGTGTTGATGGTACTGGACCCGCCAACATGTCAAGAGGATATCCCCAGTAAGAAGTCCCAGCTAGACCTCAGACTGTTTGGTGTAGGATTCCCAGCAGTGGGTCGTAAAGCAATGCCTTGAGCATGATGCCACACATAGGAAAGTAAGATAACTCTATAAGTAGAAAGGGTGTGATCACTGCAGTGAGTCAAGGAAGGTGTATGAGAAGTTCTAACACATGGGGGTTGAGATGAGTGCGCCCCTTGGCAACCTGTAGCAATACTCAGTTGGGAAGGGAACACATGAGCGAAGAAGCATCACAAGTTGGAAAGCAGGTCAGTCGACAATCCAAAGTGATGGTTAAACCAATAGTCTACAACAAGATTCATATAATTGCATACAAAATAGTTCATACACAACTACGTAAGTTAAACAACATACATTGTTACAGCAACCGGAACAGTCCAACTACAACAACAACATATGCATGAAAATGTGTTGGCTCTTATTATATAAAGAAGCGTAAGTTCCAATCATGCAATACTTCCATATAAACCTGCTAGCCCCAACAATGGAATGTTATAGACAGATCCGCTTGCTCCTCCAAATAGATGTACTAGCTCCGTGTAGTGGAGAAGCCAAGGCACATTACAATATTTTCCAAGCTCTCTCCAAGATAGTCTTATCGGAAGCTTGGCTGACCAAAAGCCTATACAATGAGTTATGAGGGACTATTTATAGAAAAGGGTGGGGTGTCCCTTGACATTCCCCTTTGTGAATTTTCAACTACCCTCATGAATATTCACCTAATCTATGACTATTACATCCACTATTGACACTTGACTTACACTTGACATGACTCAACATTACAATGCACATGTACCCATGTGAACACAAATAGCTAAAGCAAGCCAAACTAGACATCACTCTGACTTAGAAAACCATGGAAGTCCAACTCCTCAACATCTTCATGCTGATCCATAGTAACATACTGATGCCAAGATCTGTAGTCCTTGATGGTGTCCATGTGTTTCGCGGTGACATCTGTATGAAACCTGACCCTTGCCTCCATAACATATGGGTACACTACTCGAGATCCTCTGTCCAACTCATCTGAAAGCATGCACATCATTGTCTTCAAGGTGGCGGGACCAACAACATACTTGTGCATGATGTCTGCACTGATGCGCAAGTCTAGGCTTGTGGCAATGCTCAAAAACTCATCGAAGTACGAGTCAAGCTCGAGTTAGACTTGTTTCATTGTCATCACCTGGGTGAGAGTCCCAAGTGATGGGATCGCATGTGTGTGCACCACAACATCCATACTTTTGAATATTTTTTCATGAGAAGCATGTATTCCAGTGATGAAATGTGGGAGTTCTTCATAATTATGGATCTGACTCAGGATACGTGCTATCAGCGTGATTGCATTGAGCCTCATCATCTTAGGCAAGTGAAGTGGGGCTCCCTTGTACTTCATCATCCATGTTTGCATGTCATAAAAAACAACATGCAAGTTCATCAAGATATGTGCTCTTCTAGCACATCGTTGCTGCCATCTGTTGAGATGGACGACTGCCTTGTGCACAGTACCAAACTTGGAGTATAATGCTCGCATAAATGTGTCAAGGGATAATACTTCATCTAGTATTGCCTTATTCAGTTAAGCTTAGGTGGACATTGTCACCAAGTCTCCTCCTTGCTTGGCCATTTGTAATTCCTTTTCCATTCACTCATTCTCAGCTATTAGGAAGCAAACACTTGAGCTACTGGCTTTGGCATACACTCTGGTTGCATCGACCAAGCCAGCTGGATGTTTGTGCACATCATTCAAAATCACTCATTCTTCAACTTGTGTAGGAGATGTTTGATCCTCCAGAGTTGACACTTTGTGAGATTGCACAACTCTATGTTTGGATTCATCAAATGAAATGTTCTACATCTCTTCTTCCAACTGATCACCAAGGATCTCGGTGCCTCCTTGGTCATTCGAGACTTGCTCATCATCTGGATGCATTGAAGCGAGTGAGTCGACCTCTTTGTGGTGAGGCATGAGGTCGGTGTCCTATTCCAACTCCCGCTGCTCCATTTTTGCATCCAACTATTGAAGTGCCTGTTCTATCTCATGAGAGAATTCTTAACCCTATGATGGTTCACCCTGTTCACCTGATGCCAGCTGTTCTAATAAATCAACTACTTGTATGGGTGTTGCTTCATCTGTTTGCACATGTTGCGCCCCCTGCTATATATGTTGTTGCTGCGCTTCCCTCTCTTGTTTGCACAACCCTTGTTCCTTTTAGAGTTTCTCCCTCAGCTCATGCAACTCCCTCTATGCTTCTTGCATTCTCTTCTTGTCCTTCTGCCTTTGCATGATTCACTTGTCATGCTGCTTCCCCTTTGCCTCTATAGCCATAGCTAATTTCTCTACAAGTGGATCTTCTTGAAACTTGGAGCTTTTCTCTACCTCTGTGTTGTCAACAACCTTCCTCTTGCATTCACTGCATTTTCTGCGTTCACTGTATTCACTTCATTCGTTGTATTAGCTATATTCATTGTGTTCACTGCATTCATTGCATTTGGTATGTTGCCTTCAACTGTTTTTCATGACGCTGCTCGCTATGATATCTTGATGTTCTTGTCTACGAAAAACTTGATATCTTCATGAGTAAAAAAGTTCATAGACATTTGATTGATTTCATCTCCAGGTGTGCTTTGAATGGTGTCTTCGACTCTGCCCTCTTGGAAACCATTGTACTTGCACTGCTGAGAGGCGGATGAACACCTGAAATACCTGAAGACATGGAAAGCAATCTGTCAGTCAAAAACCAAAATGAACTTGAGAACTGACTTTCAACATACCCGTGTGACTGATCATGAAGGTTATGAAATTTCGGCTAGGAGGTCGGGAGACTGACAGTCAAGATTGTGAAAGGCATAGTCTAGGCTACTGGGAGACTGGCTGAATACTAGAAATGCACAATGCAAAGCCCACTTTGGCTCCTGACTACTGGAATTGTGCAATGCGTAATATCAGCTGGCAATGGCTACAGGCTCAATGACTGCATTGCGCAATTTTCTGGGCCAACAGTCACTGTCCCTCAGGATTGCGCAAAGCAGGAATGGGGAATAGCTGCTGAGCATAAATGCACATTTTTGGAGAGGAAGGCAGAGCCTTCCCTCTCAGGATTAAGCAATGTTGGCTTCGTGAGGTTCTTAGTGAGGCAGGGTCTGGGCCAAGGTTGTCGAGGCTCGCTAATGGGAAACCAAAAGAAAATATGGAAGTGAATGCCTGGCAACACTAAGTGAAAGCATAAATGATTGATCATACGTGTAAACATTCAATGAAAGATTTAGTAAACATATCAACAAGCATGTGGGTGAAGTGAGTCACCGAATTAGTGACTATTCGTGCAAAACAATTTCATGCATGCAACAATAGTGAGATAGAAACGAAAACTGAAACAGTGCTAGGAAACGCTAGTATACATGTAAATGACAGCAAGTATTCAAAGAAAACAAGCAAACATTACTCATACAAGCGAAAACACAAAAAGTGACATAAATGCAACATAGGACATGGAAAACGGGCTTACCCCAAAATAGTTGAGATGAATGTGCTGACAACTCCTAGACGTGATGTGGGATGTCAGAGTTGCAAGGTTGATGTGAGGGATGAGATATGCATCAGAAACTAACGAGTTTTGATAACATCGAAGTTTTGATGTGCATGCCATAAATCTAGGGAAAACGACACTTGGTGGGAGGTTTCTGAAGTCATCCTTGCATGTAACCTCCAACTGCTAAAAGTAGAACCTTGAACCAAAGGATTCCTTTCCATGCTGCCTTGGGAGAAGAAGCCCATGCATGCAAGTCTGTTTTGCTCGGTCCCGGAGGGAATTGGTCGAAGTACGAGTCAAGCTAGAGTCCAACTTGTTTCTTTGTCTTCACTTGGGTGAGAGTCCCAATTGATGGGATCGCATGTGTGTGCACCAAAACATCCATAATTTTGAATACTCGTGCATGGGAAGCCTATATGCTAGTGATGAACTGCGAGAGTTCTTCATAATTCTAGATCTGACTTCGAATACGTGCTTTCAGCTCGACCTCGTTGACCCTCATCATCTTAGGCAAGTGAAGTGAGCCTCCCTTGTACTTCACCATCCATGTTTGCATGTCATCAACACTAGCATGCAAGTTCATCAAGATATGTGCACTTCTAGCACATCGTTGTTGTCATCCGCTGAGATGTATGACTACCTTGTCCACGACACCAAACTTGGAGTACAATGCTCGCATAATTGTGTCAAGGGATAATACTTCATATAGTATTTCCTTATTCAGTTTAGATCGGGTAGACATTGTAACCAAGTCTCATCCTTGCTTAGCCGTTTGTAATTCCTTTGCCATTCGTTCATTCTCAGCTATTAGGAAGCAAACACTTGAGCTAGTGGCTTCAACATACACTCTAGTTGCTTTGGCCAAGACAGTTGGATGTTTGTACACATCAATCATGATCACTCTTTCTTCAACTTGCGTAGGAGATGTTTGATCCTCTGGATTTGACACTCTGCGAGACTGCACAACTCTATGTTGGGATTCATCAAATAAAATGTTATGCAACTATTCTTGTGGCTGATCACCAAGGATCTCAGTGCCTCCTTGGTCATTCGAGACTTGCTCATCATTTGGATACATTGAAGTGGGTGAGTCGACCTCTTTGTGGTAAGGCATGAGGTCAGTGTCATGTTCCAACTCCTTTTGCTCCATGTCTGCATTCAACTGTTGAAGTGCTTGTTCTATTGCATGAGCGAAGTCTTGCCCCTGTGATGGTTCACCCTGTTCACCTGATTCCAGTTGTTCTGATAAATCAACTACTTGTACATGCACTTCTTCATCTGTTTGCACATGTTTCACTCCTTACTGTATCTCTTGCTGCCGTGCTTCCCTCTCTTTTTTGTGCAGCTCTTGTTCCTTTCGAAGTTGCCCCCTTAGCTCATGAAACTCCCTCTCTGCTTCTTCCATTATCTTCTTGTCCTTCTGCCTTCACGCGATTTTCTTGTCGTGCTGCTACCTCTTTACCTCTATAGCCATAAACGCTTTCTCTATAAGTGTTTCTGCTCAAAACTTGCAGCTTTTCTCCACCTATGTGTTGTCAACAACCTTCCTCTTGCATTCGTTGTGTTTGCTGCATTCGTTGTGTTCACTGCATTCGTTGCATTCGCTATATTCATTGCATTTGGTATGTTTCCTTTAGATGATGTTCATGATGTTGCTCGTTGTCATATCTTGATGTTCTTGTCTATGAACAACTTGATATCTTTGTGATTAGGCAAGCTCATAGACATTTGATCGACTGCATCTCCAGGTGTGCTCTGAATGGTGTCTTTGACTCTGCCCTCTTAGAAACCATTGTACCTGCATTGCTGAGAGGTAGATGAACACCTACAATACTTGGAGACAAGGCAACACTCATGGCAACAAATCTATCAGTTGAAAACCAAAATGAACTTGAGAACTAACTTTCAACATACTTGTGTGACTGATCATGAAGGTTGCGCAATTTTAGACGGGAGGTCGGGAGACTCATTTCCAAGACTAAGAAAGGTACAATTTAGGCTGTTGGGAGACTGGCTAACTACTGCAACTGCGCAATGCACAGTCCAGTCTGGCTGCTGACTGCTAGAATTGCACAATGTGCAATCTCATCTAGCAATGGTTGCAGGCTCAGTGGTTGCATTGCGCAATTTTCTGGGCCAACAGTCATTGTCCCTAAAGATTGTGCAAAGAAGACCTGGGGAAAAGTTGCTAGGTAGAAATGCTCATTTCTAGAGAGGAAGGTAGAGCCTTCCCTCTCAGGATTGAACAATGCTGTCTTGGTGAGGCTCTTGGTGAGGCAAAGTTCAGGCCAAGGCTGGACAGACTCATCGATGGGAAAGTGAAAGAAAATGTGGAAGCGAATGCAATGTGACACTAAGTGAAAGTAGAAGTGATTGATCATGCATGTAAACATTGAATGAAAGATTCAATAAACAGATCAACATGCATGTGGGTGAAGTGAGTCGCCGAATCGGTGACCATTCGTGAAAACAGTTTGATGCATACGACAATAGTGAGATAGTAACGAAAATTGAAACAGTGCTAGGACAAGCTAGTATACATGTAAATGACAGCAAGCGTTCAAAGAAAATAAGCAAACAATACTCATACAAGAAAAAACACAAAAATGACAAAAATGCAACACAAGACATGGAAAGCGAGCTTACCCCAAAATAAATGAGTTGAATGTGTCGACATCTCCTAGATATGACATGGGATGTTAGAGCTACAAGGTTGATGTGAGGGATTAGATCTACATCATCTAGCTGATGATTTTTGATAACATTGAAGTTCTGACGCGCATGCCACAGATCTAGGGAAAGCGACACTTGGTGGGAGGTTTCTAAAGTGATCCTTGCATGTAACCTCCAACTGCTAAAAGTAGATCCCTGAATTAATGGATTCCTTTGCATGCTTCCTTGGGAGAAGTAGTCCATGCATGCAAGTCTGTTTTACTTGGTTTTGGAGGGAACTAGTCAACTCAACTGCACATACAAGAGGTTGTTTGACTGCGAGGAGAAAATGCGCATTTTTGACTGGGAGCTGAGCTTGCTGCCTAGGAGATTTGTTCAATTTATGGGAAAAGCAGCTGAATGTTGCCCAGATTTGTGAAAATTATGGGTTGAGCAACTCTGATGGGGAAAATTACGCAATTTTCACTATGAGTGTTGACTGCCAGAATTGCACAATTCTGCAACCCAGCAGGCTGCCAGGCAGGATTGTGCGATTTATGGAAGGAAGGCTAGTTTCCCTCTACAATTGTACAATTTCTTAGGGAGTTGATGAGCCTGTAGCTGGACCAAGTCTGGGTGATCAGCCTGTGAGGGAAATGCATTGAGCTGTGATTGACAGGTTGCCTTTGTGCAAGAAAAACACTGAAGCTTGTGAACTTGATGAAGCAAGGCAAGATGTTGTGAAAGCTGGTAGGGAGGCTCCAAAATGAGGCTAAGGAAAAATTTTGGAGGGTGGTTGTAGCCGCCACAACACTTGGCGACACACTGGAAGAACTCCAGCTCTCTAAATGGACCTTGTTCGTGAAAAGAAAATCTAACACCTCCAGAAGTCTTGTTCTATTCTCAGCTCATCTTGGTTTCACACTATCTTGATTGTAAGATGTAGTATCTGCCAAGCTCTTGGTCGATTGGCACACATTCCAAGCTAAGGAAACACAATTGTTTCAATTGGGGTTAGGGGTATATTGGTGCACAAGTAGTATAGTCATTAGAGTCTTAGTTTCATCTTTGGTGTTTCTTTGCTACCAGCAGGCCTAGATAGTACCCTGGTGGAGTCAAATAGGAACACAAGCATGGATCCGTTGCCAGTGAGCCTGGTCAGTACCCAGGCAGAGTTAGTTACATCACCTCCCTGCATAGGAAGCCTTTCTTTTCTTTCATCTTATTCATTCTTTATTTTGAATTTTTGACTTTAGAATTTTTTCATTTTTCATTTTTTCAAATGTGCATAACATTTATTCATTGCAGAGGCAGAAGAGGGATCCAAAATTATTGAGAGCAAAAGAGGTTGTTCCAGCAGAGAAGTAGTTTATTGTATCTCTGAAGTGCCTCTTAAGGTTTTACCCCTCACCTTAATCTACTTGACTAAGCTAACAAGGGTTAACCCAAAACCAACGGACTAGAGAAAGTGACACTAGTTTGTGTGCAAGCATTGTGTTTTCACCAAGGTTCACTTCGAACAATACATATTTTCCTTCGATGTATCATGGACTAAAAGTAAAAAGCTCTTCATATAGAGGCAGAATGATAGATAACCAAGTAGTGATAGTTGTATAAGCCCTCTTTTACTTCACCCATCTCGTTTCAAGAGTCATACATGGTTTCATGCGAAACTAACCTATGAACAAAACAAGAGAACTAACAAACAATAAAGCAAAGTAAGAGAAGAAGCGCAGGCGAAAGCAAAGAAAGTAAACAAACAAGCAAGCAAGCAAGCAAACAAACAAAGTGAGTAAACAAACAAGCATGCAAGCAAACTGACTGAAAGAAAACACTACTCCTACTCCTACACTAACGGTGCATGGGCCTGATCACATGAAGTGAAATTTCCAATGCAGACATTAGCGCATTGGTTGACCCATTTTGGTGAAGGCTTGGTTCACGAGTAACCCAGTTGTGCAAACCAGCAAGCAAGAAAGATATAACAATGAAGACAACCACACTTCATGTTTGACAGTTCCCACAGGACATAAGTGGGCACAAGTACATGACGAGTAGTCTGTGGACTTATCATAGTGTTGTGTGACACTACGTGCAACTTTGAAGCATAAGAATGCTCTGGGGAAAATTGCGCATTTCTGAATGGGAGTTGAGTTGGCTGCCTAGGGGATTTGTGCAATTTATGGGTAGAGCAGTTGACTACTGCCCAGATTTGTGCAAATTCTAGGTTGAGCAGCCTTGCTAAGGAAAATTGCGGAATTTTCACTGTGAGTGTTGACTACCAGAATTGCGCAATGATAGACTCCAACAGGCTACTAGTCAAGATTGTGCAACTTCTGGAGGGAAGGATGGTTGCCCTCCAGAATTGCATAATTTATTGGGGAACTACTTAGCCTGTAGCTGGACCAAGTCCAGGTGATCAGCCTATGAGGGGAATGCATCAAGCTATGATCAACAGGTTGCCTTTGTGCAAGAAAAACAATGAAGCTTGTGAACTTGACAAAGCAAGGCAAGCTGTTGTGAAAAGTTGGTAGGGAGGCTCCAAAATGAGGCTAAGGAAATTTTTTGGAGGGTGGTTGTAGCCACTACAACACTTGGCGATACACTTGTAGAACTTAAGCTCTCTAAATGGACCTTTTTCGTGAAAAGCAAGTCTAACACCTCCAAAAGTATTGTTTTGTTCTCAACTCATCTTGGTTTCACACTAGCTTGATTGTAAGATGTAGCATATTCCAAGCTCTTGGTCGATTGACACACATTCCAAGCCAAGGAAACACAATTGTTTCATTTGTGGTTGAGGGGTATATTGGTGCACAAGTAGTATAGTCATTAGAGTCTTAGTTTCATCTCTGGTGTTGCTCCGCTGCCAGTAGGCTTGGAAAGTACCCCGATAAAGTCACATAGGAACACAAGCATGGCTTTGCTTACAATGAGCCTGGTCAGTACCCCAGTGGAGATAATTGCATCACCTTCCTGCATAGGAAGCCTTTCTCTTCTTTCGCCTTATTCATTTTTTATTTTGAATTTTTTACTCTTTTATTTTTTTTCATTTTTCATTTTTTCAACTGTGCATAACACTTATTCATTATAGAGGCAGAAGAGGGATCCTGACTTATTGAGAGTAGAAGAGGTTGTTCTAGCAGAGAAGTAGTTTATTGTATTTCTGACATGCCTGTTAAGGTTTTTTCCCTCACCTTACTCTACTTGACTGAGCTAACAAGGGTTAACCCAAAAACAACCGATTAGAGAAAGTGACACTAGTTAGCAGGCAAGCATTGTGTTTTCACCAAGGTTCACTTCGAATAGTACATATTTTCCTTTGACATATCATGGAATAAAAGTAACAAGATCTTCATACAGAGGCATGATGTTAGATAAACAAGTAGTGATAGTTGTACAAGCCCTCTTGTACTTCACCCAACTCATTTCAAGAGTCATACATGGTTTCATGCGAAACTAACCTACGAACGAAACAAGCGAACTAACAAACAATAAAGCAAAGCAAGATATGAATAAAAAATGAAATAAAAGTAATTAAACAAACAAGCAAGAAAGAAAACAACCAAACAAAGCGAGTAAGAAAACAAACATGCAAGCAAGCTGACTGAAAGCAAACAATACTCCTACTCCTACACTAATGGTGCATGGGCCTGATCATGTTAAGTGATATTTCCAATGCAGCCACCAGCACATTGGTTGACCAATGTTGGTGAAGGCTTGGTCCTCCAGCAACCCAATTGTGTGAACTAGCAAGAAATAAAGATATAACAATGAAGACAACCACACTTTGTGTTTGATAGTGCCTTCAGGACATAAGTGGGTGTAAGTACATAACGAACAGTTCGTGGACTTATCATAGTGTTGTGTGACACTGTGTGCAACTTTGAAGCATAAGCACACTCTTAACTGTGACATGCAAGCCAACGAAAGAAACAAAGATAACTTACGTCGCGAACAAGTGCTTGCAATGTAAGATTCCTCCAATGCATGAGCGATGGGTTCGTGCAGTTTGAGTGGAGGAAGTATGATCTGACATTGATCTTCAATGCATACAAATAAGTGACGAGGAGCCTTGGGTGATTGAACAGTTTCCTGATCAGAACTGAGACTAACCTCAAGAGGGCGAGAACCTAACATAACCATCAGCTTGGGCAGAAGTGCCTTGACAGTGTTGGGTGTTTCAACTTCATCATCAAATAGATCATCATAGACCAATGGCTTTGAAAGATTAACTATGATAGAGTCATGACCATGATCAAATATGGGAGTAAATGGAGCACAACCGCCACGATCAGGAAATCAATTATTTCATTAGCATCCTCATGATCAGATGAATCAAACAGAGGGGTAGATGAAAAATGAAACAAATCATCCTCTGTGTTTCCTGAAAAGACAGATGAAGGATCAAGTGGATTTTCAATGAATAACTTATTCCCTCCGTTTTCAAATGATGGACCAACATCTGGTGAGTCTTGTGAGTGATCAACAATGGGTGCATCCGTGGATGAAGACACACATGCGAAATTATGGATGACAGGTTTGCCAAATATGTTAGGAAAGAACAGAGGGGGCTCGGACAGAAGGGATTCATCCTTCACCAAGTGTTGGTGCTCAAGCTCCCACTCATACTCTTCATGAATGACACCGCATGTTGGTTGAGCAACACCAAGTCCGTCAGTGGCTTGTTCCTTGTTCAAACAAGTGAAGAATCTGGAATGGACGAACACAAGAGAGTATCATCAGGAGGAACACTCGAGTGCGAAGATGAAGGTTGTAGAATAGGATGCATATGAGAACTCGTAGGACTCACAACCAACATTGCGTGAAAATTGAGTGAAGTGATGTTGGGAGGATATGCAAGCTGAACAAGTGAGTGAACATGATCCTCAACGTCACTCGAAGTGGTGGAGCTGTTGAATGAGGGGAAGGAGGACAGTCAGTCAAGACAGTGACCACATCCACATGATATTGCGCAGCTCCATCAGTGAAGAATGTTGAGCGAGCCTTCATCTCAAGCTTCTTCTTGGGATGGGCTGATTTCTTAAGGCAATACTTGAACTGGTCCCAAATATAGGTAAATTTCATCTGGCTCCTCGGAGCTTGAAACTACAAGTCACGGAAGCGCTGCCAAAAATCTATAATTGATTCATGTGAAGCATTTTGTTGTTGTAACAATTTTTGGTCAAGATTGTCTAGATAAAAAAGATAGAAAGTGTCTTCAATGAGATCACATAAGTGCTCAAGTGAGTGTAGGTTGTCAACTGGTAGGATGGGTAGCCATCGACGTGGCAATTCACGAAGTATGTGTGCAAGTAGCAACCTGGCATATTCGTCAAAAGACCCATCTTCCTCATGAAGCATGGAAAGAAAGTCATGTAAGTACTTAGGCCAAGCCACTTCTCCTTCACCATCATACATATAAGTGATAAGAGATAAAAAAAACTCCCACATGATGGAGACATATTCACGATTCGAAAAAAATCGTGGAGGGAGAAGAGTAAAAGAATCCATGAAAGGTATGCAAAGGTTCAAAACTAGATGAGAGGACACAGCTTGTCATCTGGCCCTCCTTCTAGCGCAAGAAATGTTGACGATGCTGGACCTGCCAACATATCAAGGGGATCTCCCTGGTAAGAAGCCCCAACTAGACCTCAAATCATTTGGTGTAAGAGTCCGACCAGTGGGTCGTAAAGCAATGCCTTGATTGTGATGTCGCATAGAGGCAAGTAAGATAACCCTATCAGTAGCAAGGGTGCGACTGCTGCAGTGAGTCAAGGAAGGTGTATTAGAGGTTCTAAGACATGGAGGTTGAGATGAGTGAGCCCCTTAACAACTTCTAATAGTACTAAGCTGGGAAGGGAACACATGTGCGAAGAAGCATCACAAGCTGGAAAGAAAGTTAGCCGACAATCCAAAGTGATGGTTAAACCAACAACACATCTGCAACAAGATTCATATAATTGCATATAAAACATTTCATACACAACTACGTAAGTTAAACAACATACATTGCTTCAGCAACCGGAACAGTCCAACTACAACAACAACATATGCATGAAAATGTGTTGGCTCTTATTAAATAAAGAAGTGTAAGTTCCAATCATATAATACATCCATGTAAACCCACTAGCCCCAACAATGGAACGTTACAAACACATCCACCTACTCCTCCAAATAGATGTACTAGCTCCATGCAGTGGAGAAGCCAAGACATTTTACAATATTGTCCAAGCTCTCTCCAAGATAGTCTTATTGGAAGATTGGCTAACCAAAAGCCTATACAATGAGTTATGAGGCACTATTTATAGAAAATGGTGGGGTGGCCCATGAAATTCCCCTTTGTGACTGTTCAACTACCCTCATGACTCTTCACCTACTCTATAACTGTTACATCCACTATTGACACTTGACTTACACCTGACATGACTCAACATTACAATGCAAATGTACCCATGTGAACACAACTAGCTTGAGCAAGCCAAACTAAACATCACTCTAACTTAGACAACCATGC
Source organism: Pinus tabuliformis (assembly GCA_031772625.1). NCBI lineage: Eukaryota > Viridiplantae > Streptophyta > Pinopsida > Pinales > Pinaceae > Pinus > Pinus tabuliformis. The sequence goes on from CM062818.1 coordinate 1,696,746,288, forward strand.
AAGTCCAACTCCTCAACATCTTCATGCTGATCGAAAGTAACATACTGATGCCAAGATCTGTAGTCCTTGAAGGTGTCCGTGTGTTCCTTGGTGACATCTGCCTGAAACCTGGCCCTTTCCTCCATAGCATTCGGGTACACTCCTCGGGCTCCTCTATCCAACTCATCTGAAAGCATGTGCATCATTGTCTTCAAGGTGGTCGGACCAACAACATACTTGTGAATTATGTCTGCACTGATGGGCAAGTCTAGGCTAGTGGAAGTGTGCATCAACTTGTCGAAGTACGAGTCAAGCTTGAGTCAGACCTGTTTCTTTGTCTTTGCTTGGGTGAGAGTCCCAAGTGATGGGATCGAATGTGTGCACACCACAACATCCATACTTTTGAATACTCATGCATGGGAATCTTGTATGCTAGTGATGAACTGTGGTAGTTCTTTGTAATTCTGGATTTGACTTTGAATACGTGCTTTTAGCTTGATTGCATTGACCCTCATCATCTTAGGCAAGTGAAGTGGGGATCCCTTGTACTTCATCATCCATGTTTTCATGTCATCAACATTAGCATGCAATTTCATCAAGATACGTGCTCTTCTACCACATCGTTGCTTCCATCTGTTGAGATGGATGACTACCTTGTGCACGGTACCAAACTTGGAGTACAATCCTTACATAACTGTGTCAAGGGACAATACTTCACCTAGTATTGCCTTATTTAGTTCAGCTCAGGTGAACATTATCACCAAGTCTCCTCCTTGCTTGGCCGTTTGTAATTCCTTTTCCATTCGCTCATTCTCAGTTATTAGGAAGTGAACACTTGAGCTAGTGGCTTTGACATACACTCTAGTTGCATCGGCTAAGGCAGCTGGATTTTTGTGCACATCTGTCATGATCACTCATTCTTCAGCTTGCGTAGGAGATGTTTGATCCTCTAGAGTTGACACTATGTGAGATTGCACAACTCTATATTGGGGTTCATCAAACGAAATGTTGTGCATCTCTTCTTCCAGTTGATCACTAAGGATCTCAGTGCCTCCTTAGTCATTCGAGACTTGCTCATCATATGGATGCATTGAAGCGGGTGAGTCAACGTCTTTGTGGTGAGGCATGAGGTCGGTGTCCTGTTCCAACTCCTGCTACTCCATGTCTGCATCCAACTGTTGAATTGCCTGTTCTATCTCATGAGTGAAGTCTTTCCCCTGTGATGCTTCACCCTATTCGCCTGATGCCAGCTATTCTAATAAATCAACTACTTGTGTGGGCACTGCTTCATCTATTTGCATATTTTGTGCCCCCTGTTGTATCTGCTGCTGCTGTACTTCCCTCTCTTTTTTGCATGGCTCTTGTTCCTTTCGGAGTTGCTCCCTCAGCTCATGCGACTCCCTCTCTGCTTCTTCCATTCTCTTCTTGTCCTTCTACCTTCACGCAATTCGCTTGTTGTGCTGCTGCCTCTTTGCCTCTATAGCCATAGCTGCTTTTTCTACAAGTGGATCTGCTCAAAACTTGCGGCTTTTCTCCACCTCTGGGTTGTCAACAACCTTCCTCTTGCATTCACTGCATTCGTTGTGTTCGTTGCATTCACTTTTTTCATTGCATTCGTTGCGTTCGCTACATTCGTTGTGTTTGGTGTATTGCATTCAGTTGTTGTTCATGATGCTGCTCGCTGTCATATCTTGATGTTCTTGTCTATGAACAACTTGATATCTTTGTGATTGGGCAAGCTCATAGACATTTGATCGACTACATCTCCAGGCATGCTCTGAATGGTGTCTTTGACTCTGCCCTCTTGGAAACCATTGTGCCTGCACTACTAAGAGGCAAATGAACACCTACAATACCTAAAGACATGGAAACACTCATGGCAAGAAATATGTCAATTGAACACCAAAATGAACTTGAGAACTGACATTGAACATACCTATGTGACTAATCATGAAGGTTGTGCAATTTAGGCCGAGAGGTCGGGAGAGTGACTGCCAAGACTATGAAAGGAACAGTCTGGGCTACTAGGAGACTAGCTGACTGCTGGAACTGCACAATGCATAGTCCAGTATGGCTGCTGACTGGTAGAATTTCACAATGCACAATCTCATATGGCAATGGCTACAAGCTCAGTGGCTGCATTGTGCAATTTTCTGGGCCAGTAGTCACTATCCCTCAGGATTGCACAAAGTAGGCCTGGGGAATAGCTGCTTGGTAGAAATGCACGTTTCTAGAGAGGAAGGAAGAGCGTTCCCTCTTAGGATTACACAATGATGTCTTGGTGAGGCTTTTGGTGAGGCAGAGTCCGGGCCAAGGCTGCCCAGACTCGCTAACAGGAAACTGAAAGAAAATATGGAAGTGAATGCATGGTGACACTAAGTTAAAGAAGAAGTCATTGATCGAGCATGTGAACATTGAATGAAAGATTCAGTAAATAGATCAACATACATGTGGGTGAAGTGAGTCTCTGATTCGATGATCGTTCGTGCAAAACAGTTTCATGCATGTGACAATAGTTTTCTCACAATGAAAACGGAAATGGTGCTAGGGCAAGCTAGTATACATGTAAACAACAATAAGAATTCAAATAAAACAAGAAAATAATACTCATACAAATGAAAACATAAAAAGCGACAGAAACGCAACACAAGACATGGAAAGCGAGCTTACTCCAAAATGGTTGAGTTTAATGTGCTGAAAACTCCTAGATATGATCTGGGATGTCAGAGCTACAAGGTTGATGTGAGAGTTAGCTCTACAACATCCGACTGATGAGTTTTGATAACATCGAAGTTCTAATGTGCATGCCACAGATCTAGGGAAAGCAACACTTGGTGGGAGGTTTCTGAAGCGATACTTGCATGTAACCTCCAACTGCTAAAAGTAGATCCATGAATCAATGGATTCCTTTGCATGCTTCCTTGGGAGAAGCAATCCATGTATGCAAGTTTGTTTTACTTGGTCCTGGAGGGAACCGGTCAACTCAACTGCACATGCAAGAGGTTGTTCGAATGCCAGGAGAAAATGCACATTTCTGACTAGGAGCTGAGCTGGCTGCCTAGGAGATCAATTTGTGGGCAGAGCAGCTCACTGTGGCCCAGATTTGTGCAAATTATGGGCTGAGCAACCCTGTTGGTGAAAATTGTGTAATTTTCACTATGAGTGTTGACTTTTAGAATTATGCAATTCTAGAGCCCAGGAGGCTGCTAGTCAGGATTTCACAATTTCTGGAGGGAAGGCTGGTTTCCCTCCACAATTGCACAATTTCTTGGGGAGCTGCCCAACTTGTAGCTGGACCAAGTCTAGGTGATCAGCCTGTGAGGGGAATGCATCAAGCTATGATTGACAGGGTACCTTTATGCAAGAAAAACACTAAATCTTGTGAACTTGACGAAGCAAGGCAAGCTGCTGTGAAAAGTTGGTAGGGAGGCTCCAAAATGAGGCTAAGGAAAAATTTTGGAGGGTGGTTTTAGCCGCTACATCACTTGGCGACACACTGGTAGAACTCCAACTCTCTAAATGGACCTTGTTCATGAAAATAGGGTCTGACACCTCAGGAAATATTGTTCTATTCTCAGCTCATCTTGGTTTCACACTAGCTTGATTGTAAGATGTAGCATCTGCCAAGCTCTTGGGCGATTGACACACATTTTGAGCCAAGGAAACACAATATTAGTTTCATTTTTGGTGTTGCTCCGCTACCAGCAGGCCTGGACAGTACTCGAGTGGAGTCACATAGGAACACAAGCATGGCTCCGCTGCCCACGAGCATGGTCAGTACCCTGGCGGAGTTACTTGCATCACCTCCCTACATAGGAAGCCTTTCTTTTCTTTCACCTTATTCATTTTTATTTTTGAATTTTTGACTTTTTCATTTTTTTCATTTTTTCAGCCGTGCCTATCATTTATTAATTATAGAGGTAGAAGAGGGATCCTGACTTATTGAGAGCATAAGAGGTTGTTCCAGCAAAGAAGCTGTTTATTGTATCTGTGGCGTGCCTGTTAAGGTTTTCCCCTTCACCTTACTGTACTTGAATGAGATGACAAGGATTAACCCAAAAACAACCAACTATAGAAAGTGACACTAGTTAGTGTGCAAGCATTGTGTTTTCACCAAGGTTCACTCCGAACAGTACGTATTTTCCTTCGGCGTATCATGGACTAAAAGTAACAAGATCTTCATGCAGAGGTAGGATGATATATAACCAAGTAGTGATAGTTGTACGAGCCCTCTTTTTCTTCACCCATATCGTTTCAAGAGTCATACATGGTTTCATGTGAAACTAACCTACGAATGAAACAAGCGAACTAACAAACAATAAAGAAAAGTAAGAGCAGAAGTGAAACTGAAAGCAACGCAATTAAACAAACAAGCAAACAAACAAACAAAGTGAGTAAGCAAACAAGCATGCAAGCAAACTCACTGAAAGCAAACACTACTCCTACTCCTACACTAATGGTGCATGGGCCTGATCACGTAAAGTGATATTTCCAATGCAGCCACTGACGCATTGGTTGACCCATGTTGGTGAAGGCTTCGTCCGTGAGCAAGTACCCAATTGTGTGAACCAACAAGCAAGAAAGATATAACAATGAAGATAACCACACTTCGTGTTTGACAGTGCCCACATGACATAAATGGGTGCAAGTACATGACGAGCAGTTCGTGGACTTATCATAGTGTTGTGTGACACTGCGTGCAAATTTTGAAGCATAACCACACTCTTGACTGTGACATGCAAGCAAACAAAAGAAACAAATATAACTTGTGTCGCGAACAAGTGCTTGCAATGTAAGATTCCTCCAATGCATGAGCGATGGGGTCGTTCAATTCGAGTGGAGGAAGTATAATTTGTGTGTGTGATCCGAATTGGATCCATAAAGAGTAATTAACAGAGCCATGGTTGTACCAGGTTGGGACAAACTTCAAAGAATTTATAACAGCGATAAAAAACACCTCTAAACTAGTGCCAATGGAAACCAACGTGGAATGACAAGGGCCTCGGTCAAAACACGCAGACCGAGGCCCATGGAGACTAAGAGGGAGGCGAATTTAGCCCCTGGGAGGCCCAGATCGGGAAAAGGAGGAGGTTATGGGGAAGACCTGAGCACTCGGTCACGTGGGAGTCGGAAAACCGTGGGAAAAAATGCTAAGTGCTAAAAGGTGGGAGCCGCTCCGAAAAACTGGTGGTATTGATCGAGGGCACCCTAAAACAGTAAGCAGAATTGGCGAAAATAGAGCGATCCCACTCAGCGGTCGATGCGTGGCAAGCAGAGGAGAGAGAAAACCACAGCTCATTGCGTTCTAACGGTCGAGCAAGTCAATGACAATCCTAAAATTAGAGCAAGGTCTCATCATCATGAATCAAGATATAAAGGTTTAGGGCTTCTTGATCAAGAGCAAGGACATCATATAACTAGGGTTTCATTAGGGAAAGGGCTTATTCATTAGGATTCCAAGTATGACCTTCAACAATCATAAGTGCCATTATTATTTTCATCAATGCTTATATTGACTTCAATGACAATTTTGACCAACACCTTGTTTCCTCTGTTATGTTTGGTTTCCTCCTCATATCAAGATTTTCTTATATTGTATACTAGTAACCTTTTCTTTATGATATTCCTTGATAGGAAAGCTTGCAGAATACATAAAAGTTATGGAGGAAACTTTCAAAGGCTTGAATTGTAAAAGAAGCTATGTTGCATAGGAAGCCCTCAAAGAACTGAAGTCCTATAAGGTTTGTTAAAGAACAACTCAAGGTATGTCTTAAGCTACAAGTTTTGTTACAAGGTTCTCTTTATACAAAAGGTATGATCATTATTATTTTGAAATTTTCTTTATGTTACTGACATATTTATGTCTAGGATTTGGAATAAAAAAGATTCTTGTTAGGGTGATTAATCATTATATTAAATTTACCCTCGCTATTTTTCCTCTTGTCATTTGTTCATTTTGTGAAACCCTAACCTTTAGGGTTCTCTATGAAACCCCAGGCTTTCAATGCTAAGGTCATGTCAATGTTAATATTGAATCCCTATTCTACTTAGGGGATGTTAATAAACTCTGGAACATATAGTGAAATCCTATTCTTTTTAAGTTTAGGGTTTTGATAATGTCGTGATAAACCCTAGATCTTTAGGGTTTGGTGAATTACGGTTTATGAAAAAACCCTTGTAATAACTAAATTAAGATCCTAGGAATGAAACCCTAGGTGTGTATTTGTCTCTATGATTGAAATCCTAACATGGTCAAAAATGTTGTATATCTAACTTCAGTGTGTTAATGTTTGTATCTTGGATTTACCTAGTAGATATTGATATGAGGTGTTAGTGCAATATAATGAAATCATATATGTGTATATACAAGTATGTTAACTTGATTGTTGATTAATCAAATCCAGGGTTTGTAAAAAAACCTTAGTAGAATCTGTTATGAATTCAAGGAAATAATATTGAAGCCCTAGATGTATAATGCTATGATTGGATTGATATCTTAATTGAGTTGCTTTAAGTCTTGATGATGGAGTCTAGGGTATGTGATGAAACCTTAGAAAGTTGTTGAAGTATAGAATATAAAATATGTGGCCCTTGTTAAATATGAACCTAAATAGGTTTAGGTATTTGATAGCTAAAGCCTGAATGTTTTGATTCTTCCATTATTTGGATATAGTTGACTTCATGCTTCTATATATTTGTATTTGGTTGTACTTTCTATTAAATTTTTGAAAGGACATAATCTTAAAGATGTTGAAGATGTTCGTAATTGAAGATTATAATGATGAGCATGATGAACTAAGCTATAAGAATGATGATAATCAACATGACCCTGATGCCATGAGAAAGAAATAAAGCCTTGAAAGATTTTAGTCTCTCCAATGTTATAAAAGAAGGACTTTGGTGAGTTGAGAGGGATCTTTGATAGAAGAAAGGGTATATCTCACCAATTAAGAGGGAGGGAATATTATTACAGTCATAATGAATACCTTGAAGAAATGATGAAACTGAAGAATGAATGAAAGCACTACATATGGATTTACAAACAAAATACTTGAGAAGTACTGAGGATGTATTTAGTGCTACTGAAGAAGTGATAGAAGAAATATTCTAACAAATTTGTACTTGGATATCTTGATGATGATATAAGTAGCATTAGAATGATTGAGGACCATGAAGGTTTGTGTTTAATTGAATATATCTTTAAATATTTATTAATGATTAACGTTGTGATTATGCAAGATATCTCTGTAAAAAAATTGAACATTTGAAGCATGCTTGGAGTGGTGGATATATATCTGATTTAGTTGAAAAGGAGAGATGAAGCATCTTGTGGAAACAAGATGCTTGGGAGGACATTTGGTCAGCCTATGTGTTGATGTCTAGATCCCGAGGTAGGGAAGGTGGCATTGTTCATGGAGCTTCGACCTTGGATACAAACCTAGATCCCTAGGTTAGTGTTAGAGCTTCAAATATTGATGGTACCTAGAAAGGCTAAATATTGAGTACACCTTAGTCCTACCCAATTAGAGTATCATGGTGTTGATGGTACTGGACCCGCCAACATGTCAAGAGGATATCCCCAGTAAGAAGTCCCAGCTAGACCTCAGACTGTTTGGTGTAGGATTCCCAGCAGTGGGTTGTAAAGCAATGCCTTGAGCATGATGCCACACATAGGAAAGTAAGATAACTCTATAAGTAGCAAGGGTGTGATCACTGCAGTGAGTCAAGGAAGGTGTATGAGAAGTTCTAACACATGGGGGTTGAGATGAGTGCGCCCCTTGGCAACCTGTAGCAATACTCAGTTGGGAAGGGAAAACATGAGCGAAGAAGCATCACAAGTTGGAAAGCAGGTCAGTCGACAATCCAAAGTGATGGTTAAACCAATAGTCTACAACAAGATTCATATAATTGCATACAAAATAGTTCATACACAACTACGTAAGTTAAACAACATACATTGTTACAGCAACCGGAACAGTCCAACTACAACAACAACATATGCATGAAAATGTGTTGGCTCTTATTATATAAAGAAGCGTAAGTTCCAATCATACAATACTTCCATATAAACCTGCTAGCCCCAACAATGGAATGTTATAGACAGATCCGCTTGCTCCTCCAAATAGATGTACTAGCTCCGTGTAGTGGAGAAGCCAAGGCACATTACAATATTTTCCAAGCTCTCTCCAAGATAGTCTTATCGGAAGCTTGGCTGACCAAAAGCCTATACAATGAGTTATGAGGGACTATTTATAGAAAAGGGTGGGGTGTCCCTTGACATTCCCCTTTGTGAATTTTCAACTACCCTCATGAATATTCACCTAATCTATGACTATTACATCCACTATTGACACTTGACTTACACTTGACATGACTCAACATTACAATGCACATGTACCCATGTGAACACAAATAGCTAAAGCAAGCCAAACTAGACATCACTCTGACTTAGAAAACCATGGAAGTCCAACTCCTCAACATCTTCATGCTGATCCATAGTAACATACTGATGCCAAGATCTGTAGTCCTTGATGGTGTCCATGTGTTTCGCGGTGACATCTGTATGAAACCTGACCCTTGCCTCCATAACATATGGGTACACTACTCGAGATCCTCTGTCCAACTCATCTGAAAGCATGCACATCATTGTCTTCAAGGTGGCGGGACCAACAACATACTTGTGCATGATGTCTGCACTGATGCGCAAGTCTAGGCTTGTGGCAATGCTCAAAAACTCATCGAAGTACGAGTCAAGCTCGAGTTAGACTTGTTTCATTGTCATCACCTGGGTGAGAGTCCCAAGTGATGGGATCGCATGTGTGTGCACCACAACATCCATACTTTTGAATATTTTTTCATGAGAAGCATGTATTCCAGTGATGAAATGTGGGAGTTCTTCATAATTATGGATCTGGCTCAGGATACGTGCTATCAGCGTGATTGCATTGAGCCTCATCATCTTAGGCAAGTGAAGTGGGGCTCCCTTGTACTTCATCATCCATGTTTGCATGTCATAAAAAACAACATGCAAGTTCATCAAGATATGTGCTCTTCTAGCACATCGTTGCTGCCATCTGTTGAGATGGACGACTGCCTTGTGCACAGTACCAAACTTGGAGTATAATGCTCGCATAAATGTGTCAAGGGATAATACTTCATCTAGTATTGCCTTATTCAGTTAAGCTTAGGTGGACATTGTCACCAAGTCTCCTCCTTGCTTGGCCATTTGTAATTCCTTTTCCATTCACTCATTCTCAGCTATTAGGAAGCAAACACTTGAGCTACTGGCTTTGGCATACACTCTGGTTGCATCGACCAAGCCAGCTGGATGTTTGTGCACATCATTCAAAATCACTCATTCTTCAACTTGTGTAGGAGATGTTTGATCCTCCAGAGTTGACACTTTGTGAGATTGCACAACTCTATGTTTGGATTCATCAAATGAAATGTTCTACATCTCTTCTTCCAACTGATCACCAAGGATCTCGGTGCCTCCTTGGTCATTCGAGACTTGCTCATCATCTGGATGCATTGAAGCGAGTGAGTCGACCTCTTTGTGGTGAGGCATGAGGTCGGTGTCCTATTCCAACTCCCGCTGCTCCATTTTTGCATCCAACTATTGAAGTGCCTGTTCTATCTCATGAGAGAATTCTTAACCCTATGATGGTTCACCCTGTTCACCTAATGCCAACTGTTCTAATAAATCAACTACTTGTATGGGTGTTGCTTCATCTGTTTGCACATGTTGCGCCCCCTGCTATATATGTTGTTGCTGCGCTTCCCTCTCTTGTTTGCACAACCCTTGTTCCTTTTAGAGTTTCTCCCTCAGCTCATGCAACTCCCTCTATGCTTCTTGCATTCTCTTCTTGTCCTTCTGCCTTTGCATGATTCACTTGTCATGCTGCTTCCCCTTTGCCTCTATAGCCATAGCTAATTTCTCTACAAGTGGATCTTCTTGAAACTTGGAGCTTTTCTCTACCTCTGTGTTGTCAACAACCTTCCTCTTGCATTCACTGCATTTTCTGCGTTCACTGTATTCACTTCATTCGTTGTATTAGCTATATTCATTGTGTTCACTGCATTCATTGCATTTGGTATGTTGCCTTCAACTGTTTTTCATGACGCTGCTCGCTATGATATCTTGATGTTCTTGTCTACGAAAAACTTGATATCTTTATGAGTAAAAAAGTTCATAGACATTTGATTGATTTCATCTCCAGGTGTGCTTTGAATGGTGTCTTCGACTCTGCCCTCTTGGAAACCATTGTACTTGCACTGCTGAGAGGCGGATGAACACCTGAAATACCTGGAGACATGGAAACACTCATGGAAAGCAATCTGTCAGTCAAAAACCAAAATGAACTTGAGAACTGACTTTCAACATACCTGTGTGACTGATCATGAAGGTTATGAAATTTCGGCTAGGAGGTCGGGAGACTGACTGTCAAGATTGTGAAAGGCATAGTCTAGGCTACTGGGAGACTGGCTGAATACTGGAAATGCACAATGCACAGTCCACTTTGGCTCCTGACTACTGGAATTGTGCAATGCGTAATATCAGCTGGCAATGGCTACAGGCTCAATGACTGCATTGCGCAATTTTCTGGGCCAACAGTCACTGTCCCTCAGGATTGCGCAAAGCAGGAATGGGGAATAGCTGCTGAGCATAAATGCACATTTCTGGAGAGGAAGGCAGAGCCTTCCCTCCCAGGATTAAGCAATGTTGGCTTCGTGAGGTTCTTAGTGAGGCAGGGTCTGGGCCAAGGTTGTCGAGGCTCGCTAATGGGAAACCAAAAGAAAATATGGAAGTGAATGCCTGGCAACACTAAGTGAAAGCATAAATGATTGATCATACGTGTAAAAATTCAATGAAAGATTTAGTAAACATATCAACAAGCATGTGGGTGAAGTGAGTCACCGAATTAGTGACTATTCGTGCAAAACAATTTCATGCATGCAACAATAGTGAGATAGAAACGAAAACCGAAACAGTGCTAGGAAACGCTAGTATACATGTAAATGACAGCAAGTATTCAAAGAAAACAAGCAAACATTACTCATACAAGCGAAAACACAAAAAGTGACATAAATGCAACATAGGACATGGAAAACGGGCTTACCCCAAAATAGTTGAGATGAATGTGCTGACAACTCCTAGACGTGATGTGGGATGTCAGAGTTGCAAGGTTGATGTGAGGGATGAGATATGCATCAGAAACTAACGAGTTTTGATAACATCGAAGTTTTGATGTGCATGCCATAAATCTAGGGAAAACGACACTTGGTGGGAGGTTTCTGAAGTCATCCTTGCATGTAACCTCCAACTGCTAAAAGTAGAACCTTGAACCAAAGGATTCCTTTCCATGCTGCCTTGGGAGAAGAAGCCCATGCATGCAAGTCTGTTTTGCTCGGTCCCGGAGGGAATTGGTCGAAGTACGAGTCAAGCTAGAGTCCAACTTGTTTCTTTGTCTTCACTTGGGTGAGAGTCCCAATTGATGGGATCGCATGTGTGTGCACCAAAACATCCATAATTTTGAATACTCGTGCATGGGAAGCCTATATGCTAGTGATGAACTGCGAGAGTTCTTCATAATTCTAGATCTGACTTCGAATACGTGCTTTCAGCTCGACCTCGTTGACCCTCATCATCTTAGGCAAGTGAAGTGAGCCTCCCTTGTACTTCACCATCCATGTTTGCATGTCATCAACACTAGCATGCAAGTTCATCAAGATATGTGCACTTCTAGCACATCGTTGTTGTCATCCGCTGAGATGTATGACTACCTTGTCCACGACACCAAACTTGGAGTACAATGCTCGCATAATTGTGTCAAGGGATAATACTTCATATAGTATTTCCTTATTCAGTTTAGATCGGGTAGACATTGTAACCAAGTCTCATCCTTGCTTAGCCGTTTGTAATTCCTTTGCCATTCGTTCATTCTCAGCTATTAGGAAGCAAACACTTGAGCTAGTGGCTTCAACATACACTCTAGTTGCTTTGGCCAAGACAGTTGGATGTTTGTACACATCAATCATGATCACTCTTTCTTCAACTTGCGTAGGAGATGTTTGATCCTCTGGATTTGACACTCTGCGAGACTGCACAACTCTATGTTGGGATTCATCAAATAAAATGTTATGCAACTATTCTTGTGGCTGATCACCAAGGATCTCAGTGCCTCCTTGGTCATTCGAGACTTGCTCATCATTTGGATACGTTGAAGTGGGTGAGTCGACCTCTTTGTGGTAAGGCATGAGGTCAGTGTCATGTTCCAACTCCTTCTGCTCCATGTCTGCATTCAACTGTTGAAGTGCTTGTTCTATTGCATGAGCGAAGTCTTGCCCCTGTGATGGTTCACCCTGTTCACCTGATTCCAGTTGTTCTGATAAATCAACTACTTGTACATGCACTTCTTCATCTGTTTGCACATGTTTCACTCCTTACTGTATCTCTTGCTGCCGTGCTTCCCTCTCTTTTTTGTGCAGCTCTTGTTCCTTTCGAAGTTGCCCCCTTAGCTCATGAAACTCCCTCTCTGCTTCTTCCATTATCTTCTTGTCCTTCTGCCTTCACGCGATTTTCTTGTCGTGCTGCTACCTCTTTACCTCTATAGCCATAAACGCTTTCTCTATAAGTGTTTCTGCTCAAAACTTGCAGCTTTTCTCCACCTATGTGTTGTCAACAACCTTCCTCTTGCATTCGTTGTGTTTGCTGCATTCGTTGTGTTCACTGCATTCGTTGCATTCGCTATATTCATTGCATTTGGTATGTTTCCTTTAGATGATGTTCATGATGTTGCTCGTTGTCATATCTTGATGTTCTTGTCTATGAACAACTTGATATCTTTGTGATTAGGCAAGCTCATAGACATTTGATCGACTGCATCTCCAGGTGTGCTCTGAATGGTGTCTTTGACTCTGCCCTCTTAGAAACCATTGTACCTGCATTGCTGAGAGGTAGATGAACACCTACAATACTTGGAGACAAGGCAACACTCATGGCAACAAATCTATCAGTTGAAAACCAAAATGAACTTGAGAACTAACTTTCAACATACTTGTGTGACTGATCATGAAGGTTGCGCAATTTTAGACGGGAGGTCGGGAGACTCATTTCCAAGACTAAGAAAGGTACAATTTAGGCTGTTGGGAGACTGGCTAACTACTGCAACTGCGCAATGCACAGTCCAGTCTGGCTGCTGACTGCTAGAATTGCACAATGTGCAATCTCATCTAGCAATGGTTGTAGGCTCAGTGGTTGCATTGCGCAATTTTCTGGGCCAACAGTCATTGTCCCTAAAGATTGTGCAAAGAAGACCTGGGGAAAAGTTGCTAGGTAGAAATGCTCATTTCTAGAGAGGAAGGTAGAGCCTTCCCTCTCAGGATTGAACAATGCTGTCTTGGTGAGGCTCTTGGTGAGGCAAAGTTCAGGCCAAGGCTGGACAGACTCATCGATGGGAAAGTGAAAGAAAATGTGGAAGCGAATGCAATGTGACACTAAGTGAAAGTAGAAGTGATTGATCATGCATGTAAACATTGAATGAAAGATTCAATAAACAGATCAACATGCATGTGGGTGAAGTGAGTCGCCGAATCGGTGACCATTCGTGAAAACAGTTTGATGCATACGACAATAGTGAGATAGTAACGAAAATTGAAACAGTGCTAGGACAAGCTAGTATACATGTAAATGACAGCAAGCGTTCAAAGAAAATAAGCAAACAATACTCATACAAGCAAAAACACAAAAATGACAAAAATGCAACACAAGACATGGAAAGCGAGCTTACCCCAAAATAAATGAGTTGAATGTGTCGACATCTCCTAGATATGACATGGGATGTTAGAGCTACAAGGTTGATGTGAGGGATTAGATCTACATCATCTAGCTGATGATTTTTGATAACATTGAAGTTCTGACGCGCATGCCACAGATCTAGGGAAAGCGACACTTGGTGGGAGGTTTCTAAAGTGATCCTTGCATGTAACCTCCAACTGCTAAAAGTAGATCCCTGAATTAATGGATTCCTTTGCATGCTTCCTTGGGAGAAGTAGTCCATGCATGCAAGTCTGTTTTACTTGGTTTTGGAGGGAACTAGTCAACTCAACTGCACATACAAGAGGTTGTTTGACTGCGAGGAGAAAATGCGCATTTTTGACTGGGAGCTGAGCTTGCTGCCTAGGAGATTTGTTCAATTTATGGGAAAAGCAGCTGAATGTTGCCCAGATTTGTGAAAATTATGGGTTGAGCAACTCTGATGGGGAAAATTACGCAATTTTCACTATGAGTGTTGACTGCCAGAATTGCACAATTCTGCAGCCCAGCAGGCTGCCAGGCAGGATTGTGCGATTTATGGAAGGAAGGCTAGTTTCCCTCTACAATTGTACAATTTATTAGGGAGTTGATGAGCCTGTAGCTGGACCAAGTCTGGGTGATCAGCCTGTGAGGGAAATGCATTGAGCTGTGATTGACAGGTTGCCTTTGTGCAAGAAAAACACTGAAGCTTGTGAACTTGATGAAGCAAGGCAAGATGCTGTGAAAGCTGGTAGGGAGGCTCCAAAATGAGGCTAAGGAAAAATTTTGGAGGGTGGTTGTAGCCGCCACAACACTTGGCGACACACTGGAAGAACTCCAGCTCTCTAAATGGACCTTGTTCGTGAAAAGAAAATCTAACACCTCCAGAAGTCTTGTTCTATTCTCAGCTCATCTTGGTTTCACACTATCTTGATTGTAAGATGTAGTATCTGCCAAGCTCTTGGTCGATTGGCACACATTCCAAGCTAAGGAAACACAATTGTTTCAATTGGGGTTAGGGGTATATTGGTGCACAAGTAGTATAGTCATTAGAGTCTTAGTTTCATCTTTGGTGTTTCTTTGCTACCAGCAGGCCTAGATAGTACCCTGGTGGAGTCAAATAGGAACACAAGCATGGATCCGTTGCCAGTGAGCCTGGTCAGTACCCAGGCAGAGTTAGTTACATCACCTCCCTGCATAGGAAGCCTTTCTTTTCTTTCATCTTATTCATTCTTTATTTTGAATTTTTGACTTTAGAATTTTTTCATTTTTCATTTTTTCAAATGTGCATAACATTTATTCATTGCAGAGGCAGAAGAGGGATCCAAAATTATTGAGAGAAAAAGAGGTTGTTCCAGCAGAGAAGTAGTTTATTGTATCTCTGAAGTGCCTCTTAAGGTTTTACCCCTCACCTTAATCTACTTGACTAAGCTAACAAGGGTTAACCCAAAACCAACGGACTAGAGAAAGTGACACTAGTTTGTGTGCAAGCATTGTGTTTTCACCAAGGTTCACTTCGAACAATACATATTTTCCTTCGATGTATCATGGACTAAAAGTAAAAAGCTCTTCATATAGAGGCAGAATGATAGATAACCAAGTAGTGATAGTTGTATAAGCCCTCTTTTACTTCACCCATCTCGTTTCAAGAGTCATACATGGTTTCATGCGAAACTAACCTATGAACAAAACAAGAGAACTAACAAACAATAAAGCAAAGTAAGAGAAGAAGCGCAGGCGAAAGCAAAGAAAGTAAACAAACAAGCAAGCAAGCAAGCAAACAAACAAAGTGAGTAAACAAACAAGCATGCAAGCAAACTGACTGAAAGAAAACACTACTCCTACTCCTACACTAACGGTGCATGGGCCTGATCACATGAAGTGAAATTTCCAATGCAGACATTAGCGCATTGGTTGACCCATTTTGGTGAAGGCTTGGTTCACGAGTAACCCAGTTGTGCAAACCAGCAAGCAAGAAAGATATAACAATGAAGACAACCACACTTCATGTTTGACAGTTCCCACAGGACATAAGTGGGCACAAGTACATGACGAGTAGTCTGTGGACTTATCATAGTGTTGTGTGACACTACGTGCAACTTTGAAGCATAAGAATGCTCTGGGGAAAATTGCGCATTTCTGAATGGGAGTTGAGTTGGCTGCCTAGGGGATTTGTGCAATTTATGGGTAGAGCAGTTGACTACTGCCCAGATTTGCGCAAATTCTAGGTTGAGCAGCCTTGCTAAGGAAAATTGCGGAATTTTCACTGTGAGTGTTGACTACCAGAATTGCGCAATGATAGACTCCAACAGGCTACTAGTCAAGATTGTGCAACTTCTGGAGGGAAGGATGGTTGCCCTCCAGAATTGCATAATTTATTGGGGAACTACTTAGCCTGTAGCTGGACCAAGTCCGGGTGATCAGCCTATGAGGGGAATGCATCAAGCTATGATCAACAGGTTGCCTTTGTGCAAGAAAAACAATGAAGCTTGTGAACTTGACAAAGCAAGGCAAGCTGTTGTGAAAAGTTGGTAGGGAGGCTCCAAAATGAGGCTAAGGAAATTTTTTGGAGGGTGGTTGTAGCCACTACAACACTTGGCGATACACTTGTAGAACTTAAGCTCTCTAAATGGACCTTTTTCGTGAAAAGCAAGTCTAACACCTCCAAAAGTATTGTTTTGTTCTCAACTCATCTTGGTTTCACACTAGCTTGATTGTAAGATGTAGCATATTCCAAGCTCTTGGTCGATTGACACACATTCCAAGCCAAGGAAACACAATTGTTTCATTTGTGGTTGAGGGGTATATTGGTGCACAAGTAGTATAGTCATTAGAGTCTTAGTTTCATCTCTGGTGTTGCTCCACTGCCAGTAGGCTTGGAAAGTACCCCGATAAAGTCACATAGGAAAACAAGCATGGCTTTGCTTACAATGAGCCTGGTCAGTACCCCAGTGGAGATAATTGCATCACCTTCCTGCATAGGAAGCCTTTCTCTTCTTTCGCCTTATTCATTTTTTATTTTGAATTTTTTACTCTTTCATTTTTTTTCATTTTTCATTTTTTCAACTGTGCATAACACTTATTCATTATAGAGGCAGAAGAGGGATCCTGACTTATTGAGAGTAGAAGAGGTTGTTCTAGCAGAGAAGTAGTTTATTGTATTTCTGACATGCCTGTTAAGGTTTTTTCCCTCACCTTACTCTACTTGACTGAGCTAACAAGGGTTAACCCAAAAACAACCGATTAGAGAAAGTGACACTAGTTAGCAGGCAAGCATTGTGTTTTCACCAAGGTTCACTTCGAATAGTACATATTTTCCTTTGACATATCATGGAATAAAAGTAACAAGATCTTCATACAGAGGCATGATGTTAGATAAACAAGTAGTGATAGTTGTACAAGCCCTCTTGTACTTCACCCAACTCATTTCAAGAGTCATACATGGTTTCATGCGAAACTAACCTACGAACGAAACAAGCGAACTAACAAACAATAAAGCAAAGCAAGATATGAATAAAAAAATGAAATAAAAGTAATTAAACAAACAAGCAAGAAAGAAAACAACCAAACAAAGCGAGTAAGAAAACAAACATGCAAGCAAGCTGACTGAAAGCAAACAATACTCCTACTCCTACACTAATGGTGCATGGGCCTGATCATGTTAAGTGATATTTCCAATGCAGCCACCAGCACATTGGTTGACCAATGTTGGTGAAGGCTTGGTCCTCCAGCAACCCAATTGTGTGAACTAGCAAGAAATAAAGATATAACAATGAAGACAACCACACTTTGTGTTTGATAGTGCCTTCAGGACATAAGTGGGTGTAAGTACATAACGAATAGTTCGTGGACTTATCATAGTGTTGTGTGACACTGTGTGCAACTTTGAAGCATAAGCACACTCTTAACTGTGACATTCAAGCCAACGAAAGAAACAAAGATAACTTACGTCGCGAACAAGTGCTTGCAATGTAAGATTCCTCCAATGCATGAGCGATGGGTTCGTGCAGTTTGAGTGGAGGAAGTATGATCTGACATTGATCTTCAATGCATACAAATAAGTGACGAGGAGCCTTGGGTGATTGAACAGTTTCCTGATCAGAACTGAGACTAACCTCAAGAGGGCGAGAACCTAACATAACCATCAGCTTGGGCAGAAGTGCCTTGACAGTGTTGGGTGTTTCAACTTCATCATCAAATAGATCATCATAGACCAATGGCTTTGAAAGATTAACTATGATAGAGTCATGACCATGATCAAATATGGGAGTAAATGGAGCACAACTGCCACGATCAGGAAATCAATTATTTCATTAGCATCCTCATGATCAGATGAATCAAACAGAGGGGTAGATGAAAAATGAAACAAATCATCCTCTGTGTTTCCTGAAAAGACAGATGAAGGATCAAGTGGATTTTCAATGAATAACTTATTCCCTCCGTTTTCAAATGATGGACCAACATCTGGTGAGTCTTGTGAGTGATCAACAATGGGTGCATCCGTGGATGAAGACACACATGCGAAATTATGGATGACAGGTTTGCCAAATATGTTAGGAAAGAACAGAGGGGGCTCGGACAGAAGGGATTCATCCTTCACCAAGTGTTGGTGCTCAAGCTCCCACTCATACTCTTCATGAATGACACCGCATGTTGGTTGAGCAACACCAAGTCCGTCAGTGGCTTGTTCCTTGTTCAAACAAGTGAAGAATCTGGAATGGACGAACACAAGAGAGTATCATCAGGAGGAACACTCGAGTGCGAAGATGAAGGTTGTAGAATAGGATGCATATGAGAACTCGTAGGACTCACAACCAACATTGCGTGAAAATTGAGTGAAGTGATGTTGGGAGGATATGCAAGCTGAACAAGTGAGTGAACATGATCCTCAACGTCACTCGAAGTGGTGGAGCTGTTGAATGAGGGGAAGGAGGACAGTCAGTCAAGACAGTGACCACATCCACATGATATTGCGCAGCTCCATCAGTGAAGAATGTTGAGCGAGCCTTCATCTCAAGCTTCTTCTTGGGATGGGCTGATTTCTTAAGGCAATACTTGAACTGGTCCCAAATATAGGTAAATTTCATCTGGCTCCTCGGAGCTTGAAACTACAAGTCACGGAAGCGCTGCCAAAAATCTATAATTGATTCATGTGAAGCATTTTGTTGTTGTAACAATTTTTGGTCAAGATTGTCTAGATAAAAAAGATAGAAAGTGTCTTCAATGAGATCACATAAGTGCTCAAGTGAGTGTAGGTTGTCAACTGGTAGGATGGGTAGCCATCGACGTGGCAATTCACGAAGTATGTGTGCAAGTAGCAACCTGGCATATTCGTCAAAAGACCCATCTTCCTCATGAAGCATGGAAAGAAAGTCATGTAAGTACTTAGGCCAAGCCACTTCTCCTTCACCATCATACATATAAGTGATAAGAGATAAAAAAAACTCCCACATGATGGAGACATATTCACGATTCGAAAAAAATCGTGGAGGGAGAAGAGTAAAAGAATCCATGAAAGGTATGCAAAGGTTCAAAACTAGATGAGAGGACACAGCTTGTCATCTGGCCCTCCTTCTAGCGCAAGAAATGTTGACGATGCTGGACCTGCCAACATATCAAGGGGATCTCCCTGGTAAGAAGCCCCAACTAGACCTCAAATCATTTGGTGTAAGAGTCCGACCAGTGGGTCGTAAAGCAATGCCTTGACTGTGATGTCGCATAGAGGCAAGTAAGATAACCCTATCAGTAGCAAGGGTGCGACTGCTGCAGTGAGTCAAGGAAGGTGTATTAGAGGTTCTAAGACATGGAGGTTGAGATGAGTGAGCCCCTTAACAACTTCTAATAGTACTAAGCTGGGAAGGGAACACATGTGCGAAGAAGCATCACAAGCTGGAAAGAAAGTTAGCCGACAATCCAAAGTGATGGTTAAACCAACAACACATCTGCAACAAGATTCATATAATTGCATATAAAACATTTCATACACAACTACGTAAGTTAAACAACATACATTGCTTCAGCAACCGGAACAGTCCAACTACAACAACAACATATGCATGAAAATGTGTTGGCTCTTATTAAATAAAGAAGTGTAAGTTCCAATCATACAATACATCCATGTAAACCCACTAGCCCCAACAATGGAACGTTACAAACACATCCACCTACTCCTCCAAATAGATGTACTAGCTCCATGCAGTGGAGAAGCCAAGACATTTTACAATATTGTCCAAGCTCTCTCCAAGATAGTCTTATTGGAAGATTGGCTAACCAAAAGCCTATACAATGAGTTATGAGGCACTATTTATAGAAAATGGTGGGGTGGCCCGTGAAATTCCCCTTTGTGACTGTTCAACTACCCTCATGACTCTTCACCTACTCTATAACTGTTACATCCACTATTGACACTTGACTTACACCTGACATGACTCAACATTACAATGCAAATGTACCCATGTGAACACAACTAGCTTGAGCAAGCCAAACTAAACATCACTCTAACTTAGACAACCATGCAAGTCCAACTCCTCAACATCTTCATGCTGATCGAAAGTAACATACTGATGCCAAGATCTGTAGTCCTTGAAGGTGTCCGTGTGTTCCTTGGTGACATCTGCCTGAAACCTGGCCCTTTCCTCCATAGCATTCGGGTACACTCCTCGGGCTCCTCTATCCAACTCATCTGAAAGCATGTGCATCATTGTCTTCAAGGTGGTCGGACCAACAACATACTTGTGAATTATGTCTGCACTGATGGGCAAGTCTAGGCTAGTGGAAGTGTGCATCAACTTGTCGAAGTACGAGTCAAGCTTGAGTCAGACCTGTTTCTTTGTCTTTGCTTGGGTGAGAGTCCCAAGTGATGGGATCGAATGTGTGCACACCACAACATCCATACTTTTGAATACTCATGCATGGGAATCTTGTATGCTAGTGATGAACTGTGGTAGTTCTTTGTAATTCTGGATTTGACTTTGAATACGTGCTTTTAGCTTGATTGCATTGACCCTCATCATCTTAGGCAAGTGAAGTGGGGATCCCTTGTACTTCATCATCCATGTTTTCATGTCATCAACATTAGCATGCAATTTCATCAAGATACGTGCTCTTCTACCACATCGTTGCTTCCATCTGTTGAGATGGATGACTGCCTTGTGCACGGTACCAAACTTGGAGTACAATCCTTACATAACTGTGTCAAGGGACAATACTTCACCTAGTATTGCCTTATTTAGTTCAGCTCAGGTGAACATTATCACCAAGTCTCCTCCTTGCTTGGCCGTTTGTAATTCCTTTTCCATTCGCTCATTCTCAGTTATTAGGAAGTGAACACTTGAGCTAGTGGCTTTGACATACACTCTAGTTGCATCGGCTAAGGCAGCTGGATTTTTGTGCACATCTGTCATGATCACTCATTCTTCAGCTTGCGTAGGAGATGTTTGATCCTCTAGAGTTGACACTATGTGAGATTGCACAACTCTATATTGGGGTTCATCAAACGAAATGTTGTGCATCTCTTCTTCCAGTTGATCACTAAGGATCTCAGTGCCTCCTTAGTCATTCGAGACTTGCTCATCATATGGATGCATTGAAGCGGGTGAGTCAACGTCTTTGTGGTGAGGCATGAGGTCGGTGTCCTGTTCCAACTCCTGCTACTCCATGTCTGCATCCAACTGTTGAATTGCCTGTTCTATCTCATGAGTGAAGTCTTTCCCCTGTGATGCTTCACCCTATTCGCCTGATGCCAGCTATTCTAATAAATCAACTACTTGTGTGGGCACTGCTTCATCTATTTGCATATTTTGTGCCCCCTGTTGTATCTGCTGCTGCTGTACTTCCCTCTCTTTTTTGCATGGCTCTTGTTCCTTTCGGAGTTGCTCCCTCAGCTCATGCGACTCCCTCTCTGCTTCTTCCATTCTCTTCTTGTCCTTCTACCTTCACGCAATTCGCTTGTTGTGCTGCTGCCTCTTTGCCTCTATAGCCATAGCTGCTTTTTCTACAAGTGGATCTGCTCAAAACTTGCGGCTTTTCTCCACCTCTGGGTTGTCAACAACCTTCCTCTTGCATTCACTGCATTCGTTGTGTTCGTTGCATTCACTTTTTTCATTGCATTCGTTGCGTTCGCTACATTCGTTGTGTTTGGTATATTGCATTCAGTTGTTGTTCATGATGCTGCTCGCTGTCATATCTTGATGTTCTTGTCTATGAACAACTTGATATCTTTGTGATTGGGCAAGCTCATAGACATTTGATCGACTACATCTCCAGGCATGCTCTGAATGGTGTCTTTGACTCTGCCCTCTTGGAAACCATTGTACCTGCACTACTAAGAGGCAAATGAACACCTACAATACCTAAAGACATGGAAACACTCATGGCAAGAAATATGTCAATTGAACACCAAAATGAACTTGAGAACTGACATTGAACATACCTATGTGACTAATCATGAAGGTTGTGCAATTTAGACCGAGAGGTCGGGAGAGTGACTGCCAAGACTATGAAAGGAACAGTCTGGGCTACTAGGAGACTAGCTGACTGCTGGAACTGCACAATGCATAGTCCAGTATGGCTGCTGACTGGTAGAATTTCACAATGCACAATCTCATATGGCAATGGCTACAAGCTCAGTGGCTGCATTGTGCAATTTTCTGGGCCAGTAGTCACTATCCCTCAGGATTGCACAAAGTAGGCCTGGGGAATAGCTGCTTGGTAGAAATGCACGTTTCTAGAGAGGAAGGAAGAGCGTTCCCTCTTAGGATTACACAATGATGTCTTGGTGAGGCTTTTGGTGAGGCAGAGTCCGGGCCAAGGCTGCCCAGACTCGCTAACAGGAAACTGAAAGAAAATATGGAAGTGAATGCATGGTGACACTAAGTTAAAGAAGAAGTCATTGATCGAGCATGTGAACATTGAATGAAAGATTCAGTAAATAGATCAACATACATGTGGGTGAAGTGAGTCTCTGATTCGATGATCGTTCGTGCAAAACAGTTTCATGCATGTGACAATAGTTTTCTCACAATGAAAACGGAAATGGTGCTAGGGCAAGCTAGTATACATGTAAACAACAATAAGAATTCAAATAAAACAAGAAAATAATACTCATACAAATGAAAACATAAAAAGCGACAGAAACGCAACACAAGACATGGAAAGCGAGCTTACTCCAAAATGGTTGAGTTTAATGTGCTGAAAACTCCTAGATATGATCTGGGATGTCAGAGCTACAAGGTTGATGTGAGAGTTAGCTCTACAACATCCGACTGATGAGTTTTGATAACATCGAAGTTCTAATGTGCATGCCACAGATCTAGGGAAAGCAACACTTGGTGGGAGGTTTCTGAAGCGATACTTGCATGTAACCTCCAACTGCTAAAAGTAGATCCATGAATCAATGGATTCCTTTGCATGCTTCCTTGGGAGAAGCAATCCATGTATGCAAGTTTGTTTTACTTGGTCATGGAGGGAACCGGTCAACTCAACTGCACATGCAAGAGGTTGTTTGAATGCCAGGAGAAAATGCACATTTCTGACTAGGAGCTGAGCTGGCTGCCTAGGAGATCAATTTGTGGGCAGAGCAACTCACTGTGGCCCAGATTTGTGCAAATTATGGGCTGAGCAACCCTGTTGGTGAAAATTGTGTAATTTTCACTATGAGTGTTGACTTTTAGAATTACGCAATTCTAGAGCCCAGGAGGCTGCTAGTCAAGATTTCACAATTTCTGGAGGGAAGGCTGGTTTCCCTCCACAATTGCACAATTTCTTGGGGGGCTACCCAACTTGTAGCTGGACCAAGTCTAGGTGATCAGCCTGTGAGGGGAATGCATCAAGCTATGATTGACAGGGTACCTTTATGCAAGAAAAACACTAAATCTTGTGAACTTGACGAAGCAAGGCAAGCTGCTGTGAAAAGTTGGTAGGGAGGCTCCAAAATGAGGCTAAGGAAAAATTTTGGAGGGTGGTTTTAGCCGCTACATCACTTGGCGACACACTGGTAGAACTCCAACTCTCTAAATGGACCTTGTTCATGAAAATAGGGTCTGACACCTCAGGAAATATTGTTCTATTCTCAGCTCATCTTGGTTTCACACTAGCTTGATTGTAAGATGTAGCATCTGCCAAGCTCTTGGGCGATTGACACACATTTTGAGCCAAGGAAACACAATATTAGTTTCATTTTTGGTGTTGCTCCGCTACCAGCAGGCCTGGACAGTACTCGAGTGGAGTCACATAGGAACACAAGCATGGCTCCGCTGCCCACGAGCATGGTCAGTACCCTGGCGGAGTTACTTGCATCACCTCCCTGCATAGGAAGCCTTTCTTTTCTTTCACCTTATTCATTTTTATTTTTGAATTTTTGACTTTTTCATTTTTTTCATTTTTTCAGCCGTGCCTATCATTTATTAATTATAGAGGTAGAAGAGGGATCCTGACTTATTGAGAGCATAAGAGGTTGTTCCAGCAAAGAAGCTGTTTATTGTATCTGTGGCGTGCCTGTTAAGGTTTTCCCCTTCACCTTACTGTACTTGAATGAGATGACAAGGATTAACCCAAAAACAACCAACTATAGAAAGTGACACTAGTTAGTGTGCAAGCATTGTGTTTTCACCAAGGTTCACTCCGAACAGTACGTATTTTCCTTCGGCGTATCATGGACTAAAAGTAACAAGATCTTCATGCAGAGGTAGGATGATATATAACCAAGTAGTGATAGTTGTACGAGCCCTCTTTTTCTTCACCCATATCGTTTCAAGAGTCATACATGGTTTCATGTGAAACTAACCTACGAATGAAACAAGCGAACTAACAAACAATAAAGAAAAGCAAGAGCAGAAGTGAAACTGAAAGCAACGCAATTAAACAAACAAGCAAACAAACAAACAAAGTGAGTAAGCAAACAAGCATGCAAGCAAACTGATTGAAAGCAAACACTACTCCTACTCCTACACTAATGGTGCATGGGCCTGATCACGTGAAGTGATATTTCCAATGCAGCCACTGACGCATTGGTTGACCCATGTTGGTGAAGGCTTCGTCCGTGAGCAACCCAATTGTGTGAACCAACAAGCAAGAAAGATATAACAATGAAGATAACCACACTTCGTGTTTGACAGTGCCCACATGACATAAATGGGTGCAAGTACATGACGAGCAGTTCGTGGACTTATCATAGTGTTGTGTGACACTGCGTGCAAATTTTGAAGCATAACCACACTCTTGACTGTGACATGCAAGCAAACAAAAGAAACAAATATAACTTGTGTCGCGAACAAGTGCTTGCAATGTAAGATTCCTCCAATGCATGAGCGATGGGGTCGTTCAATTCGAGTGGAGGAAGTATAATTTGTGTGTGTGATCCGAATTGGATCCATAAAGAGTAATTAACAGAGCCATGGTTGTACCAGGTCGGGACAAACTTCAAAGAATTTATAACAGCGATAAAAAACACCTCTAAACTAGTGCCAATGGAAACCAACGTGGAATGACAAGGGCCTCGGTCAAAACACGCAGACCGAGGCCCATGGAGACTAAGAGGGAGGCAAATTTAGCCCCTGGGAGGCCCAGATCGGGAAAAGGAGGAGGTTATGGGGAAGACCTGAGCACTCGGTCACGTGGGAGTCGGAAAACCGTGGGAAAAAATGCTAAGTGCTAAAAGGTGGGAGCCGCTCCGAAAAACTGGTGGTATTGATCGAGGGCACCCTAAAACAGTAAGCAAAATTGGCGAAAATAGAGCGATCCCACTCAGCGGTCGATGCGTGGCAAGCAGAGGAGAGAGAAAACCACAGCTCATTGCGTTCTAATGGTCGAGCAAGTCAATCGTGTGAAACATGCGTATGGCATCAGATTTGGAGGCCCCAGATTTAATGGCTGAGATCACGCCCGACGGAGAAAGCGGAATCGACGAGGGATTAAGCCATAGTTTGTAAAGATTTGACGTCTGATTTGATTGCCAAGGTGGCAAAAGACTCATTCCATGACATAACGGAAAAACCGAACTGACGAAATAAATTGGTGCAGCTGCAGGAGGACATGTGGCCACTCCTTGTGAGCCTAATGATGACACCGAACAGGGAACTCCAATCGAAGCTGTAGCAGGTGATCTGATGGGAAGTGGAAGAGGAATCAAATAGCCATGGGTATGATGGCCTTAAAGCCATGCACATGAAAAGCAGAAAGAGACCAAAACCCTGAGTGGAGGATGAAACACAAAAAGGAAGAACAGAGAGAAGAAACATAGTGAAGCAACAATAGAACAGAAGACAGAGGGCCGAGCTGACCGAAGGCATCATCGAGCACCAGAGAGCTTGAGGGATTCAAGCCATCATAGAGAGGATCTGTCCGGACTGAGCACCACATTGGGCTCTCTCCATTATAGACCAAAAGGTCATAGAGCTGGTAAGGAAAAGAGTCTGTGTACTCTAGTGGCTTGGGGCATCTAAGAACCACCCTGGCAAGCAAATTCCATTTCAAGAGACTCACATAGAGCTCCTTCATTGTAATTCTCTGCTTCAAGACACAATAAAAGAAGGCGACCATCGAGAGCTAGACTGGAGACGTAGCCCCGGAGAATAGGGTGAACTCCTTATTAAATTCTTGTGTTCTTGTATTTGCTTACTGTGATTCTCTACTGTTTTCCATTTCAATTGTCTGTGTATTTGCAATCTGATCGATCCGTTGTTTAAATAACATAGACACACACCAACATATGAGTCTATAATACCCTTCATTAAATAATTCTTAACTGAGGTCACTCATAGGGCAATTATCAGATCAAGTGGTATCAGAGCACTAGGTTGTAACGTTAAACAAGCTTATGTTGGTTTAGCTGTTGAATGCTCACTAGATCAAAGCTCAAATTAGGAGAAGGAGAATAGGTCGAAACTAATCCTGAAATTGGGAGATTCTATCCTCCGAAGACAATGTCAGAGGAAGGTTTTGTGGGGCCAGACCCTCAATTCATAGAGAGTTTCCTAGCTATAAAGTCTATGGTAGAAGAAATGTATATGGACTTTAGAAAGCATAAGGATGAAGATTCATCAGGTTTTAAGTCTCATTCCCATGACCACTCAAAAGGAAAAGGGAAGGAGGAAAACTTTCTCACACCTCCTAATAGCCTTGTGCATAATAAGAAAGCATCTTTGATTAAGCTAGATGTTAAATTTGATTTGCCTATATATGATGGAGAGCTAAATGCTGAAAAGTTGGACAATTGGATTAGACAAATTGATGTGTATTGCAGAGTGCAGAACATCAACTCAGACAAGAGCAAAGTTCAGCTGGCAAGCCTATGCCTAGGAGGCACTGCCTTGGTTTGGTGGGAAGGCAGAACCCAAATTGACATGAAAATACATGGTAAGACCATCTCTGTATGGAGTGACTTTGTTTCTGCAATTAAGAAGCAGTTCTATCCATTGGCCTACATGCAACAAGCCATTATGAGTTGGAAAACTCTTCGGCAGTTGAAAGGGAAAAATGTGCAAGGGTACACTCAAGAATTTAGAAACAGAGCATTGATTCTAGGGATCTCATTAGACTCACCAGAGACTCTTTTGAAGTACATTGGTGGTCTACACAGCTACATGAGGCATACCATCCTCATGTTTAATCCCACTAGTGTAGATGAGGTATCTGTACAAGCTACTCATCTAGAGGCTAGATGAAAGAATGGAAATCCAGAAGTTGGGGGACCATCCCAACCCACTACAGGCAAGAGAAAGGAGAAAAGAAAGAAGAATTGGAAAGCAAGGACGACAAACACTGCAAAAAAAGGAAAAGCTTCATGAAATCACTGTTAAAAAGATGGGCATGATGATGAGCACCATTGGATTCTGCATCCAGAGTTGAGACATAAGAAGTCCGAGGGCAAGAAGAAGAAGATTGCTGCAGCTATTCAGAAAGATTTGGGGTTAGACTCAGGAAATGAAACAATCATTGCAGCCACAGGTATAAAAGGTAAGAATTTTGAAGCATCTACTAGTCATTCTGCTCAAACTATTATTGATGAAGAACATGAGAGAAAAAGACATGAGCTTTTCCATATTCGAGTTATTTCCAAACATCAAAAGATTGATACTTTTTTTGATACTGGCTCACAAGTAAATTTGATTTCTGAAGCAATTGTAAAGAAATTGGGATTAGCAACTACACCTCACAAGAAACCATACCCATTAGGATGGCTGAATGATAAAGCAAAACTACAAGTGACTAGACAATGCAAACTCAAGTTTTTTTTTGGGTCAACATTTGTAGATGAGGTTGAGTTAGACATAATTCCTTTGGATATATGTGGAATTGTTTTAGGAAGTCCTTACTTGTATGATAGAAAAGCTATTTTCTATAGAGATGAGAACAAGTATCTACTTGTTAAATATGGAATCGAATACTTTGTAAGAGCTCATAAGCTCAAAAATAATTATAGTCTCATAAATTCAGGGCAGATGAAAAGAATGATAAATTCATGCAAATAGTTCTTACTAATGGTTGTAAAGGAAAAGAAACCTGACAAAACCAATGTATTTGAGGGCTGTAATGCTAAACAACAAGTTGATATAGAAAAGATCGTTTCAGAGTATGATGTCCTATTTCAGGAACCTGAAGATCTGCCACCCAAAAAGGAAATAGTACATGATAGTATTTTGTAGCAAGATGTTCCATGGCCTAACATTGGAATTTATAGGTTGTCTGCTTTAGAGAATGCTGAAATCAAGAGGCAGGTGTAGGAGTTTTTCGAAAAGGGGTTATTAGGCCTAGCACATCACCATGTGCGTCACCAATTGTTTTGGTGAGAAATAAAGATGACTCGTGGAGAATGTGCATTGACTATCGAGCACTGAATAAGATAACAATCAAAAATCATTATCCCCTTCCTCGCATAGATGATCTTTTAGATCAATTGAAGGAAGCTGTTTATTTCACCAAGATGGATTTGCACAGTGGATACCATTAGGTCAGAGTTGCAAAGCAAGATACATGGAAGACTGCTTTCAAAACAAAGTAGGATTGTATGAGTGGTTGGTTGTGCCTTTTGGCTTGACCAATGCCCCTGCTACTTTCATGAGATTAATGAATGATGTACTCAGACCTTTTCTTGATGATTTCGTTATTGTGTATCTGGATGACATTCTGATTTTTAGTAAAACGTGGGAAAAACATTTAAAGCATGTTAAGCAGACATTAGATGTTTTGAAAAGAGAAAAACTTTATGTTAAAGTCTCAAAATGTGAATTTGGCAAAACATCTCTAAATTATCTGGGTCATATAGTAGGGGGTGGTGAATTGAAAATAGATCCCTCTAAAGTGGCAGTCATTGTAAACTAGCCTAAACCCAAGTCTGCTACAGAAGTGAGAAGATTCTTAAGAGCAACACAATATTGGAGGAAGTTAATCTCTAACTTTTCCTTAATTGCAGCTCCCTTACATGCTTTGACAGGATTGAACAAGGTGTTTCAGTGGGGAGGCAAACATCAGAAAGCCTTCGACACCTTGAAAGAAAAGATTAGTACAACACCTGTACTAGCACTGCCTGATCTATAAAGACCATTTGAGATCCAAACAGATGCCAATGACTATGCCATGGGAGCGGTGTTGACACAGCATGGTAAACCCATATGTTATCATTCTGAGACTTTTAATCCTGCAGTAGTTAACTATCCTACATATGATAAAGAATTGTATGCATTAGTTCAGAGTGTGAAAAAGTGGAAACATTACTTAATGGGCAAAGAGATAGTAATACATACTGATCATCAACCACTTCAATATCTACACTCCCAAACTAAGTTGCAGCAATCAAGACATTACAGGTGGATGGGTTTTCTACAACATTTTCATTTGGTCATCAAATATAAAAAGGGCATACATAACAAAGTTGCAGACATGTTGTCTAGACCCATTATAAATGCATCTACTATACTTGAGAATAATTCTGAACTACATGAAAGATACATTGAACAATATGCTCAAGATATAGACTTTAAAGATGTATATGCAACTTTGGGTCGAGGCAAAAAGGTAGAAGAATTGGATTATCATATGAAGGACCGACTCTTATATCATTGTGGGAAACTCTGCATTCCACAAACAGGGGAGTAAAGATAATTAAAGAGGCACACACTTCTCTGATATCAGGTCACTTTAGGGTAAGTAAAACAGTTGCACAGCTGCAAAGATTTTGTTATTGGCCAAAAATTAATGAGATAGTTTCTAGATATGTAAAAGGGTGTACTATGTGTGCTAAAAGCAAGCCCAGCAATAGGAAACTAGGCTTGTACACTCCATTACCAGTTCATTCTCACCCTTGGGAAAGTGTTTCCATGGATTTTGTTGGAGGACTGCCTAAGTCTGGGAAAGGTCATGATTATTTGTATGTGGTTGTGGATAGGTTCAACAAAATGTTTATTTTGATACCTTGTAATAAACAGATTACAGCTGAACAAACTGCAAAACTATTCTTTGAACATGTATGGGTTCATTTTGGATTACCCACTTCTATTGTTTTTGATCGAGACACCTGATTTGTGGGGAATTTTTGGTCCAGTCTGTGGGAGCTGATGGACACCCAACTGAAGAAAAGCACAACTTTTCATTCGCAAACCAATGGCTAGACAAAAGTAGTTAACAAGACAGTGATCTAGTTACTTAGAGGATATTGCAGCAAACATCCTAAGCTTTGGGATGAAAATTTGTGTTATGTTCAACATGCTTACAACATAGCAAAACACTCTTCTACATAGAGATCTCCTTTTGAGACCTGTTTGGTTTCATACCAAGGTCTCCCTTGGATTTTGACTTTGGTAAAGATACCACAGTTGATGGACACAGTGATGTGGATAAGGAAACTAGGTTCATTAAACAGATCCAAGAGATCCACCAGGAAGTACAGGAACAACTGGAAAATAGGCAAGCCAAATACAAGGCTAGGCATGACAAGCATCGGATGGAGCATAGTGTTCAAGTTGGAGACCAGGTCTGGCTGTATATCAGCAAGGACAAGATGCAAGGTGAAGGTAAAAGACTAAAGCATATCAGGTATGAACCTTTTAGTATATTTGAGAAGATGGGTGAAAATGCTTTTTGCCTTGATCTACCAGCTTACATGCACATCTACTCAATCATAAATGCAGATTTCTTGAGATTGTTTGAACCTTCAATAATTTAGGATCCTTAAGAGCAAAGTCAATTGCCTTCTATTGATGACCTGCTACCTGAATATCTGAATGAATTGCAGGAAGACATAGTCTTCAAGAGGAAGGTGAGGACAATGCGCAGAGGAGATGTTGAGTTCCTTAGAATTGGACTCAAAGGTTCGAAGCTGAGCAGTGCAAAGTGGATTGAGATTGGGCAAGTGAGACAACAGTACCCTCACTTAGTTGATGATTGAAAGAAAACCAAATTTTGGTGGTCCAAAATCTTTTCAGTGGGAAGGTCGTGATCCGAATTGGATCCATAAAGAGTAATTAACAGAGCCATGGTTGTACCAGGTCGGGACAAACTTCAAAGATTTATAACAATGATCAAAAACACCTCTAAACTAGTGCCAATGGCAGCCACCGTGGAACGACGAGGACCTCGATCAAAGCACACAGGCCGAGGCCCATGGAGACTACGTGGGATGAGAATTTAGCCCCTAGGAGGCCCGGATCGGGAAACAGAGGAGGTTTTTGATGTGTGATTAGCACTTAGCGCTAATCGCGCATTGCTGGGCAAAAACCCTCAAAATGGGGAAGCCCCAAGCACTCGGTCGCGTGGGAGCAGGAAAACCGTGGGAAAAAAGGCTAAACGCTAAAAGGCGAGATCCACTCTGAAAAACCGACGGTACTGATCAGGGGCACCCTCAAAAGGTAAGCCAAATTGGCAAAAATATAATGATCCCACTCAGCGGTCGACATGTGGCAAGCGTAGGAGAGAGAAAACCGTCACTCATCATGCGCTAACAGTCGAGCAAGTCAACTACGTGAAACGTGCGTATGGCATCGGATCTAGAGGCCCCTGATCTAACGGCTAATATCGTGCCCGATGGAGAAATTGGAATCGACGGGGGATTAAGCCGCAGTTTGTAAAGATTTGATGTCTGATTTGACTACCAATATGGTAGAAGAGTCATTCCACAATGTAAAGAAAAAACCAAACCGACGAAGTGAATTGGCATAGCTGCAGGAGGACATGTGGCCACTCCCTGTGAGCCTGATGATGACATCAAATAGGGAACTCCAAGCGAAGCTGTAGCAGGCGATCTGACGGGAAGTGTGTTACACTAAAAAATGTCACCATGGCTATTTACAGTTAGTATGGCTCTATCAACAGTCATGCTATCCTCCTGGGCAAGTCTCATGCCTCTACTCTCCATGTCAAACTTCAAGAAAGAGAGAAAGTCTTTGTAAATGTGTTTATCTCTGGGTACGCAGGTTCTCTCAACCTTACCTGCGGATACGCACCTAATGTTCACAAAAGCTGCGTACTTGTACGCTCTGTATGTAAAGGGGCAGGTGCATACCCCTGTAAAGGTCAAAATGCGCAAGTTTTATCTTTAAAAAGTTACTTGTGGTCATTTCTAGAGCATTCTAGAAGGTTGTTCGACGTGTATTGAGCGCCTCCAGATGGTTCATGTACCCCTACTAAAGAGGAACTTATCCCATCAATAAGGGAGCTATCCCATCCAAAGAGGGGATTATCCCATTGATGGTGGACCTGAATAACTTCCTCTAGAGCACTATAAATACAGGCATGGACCAGAGGGAGAGGAGGTTGGAAGCTAAACATTTCTAAGGGTAGATGCTGCTGGAATTAGGACTCCCATTTAGAAGCTTGTGAGGAGAGATTGTCATCTTTGCTTGTTCTATTTGGAAGTGGGTGAGCTTTGTCAAAGTAAAGGAGAACTCTTGATGGACCCTGGGAGGGACTTGCACAACACCAAGGCTCAGGTTGTAATTGTTCCTTT
Source organism: Pinus tabuliformis (assembly GCA_031772625.1). Taxonomy (NCBI): domain Eukaryota; kingdom Viridiplantae; phylum Streptophyta; class Pinopsida; order Pinales; family Pinaceae; genus Pinus; species Pinus tabuliformis. The sequence continues at coordinate 1,696,778,999 of CM062818.1, forward strand.
TGTTTCCTATTAATGCAAATGAGTCCATTCTTCTCAATAACTTGTTATTTATGAGTTGTTTCATGTACTCCTTGGTCTATGTGTTAAACATGTTTTATTTTATGAGATTATCAAGTGCTATTTAATCGTTTGATTGTTAGTGAATGCAGGTTTCGAAGTGAAGGAGGAGCTCATCCGGATCAGTGAGGCTGGACTACTGCAACAGCGTTGGATTACAAGTAGGATCTAAACACTTGATTTCTTATATAGTAAATGCATGTTTAGAGAAGGATTGCTCTTGTTTGTCTTGTTTGTCACTAGAGAGTCTTAGGCTCCTAGGGAGGTTGGTTGTGTCCGCACTATCGACTCTTTCCGCCTGACAAAATGGCGACTCCACTGGGGAATCCATTGATGTGAAAGTCTTTTCCTTTGTATGCAACTTTGATCTGAGAAAAGTCATTTATTTTCTGGTTTTTGGCTCTGTAACTTTGTATTTGGGTGGGTTAGCTTAGGGTTAGATTGAATTTAGTTTTTCTTGGTTTTTTCAGTAGTACGCACCCTCTGAGTATTGCACAGTGCGTACTTGTACGCACTGTTGCTGTGTGCACAGAGCGGGCCCGCACCTGGCTTAACAGGTTGCCTGCGTACCCTGCTAAAAATTAAGAAATTTCCATTTTTTGCATTTTTCCTCTTAGATTTTGCTTTTTTTTTTTAGTTTTTACTGCCCAGATCCATTAGCCTCTTGTCAAAGATCTTCACCTGAACTTGTTTCGATAGCATTGAGTGTTTTAGTGGATTTCATAGAAGTTTAAGCCCTAGGGTTTGATTTTTGAGTAGGTCCTGTAGTGACTTTGGCGGTAGAAGTTGTCAAGCCTTAGATCTCTCTGGTTTTGTCAGCCTTCTTAGAAGTCGGACCTGTCATAAAGTCTACCTGTGAGAGCAACTTACCTTTGAGTTGTCTCTTTGGCAAATTTCGAAGTACTTGTTGATTGAGTATTGAATTCCATTTTACAAAAAGAACAAAAAGATTTGAGTTTTGTTTTGACTGGTCTTTTGATTCTGCATTAGCTGGTCCTTGGCTTGATTTTGGTCAAGTAAAACAACCTAGAATCATCCTTGTAGGCTTTTGCCTCGTTAGGTTTGCTTAGAGTAAATTTCTTTTTGATTCGCTTGTGAGTCAATTTTTCATAGATTTTATAGCTTTTGAGATTGATTTTCGTTAAAATAGATTTATATGCTTTATTAAATAAGAGAAAATACAAAAATATCTCCTTTGAAAAGTTTTGTTTCAAGTAGCTTTGAGAGATTTTGAAAGAAAAAGAATTATTCGTGCACGTAAGGAGTGGTCATGTTTGTATGCTTGAAAAGATAAAGAGAATTGTTTCTTTGATTGTCTTTACTAAGAAAGTTGTTTTCTATAAAATTTGCATTTTCCAACTCTCTTAGTTAAGAGTTTCATTGAAAGAGAAAAGTAGCGTAAATCATCTTAGGTGCATCTTTGTAGTGGTTTGAGTCGAGTCTACACACCATTGGTTTCATTTCCACTACCTTTTGTCTTTAAGAAAAACCATAAAATTAACGCTTAAAGTAAAATCAACGTAGTAACTTTTATTTACTAGGGCTCTGAAACACCAATTTAGATCAGGCTAGTGTCTTGGAGTAGGAGAGTAATTAACTCTCCAAGACAACAAAACCAAACAAGTAGCTTATCTTGTGATAGAATAAATCCAATTGTCTCATTTGTACTCTGGGAAAGCTCCTCTTAAAGGAGAATCACGAGCTCGTGTCCGAACCAGTGAGGGGATCAATCCTCCCTCGTTGGGAACGACGCCAGACACACACGTATTACAAATGGTAAACCTCGGATTAACCATTGTCGAGGAGCCAGGGGTCACTTGTCGGTAAACCTTGGATTATTGTCAAGGAACCGGCAAGGGGATTGAGCTTGATACTCTGCCCTTGCGTGCTGTCGGAGTGTAGACTGTTCCCCCAGGTGCATTTGTTGCGGTTGGTAACCTTAGTGACCATTATCTTTAAGGATTCTACCGAGGTGACGGTGGAGGGAAGATCCCACTGTACCTGGAGCAAACGTCGGCTAGACTCACTTGGATTTTCCGGGGGGTTCACTTCACTCGAGACGGTTAAAGTGGAGGAACTTGTGCCGGTCTATTCATTAAGCAGGTTGCCGGGGTAACTGTTCCACCCGCCACTTCTGTACTGAATCCGGCGATGTTGGGTTTCATCTCCAACTAGCGTTTTCGGTCTAGAAGGCTACTGTTTGTGCTTGGTTTGACGCCCTAGATTCTTTAGGCGTGTGCTTCAAATTTGTTTGGTTCTTTAGAGACTTTAGGTGGTTTGATTTGAGATTTTACTTTGTTTTCGTGTGTAGTAGTTAAAAGTTTTTAGCTGTGGCAGAATTACCGAGACAGTCCCGTAGACTTCGGGGCCAGTCTCCTGAAGTTGTTTCTGTGGCCGAATTGTTGAGGAGATCCCGTAGACTTCGGGGTGAACCTCCTCGAGACGACCCGAGTAATCTAGAAGGTTTGAAGGTTCTTGTAACTCCTCCTAGTGGCAGTAGAGTAGGTTCACCTGAAGAAGGAGAATCTTCCTTGGTAGTCCATCCGGATTACCAAAGTCTAGAGACAGGTTATAATCCCGAAGCTGTTACAGTTTCTGAGCTTGCTGGTAGTTTTTCGTCTACTAGTGATACAGGCGAAGAACCTAAAATATCTGAACCTGTTACTCCAACTTCTAGTGTTCCAGATTCACCAAGAGTAGAACGAGTTATCACCGAAAATCTTCCTACTGGTCTGATTGCTATCGAAGAACTTGCTCCAGAGGAAGAAATAGGCGTCTCTAACCTTGAAGATCAACTTACTATTGAGCTCAGGGAGCGTGAATCTATCTTTTACAGTCCTCCTAGAAGTACTACTTGGTACCTTTCGTTAACCAATTATTTAGACAACTCAGGGGTAGGTTTTTCTACACCTCGTACTCCCTTTCCACCTGGAGGTATTTATACTCCTGTAAATATGTCTGGTCAGTCGTCCGTGTTTACTCAAACTCCTGAATCTTTCTTACACGGCGGTCCTTCTGTTCCCACCGGGTATCAATCACTTTCTGGTACCTTTGCGGGGGCATCTCCTCAACCCATTGATCATGGGTTATTAGCTGGAAACAATGGTAATATACCATTGGGTGTAGGAGACATTTACATGATGTCAGGTTCAGTTCCCATTTCCCAACCTCAAGGTGGCCAATTACCGCCTGGGGGGCAGCCTCAGTTAACGCCTGGGGGGCAACCTCAAGGTACACAAATCGTGTTTGGGGGGCAACCTCAAGGTACACAAATCGTGTCTGGGGGGCAACCTCAAGGTCAGTATGTACCTATGGTGCAATACATGCCTCAAGGTCAACCCCAGCCTCAATATGTACCCCAGGGTCAACCTCAGTATCAATATTTACCTCAAGGGTATCAACCCCAAGGGTATCAACCTCAAGGGTATCAACCTCAAGGTCAAGGTCAACCCCAGTATCCGTATTTACCTCAAGGTTATCAACCTCAAGGTCAATACTCGAGTCAAGGTTATCAACCACCTCAAGGTCAGTCATATGTTCAAGGTATGGGACTGTACCTTTCAATTATCAATCCTATCCTCAATCCGGTTATGGATCTCAGTATCCTCAACCTGTTACGGGTCAATACCCCGGAATGATAGTGTGGGATCCATCACAGGGTCAACAGGTGTTGCAGCCAAGTATACAGTTGGTACCTCAAGCTGGACAACCCGTAGTTTCTGGTCCACCCCAGCAACCGCAACCCGTCCAGTCAAATGTTCAAACTTCTGTAACTTCGGTAGTTACTCAGCCGCCAATTGCACCTAGTACTCCATCTCAAACGGCTGCTGCAACTACCGCTACATCTGCCGCGCTTACTTCTGGAGTATCGACAGCTCCGGTTTCTACTGTCTCTGCAACCACTCCTCAGACATCTTTACCGTTGTCTGGATCTATGATTCAAACCACGGTCCAGATGCCTATAGGTCAGCCTGGTATAAGTACGGTTGTCACTACTCAACCTCAATTTGTTCAACAACCGTACCAGGGACAGTACCAACATGGGCAAGCTGTCCAGCAGCCGGTTTACCAGTATCAACCGTATCCTGGGTACACTTATCAACAACCTCAACAACCCCAGTACGGTCTGGTTAATCCTGGTTTTCCAGGAGGCTATAATATCCCTAATGCGACTCCTGTTCCTAGTTATCCTGGATATCCTCCTCCTGGGACTGATCTTGTGACCCAGAGTTTTAGAGATCCTAACCGGCAATTACCGTTTATCACAACTTTGGATTTACCAGACTTGACGCGCCTAACGAACGATCCAATTCAATATCTTCCGTTCTGGCCGCCAATGCCAAATAAGTTGCCCAGTGATATACCCAAGTTCGAAGGTAAGTCTGGAGAGGATCCGTCCAATCATGTGATGACTTACCATCTCTGGTGTGCTTCAAATTCTATCTCGGATGATTCGATCCGCTTACGTCTTTTCCAGCGTACACTCATTGGTCTCGCGGCCAAGTGGTACATTGAGTTACCACGGGCCTCTTTTTACAATTTTAGCCAGTTAGCTACCTCGTTCTTAACTCACTTTCAGTTGCCGGTCAGATACGATAACGGCACGGAGTTATTAACCTCACTAAAACAATCAACGTCCACGTATATTTCTGATCACATTCATGAGTGGAGACGTCGAAGAAGGTTAGTGAAAGTTTTTATTCCGGACCAAATCTTAGTTGAATGGTTTGTTAAATCATTCTTACCGAAGATTACTGAAGATGTAGCTAAGGCCGGAGTAGTTACTAAGGAGCAAGTCATTGCTCAGGAACAGTACCTTGACTTAGTTTATACTCAGTCGGGTACGTTACACGAGAAGATTCCAGATATTCCAAAATCGAATCAAATCGCTGCTGCTCCTTCGGGATCTCATGCCGCTGATGGTATGATTGGTATCGTGAATACAAAGAGTAAGAAGAAGTCTTCCAAAGCTTCAACTACTCCTATAATCACTTTGCCCGATTCCCCGACAGGAGAGTCTTCTCCTGAACTTTCCACCGATATTCACGCTGTAGAGTCATCTACGGCCAAATCAAAAAACGGTGGAAAGAAGAAAGGAAAAAAGAAGGCTAAAGCAGACAAGGCTCCGAAGGAGAAAACGGAAAAGTCGGAAACCAATGACGAAAAGCGCAAACCTCGATATCCTTGTCTTATTTGTGAAGAGGATCATTTTACAAGAGATTGCCCTCATCGGGCCGAGTTTGTGAAAATAGTCAAAGGTTCTCCCACTCCTGCTGTGTTAAAAGATCCATTTCCAAAGCAGGAAAGCAAGATGATAGGTTCTTCCTCGACTGCCAGCGAAGAACCCATTTTGATGATGTCTCATGTGAGGATTGCGACTCGATCGCAAGATTATGGTAGTAAGAATCCTGTTGATGGTAAGGAAGCAGAATCTTCTCATTCTAATCCATCAACCTCAGCTCCTGGTTCCGATCCACTACAGATCGAAAAACCTAACCCGGACTTAGTAATCAAACCACCTGCCAAGGGTGTACTTCGAAGGTCTGCTTTCAATCCACATGTGAGAGCAGCCCAGAATTACAACATTGTTGAGGACTTAGCTGTTTCACTCTCAGCAATGTCGGCTTTAGAAGTGCTGCAATCATGCCCAGCACAACGAAAATTACTTTTGACGGCTATCGGAGCTGTTGATGTTCAGGACCCGAATCTAATAATCTTCGATCTAGAAAATAGTACACCGCGTCTACCCCATCAAATGGCTTTCCAAATTCCAGTGATAGTAAAAAACAGGCCTATTCATCGGACTGTGATTGATGAGGGAGCTTCTACGTGTATTATGTCGATTCAATGTTGGAGATTGCTTGGTTCTCCTTCGTTAAACCAATCCCCGACCATCCTTAAGGCCTTTGATGGCCGTGGGTTCCGTCCGTTTGGTATTCTACAGGAATTGCCTATAGGGGTAGAAGGTAAAACCGTTAGTCTGGATGTGGAAGTGGTTGATGCCCCTTTAGACTACAACCTTATTTTGGGTCGAAGTTGGTCATATGTTATGACAGCAGTCGTTTCATCGGTCTTCAGAGTCATAAAATTTCCACATAACGGTAAGATCGTGACAATTGATCAGCTGACATACTTTTCATCCGACCCAGCCTCTTCAGAGAGTATCCAGCATGTCGGTAAGACGAAAATCCCTTATAGGGACGTTGGCGTAGGTTTAGTTAAAGATTCCGGTTTACTGGGAACTTTTCCTTTCCCTCCAATCAACGCAGACCCTTCACTTGCATCAATTCATATGATTACATCAGACAACATTATTTATGATGATCCTTGGATTGTCCCATCTGAATCTGAGATAGACTCATTCGGTGATGCTATGCCTTTGAGTCCATATGAAATTGCTTATGAAGCCGTCATGTCTTTTACCGACTCGCGTTCAACCCAAATCGACCAAATGAATGTGGTCAGTGAAGAATCACTTTTCACATCATCTGACGAGCAACTTTGCGAAATCCTAAGTGTAGACGATCTACCATGGGAAGATCTCCATCACAGATCTTCGTTTTTACCTAAGGATGATGCTTTTGAAAATGATTTTTCATCTATCTTTACCGCTGAATATGTCAAAAACGCTCAGAATCCCACGAAACATTCTGATTCAGAGCTAAATTTAGGGAATATTTCTCGCACTATTCCCATTGATATTTCAGTGAAGCCCGGAATTGAGGAAAACATTCATATAGGTGCCTCATGTACAGAAGATGAAATCCAAACTTACAAGGCCCTATTCCAAGAATTCCGCGATGTGTTTGCTTGGTCTTACGAGGAAATGCCGGGAATCGATCCTACCATTGTTGTTCATGAAATAAAGACCTACCCGGACGCTAAACCCGTCCGGCAACGGTTGCGTCAGATTCACCCTCGGAAAGCGGCTGCGATTAAAGCAGAAGTCGAGAAGCTGTTGAAAGCAGGTTTCATTTATCCAATCCCGTTAACGGATTGGGTATCGAATATTGTTCCAGTCAACAAGAAACAAGGAACAATAAGAATCTGTATCGACTATAGGGATATATATCGAGCTTGTCCAAAAGACAACTATCCTACACCTTATATCGACCAAATTATTGATGATTGTGCCGGAAGTGAAATGTTTTCCTTTATGGATGGTTTTTCGGGCTATAATCAAATCAATATTCTACCTGCCGACCAACCAAAAACGGCATTCATTTGTCCATGGGGGACATTTGCTTATTGCAAATTACCTTTTGGGCTTAAGAATGCCGGGGCCACTTTTCAACGGGCGATGTCTTACGCATTTCATGACATCAAGCACATTGTGCAACCGTACCTCGATGATTTGCCTGCTCATTCTTTACATCGAGCTGATCACCTTGTCCACTTACGAGCAATCTTTATGAGGTGTCGGCATTATCGAATTCGGTTGAATCCACACAAGTGTGTGTTCTGTATAGAGACGGGTCGATTGCTGGGATTTGTTGTTTCAAAAGCCGGCATTCGCGTCGATCCCTCGAAGGTCGAAGCTATCATCAATTTTCCGCCTCCTTCGAGTTTGCGCCAACTCCAAAGTTTGCAAGGGAAAGCGAACTTTTTACGCCGATTCATTCCAAATTACGCCGAGGTCACTAAAGGTTTTACACGGTTGTTGAAACAGAATGCTCAATTCCTTTGGGACGAGATTGCCCAATGATCTTTTGATGCACTTAAACACGCGTTGACCCATGCACCGTTGTTGCATCCTCCCAACTACAACCAGGACTACTTCTTATACCTCGCAGCTTCGCATTCCACCATTGGAATGGTGTTAGTTCAAGAAGATGAATTCGGAGCAGAACATGTGATATATTATCTTAGTAGGACATTAAACCCCACTGAGCTAAAATATTCGCATGTGGAGAAATTGGCCCTGGCAGCCGGTCAAGCTGTCCAGCGTTTTCGTCACTACATTCTTCTCCGTAAAACTACAGTCATTTCGGATTGCAACCCTATGATTTATATTTTGACAAAACAACTGCTAGGGGGCAAGTACTCTAAATGGATCGTTATCCTGCAAGAGTTCGACTTGGAGTTTGAGAAGTCCAAGTCTAAGAAATCCTTAGTTTTTGCGGAATTGATGTGTGATTTCCCGCGTGCTGACACAGAAACTGTGGCAGAGGAGTCCATTGCGGACGAATCTTTGTTTCTTATCAGTAGTTTAGATCCGTGGTACGGGGATATAATCATCTATCTCCAAACCCAAACCTTCCGGCCTGAAGCTTCAAAGGCGGAACGTCGAAAAATTCAGTTTCAATCCCAGCAATACAAGATTATTGGAGATACACTTTATCGCCGGGGGGCAGACTTAGTTTTTCGACGTTGCTTAACTCACGAAGAAGCTGAGAGGGTTTTGAATGATTGTCACTCTGGAGCATGTGGCGGTCATATGTCTGGGTATGCCACAGCTCAGAAGGTGTTGTGCGCTGGCTATTTCTGGCCGTCCATGTTTAAAGATTGTATCATTGCGGTCCGAAAATACCACAACTGTCAAGTGTTTGATCGCAAGATGCGCGCACCACCAGCTCCTCTCCATCCTATAATTGCCGTTGGTCCTTTCGCCAAATGGGGTATCGATTTTATTACTTGTAACCCTCACTCGGCCCGGGGGCATGCGTATATCATCCTCGCGGTTGATTATTTTACTAAATGGGCCGAGGCGATGCCTACATTCGACGCAAGTGGCAAAACAGCTGCAGTTTTCGTATTCAATCACATTATAACTAGGTTTGGTGTCCCACAAGCAATCATCACTGACCATGGGAGCCATTTTCGAAACATCATGATGACTGAGCTTACAAGCCAGCTTGGTTTGCGCCACGATAGCTCTACTCCTTATTATCCGCAAGCCAACGGTTTGGTTGGGTCTATCAACAAAGTTCTGGTTATCATGATCCGATGAACCATTGGTATTCATCGGTCGAATTGGCACAACATGTTTTTTTCAGCGCTATGGGCATACCGAACTTCAGTGAAAACTTCAACAGGGTTCACTCCTTTCCAGCTAGTTTATGGCTTGGAAGCTGTGTTACCCATTGAATGCGAGATCCCATCACTTCAAATGGCTGTCGAATTACTCCCAGCCACTTCCGAAGAGGAGAAACGTTTATTATACTTAGCTCAATTAGATGAGACTCGACGTGACGCTGCATTGGCAATCGAGACTCACGCGAAGCGAATGAAAGCTCAGTATGATAGAAATGTGACCCCTCGGAGTTTTTCGGAGGGAGACCTAGTGCTGTTATATGATCAAGCTAACGATAAGCTAGGTGCTGGAAAATTCGTTCCTATGTGGCATGGACCCTACATTGTAAAGCGAAAGCTAGCAAAAGGGGCCTATGAGCTGGTAGATTTTGATGGGGACTCTTTGGGTAAACCCAGAAATGGACTTTACCTAAAGAGGTATTATGCTTAAATGATGGGTATGGAGAATTTTAGTTAGGTTAGGTTTTCTTTCTAGCTAGTATGTTTGTTAGTTTAGATAGTGTGCTTAACTTAGAAAGTGTGTTTCTCGTCGTTATTCTGGCTTATCTTGGTTTTACTCTTGATATTGCAGATGTCGACGCCTCTCCAAACGTACATTGGATTTGCTGATGGTGCTTGTCGTAGTACACGGAATATCTCTTCCGCAGCTTGGGTTATCTATTCGCCCTCTGACGAGTTAGTTTCTATGCATGGGGTGAGCCTCGGTCAAACGACGAACAACATTGCAGAATACAGTGCAGTGGTTGAATTATTGTCTGAATCTATTTCATTTGGAATTCGACGTTTGATAGTGAGGTTAGATTCTGAACTCGTTGTATTACAGCTTAATAGAGTATATGCCATTAGAAATCCTGTGTTATTAAGGTTGTTTTTGAGAGTGCGTCTCTTGGAACGTGAATTTGATTACATTGAATATCAGCATATTCCAAGGTCTTTAAATACATTAGCAGATGCAATTGCTTCTCAAATGTTGAACAGACATTTGCGATAATCATACAAGTAAATTTAAAAACATTTCATCACATATGTTAAACACGATAAGCCGGCAATAATGATATATATATATAGATAGGAGTGTGTCAAAAATATACATCGTCTTCGATCATAGGTTGAAAAACACCTTATGATCGGCAAAAATGATAAGTACAAAAAGCCAAAATGTCATATGTGTCTACAAAAGTGACTAGTCAATCACTGGTGGTGCTCTCTATACGAGACCACTGCCCGCGCTACCCTACACAAGAACCTCCTAAAAGGTCCTGGGACTGCAACCACATAGCGCTGAAGTCGAATAGGAATATCATCTATGGTGGTCTCTGGTATATCCGCCCTCAGACGCTCTAGATCCTGTTCCAGCTCGGCTAAGGTCTCTGCGGCCGCATCCTGTGGGGCTGGTGCTGGTACAGCTGGTACTCTCCTCTCAAAAGCCCGGAGGTTGGCTGGACGCCGCGGACCTACATCTGCATTTTGAAAATTTGTGCTGTCAGTTTTGAGGCGATATATAAAAACAAAAAAAATACATAATTTGAAAACTCGTGGAAAATGAAATACCTCTGTCATCCCACTGTTCTCCCTGTGGAAGAACCATGTCCGGATCATTCCGAAAATCCATTCCGGCATAAGGAAAGTCCTGAATAGCAAAGACCTGGCTCTCTAGCCAGTGAAAGTAACCATCAGGAAATCGAACAACTGCTGCGCCCTCATCAGGATGCCGGGCCATTACCGCAACCCATCTCGTCAACTTAGGCTCCCGAGGCGCCCCAACTGGAACTGTAAGATGCTGGGGGACCAGCATTGGAACTCTCTCTAGGGCAAAGCTCACGACTATAGGCCCATATCCAAAGGTCTTCATTTGTCCTCTCTTTGCCCTGGTTAGTTGGCCCTTCAAATTAGCCAACACAGCATCACACCAGTTGAAAATGGTGCCATGGAAACAGTCTATAGCCATCCGCATTTGGGACCCGGTGGCTTGGTGCAAAGCGGCCGCGCCGCAAAGTCTGGTAACAGTAAAGGCTATCACCATAAGTTCAGGTCGGGATATGTACTTGATTTCTATCCCCTTCTCATGGTTTTGGTTGTTACACCACTCTAGTCGGAGACTAGCAAGGGATTGGCCACCTGGCCTAGTCCCGAATAGAGAAAGTTTCTCGCCCCTGTTAGGCAAGCCAGTGAGAAAATATATGTCAGAGGGCTCTATCTCGAGCTGGTGCTCTCTGATGTAGAAACATTGCTCCTGAATGTTCCACCTTTCGACCAGCCACTCAAGAAAAGGCACTTGGCCCCTCATGCCAGGTATGGCCCAGTATTTGTACAGTCCTCATGCTTTTAATGCATCAATGGAAGGTTGATGACCTATCGCGGCCAAATCAACATCCTCATGCTCTCTTTCACGCCAATCAAGCATGGTGTGCTCCCTGCACATCATAAAACATCAGTGAGAATCCATAAAATTTAAAAATTTTGGTCTATTTTGGAGGGCCAAGGGTTTCAATTTGTGTTTTGCGGGGTACGCACCCCGGCCTTTAGGGACAGAGCGCCCAGACGCAGGTTCCCTTAAGGCCGGGTGCGTACACCCCGTAATTTTCCCATTGGGAAAATATCGGGGTACGCAGGTCAGCAGTGCATGACCTGCGTACCCCGAAGGGCGCATTTTGAAACCCCAATGCCCCCAAAAAATCAAATAAAAGATTAAAAATGAATTCTAAACGGATGGAAAACAAGAGAGGGGTGTTGTAGAATACCTGGTGAAACGGCGTTCGATTCTGACGGTCGGATTCTCCGCAATCTTCACGGGAAGTTTCTTGTCAAAAGCCCTTTTCTCAACCTCAACAGTAAAATGGTAAAAATGACATGGTAAGAAGTCTTTTTATAGGTTTTTTGGATAAATAAATGCTAGATTTGTTTATTTTTCACCATGAAAGGACATTTTCGATGAATTTTTGCCCATCTTAAACAGGTATGAGTAATGTGTTGTTTCTGTGCAGGACAAAGGGACTTTAGGGTAAATTATCATTTTTCACGTCAGAGTCATCTTTTAAGCTCTTTTCTGACTCCTAAAACATGAAAAGATTGCCGAGCGTTTCTTTTACACTCGTTAAAACGGAATTAAAAGACGGTCCCCTTATAGCCCTTTTCTGACCGTAAAATCAGGAAAAGATTGCCGGGTTTTTGTCGTTTCAAACTCGATACGGAAATAAAACGACGTGTCCTTGATCGCTTTTTACTTTTCAGGTCAGAGACACTAATCATGAAAGTACTCCTTGGTCGCAAGATCAAGCGGTTCTCCCAGGTATTATTTTATACTTTTTCGGGCTTGGGAGACACAAATTTACGAAAAAGTTCAACCTGGAGTCTTCTTAAGTTTTTCAGACTCTCTAAAATTGAAAAACGCCGAGTTTCTCCTATAGTGGGCTCGTTAAAATTTCACAGTAAAGGACCTGTTCAATTACAAACAGGAACGAACCACTCCTTCCTAGGGTTCGAATCAAAACTAGGTTGGACTCATCCGAAGGATGAGCTTATAATCAAGCATATGTTATCCTCCTCAAGCTTGTTAAAAATAAAGAGGTACTTGCCAGAAATGGTGGGGGAAAAGAGAGAAGAATGAGCCTATTTGTTATCCTTTGTCTCAGAAGAAACCTTATTACCACTCTTGAACACGACACTTTTCATTCACCTGGGTTGGGAAATCCTTTACCTCACAGTTGATCAAACCACTTTGAAAGTCTTCAGCCGGGTTCCGGGGATTAACTTTGAGTCATTCATTACCAAGCCATCTGTCGTGTCGTTATGTGTTCAAGAGGTCTGCAAGCAAAACTTTCATCTGCAAAATACTTGTCATCCATTTGACCATCCCTGAGTCAGTCCTTACAGCAACATTTCTTCAACTTGATCAATGATTTCGTGTTGTGGGCTTGCCTCCAACGGGTCGCTTTCTATCGACATCAGCACATTATCTAGAGAGGTGACTTAGAAATCGTCAGTACCTTGAAGTCTGCATGCATCAATGGCAGGTTTCTCGCCTTTGACGTCAGTTTACATCATTGACTCTCGATCGAAGGATTCCGTGAAATGTTCGACATCAACTCATTCATTCACATCTCATGGATTGTACTGGGTACTTTGAGAACCATTGACATTACTCGTGGTCTCTCTCACACTTGTTAACAATTTACATCATCGACTGGTAATCAAGTGGTTTCTACCATGTTCGACATCAACTCATTTATTCGCATGGCTAGAATCGTACCAATACGGGAAGTAGAAATGAAGACCCTGGATCTAGTTTCCACCATCCAGGCTGCGAGGAGTTTTGTATTCATTATCTAAGTAGACTAATCATAAACAGATGGCTGCGCCCATACTGTGTCTACAAAAGTCTATGATTATGATGTACTGCAAGATCATTCCTGTATCAGAGTAGTTAGTCTGTTAGTTAAAGTTTTGATCTGAGTATGGGAATGCCTACCTCAGCGATGATATAATCTTATACATGTATTTTGTGTTGAAAATTGCAGGTTCTGACCAGGCTCTCCACGAGATAATCCTTGAAATGATAAAGCACTTCACCCTTCCTAGATAATACAAAACCCTAATCTACTACAGGCTTCGCACTTTAGGGGGCAATCTGTTACACTAAAAAATGTCACCATGGCTATTTACAGTTAGTATGGCTCTATCAACAGTCATGCTATCCTCCTGGGAAAGTCTCATGCCTCTACTCTCCATGTCAAACTTCAAGAAAGAGAGAAAGTCTTTGTAAATGTGTTTATCTCTGGGTACGCAGGTTCTCTCAACCTTACCTGCGGATACGCACCTAATGTTCACAAAAGCTGCGTACTTGTACGCTCTGTATGTAAAGGGGCAGGTGCGTACCCCTGTAAAGGTCAAAATGCGCAAGTTTTATCTTTAAAAAGTTACTTGTGGTCATTTCTAGAGCATTCTAGAAGGTTGTTCGACGTGTATTGAGCGCCTCCAGATGGTTCATGTACCCCTACTAAAGAGGAACTTATCCCATCAATAAGGGAGCTATCCCATCCAAAGAGGGGATTATCCCATTGATGGTGGACCTGAATAACTTCCTCTAGAGCACTATAAATACAGGCATGGACCAGAGGGAGAGGAGGTTGGAAGCTAAACATTTCTAAGGGTAGATGCTGCTGGAATTAGGACTCCCATTTAGAAGCTTGTGAGGAGAGATTGTCATCTTTGCTTGTTCTATTTGGAAGTGGGTGAGCTTTGTCAAAGTAAAGGAGAACTCTTGATGGACCCTGGGAGGGACTTGCACAACACCAAGGCTCAGGTTGTAATTGTTCCTTTTGTTTCCTATTAATGCAAATGAGTCCATTCTTCTCAATAACTTGTTATCTATGAGTTGTTTCATGTACTCCTTGGTCTATGTGTTAAACATGTTTTATTTTATGAGATTATCAAGTGCTATTTAATCGTTTGATTGTTAGTGAATGCAGGTTTCGAAGTGAAGGAGGAGCTCATCCAGATCAGCGAGGCTGGACTACTGCAACAGCGTTGGATTACAGGTAGGATCTAAACACTTGATTTCTTATATAGTAAATGCATGTTTAGAGAAGGATTGCTCTTGTTTGTCTTGTTTGTCACTAGAGAGTCTTAGGCTCCTAGGGAGGTTGGTTGTGTCCGCACTATCGACTCTTTCCGCCTGACAAAGTGTAAGAGGAATTGAATAGCCATGGGTATGAATGGCCTTAAAGCCATGCACAGGAAAAGCAGAAAGAGACCAGAACCCCGAGAGGAGGATGGAACACATAAAGAAGAAAAGAGAGAAGAAAGATAGTGAAGCAACAGTAGAACAAAAGACAGAGGGCCAAGCTGACTGAAGGTAGCATTGAGCACCGGAGAACTTTAGGGATTCAAGCCATCGCAGAGAGGATCTGTCTAGACTGAGCACCACATTGGACTCTCTCCATTATAGACTAGAAGGTCACAAAACTGGTAAGGAAAAGAGTCTGTGTACTCTAGTGGCTTGGGGCATCTAAGAACCACCCCGCCAAGCAAATTCTGTTTAAGGAGACTCACATAGATCTCCTTCATTGTAATTCTCTACTTCAAGACACAATAAAAGAAGGCCACCACTGAGAGCTGGACCAAAGACGTAGCCCTGGAGAATAGGGTGAACTCCTTATTAAATTCTTGTGTTCTTGTATTTGCTTACTGTGATTCTCTACTGTTTTCCATTTCAAGTGTCTGTGTATTTGCAATCTGATCGATCCTTTGCTTAAATACCATAGACACACACCAACATATGAGTCATTAAATAATTCTTAACTGAGGTCACTCATAGGGTGATAATCAGATCAGTGTGATATTGATCTTCAATGCATATAGATGAGTGTGAGGAGCCTTGGGTGATTGAACAGTTTCATGATCAGAAGTGAGACTAACCTCAAGAGCGCGAGGACCTGACATAACCATCAGCTTGGGCTGAAGTGCCTCGGCAGTCTTGGGTGTTTCAACTTCATCATCAGATAGATCATCATGCACCAGTGGCTTCGAAATATCAACTGTGATAGAGTCATGATCATGATCAAATATGGGAGTAAATGGATCACAACTGCCACAATCATAAAAATAAATGATTGCATCGACATCCTCATGATCAGATCAATCAAACAGAGGGGTAGATGAAAAGTGAACAAAATCATCCTCTGTGTTTCTATAAAAGACAGATGAAATATCAAGTGCATTTTTAATGAATAACTTATCCTCTCAGTTTTTGAATGATGGACTAACATCCAGCGAGTCCTGCGAGTGATCAAGAATGGGTGCATCCATGGATGAAGACACACATGTGAAATCATGGATGATGGGTTTGCCAAAGATGTTAGAAAAGAATGGAGGGGGATCAGATAGAAGGGAGTCATCCCTTACTGAGTGTTGATGCTCAAGCTCCCACTCACACTCTTCATGAATCACAACGCATGTTGGTTGAGAAACACCAACTCTTTTAGTGGCTTGTTCCTCGTGAACAACAAGTGAAGATTCTGGAATGGAAGAACACGAGACAATATCATTCGGAGGAACACCTGAGTGTGAAGATGGAGGTCATAGAATAGGATGCATATGAGAACTCTTAGGACTCACAACTAGCATTGCATGAAAATTGAGTGAAGTGATGTTGGGAGGATGTTTAAGCTGAAGAAGTGAGTGAGCATGATCCTCAACATCACTTGGAAGTGGTGGAGCTGTTGAATGAGGGGAAGGCAGACAGTCAGTCGAGACAATGACCACATCCACATGAGATTGCACAGCTCAATCAGTGAAGAATGTTGAGCGAGGCTTGATCTCAAGCTTCTTCTTGGGACGAGCAAGTTTCTTAAGGCAATACTCGAACCGGTCTGAAAGATAGGTAAATTTTATTTGGCTCCTCAAAGCATGAAACTGCAAGTCACAGAAGCATTGCCAAAAAACTATAACCGATTCATGCAAAGCCTTCCATCGTTGTAAGAGCTTTTGGTAAAGTTATTTTTGATCAAAATGATAGAAGGTATCTTCAATGAGATCACAAAAGTTCTCAAGTGAGTGCACACTGTCAGTCAGTAGGCTGAGCAGCCATCGACGTGGGGATTCACAAAGTGTGTGTGCAAGTAGCAAGCTGGCCTATTCATCAAAACACCCATCTTCCTCATGAAGCATGGAAATAAAGTCATGTAAGTACTCAGTCCAGGCCACTTCGCCTTCACCATCATATGTGTAAGTGGACAAGAGATTGAAAAAATCCTTCGTGATGGAGAAATCTTCACGATTCGAAAAACATTGTGGAGGGAGGAGAGTGCAAGAATCCATGAAGGGTATGCAAAGGTTCAAACTAGATGAGAGTAAATAGCTTGTCATCTGGCCCTCCTTCTAGTGCCAGAAATGTTGACGGTGTTGGACCCACCAACATGTCAAGGGGATCTCCCCGTTAAGAAGTCCCAACTAGAGCTCAAACTGTTTGGTGTAGGAGTCCCAATAGTGGGTTGTAAAGTAATGCCTTGACCATGATGTCGCACAGGGGAAAGTAATATAACTCTGTCAGTAGCAGGGGTGTGACCGCTGCAGTGAGTCAAGGAAGGTGTATGAGAGGTTCTAAGACATGGGGGTTGAGATGAGTGTGCCCCTTGGAAACCTGTAACAGTACTCGGCTGGGAAGGAAGCACACGAGTGAAGAAGCATCAAAAGCTAGAAAGTAGGTCAGCTGACAATCCAAAGTGATGGTTAAACCAACATCACATCCGCGAAAATATTCATATAATTGCATACAAAACATTTCATACACAACTACGTAAGTTAAAAAACATACATTGCTACATCAACCAGAATAGTCCAACGACAATAACAACATATGCATGAAAACATGCTGGCTCTTATTATATAAAGAAGTGTAAGTTCGAATCATACAATATATCCATGTAAACCCGCTAGCCCAAATAGTGGAACGTTACAGCCACATCCACCTGCTCCTCCAAAGAGATGTACTAGCTCCGTGTAGTGGAGAAGCCAAGGTGCGTTACAATATTATCCAAGCTCTCTCCAAGATAGTCTTATTGGAAGCTTGGCTGGCCAAACACCTATACAATGAGTTATGATGGACTATTTATAACAAAGGGTAGAGTGGCCCTTGGCATTCCCCTTTGTGATTTTTCAACTACCCTCATGACTCTTCACCTACTCTATGACTGTTACATCCACCATTGACACTTGGCTTACACTTGACATGACTCAACATTAAAATGCACATGTACCCATGTGAACACAACTGGATAGAGCAAGCCAAACTAGACATCATTCTAACTTAGACAACCATGTAAGTCCAACTCCACAACATCTTCATGCTGATCGATAGTAACATACTAATGCCAAGATCTGTAGTCATTGATGGTGTCCGTGTGTTCCGTGGTGACATCGGTCTGAAACCTGACCCTTGCCTCCATAGCATCTGGCTACACTACTCAGGCTCTCTATCCAAATCGTCTAAAAGCATGCACATCATTGTATTCAAGGTGGCCGGACCAACAACATACTTGTGCATGATGTATACACTAATGGGCAAGTCTAGGCTGGTGGCAATAAGCATCAACTCATTGAAGTACAAGTTAAGCTCGAGTCACACATGTTTCTTTGTCTTCACCTGGGTGAGAGTCCCAAGTGATGGGATCGCATGTGTGTGCACCACAACATCCATACTTTTTAATACTCGTGCATGGGAATCCTGTATGCTAGTGATGAACTGTGCCAGTTCTTCATAATTCCAGATTTGACTCCAGATACTACCTTTCAGCTCGACTGCATTAACCCTCATCATATTAGGCAAGTGAAGTGGGTCTTCCTTGTACTTCATCATCCATGTTTGCATGTCATGAGTAGTAGCATGCAAGCTTATCAAGGTACATGCTCTTCTAGCACATCGTTGTTGTCATCCATTGAGATGGATGACTATTTTGTGCATGGTATCAAACTTGGAGTACAATGTTCGCATACCTGTGTCAAGTCACAATACTTCATTAGTTTTGCCTTCTTCAGTTCAGCTCGAGCGGACATTGTCACCAAGTCACCTCCTTGCTTGGCTGTTTGTAATTCCTTTTCCATTCCCTCATTCTCAACTATTTGGAAGTGAACACTTGAGCTAGTGGCTTCAGCATACACTCTGGTTGCATTGACCAAGACAGTTGGATGTTTACGCACATGAGTCATGATCACTCATTCTTCAACTTTCACAAGAGATGTTTGATCCTCTGAAGTTGACACTCTACAAGACTGCACAACTCTATGTTGGGATTCATTAAACGAAATTTTGTGCATCTCTTCTTCTAGCCAATCAACAAGGATCTCAGTGCCTCCTTGGTCATTTGAGACTTGCTCATCATATGGATGCATTGAGGCAAGTGAGTTTACCTCTTTGTGGTTAGGGATGAGGTCAGTGTCTTGTTCCAACCCCTGCTGCTCCATGTCTGCATCCAATTGTTGAAGTTCTTGTTCTATCTCATGAGCGAAGTGTTTCCCCTACTATGGTTCACCATGTTCGCCTGATGCCAACTGTTCTGATAAATCAACTAATTGTACGGGAATTGCTTCATATGTTTGCACATGTTGCACCTCCTGTTGTATCTATTGTTGTTTTGCTTCCCTATCTTGTTTTCACAGCTCTTGTTCCTTTTAGAGTTGCTCCCTTAGCTCATGCAACTCCCTCTCAGCTTCTTCCATTCTCTTCTTATCCTTCTGCCTTTGCGAAATTTGCTTGTCGCATTGATGCCTATTTTCCTCTATACCCATAGCTTCTTTCTCTACAAGTGGATCTTCTCGAAACTTGCAGCTTTAATCTGCCTCTATGTTGTCAACAACCTTCCTCTTGCATTTGCCACATTCATTGCATTCATTGTGTTCACTGTATTCGCTGCATTCATTGCATTTGTAGAATTCATTGTGTTTGGTATGTTTCCTTCAGATATTGTTCATGATGTTGTTCGTTGTGATATCTTGATGTTATTGTCTATGAACAACATGCTATCTTCATGAGTAGGCAAGGTCATAGACATTTGATCGACTGCATCTCTAGGTGTGCTCTGAATGGTGTCTTCAACTCTTCCCTCTTGGAAACCAATGTACCTGCACTGCTGAGAGGCAGATGAACACCTACAATACCTAGAGACATGGAAACACTCATGGCAAGAAATCTGTTTGTAGAAAACCAAAATGAACTTGAGAACTGAATTTCAACATACATGTGTCACTGATCATGAAGGTTGCACAATTTCGGTCGGGAGGTCGAGAGACTGACTGCCAAGACTACGAAAGGCATAGTCTGGCCTACTGGGAGACTGGTTGACTGCTAGAACTACACAATGCATAGTCCAGTCTGGCTATTGACTGCTGGAATTTCACAATGCGCAATCTCAGTTGGAAATGGTTGCAGGCTTAGTGATTGCATTACGCAATTTTTTGGGCCAGTAGTCACTGTCCCTCTGGATTGTGCAAAGCAGGCTTGGGGAACAACTGTTGGGCAGAAATGCACATTTATGGAGAGGAAAGCAAATCCTTCCCTCTCAAGATTGCGCAATGTTGTCTTAGTGAGGCTCTTGGTGAAGCAGAGTCTAGGCCAAGGCTGCCCAGACTCGCCGACGGGCAACCGAAAGAAAATGTGGAAGTGAATGCACGACAACACTAAGTGAAAGCAGAAGTGATTGATCGTTCATGTAAACATTGAATGAAAGATTCAGTGAACAAATCAACATGCATGTGGGTGAAGCGAGTCACTGAATCAGTGACCATTCATGCAAAACAATTTCATGCATGCGACAACAATGAGATAGCAAAAAAAATTGAAAAGATGCTAGGAAAAGCTAGTATACATGTAAAAAATAGGAAGTGTTCAAAGAAAACAAGCAAACAATACTCATACAAATGAAAACACAAAAAGTGACAGAAATGCAACACAAGACATGGAAAGCGAGCTTACCCCAAAACAGTTGAGACGAATGTGCCAAAAACTCCTAGATGTGATGTGGTATGTCAGAGCTACAAAGTTGATGTGAGGAATGAGCTTTGCAACATCCAGCTGTTGAGTTTTGATAATATCGAAGTTTTGACGCGCATGCCACAAATCTAGTGAAAGTGACACTTGGTGGGAGGTTTTTGAAGTGATCCTTTCATGTAACCTCCAACTGCTAAAAGTAGATCCCTGAATCAAGGGATGCCTTTGCATGTTGCCTTGGGAGAAGAAGCCCATGCATGCAAGTATGTTTTGCTCGGTCCCAAAGGGAACCGGTCAACTCCACTGCACATGCAAGAGGTTGCTCGACTGCTAGGAGAAAATGTGCATTTTTGACTGGGAGCTGGACTGGCTACCTAGGGGATTTGCATAATTTTTGGGCAGAGCATCTAACCACTGCCCAGATTTGTGCAAATTCTCAGCTGAGCAGCCCTACTGGGGAAAATCGTGTAATTTTCACTATGAGTGTTGACTGCCAGAATTGCACAATTCTGGAGCCCAGCAGGCTACGAGCCAGGATTGCGAAATTTCTAGTGGGAATGTTAGTTGCCCTCTAGAATTGCACAATTTCTTTGGGATCTTCTAGGATGGCAGCTGGACCAACTCCCGGTGATCAACCTGTGAGGGGAATGCATCGAGCTGTGATCGACATGCTGCCTTTGTGCAAGAAAAACACTGAAGCTTGTGAACTTGACGAAGTAAGGCAAGCTGCTGTGAAAAGTTGGTAGGGAGGCTCCAAAATTAGGCTAAGGAAAAATTTTGGAGGGTGGTTGTAGCCGCTACAACACATGGTCAGGTATCTAATATGTGGCAGTGGTGTGTTGTGAACTCTTCATAGAGTATATCACTTTGAGATATTCCATGTACCTCTATATATATATGTAATTATGAATACCTCCCTAGTTAAGAGGCAGTGTTGAAGAATGTAACTAATGTTAGTTTTCATAATTATATTTGAGTCATGATGTAAAATATTTGTTAAAAGAAAGAAAAATAAAATTATATTGTAAGAGAAATTGACTTATTAAATCATGGGTTTCATGCTTCGTTGAATAGTTTATAGGCCAAATCCTCCATTGTAGGCTTCTAAGATTTATTTCAAGTGTCCTTGTCCATGTTATAATGTAATATACCCTTCTTGGGCATTTTCAATCAAGAAAGAAAATTATTTTTATGTAAAGTAGCTCATTTAGGACTCCTCCACCAAGTCGGCCTCAAGAAGGAGAAGTCAGTCTCATCAAGGGAATTCAACCTCACAGTTTCACCATATAAAGGCAACAACTCGACCTCATTTGAAGTACATCCTCAATAAGTTCAATCTGTAGTATCCAAAGGCAGAAAAGGGTGTGAAGTTCAAGGAAGAGGAAGGAAACCCTAGTGATCTAGGACAATCCTAAAAGGCCAAATTTTTTAAGTCCTTGAAACTCACAGAATCCTGTCTCAAATCAAATAGCTCATCATTTTGAATCCAAAAATGCAAATGACACCTCAATCTGACACCATATGTGAAACTAATGGCCTACTGAAGTTTTTGGGAAGAAACAAAAAAACATTGCAGGCAGTACGGATGCTAATGTCAGTTGTATGAATGATGATGTCAGCATGATATGTGGTATTACAGACCAACCAAAGAGCACCATGTGGCATATGACATTAGTATCCAAGTCAATAGTGACATCAAGGGTCCCCACCAATCGCAAAGAGACACGTGGCACTAACTTGGGATACGAGGAACCAATGAAGAGGCACCACGTGGCCCAATCAGAGCAAGCCACATGGCGCCCGACTGGTAGTTGACCAGGTCAACTAGGCAGGCGAAAATTTGCACTAGTGGCATTCATCAGCGACGACGAATTTTTCGCCTAGTTAAAATTGTCGGTGATACCCAACATACGTCGAATTAATTGGCAACAATTTGGTTGACAACATGATTTCTTTTAATCAAAAAATAAGACGAATAGGTAGGCCCACAAGTTTGAACCTATGGCCTCTAACCCACCATCCAATAGACTTACCATTGGACCACCAAGTAGTCAATACAAACTAAGTGAAAAATAGATATATATACTTGTGTTACTGCCAAGGAGAGAGGAGATGAAACCGAGAGAGGAAATGAGAGCACAGAGGTCGAGAAGGTCCCACCTAGACATAGTTTTTGAGGTAGAATATTTTGTAGAATATTCCAAGAGAATATTCTAGATTCTAAAGGAATATTCTTACAACAAAATCTTCAGGAATCTAAAAGATTCCCTGTGGAGAAATTTTGACAGTGGCAGAACCTTATCAAGTTTATACTCATCTAAACCAGAATTTCACCAAGAGTTCAACTATGCAATCCATTTCTTCATCTGAGCAACATATTTTTTCCCATCTCCAAAAAGGAATCTCAGGGGGAATCTTTGAGATTCTTGGGTGTCCATATTTGACCGAGGCAGAAGGGGGTCGAGTTTACACTCATTTTCATGATTTTTCGCCAAGAATTCAACGTTGCAGTCCATTTCTTCTGAAGAGGTGTGCATTTTCATACCATCCCCAAAAGTGGAGGTATAAGGTGTCTTTTTTTACATGCATGTAATTTGATTTCGTTGAATATTAATGAAACAAGCCTGTGCACATTGAGTAGGGCTGAAGACGTAACCCACACTGGGTGAACTCTGTTATCAACTTAGTTGTGTCTTTGCTTCTCATAGTTGTATTTTATTTTTGCCTCCTTTATGTGTATGCATCTTATGGTTATGTTCCCTTTTAATGAAATTTTGTATGCATATTTGAAGTAAAAATATCTGGATCAATTTTGGTAGCAGATCAAGTCTTCTATTGATGTGAATTGAAAGTGCATGATAACCAAAGAAAAACTCCAAAGAGGTGAAAGAAAAATTAATTCCTTTGATCTAGAAGCGAGGCATGCAACACAAAGAAGGAAAATGGAAGATGGAGATGCTCAATTAGAGGAAGAGTGAAATTATCACAAGGTATTATACACCATGGCAGAAAAAGTGGACAAATTGTTTGTAGAATATGAGAAGACACTGGCGAAACCAGAGCAGAAAGAAGGACCAAATGATCATGCCTCGGTAAATCATGGAGGTGGAGAAGAAGAGCCCCCTCCCAAACCTCCCTCTCCATATTCCAGTGAAATTTCCTCTTCTTCCTCTTCTCATCATTTTGTAGGTATAAAAGCTCATAAAAATCCCTTTTTCAAGTTGAATATCAAGTTCGAATTACTTATGTTTAGTGGAGAATCTAATGCAGAAATGCTAGATAGTTGGATTCGACAAGTTAAAGTATGCTTCCGCATACAATGAATCATAGAGTACAAGGCCAAGATTCAATTAACATGCCTTTAATTGCGTGGCACTTCTCTGGTATGGTGAGAAAGCATGCTACAAAAATGTGGTAAGAGTAATCATAAACTTATTTCATTGGTCTGAGTTGGTTTCTATGACAAGAGGAAAATTTTACCCATTAGGCTACGGGAAGAAGGCCATGATGGAATGGAAATATTTGAAACAAAGTAAAGGTTAAAATGTTCAAAATTTGACAAAGGAGTTTAGGAAACAAGCATTAGCATTGAATGTTCCATTAGACTCTCCTGAAATGTTGATGAAATACATAGGCTCGTTGCATGGGTATTTGTGTCATTCAATGTTATTATTTGAAACTAAAACTCTTGATGAAGCTAGTGTGAAGATTGTACATCTTGAAAGCAGGGGGAGCATGAGCAAGATGACTTCCCAAAGAGGGAAACAATAGCTAAGAGAAAAGAAGAAAATACCTCTTGTACTCATTGTGAGAAATAAGGGCATGATGAGGAACATTGTTGGAAACTGCATCCACAATTGAGGCCAGAGAGGAATTTTAGGAAGGAGAAGTAGAAGATGGTTGCAACTATGCAACAATAAGAAGAATATGAATTAAAGGATGATGAGAAGGTTGAAACTGCTATATTTTCAGGTGTTGGAACAATTCACCTAGGATCGATCTTAGGTGATGAGATGAAGATTGCAACTCTTTGGATTGCAAAAGATGGACCTATTGACTTAGGTTTCGATTTAGGGAATGAGACAAATATTTAAATAGATGTTGTGCCAAAGGAGAGAAGGTAACCAAAGACTACATGGCTCCAAGAACTCGAAGAGATTAACTAAATAATTTAAGCAGAGAATGTTGAACTAAGGGGACTCCTCCAAGAAGCAAAGGAGGAGAAACAAAGGTTACACTGTCAATTACAAGCCAAGGAGGATGCCTTGGAATAGTTTCATTGTAACAAGCCAGACATAAAAAGTGATTCTTCAATTTAACGTTCTATTTATGATGATGATTTTGCCGCTTTTGAGAAACATACTACAAGAATTGGATCAAAATTGATGAAGAAAATGGGGTTTCAAGGAAAGGGCCTTAGCGTTAATGGTTAGGTCATTGTAAATCCTATCAAAATGGAGGAATTGCCTCAATATGCAGGACTTGGTTATGTAAAAAAGGAGTTTGGAGAATGCTCAAAGTCAACCAGTGCCCATTCAACAATGGATAATGGAAGCACCTCCCAACATTCTAGTTATAGTGAAGATTCCACCAAAAGTTGTCCTCATTAGAGATGCACTGGGAACAAGCATTTCAAGCTAGTGAAAAAAGTTTGGATGAGAAAGAATCATTGTATTCACTGCAAAAATCATGGACATCAGAGGGACACATGTCAAGTACTCCATGATGAGAAGGAACCTATGAAGGAACCAGATGGTGAAGTTGTTCAGCAAGAAAATTAGCCACAGGGAGATGACCCATTCACTTTGTTGAGTGAGAGATGGTTTTATTAGATATAGTAGCTTGTCATGGCCGCATTTTGTAAATCACATGTTGTGAGATAATTGTAAAAGTGATGAAGTGTTTTCCATCACTTATGAACACAACATAGTGATCTTTTGGGCCTTTTTGTTGATGGTTTAGGGTATTGGATTTTGTGGTGAGTCAGATGTAAACTTGACCAAAGAGTGTGTTATAAACTCTTGATAAGAACGGGGTTGTTTGGGTCATGATTGGTCTTGTATATAATTTCCAAAGAATGTACTACAAGTTTGTATAGAATTCAAGTGTTGGTTCATCACTTAGGGCTCCGAAGTACAAAGGTGAAGGAGAAGGAAATGTGGCATAATAAGACACTTGTTGTGCAAATAAGGGAGTACAAGAATATTACAGATTGTGTTCATGATTTTGGAGGACCAAAAGCTCCTCAACAAGGAGGAATGATCCAGGAGGATCATGAAAGGAAAATTTCTTGAATTCCTTGAAACTTAGCAAAACTTATCTCAAATCAAAAAGCTCGCCAATCCAACGATGCGAACGACACCGTATGTGAAAGTTATGGCCCATTGAAGTTTTTGGGAAACAACAAAAAAAAAATTGCAGGTATTACAAACGTTGATGTCAGTTGTATGGATGATGACATTAACATGATAACGTGGTATTATGGACCAACCAAAGAGCACCATGTGACAGATGAAATCAACATCCAAGTCGATAGTGATGTTAGCGGTCCCCTCTAATCACAAACCGAAAATATGTTGTTTTACATAGAATCTACTATCTGTGACACTTTTAGAAGTTAAAGATAATATGATGTCTTACACAGAAACTACTATCTGTAACTTAGAAGAATTGCAGAGGTGGGAACTTCAAGTATAGGAGTCATAGAAAATATGTTGTTTTACACAGAATCTACTATCTGTGACACTTGAAGAAGTTAAAGATAATATGTTGTCTTACACAGAAACTACTATCTGTAACTTAGGAGAATTGCAGAGGTGGGAACTTCAAGTATAGGAGCACTCTTTTAAGGGATTTTAACTTCATTTACATAAGAAAATAAATACATGCATCTTCATTACCATACTTAAAGGAAGAAAACATTTGGTGACACATAATAGAGAAGTCACAAAATCATACCCAACAATGTATGGAAAACTTATGATTATTTCATTAATCAACAATTGTATCAGGAATACAATGGCCTAGTCTCCAGGTTCTCCAAAATTCGAACCTCCTCTTTGTAAATTTTCCTCTTTTTATACACTATGAGACAGTTGGTAATAACCAAAACTATCAAACTACCTAACTATCCTCTCACTGCTTTGAAGTAAAGGTCATTACAAAATATTACATAGAGGGTAAAAGACACCTAATCCTCAAGAAAATAAAATAACAGGAAGTAACGAAATTTAAAAGTAATGGCTGTTCATTATTTGAATCTGTAGTTTGAGCCTATGGTTATGCTCATGTATCTTTGTGTTTCTCTATCATCCATTAATGGAGTAGTGGATGAAGTGGTGAAGTATGGTGAGTGACGTGGGCAATTAACCAATGAAAGCAACGTGGGGCGGAAAGATTTGGGAGTTCACTGCGGGGGTAAAGAATGTACGAGAGCTTCAATGAGGTTGAACCCCCACAGTGATTTCAGGCCACACATTTTGGTCAACCATGCTAACATCATGGTCAACTGTGGGGGTTGAGCTTTAATTAATCTTCATGCTCATTGCTCCCCTGCATCACACCTCAAGGTACTTATCAAGCCATTGCTTGATCGTGCCTCTTGAACCTGCATGACCTTTAGACAAAGGCAAACCTTCGGTTACCATAGAACATAAAAGAATTAACAGTCTGGTTCATAAACCTTCACATCCACCTTTTCAACGCCCCTTTGACTCCCAAACAGACCCGATAGGAAATAAAAACTTTCATTTAATGATTTATCAAGTCCAATTCTAAAGATAAAACCTGATTACTTGCCGACTTGATATCAGTCGGTGTCATACAGACTTGATAAGAAATAAAAATTTTCGGTTAATGATTTATCGGGTATGATTTAAAATATATAACTTGATTGGTGGTAGACCTGATATTCCAACCTGATATTTGGCCCGAACTTCAGCGAATTAAACTGTATTTGATAGGCCATTGTGTCTGATCTCCGAAATAAACCCCATTCTAGTTAACTACACGATTGCCGTCGGATCTGTGGCATGTTGATCGGATGACCCAGATCCTCTCGCAGGTTTATCACTTTCAAAAGCCATTAATATTTGTTTTTTCTTTCATACTTTTTTATTTTTCTTTCATTTTGTGATAAAACTAAAAATAAATCTTAAATAACAAAGGATGCTACAACATCTGGCTCCACCTGGGGATAGTGCTTTTGCCACAGAAGCACTAAGAACCGCAGATCAGTGCCTTCACCTCGGGCATGGAGTCATATATTGCTTAACCAATTCAAATTCTATGGCAGTAGCCTTAGTTGGGCATGGAGTCCAAAATTTTGAAAACCCTAAAATTTGAAAGACTAAAACCTGACATTCTTGAAATATGAAACCTCTACAAACTGGTTTCCAACTGGGACAGTCACCCTTATTTATCAGCTAAAATTAAACTGAAGAACTGCAACTGGAAACCAAATGCTCAACACCTGAGCTTATTTATGTAAAAGTTCCTACCTATGCACATCACTAATCACAATCAGGTGAAGTCAATATTCCAATCGTACCAGGTTAGCATTTGAGTGCCTGATCTAGAACCATTCTGCTAGTGAATTTTGAAAATACAATTCACCCCGAATGGAAAATAAACTATGCATAAGGGAATCTGACAACAAAAATTAGGAATGCATCCAAAAAATGGTATGTGTAGGCTGCTAATAAATTTCTCCATGTAATCTACCATAGGATCTTCAAAAGTATAAGAAAAAATATGGTCCTGATCAGCCCCAAAAGAAAAAATCTCTATGTATGAAGGTTCTTGCTCAAATAAACCTTCTATTGGGATAATATGCTCAATAGAACAATCAACAACATCTTTAAGAAAATTATCTGTCACTTTTATGTCTCCACTTTTCATCTTTGAGCTTTGATTGAAAATAATTTGTAATTATGACCTCAGGAAATAAAATAATTTTTTTCACATCACTATATGACATATGACCAACTTCAAATAGATTGTTTACCTCTGATCCATGGGCATCATTGTTTTCTTCAATGCAATGATAAAAAATCTCTTTATCAGCTTTATTTTGACATAAGATAGCCTCTTTTTCTATGATAAATGGCTCAACATATTGTTGTCCAACATTTCCCACTTTCTGGTTTTCTTTTCTATGTCCAACACCCAACTGATGAACTTTAAGACCTTCATCCTGTGAAAGGAAACCATCACCTGCTCTTTCTTTAGAATAGTCTCCATCAAAGAAGAACTTCCACACCCCTTCTGTTTGCAACTCTGTATTTACACAGACTGAAGTAAGTTGCCTCTAGTTATCTTCAGCCAATTCTGCATTGTCATGCAACATGAAGCAAGAAAAGTCATCTTTTTCCTGGCTATATATAGGTGAATTACTTGCTTCATTATTTGTGATTGTTCTAATAAATCTTGTTTCTCCTCCTTTCTTCCCCACCAAAAATTGGTATGACAACATAAGGAAAATCTAGTTTCAAAACACCACCCAATTTAGCCCCCCATGACCTAGATAGTAACATTCCAAACCTAGCAGGGATATCTGCTACCACCACATCCATTGCCAAAATTTTGGTTGGAATCTGGGCTATTGACACCACCACATCCTTAATGCCCCCCAGACACTTGACTTTATGTGAATCAAAAGAATACAAGTCTCTGTAAGGTTTAGTAACTTGTAGGTTTAGTTGTTTCATCACTAATAATGGCATAAGGTAATGTGAGGCTCCTGAATCAAACATACAATTATGCAAGAGTAAATCATGAACCAATAAAGAAATGTAGAAAGGAGGTGTTGAAGAATCTACCTCCTCCACATGTGAACCAAAAACCACTACTGGTTTATCTTCTTGCAAATTCACAATGTCATTTATATTCACATTCTGAGATAGATTGATAAACTCTGTAATTTCTCTTTTATAAGGTGGTGTTTTAACCAACTCTGTGAGGCGTACCTAAATTCTGGTCTTTTCTAACTCTTTGGTGAAACTGAACACATGACTCTGTTTATTATTCCTTTCATTCTCATCTTCACTTTTCTTCATGACTGAAATCTCTTGTGGAATGGAAACAAGTTTCTCTAAAGGAATTTTTTCACTTTTGTCTTGAGAGGACTCACCTTGAAGCATTTTAGTCTTGCTACTTGTATTTTGTTGCTACTTTTCTTTATTCAATTGTTTTGCAGGCTATGGTTCTTTTTCTTGTGGAGTCGCCTTTTGTAAGGGAGTTGAAACTTGTTTCTCACCTTCATCTTCTTGAATTCTAGATCTTTTCCTTGATCTCAAGTCATATTTCTTATGTAGTTTTACCTGCATAAAATCAGAAAACTGCTTCCAACATTCATCAATTTCATTATCATTATAGATGACATCTGTTTCACTATATTCTCCTCCCTCAACACCTAGTTCATCTTCATCTACTGCATAAAATGTGAAAATATGGTCATCATGATCCTTATAATGCTTTGGTACTCCATTAGGATTTGCCTCTATATACAATGGTGATTGAATCTGATCTTGATCTTTTCTCTAATGCTTTGGTACTCCATTAGGATTTTCCTCTATATACAATGGTGCTTGAATCTGATCTTGATCTTTTCTCTACCTTTGTAAAATTTGCAGAGGTTGTCTTCCATATTGAGGATTAACATTTCTATTTTGTTGTACTTGTCTTTGGGAATTCTTACTCTCTAATTCCAATTTAATCAATTTATTAGACAAATTTCTAATTACATTACTCATATCCTCTAATGTTTGATCTTGATAGGATTCTACTTTAGCCTTTCCCTTATCTTGGATAGGTTGTGTATCTGGTGTTTTACCTGTAGCCACCAGATTTTATTCTATCTCTAATGAATCTATTTGGATCTGATCAAAGGTTGGGGATCTCCTCTCCCTCAATGTGAATCCAAAATTTGACTCAAAAACCCCTGCAAAAGTTATTTTTGCACCAGCGGGAGGGGGCTTAATCTCCACTGGAAGACTATTGTACAATTTATTAAATCTTCTGATGAATTCAGCAACACCTTCATCAAATTTCTTCTTGATAGCATTAAACTTTGTGAGTGAATACCCATGGTCTCTTTTTTATCTCCATCTTTGGGTGAACAAGCACTCCATCTCTTCCCATGTTGTAATAGAGTTATTAGGGAGCCATTTAAACCATTTTATTGCTTCTCCGTCCAAGGATTGGACAAAAAGTATTAGAACAACATCCACATGTTCAAAATTTAGGTTTTCTGCAAAATTACAAAATATTGGTACATGATTCTCTGTTGTTTGTTCATCCTCCCCTGTGAAATGAGGAAGAATATTCAAGTATTCTTGTGGCATTTGATTCAACTTTTGTGGCATTTGAATAGGTGCATACCTATTCATAAAAAATTCAAGTGTTGCCATGTTTTCTCCTAAATTTACTGAACCTTGATTACCAGTAGATGTGGAACCTGACTGAGGAGTAAATGAAGTGTGCAAAGGTGGTAATGTAGTTATAGGTTTAGGCTCAATAACTATAGCAGGTATTGAAAAAGTAACAGACACTAAAGACTTTTCCTGATAGTTGGGTTCTTGGAATGATTTGGATGTAGAAGGTGAATCTTGGTCAATAAAAGATGAATGTGAAAGATGTGATGAACTACTGCCTAGTGCAGACAGTGTGGGGCTTGAGTAAGTGGAGCTTTAGGCCTTCCAACCCTCTTGGAAACTAGCCTTTCAGGATCTGAAAGGGCTTGAACTTTCTGTTGTGAGGTGTCTGACCTTATATGGGGTCTCTTTGGAGCCAGAGTTATTATTTTTGTTCAAAACAACCAAATATTTCCTCCTCACTAAACAACCAGAGGAAAATATTGAAAACCCAGGGAAAGGCATTCTTATCTTCTCTCCCTGGCAGCAACGCCAATTAATGTTGTCCCTTAAGAAACCAATGTCTTTGTTGTATAGAAATTGTGCTTAAGACATTAATGTTTATAATTATTGTCACTTTCTTGTCACTTAATTGTATGTTGTATTCTCAAATGAAGGACCTGAAAGACTTGGTTTTAAACCCTCAATACTTAGGTGACAGGAAAATCTCAGAATTCCATTTAATTGTTGGATATAAATGATGAATGAAGAAATCTTGAAGAAGTCATAGAAAATATGTTATTTTACACAGAATCTACTATCTATGACACTTTGAGAAGTTAAAGATAATATGTTGTCTTACACAGAAACTACTATCTGTAACTTAGAAGAATTGTAGAGGTGGGAACTTCAATTATAGGAGTCATAGACAATATGTTTTTTTACACAGAATCTACTATCTGTGACACTTGGAGAAGTTAAAGATAATATGTTGTCTTACATAGAAACTACTATATGTAACTTAGGAGAATTGCAGAGGTGGGAACTTCAAGTATAGGAGCACTCTTTTAAGGGATTTTAACTTCATTTACATAAGAAAATAAAGCCCTACAACTTCATTACCATACTTAAAGGAAGAAAACATTTGATGACACATAACATAAAAGTCACAAATCATACCCAACAATGTATGGAAACCTTCTTATTCTTTCATTAATCAATAGTTATATTAGGAATACAGTGGCCTAGTCTCCAAGTTCTCCAAAATTCGAACCTCCTCTCCGTAAATTTTCCTCTTTTTATACACTATGAGAGAGTTGGTTATCACCAAAACTGTCAAACTAACTAACTATCCTCTAACTGCTTTGAAGTAAAGGTTATTACAGAATATTACATAGAGGGTAAAAGACACCTCATTCTCAAGAAAAGAAAATAACAGGAAGTAACGGAAATTTAAAAGTGATGGTTGTTCGTTGTTTGAATCTATAGTTTGAGCATCTTGTGTTTCTCTATCATCCATTAATGGAGTAGTGGATGAAGTGGCAGGGTATGGTGAGTGACGTGGGCAATTAACATATGAAAGCGACATGGGGCGGAAAGCTGTGGGAGCTCACTATGGGGGTAAAGAATGTACGAGAGCTTTAATGAGGTTGAACCCCCGCAGTGATTTCAAGCCACACATTTCAGTCAACCATGCTAACATCATGGTCAACTGCGGGGGTTGAGCTTTAATTAATCTCCGTGCTCATTTCTCCCCTGCGACATACCTCAAGTTACTTATCAAGCCATCACTTGATCATGCCTCTTGAACCTACATGACCTTTAGACAATGGCAAACCTTCCATTACCACGGAAATCAAAAGAATTAACAGTCTGGTTCATAAACCTATTGCGCCCGCCTTTTCAGTGCCCCTTCAACTCTCATACGAACCCGATAGTAAATAAAAACTGCCATTTAATGATTTATCGGGTTTGATTCTAAGGATAAGACCCAATTACTTGCAGACTCGATATCCATTGGTATCATATGGACTCGATAAGAAATAAAAAACTGTCAGTTAATGATTTATCAAGTCCGATTTAAAATATAGAACCTGATTAGTTTCCAACCCGATATTCTGACCCAATATTTTGCCCAGACTTCAGCAAATTAAACTGTATTTGATACAACATCACACCTAATCTCTAAAATAAACCCCATTCTAGTTAACTACGTGATTGCTATCGGATCTGTGGCCTATTGATCGGACGACCCAGATCTTCTCGCAAGTTTATCACTTTCAAAAGCCATTAATATTTGGTTTTTCTTTCATATTTTTTATTTCCCTTTCATTTTGTGATAAAACTAAAAATGAAACTTAAATAAAAAAGGATGCTACAACACTAAGAATGAAACCCTAGGCATGTATTTGTATGTATGATCGAAACCCTAACTTGGTCAAAATTATTGTATATTTAAATTTTATGTATTGATGTTTGTATCTTGGATTTACCTAGTAGATATTCATAGGAGATGCTAGGGCATGATAATGAAATCATATATATGTATATGTTAGTATGCTAACTTAATTGGTTATTAATGAAATCTAGGGTTTGTAACAAAACATTAGTAGAATCTGTTATGAATTATAGGAAATAATATTGAAGCCCTAGATGTATAGTGTTATGATTGGATTGATATCTTGATTGAGTTGCTTTAAGTATTGATGATGGAGTCAAAGGTTTTTGATAAAACCATAGAAAGTTGTTGAAGTCTAGAATATAAAAGATGTGACCCTTGTTGAATATGAACCTAACTAGGTTTAGGTATTTGATGTATAAAGCTTAGATGTTTTAATGTTTCCATTGATATAGTTGACTTCATGATTTTGTATATTTGTATTTGGTTGTACTTTCTATTAATGTTTTTTAGGTACATAATCTTTAATATGTTTAATATGTTCATAATTGAATATGATAATGATGAACAAATCTATAAGAATGATGATGATCAATATAACCTTGATGCCATGAGAAATAAATAAAGCCTTGAAAGATTGTAGTCTTACCAATGTTATAAAAGAAGTAATTTGGTGAGTTGAGAGGTAAATTGGGTAAAAGAAAGGGTATATCTCCCCAATTAAGAGGGAGGGCATATTATGATAGTAATAATGAATACCTTGAAGAAAGGATGAAATTGAAGAATGAATGAAAGCACTACAAATGGATTTGCAAACAAAATAATCGAGAAGTACTAAGCTTGTATTTGGTGCTACTAAAGAAGTGATAGAATCAAACTTGGGGAAAAAAGAGATAGAAGAAAGATTCAAACAAAGTTGTACTTGGATAACTTGATGATGATATTAGTAGCATTAGAATGATTGAGGGCCCCAAATTTTTGTGTTTACTTGAATAAATATTTAAAGGTTTATTACTAATTGGGGTTGTCATTGTGCAATATATCTCCATAAAAATATTGAACGTTTGAAGCATGCTTGGAGTGGTGGATAAATATATTATTTAGTTGAAAAGGGGAGATGAAGCATCTCGTGGCAACAAGAGGCTTGGGAGGATATCTAGTCAGCATATGTGTTGATGTCTAGATCCTGAAGTAGGGAGGGTGGTGTTGGTCATGGAGCTCCAACCTTGGATACACACCTATATCCCTAGGTTGGTGTTAGAGCTTAAAATACTTATGGTACCTAGAGAGGATAAAGCTTGAGTACACCTTAGTCCTACCCTAGTAGAGTACCTTGGACATGTATCTAATTTGTAGCACTACATATGTTGTGAACCCTTAATAGAGTATATCACCTTGAGATCTTCCATGTACCTATGTATATATGTAATTATGAATACCTCCCTAGTTAAGAGGAAATGTTGAAGAATGTAACTAGTGTCAATCTTCATAATTGTATTTGAGTCATGATGTAATATATTTGTCAAAAGAAAAAAAAAAAAAATTCTTGTAAGAGAAATTGACTTATTAAAGCATGGCTTTCATGGTTGGGTCAATATTTTATAGGTCAAGTCCTCCATTGTATGTTTCTATGGTTCATTTCAAGTGTCAAGGGACAAGACGCTTGGGAGGATGGACAAGATGAATCTAGGCCGAAATTCTGAAGTATACGAGCCAAAATTCTGGGTTGATGTTGGGTTGTAATTACTGGACAAGAAGAAAACTACTCAAGTTTTATGAATCATATTGGAAATATTACTTGGTGGAGGAGGAAGTTCTTTGGTTAGGTTTAAGGTCTTGGTATATCTCAATTTATTTAGTGGAATAGTTTCACTGGGTTTTCCCCTAGAGAGGGGTTTTAGCCTTGGATGAGTGCCTACATCTAGTGTCGTTGATATTCATGTTTTGTTTTGATGGTTAATTGATGAAACAAATATAAAATAATAAAATAAAAATACGATAATAAGTCCACAATAATATCACAAGTAATTATCAATATAAGAAAATATTTCTTCCTTTCTGATTTTCTAACATTTACACATTGACAACAACAAATTGGTCAATCACATAACATTGAAATATTAAATCATGTCATTAATAAACGTAATTTTAGAACAAAAATATAAATAGGCATGTATATATATATATATAGTTTCATGATTTCATGAGAACATGAGAGATACTTATCTAAACATATAATATGGAACTGAGCTTGGGACTATGACTCACTTGCAGATATCACCCCCGAGATAGATTCCAGAGTTCAGGGTTCTTTTCTTAAAGGATTAAAAACATCCATTAGCTAAATTGGGGACTCTAGAGATTCATTTATCTCCACCCTCCAACTGAATTGAAACCAAAAAAATGCACAGGGATTCTAGAGACCAACTATCTCCACCCTTCAAAACTCAACACTGTCAGTTCCACCCAATTTAGGAATTCCATAACTCATAGTTGAACCAAAAATAGAGCATGGAAGGATCCAAAAATCATCCAGGAATTTTCCAGGATCAATTCCTCCACCCCATACCTTAGGGATTTCCTGATTAACACCATCTCCACTATGCTATCTAGTAGGGACTTGAGAAGTAATTAATTCCTCACATGGTGATTTCTTCCTACTCCCTTTCCAAACAAAAACTAATTCATTATTTTTGTTGTTCATCCCTCTCCAGGCATTCAATTTCTTGTCCCCCTTGTTGCATACATTGTCTTATTTTCCATTTTTCTCTTTATCTCTTTCCTCCATGTTTTTATTCCTCTTTATTTCTTTTGAAATGATATCCCCCTTACCACAATCTTGCTATTAAATAAAAGGGTGCCACGAATCTAGTTGTTCTCCAAATTTTTATGTTGGTTGGCTTATTGCAGTGGGTGGTCAACACACCTCACGATTTGGTGGCCTACCCACTTCCCTTTTTTTCCTTATCCTTTTTCCTTGTAAAATTTTCCAAAGTAGCATGGCTCTTGTCCTGTTTTTCAGCTCCATAAATACTAAAAATTCCAAGCAATTAAAAAATGCACCAGCCAACCTTTATTTGTTGTCACAAGTAGTCCAAATTTTCTCCAATAAGCAACTTAACCCATCCCAAGAAAGCAGCCTCCCCAGCCCTCTAGAATCCATGACCCATTACTAAGCCCATTTTTTAAAATTATTTACATAAAATATTTGCAATGCATTTCACAAATGGAAATTGACCATGGTTTTCACAAAGCCCTCCACCTTGGGGGAACATTATCCTTGGTGTTCTCTATCCATATACAACAGTGAAAACATGTTGAAAAATAAATAATATATTGTCTAAGGAGCTTTATATACACAACTCTTTATAGTATTTACAATGTTCTTTACATTTAATCAACCAACAAATGAAAGATATGATAAACATAACTTCATAATCCAACCATATTCTAATTATTCTTCATGTAGTGTTTTTATGCTTTAAATGTGTTCAATCCAATTTGTATTTTTTCTTTTCCTTGGAGTGTTACCTACTTCCAATTTCCATCTTTGCAATCCTTGCACTCTTTATTCATTCAATGAAAAATTACCAACTCATTGTTTCTAGGGACACCCCAATGTGATTTTGATTCCAACTAGTGATATTAATGACCAAAAAAAAATTGTTCCCC
Source organism: Pinus tabuliformis (assembly GCA_031772625.1). Lineage (NCBI taxonomy): Eukaryota > Viridiplantae > Streptophyta > Pinopsida > Pinales > Pinaceae > Pinus > Pinus tabuliformis. The sequence goes on from CM062818.1 coordinate 1,696,815,993, forward strand.
AACCTTCCCTTCTCTACTTCCCAATCCCTCGGGCCATCCTGCCATCCCCCTTATGTGAAGTCACTCCCCTTCCAAGTTTAAGCATCCCCTTCTCTACTTCCCAATCCCTAAGGCGATTTATTCCTTGGTGAGGTTTCCTCACATTGGAAGGGTCCCAAAATCAAGGTACACCCTTGCCTCAAAACTATCATACCAGTCATAGCATGCTTTTATGGTAGTTAATGGACATTGTTGGGTACCAATGTCCCATAATGGCCTTGTTCCTGAAGTCTTTTACCAACATACTATTGCATGCTCCAATTCCTTGGTTGTTGTTGCTATCAATCTTAAAAATAACTCCAACCAGAAAACCAAAAATTTCCATGCTTTCCTACATCAAAGTGTTGAAAATGTAGTAAGAAAATATCAGTTTGACTTTTCCTTGGTCAAACTAGAGAAAATTTGAATTTCTATTTCAACAAAATACTTGGAGGTAGTTATCTGAGGTGACATGGAACTTGTCAATTAGTTAACTCAATTACTTAGAGTTGGGGAATCTTCAGTTCAGTTCAGTATGTCTAATTGATAATTTGCAGCAATCTATTTCAGTTAATTTGAGTTTTTGTCAGTTTAACTAATTCTCACTGCCATAAGAACCAGTGGAGGTCAAGTTGTGGAAGTGGAACTTCAACCACACTCAGTGATCAACTAGTTAACTAATCAATCCTCCCAAAATAATTGTTTCATGTAGAGAATTCGAGTTAACTAGTTGAGATGCAGATTCTAAGGTAGTGTACTATAAGTTGTAGCATATTCCAATGTGTAAAGGTGGTGCATGGAGTGAGAGAAAGGACCCTAGGGAATTGTGCAATTCAATGGTGGGAAATTCCTATATAACAGAGGCCACTTTCTCGAGGTAATGACACAAGGAAATAGGATCTTGGAGGGATTGAAAATTAGTTGATTGTTAGCCAGAGTCAGTTGGTCAGGCAAAGGGATAGACTATACACTTGTAGGGTGTGCTCGGGCTTGAGCAAGCATATGTATTTCATCCCTATTCTCTGATTAATGCATTATAGATAGTAATGGGTTTTGAACAGTTGCTTTCCCCTAGATAAATATGTGTGCATGTGTGATGTTTCCTTTTGCATGTCTATGATTCTTGTTCTAGAAGGTTAATTAACTTCCGCAAATCAGTAGAGTAGCTTCAAGTCTTTTCATTGAGAAAATTTCATGAGCAGTATTCAATCTACACATTAATTTCTGCATGGTATTAGAGTTGGAATCACTGTAGAGAAAATATTTCAAAGTTTTAATTATAGGAGATTTAAATTTGAATATCAATGTTGCAAGTTTTCTTCAGGAATGAGAAGATGGATTTCAAAGGAATGAGACTCGAGTATGCCTTGGAAGGCACCTCAAACTTTGTTTAATGGAAGGACCACATGGAGGTAGTAATGGTTGAAAACGGGCTGCTAGAATACATCAAGGTAGATGTAGAAAAACCCCAAGCATTTGATGCCCATAATATTGCTCAGTGGAAGAAATATGTGGCCAAAGCAAGGAGAATCATATTGGAGGGAGTACAAGATCATATTGTCTTGAATCTCCATGGAAGAGAGACTTCCTTCCCAATGTGGAAAACACTGACAAATTTGTTCTAAATTAATAGAGACCAAAGGAATCTGGCACTCAAGGACAAGCTTCGAAGTATCAAGATGTAGAAGAATGACACAATTCTGCAATATCTAAGCAAGTTTACAAAGTGTCATAATGAACTTGGCAAGGTCATTGTTAATGTCCCTGAAGAAGAATTGGTAGCTCTAGTCCTTTTGGCCTTCCCAAGAGCGGGCATAGCTATCAAGATTCAGTATATGGTAGGGAGAAACTACCAAGTTGGGAGCGCTTATGGTTTGACCTGATGTAGGAAGAAATAAGGAAGAATACCAGAGACAAGAATTTATCCAAGGGCGAGGATGAGGAGAATTGTGCCTTGGACGGAAAGGAAAATAAAGTGAATAAATTCCAATCCAAATCAGAATCTAGCCAAGGGGACAAGAAGAAATAATTGTCCAGAATCAAGTGCTCTCATCATCATGAATTCAATCACTATGCCAAAAAGTCTCCACACAAGAAGACAAACAAGAATGCCTCAAGAGGAGTAGTGGGTGAAGATTTAGCTTCATAGTTCAATATTGATTTCATTCTCATTGCATGCATGGCCAACACAGTGATGGGAAGCATGTGGTACCTCGACAGCGATGCCTTGTTCCATATGATGGGGAATATAGATTTTCCAGTGATTTGGAGGAGAATGATCTCCATATGAACATCGATATTGGATACGATGGAAGGTACAATGTGACTAGGATTGGTACACTCACCTTTGAAAGGGAGTGGAGTTCCCCTCTCAGGCTCAAGGATGCGATCTTTGTTCCGGGTCTAAAGAACAATATTATCTCCATTGTAGTTTTGGAAGACTGTGGTTATGATGTGATCTTCAACAATGGATATAGGAATTCCTTAGATACATATCCACAGGATAGGTGAAGAAGATCGAGGTTCGTGTGAAGAACCTATACAAGCTAGATGTGGAGAATTGTGTTGCTTTGAGCACAAAGGCGTAGAAGGTGTAGAGTCACGATTTTAGTGAAATTTGGCATAGAAGACTTGGCCATTTACATCATGGAACTTTTAAGATCATGCAAAAAATTACCACAGGCCTCCCCAAAGGATCACTAGAACAGTAGGACACATGCAAAGGGTGTACCTTGGGAAGTACACAAAATCCACTTTCCATGATTGGGATAGCAGAGCACATGCAATCCTTGAAAGGGTCAACCTTGATGTTTGTGGACCCTTCTTGACAACCTCCACTACCAGGAACAAGTATTTTGTCATCTTTATTGACGATTACTTGCATAAGTTCTAGATATTCTTCATGCGGAAGCAAGATGAGAATTTCTCCAAGTTCTTAGAGTTCACTGCAATAGTGGAGAAGGAAACAGGAAAAAAGGTGAAGGCTACCAATAGTGATAATGGACATGAGTACGTGTCAAATGAGTTCAAAATTTTATGTGGAAAAGAAGGCATTCAACGAGTGTTTACAACACCCCAAAACCCATAGCAAAATGGGGTGGCTGGGAGAAAGAATCAAAGCATTATGGGAGCAACACGAGCGATGTTACATGAACAAAGTCTACCTCTGAACTTGTGCATTGAAGCATGCAACACAACGGTCTATTTCCAGAACAGGAGGCCTCATCAAATTCTTGGCATGATCACACTAGAGGAGGATTTCTCAAGGAGGAAGCTGGATGTGTCGCAGTTTAAGATCTTTGGAGCCTTTGTCTATTTCCATGTCTCCAAAGAATCAAGGAAGAAGCTAGAGCCAACCACAAAATTAGGGGTATTTGTGGGTTACACAGGAACTCCCCACAACTACCATGTGTATATTCCATCCCTCATACTGAAAGTTGTGTGATGGGATGTCAAATTGGATGAAGACAAAGCGATGCAATGCTCTCTTGAGAGGGAGATTATCCCACTATAGGAGGATATTTTAGATCCAAAGGAGGAGTCTCAGGATGTTGTGGAGCAGAAAAAAGTTGAGGAGAAGAGAGTGGAGATAGCCACTCAAGCATAACCATCCAGAGAGGGGAGGAAGGGAACCATAGAAGCTGAGAGATCCAGAGAAAGGAGCTTAGTTTTAATCAAGTCTATTTTAGAATCTCTTTTGGTGTATGGGATGTCCCTGACATGGATCCTAGTAAGGTTTCTTAATACTATTCAAAATTTATGTAGTAGGTTCCTACGGATGAGAATCAAGGATGGAAGAATCTTACCTTGTTGTAGGTGGTATAAAATTACCCTGCCAAAATATTGGGGAGGTTGGGGGCTCAAAATCTTACCCTCATTCACAAAGGCACTGGTAAACAAAGTGGGATGGAGATTTATTTCTATAGAGACTCTATGGATGGTCCTTCAGGAAATATATTTAGCCAAGTTCACTTGAATCATTGTTACAATCTCCTAATAGAGAAAGATCAAATATTTCCATCATATGGAAGTTTGTTCTCGCATCATTCCTAGTCATTAAAGATAGTCTGGCTTGGAAAGTCGATAATGGGGAGAAAGTGAAGATAGGAAAATATCATTGTATTGGGTATGGAGAGAGACATTTCCTTCTAGGCGACTTGATTCACATTTTAAATTATTAGGAAGGAAAAAATTGAATCAAGTGGTAGATCCCCTTAACACCTCAATGTGGGCTCAGGGATGGGTTAGTGTCTAGAATCTTAATTTACCTCTTGAATTTCAGGAGTTGTGGAATAACTATACGTTGGCCCTAAACATTGCACATATGTGTATCAAAGATGAGGAGGTTGATAGCCTTCACTAGGTCCATTCATCGTGGTGGGAATACACCTCGAAAGATGGTTATGTACTTATATGCAATAACAGACAGAATTGGTGTTACATCGTGGTGGAAGAAGATATGGAAGTTAAAAAGTCCTTTGAAAATTCTGTGTCTGCTTGAAAACAAAACACCCGTTTATGATCATCTTCAAAATTGATGTATGCAAGGCCTGGGTTGGTGCATTTTTTGTAAGAACGTAGCATAATCAATAAATCATCTCTTTATTTATTTTTCTTTCACAAAGTAAATTTGGAATGTTATCAAGAATCAAATGGGATATGTCATGAAATGGTCTGGGGCATCTTTTCAGGATGCATGGAAGGTTTAGTGGGAATAGGTAAATCCGAAGCAATATAGGAATATTCCTCCTCTTGTATGTTGAGGCATATGGAACGAAAAAAATAGAGAAATTTTCAAGGACAATTTTGGATCAAATGGCAGCCAAAGTGATAACTAATTTTGAGTTCCTTCCTATTGATGAAGGATCCCATGTACCCTGGCTTATTGTCATTGAGGAAGTGGACAAATCTATCCCCTAGGATTTTTTCGATGGAATTGCTTCTTAGAATGGAAATTGTGGTGGGGGAGGTAGTTATATATGTTCAGGAAAATCACTCTTTTAAAATTCAAAGTGGTCTAGGGAGGTGTATAAACAATTATGCAAAAATTCTCAGCGTAAAACTTCTCCTTTTTGTAGTTAAAAATCAATTCATTTCTTATAGATTTTTGGTGATTCGATGGTCATTGTAAACTAGTTTAATGGTTTGTAGTGATGTCACATTCAAAAATTGATCCTCGTTCTTGAGGAGGTTTTACATCTCAAGGAATATTTTAATCAGATTTCTTGTTGACATATTTACAGGGAGCAGAACAATGACACAGATGCACTCTCTAAGGCAAGTGCTACACAGGTTTTGGGAGTTTGGAATATCTGTGAGTACTTGAATGAAGTCATCATAGAATATTTCCACAAACCTTTTATAGAAGGCATTCAATTGGATATCCTCGGTTTAGTTTTTTCATGATGCATTATGGACTATTTTGGTATATGCAAGATCTTATTGGAGGCACCTCAGCTTATGTCTTTGTGAATCCTTAAAGGTTGTTGTTTTTGTATAAGACCTACGATATTTCAGCAAGTTGTTGTTATGTATTGATGATCTTGGATTTGTCTCTCGATCAACTAGAGAGATATGGTTTTTTGGTTTTAGTGGAATTTATGTATCATGTGTGTCTCACACATACAAAATGTAATTTTATTTTCATTAATAAAATTATAGTTTTTCCCTTAGAAAATACTTAGTAAAGGGACCATATTTGCAATGTGTCAAAATATATATATATATATATATATATATATATATATATATATATATATATATATATATATCCTGTAATAAATTTGGGTGTGTAAATGTATTAGAGTATTTAGAGGATGTTCTCCTATTATTTGAGTTATTGTGTAATACATATTTCTTATTTATCTTAAAATTGTGCTCCATGCTCATATTTGGTATATAAATTGTGTACTCAAGTTTCTATCATATATTAGGTATTTGGTAGTTAACATTTAGCCCCATTGCATATAATTTTCCTCTTAATTAAAGTTTTTACACAATTTTGGAACACCCAAGTAAAATTCAAAACCTATGACATATATTTATTTAATTTTGAAAATGCCTCACACAATTTTTTTTATTACAATACCAGACCCTCATTCTTTGAATCTTTAACAATATCATAGATTGATGTATCTCATTTTGGGTTGTATTTTTTTAGTTGTATTTTGAATTTATATTCTAATTGAAGCATTTGATAAACAATATAATCTAAAGTTTTCTCTCTCATATTCAAATCCTTTTGTTATTTCATTTATTTAATTATTTTATTGTAGCCATTCTCTTTTAAGTTGTATTGAATAATAATTAAAACAAGATATAAATGGATAATAAAAGAAAATGATAATTCATTGATTTAGATTTTATGTTTAATTATGTTTGGTTTTGTTTCTTTTCTAATTATGTTGGATATATTAGAAAAAATGTATCGTTAGCTCAATCATAAAACTGAAATGATCATAAAACCAAATCAAAATACATTTTGCAACTGCTTTCTATTTTTTGTATTTCGAAACTTATGGGAGGAGATGAGGAGTTCCAATACTCATGTATTTTTAGATTGTTCTGATCACATTTTTCTATGACCTAATTTTCAATTCAAAAACTATCAACTAAATGAAATTATTTATAGTTTTCAAAATGCCCGTTTCTTTTAAAAATTGCACATAAAATGCATTAAAGTACCAAGCATTGTCTCACAAACATTTTCATATGATTAATGTTATCACGATCATTTTAAGAATTAACGAAGTGCAAAAAACAAGTTGGTTCACTCAATGCAAAATAAATCTTATGAGTAGAGGCGATATTTGTAGTTATTAAAGTTGATAAGCCCCTCGAAGAATGTAATTGTTGGAAAAATAAGACAACTCTCATTTCACCACCAACTTGTTCCATAGGTTCCCTATCTTCATATCATATCATGCCAACCCCCTTGATAAACATGTGTTTAGTCCCTTTAAGAGTACAAGTGTTATCATATTAATTCCCTTAATGGGAATCATTTAAAGAGTTCTCAAAATATAAGTGTTCAATAATGTACCCAATGAAGATCAAGGTGAATTAAACTAAAGATGCAACACAGAGAGAACTTAGCATGGAAAGAACAAGAGGGATCCTAAGGAACAATGATGAGAAAATTGTATTCACATATCCAAATTTCATTAACAAAGCTTTAAATAATCAAGTGGAAGCCAAACCCTAGTGATGAGATCACAAGGCTTTCATTCCATAAAAATATATGGGGACTCCAAATTCTCACAAACATCCTCAATGGAAAAGTAACAAGTAGCAATTGGTTTATCAAAAGGGTGATTGAATTATTCAAATAGATATCTATAGGAATGAATTGTCATCATTTACCAAACAAAACAACTAGTGTTGACAAATAAAACTAGTAAGTAGAGAAGATATGAAAGTTTTTAACATTGAAATTCCCCTTGGTGATCTAAAGGCTCACGAGATAAATTAATTCTTTTTTATTATACTGACTCCAATTAGTTAATTATATATATAAACCCCTCAACCCACCATCATTTTGTTGGAAATACTAAGAGGGGGGCAAATCAATATTAATTTTCAATTAGTTAATTTTTAGTCTTTAAAACATTAGATTCACATTAACATTAGATTATCATCGCATCAAATAAACAACAAAAAACATCATTCAATAATGCATGACATCAATACAATACACAACATATTTTTAGATGGAAACCATTCTTGGAGAAAAACCATCGAACGCTTCTTAATATTTGTCGTCAATAATTTACATCAATAGGAAGCACCAACTTCCAAATTTCCAGCATCAACTGAAGAAGGCTCCAACCCCCTGGTTTATAGGCTCCAACTTGAAGGATGCTCCAACGCCATGGTTTACCAACTCCAACTAGAAGGATGCTCCAACACTCTAGCATTTCCAATTGTTATTGGAAGGATGTTCCAATGCTCTAGCATTTCCAATTGTTATTGGAATGATGCTCCAACACTCTAGCGTTTCCAATTGTTATTGGAAGGATGCTCCAACGCTCTAGTGTTTCCAATTGTTATTGGAAGGATGCTCCAACAATCTAGCATTTCCAATTGTTACTGGAAGGATGCTCCAACGCTCTAGCCTTGCCAATTGTTATTGGAAGGATGCTCCAACGCCCTGTGTAGGCTCCAACTTTCCCTAGAACAACCATGTCACCCTAAAGTGTTTTCAAGATCAATCCTGAAGGAGAATCCGCTATTCTGCCTTACACCACCCTGCCACCATACTTAGCAATCTACTACTTGTCATAAAGTATCCAACCTTCAGCTCATGACAACAGACAATTTTCAGGTTGGATCCACCTATGCTTGATATCAAAATCAAACAAAAAACTATATATATGTTTCATTGTATCAATGACATCCAGTAACAGTGAATATTTTCTCATTGATAACATCGAGTTATAGCAACATTGTAACATGAAACCCTAGCTCGTCAATTCAACATCATATACTCATTGGTCATTGCCATAAACAAAATTTGCAGGAGGCAGCATATCTCTGATCATAAAAGTTGTGGAACTCTAAAATATTTGTAGCAACAATTCTGCATTCAACTATGACCAACCTTAATAGTATATCAACAATACATTGACCTGCAGAAATACCAGATATATCATGTCAAGATGCTCTCTTCCATACTATAAACAACAACAATACATTATACCACAATGAAACTCTATATGCATCAAACCCTAGCACATCAATGAGAAAACCCTAGCATCTTTGTTTTACTTCTGCTCAAAAGGTCAAGTCCTAACAACATAAATTTTTACAATCGCTCTCCCAAGTTTCATCAACCTGTTAACTCGCATCAAAAATATCTGATTCACACACATATTCAAACCCCTTAGTGGTGTCTTAATGTTGAAGTTGTAACTAGGTTTGGTCTTCATAATGAATATTTATCATTATGATTTTGTAAAAGAGTTAAAAATAATTTATTTGAGTCAAAAGAAAATTATTTTATTTAAAAGAAAATTGGATTTTTAGTTTCTCCAAGTTGACCATGTCGGCCCTCCATTTTTCAAGTCATCCTGCCTAAAAGTCGTGTCATTTCACATGGGAAAACAACTATATATTGGAATTATCACTCCACCATTTTGGGAACTAGCTCACAAATTTTGTGGAAGAATAATTTGGGTATCTGAAGTATAACCTTGTATGCCTATATGAGTTATTTGAGACAATATACTTCTGTGGATACAAGCTACCTAAGGCATTAAATGTGAGCTACCTAGAGTAGGTAATGTGAGCTACCTAAAGATATGAATGCAAACTACTTGAGTGGTGAATGTGCCCTACCTAAGTTTGTGTTATTTATGAGGAATATAAGTTATTTTGAGGCACTATTTCTACTATGATTTTCAAGATATCTAAGGCACCTCTTTCTATGATGATGTGGAATTTCATGAATAGTGTTATGGACATTTAGAGGTATGAATTGGCACTTGGATAATTAGCCTATTGGTCAATTTATCTACAACTTGGATTCTCTTGTTGACTAAGATTCTATACGGAAAGGATTATTGGATTTTCCCCTTGTGGGTTTTTCCTTGGCCACTGGCCTAATATATGTTGTCTATTATCTTTTTGTATATTTTATTTATATAATTGTTTTATGACCTAATTAATGAAGAAACCATTAAATGAAAAAACATATATAAAAAGTCACAAGTAATTATCATGTTTATAAATTCTAGAATGCACTTAAATTTCAACATGGTATCAAAGGTAAGGTCTAAGAGTAGTCTTGGAGAAGTGTTTGAGACCTAGTTTATAAGAGATCGAAGTTTAGAAGTGGGTCAATGGTGAAGAAATTCTACCTATATTAGCATATATATTTTGGGCATAAAAATCATATATAGAATCGGGTTGAAAAGAGATATGAGTTATGCATTGAACCTGTGGTGTGCTAGAAAGCAAAAATTGTGGTATTATAGAGATCTGAGTTATGTACTAAGCCTATGATGTGTTAGAAGGTTGATATTTTGGTATTACAGAGGGATCTGAACCTAGTACAAAGGCTTGCAATATGAACATGTAGTGATTGGTATGATTTGTAATTTGAGCCTATGGTTATTGATGTAACCTGTGATAGGAACCCGTGGTGATTAGATTTGGATAATATTTTGATCAAGTATGAGTTCCTTTTGTGACATTTCAAGTCTAAAATATGTTGTGACAATATAAACCTTTCTATGGAAAGGGGACGAGATCCATGTGGTAATGTCTCTGTGGATAAGACCGAACTCTCTATGGTCGGGGTCAAGTATACTATACTTTGTGAAGAAGGAATTAAATTCTCTGTAACAATATAATTATCTGTAACAATGTGAGTCTTGTTTGTATTAGTATGAGTCTTTATGGTATTTTGAGCCTCTATGAGACAATGAAATTATTGTGTCTTCCTTTCCAATCAAACATCAATTGTATTGAATTTATGATCCTTGTACACTTCTTGTGACTGAAGTTTTGACATTTTTTGCATCTATATTGTTCAAGTTCAAAGACATTAATGAAAAAGTATTGATATTTTGAAATATTCTATGAGACTCTTGGCTATCCTCTCTGATGTAGTGGAAATTAAGCATTGGAGCTGGAATGATAAATAAGGTACTAGGAATAATGAAGTCCATCCCTAAAAGCTAAGTTTTAAGTTCAAGTACAATTTGAAGTATAGTTTGAAGTCCAAATTACTTTTATCATTCAAATACAATCCATGACTATGAGATCTATTCTGAGACCTATATCATATATCTAAAATATTTGGAAGGAGTCTAAAATTTGAGTACCAGTCCTAGCCATGAAACCTTATCTGTCAGACATATAACTAGGAGTCTAATTTCAATCAATGAAATCTAAATTATAGTAGTATCGTTATGAAAATTATTCAAACTACTTCATCTCTAAAGATCCTTTTTTGTTGCACAAGTTTGTGAAGGTTACCATGGTATCATTTTTCTATATATAATAGTAGGGTGAAATACATATCACACAAGCTTACCTAATGTCTCCTTGAATTATACACCATGTATTAAGGAATATACTATTAAATCTCAATTGTGACATGGCTCCTTTAGGATCAATATTGAGAATCTAGGGTCTACAAAACCCTAGCAAGTTGAGAAAAAAAGTTGAAGGGAAGAATCTTATCAAGATACAATCAGTGCATTGGCCTATAAACCATAGAAAATGTTTGAATAAGAAAGGTTTATGGTTTATACCCTAGGTATGATTTCTTTCATTGAATGAATAAGAAACCCTAGCCTATGCATGATAAAGTGGATGATTTTTTCTTATAAGATGGATGCCAGATGGAGCTGACTATGTTGTTGATGTATGTTAAAATTCCATAGATTAAGATGGAGTTGACTTTTCTCAAAAGATAAGTATTTTATAACTTTTCTCTTTGATCAAGACTATTGTTGGGCATGGAATCCCCCCAAGACATGTTTTGGGGCTCAAAGCCCAAGTTTTGACCCGATATTGTTGTAAAGACTCTGTGAATTGCAGGCACAGGGCGCGAAATGTATGATAGAGTCACAGGATTGTCCACCCTAGGTTTGTAATGTATTGTCGGCCTACCCATGGTCCGCGGACCATGGGATTGTATAAATAGAGCAAGGCTCTAAGTGTAATGAAGAGATAGCATAGTAGGGAGAAGAAAGAGTCTAAGTGACTAAGTGTGTCTTTGGGTCATAGAGTAGGAGAAGGCTCTGCAGCTGAGTGCGAAAAAGCCTAGTAGTCCGCAGCTGAGTGCGCGGACCCTTGCAGTTGAGTGCGCAGGGTGGAGTCGAGTCTGTAATTGAAGAAGAAATCAATAAAGAGAAGTTTGGTTACCAATTTGTGTATCTATTCTTGGGTTAATGCATGTTTGATATAATTTGTTAATATACTATTTATTTACTGTGCGCACCAGTATGAATGAATTATGTTGTTAAGTATAACTTAAAGCACACAAGTAGGCTAAAATAATCAACTAACATTGGAATACTAGTAAGGACGTGGGTAATAGCAGTGTTCGGCCTCCGAGTAAGGCTATGCGAAGGCAACATCTCAGGTTGTGAGGTACGGAAATTGCGCGTAGTGATGTGCGCGTAGGGTCGAACCGCGGACCACTTGAACTCATCAGACATCTCCAGGGTGCGGAAACCTGGTTCTAACACCCTCCCATACTACTTCAGGTCTGACCTCGGTCCACGCTCTATGGACTGTTGCCAAAAGGGCTAGTAGTACCGGGATTTGTTTGGCTAAGTCAACTCTAAACCTAGGTCAGGCCCCAATAAGCCAACAAATGGTTCCATTGCCGGGACCGAGATTTGCATAAGATATGTTTGATGTCGTGTCACTGGAATCTGACAAAGAAAGAAATTGAAGAGTGGTTGGACAGAAAGATTCATGAGTTCGCGGCGTAGGAAAATAGGAATCCACGAGTATCGAAGGAAGAGTGGTTAGAGCGCTACTTATATATGGAAATCCATGAAATTTTCTTTGCATCCTTCCCCTCTAAGTTGTACGAGTGGATTGCGAAGCTAGCAGACAGTCAGGGAAGGTGTAGGCTCGACAAACCTATTGTGTGGACTCCAGAGTTGGTACGCAGACTAGAAGAATTGGAAGATAAGATCGTGCGCATTATGGACCATTGGCTCAATCAGATTATAGTAGGGTTTATCACCGAGTTCGCAGCAGATACTTCAGTCAGTTACAGCGAGGTGCAACTACGCTTCCTCAAAGGACCAAGAGGTAAGTACGTTAAATCTTTAAACACTTGGATTAAAATGCTACTGTGTGAAAAAACGCGTTATGCAAATAAATTGATGCTTGGGGCTACACAAAGTGGGAGGATATATAGAAACGAAGGTAGCGAAGAATTAGAGACTAGTCCCTTGATTTCACCTCCACGGGAGAGCGAGGAGGAGCTCGCGAAATTTTCACCAAGTGCGATCAGTCTAATAAGATAGAAAATTCTGCGCATACCACCCCCACCTACACAACCACCAGTTTCACCACCTTCACCCCCATCTTCGCCCACACCACCTCCGCCACCACCACAGTTCAATATGGCGAGCACAATAAAGTTTCTAGTATCCAAAGGAGTAGGGAACGAAGATCCGGACCAATTTTGGTTTGTTGTAAAAGCTGTATGGGAAGCACAAGGAGTCACGAATGACAATATAAAGAAGGCAATGTTGGTGAGAATGTTGTAGGACCGTGCACTAACGTGGTACATTAAGAATTCTAATGACAATCCAAATGCAGGGATCACGGATATCCAAGCTGCGCTAAACAGGGAATTTAGCAAGCCAAAATCAGAGACAGTCAATTATCAGGTTTAAGCAAATCGCTATGCTTCTAGGCGAGACCCCCTAGGAGCTGGATCAGAGACTGAAGGGTATGATTCTGGAAGACAACATGACCTTGACATATGGGCAACACCACACATGGTTTGTAGCATCGCTAACGTTGCATCTAAGGACCGCCTTACCACAACAGAAGCTATCCACTCAGGCCGAGGCCTTGGAGATTGCAATGAGACTACACGAGATCCCAATACAAGATCCTAACCTGGGAGTCCAATAGATCCACGCGCAGTTGAAAAACTTGTGTCTGGAAATGCGGAGTTTGAAGCAAGACAGGACAACTCGCCCAAAGGCGTGAGAGGAGGTATGGTGCATAAAGTGCAAAGGCCAGGGGCATGACAATGACCATTGTCCAGTCTTCGCGAACTACTTGGTGGGAGGAGGGCCAATGCAAATGAGACCAAAGGCACAAGCAAGACCGAGCGCAGTGCCTACATTATGGTCTGTGATTTGTCAGATAGGAGGGAAGCATGCTACAAATAACTGCCACCTATTACAGAAGTATATGCAGATGCCCCAACAGTTGCTCTGTAATTTTTGCAGATCAGTTGACCATGATGAGTGCACCTGTTGTTGGGTGTGGAGCCTGATTATCTTCTATATTCAACGGTTTTAGCCAGATGTATACCCCAGGAAGATTGTGCACCCCTCCATGCGGGGGGGGTGCGGGGGGGGACTTGTCCCCCCCGCAGGGGTTCGGAGGGGCTAATACCGCCCAGCTGGGGGGTCCGGGGGCCAGTGGTCCCTTGGCGGGGGTTCAGGGGGAGCGCCCCCGAAGCTAAAAACAGATGTAAAATTGCCTTGTAAAAGTCTAGTAATTTATAGTCAATCTGGGTCGTTCATTAGGTGGATGATCTTACGATAGAGGTTATATTTAATTTAGGGTTTTTTGCTCTAGAAGGCAACCCCTCACTATATATAAGGGAATTGTATTGCGTCTATGCATATCTGTATTCTGAGTGAGGAAGAGAGAGGAGATTGAGAGCGAAGAGGGTGTTACAACGGATCTATTGTAGGTTGTATCTCTTCAGTTTGCTAGATAATATAATAAAAGAAGGATTGGTTGTTTCTCTGTGGACGTAGCCCAAACTGGGTGAACCACGTATATCTATGTCTCTCTTGTTTTATGCATTTTCTGTGTTTATATTTCTGCAATATTTTATGTGTTCCATTGCTCTGTAATATATAATTTTCTAACAATTGGTATCATAGCTGAAGGTCTATTTGGATGATAAACTAGTAGGAGAGAAGGGTTCTTGGTTCGAGTGGGAGAAATGGCAGAAGATGGTAGGTTTAGGGTCGAAAAATTCGATGGCCAAAACTTCTCACTGTGGAAGATGCAAATGGAAGATTATCTGTATCAGAAAGATCTGTACCTACAATTGGGCGGAAAAACAAAGATGCCGACAGGTATGATAAATGAAGAATGGAATCTTCTCGATAGAAAAGCACTCGAAACAATACGGCTGTGCTTGGCGGCATCGGTAGCATTTAATATTTCAAACAAAATGATAGCGTAGGGTTTAATGTTGGCATTGGCCAAACTATATGAAAAACCCTCGGCCTCAAATAAGGTATTTCTTATGAAGCGTTTATTTAATATGAAGATGTCAAAAGGTGGATATATTTTTGATCATTTAAATGATTTTAATATAGTTACAAGTTAGTTAAATTCTGTAGGGGTAAATTTTGATGATGAAGTTAGGGATCTGTTATTTCTGTGCTCATTGCCAGAAAGTTGAAATGGTTTAGTTATGGCCATTAATAACTCTATCTCTGGATCTAGTACTTTAAAGTTTGATGATTGATCCAGGTGGATGTTGGTGGCCACCCACCTATCCCATCTGGACCCCCACAACTGTCCCTTTCAGTTTTTCAGTTTCCTTAATTATAGCGTAGTTTACTAGTTTTAGCAGTTTTTCGGGTCCTAAACTTCCGGAGCCATTTTGAGGCCCTAAACGACATTTTTTTGGGAAATCTACCGCCAATGATTTGTCTATCAAAAAATCGTCTTTTTCGTCGTATTCCTCGGAGAGATCTTTCCAACGGGCTATCATGCACGTCAAACGAAGATAATACGACCAATTCGCGACCCCGAGAAGTTGATGTACCAACTTACCCAAAAACGGGGGCCACTATTTGGTGTTTCATCTTCTAGGGTTAGGTTTTGGAATGTGAAGGGTTTTCCATTGTTTCTCAACAATAAATAGGCCTTCGAGCCTCGTTGTAACATAGTTGAGAGGCATGTAGCCGCCACATCTCTTCTCAGAGATAATCTACCGTCGCCTTAGCTGGGTTTATCCATTTCTGTTTGTAAGCATATTTCAGTATTTTACAGTAATGAAATGAAGTATTATTTCTGCTGCATATCTGTCTTTATGGTTATCTCTGTATGTTATTGCGTTCCTATTTAAATCCGGATCAATGATGTAGTCGGTGCAATTCTTAGCGAGGAAATGCGACGGAAAAGCTCCGGTGAGACATCAAGTAATGTTTTGACTACAAAAACTAGGGGAAGAAAAATGGAGAGAGGAAAGAGCCCAGGATATCGCAGTAAGTCAAAAAAAGGAAGATCCAAGTCCAAATCGAGGATAGTGTGCTGGAAATGCTAGAAGAAAGGACACCTGAAGAAAGATTGCAAGTCTCGGAAGGGAAAATAAGGAGACGCGCAGCAAGAAAACAACCATGAAGCGAATGTAACAGGTGATGTGTTGCAAGATGCTTTGATTATTTCATTAGAAAATATTATTGATGCCTCAGTGGTAGATTCAGGGGCCTCATTGCATGCCACACCTGATAGGAAACATTTTCATGATTATGTTCAAGGAGATTTTGGACAGGTTCGATTGGGTGATGATAAACCCTGTAAAGTCATTGGGATGGGTACAGTTTTCATAAAACAACAAAATGGAAATTAGTGGCTATTGAAGGAGGTAAGGCATGTTCTAGATCTGAAGAAAAATCTGATTTCAACAGGGCAGTTGGGAGGTGAAGGTTGCATAACTACTTTCACAGATAAAACCTAGAAGGTCACTAAAGTATCCCTGGTAATACTGAAAGGATGAAAGGTTGGTACATTGTATTTATGCAATGGTATTTCTAATTCTGTTAATGCTTTAACCTCTACAGGAGAAGATACAACATTATGGAATCATAGGCTTGGGCACATGAGTGAGAAGGGGATGCAGATTATTCACTCAAGAAATTTGTTGCCAGGTTTGAAGCATGTTGATTTAAAATTCTATGAGAATTGTGTTTATGGGAAATAGAAGAGAGTCAGATTCCTTAGAGTTGGGAAAGAAAAGAAGAGCGAAAAATTAGAGCTTGTGCATACAGATGTATGGGGACCTGCTCAGGTATCATCTCTTGGTGGCTATCCTTATTATGTTACTTTTATTGATGATGCAACTAGAAAAAACTGGATTTATTGTATTCGAAATAAATTTGATGTATTTGATACTTTCAAGAAATGGAAATTTGGTTGAAAATGAGACAGGGAAAAGGTTGAAGTGTCTTAGATCAAATAATGGAGGTGAATATTGTAGTAAAGAGTTTGATAGGTACTGTTCAGAGAATGGAATTTGCAGAGAGAAGACAGTTCCAGGAACACCATAAGAAAATGGTGGGTTAGAAAGGATGAACAGGACAATCATGGAGCGTGCAAGGTGCATGAGATTGCATGCAGGATTGCCTTTACAATTTTGGGAAGATGCTGTAGACACCATTGTTTATCTAATAAACAAAGGGTCTTCAAGTTCCTTGGATGGTGGTATTCCAGAGGAGGCATGGACAGGTAAAAAGGTAAACTACTCATTTTTAAAGACTTTTGGTTGTGAAGCCTTTGTCCACATTAATAAAGAAATAGAACAAAGCTTGAGGCAAAATCAAAGAAATGTACCTTTATTGGATATTGTGTTAATGATTTTGGTTATCGCTTATATGATTATGAAAATCACAAAATCATTAGGAGCAAAGATGTAATATTCAATGAAAATGTATTGTATAAGAATTAGTTGCAAGAAAAGAAACAGGAAAAAGAAAAATGAGAATACACAGTGCTTGACGATATCACAGGAAAAGTGATGGTGCCTAAAAATCATAATGATCAACAGCTAGAACAACAACCACAACAACAACAAGCACCTCAAACACCTGAAAGTGGTGTTAGAAGATCTACCAGGATAAGTAGACCCCCTGGACGATACTCTCCTTCATTATATTATGTATTGTTAACTGATTCTGGTGAATCAGAATGTTATGAAGAAGCAGTGTAGGTAGAAACCAATAAGAAGTGGGAGCAAGCCATGAAAGAAGAGATGGACTCCTTGTTGGCATTATGATACATATGTTGTACTTGATGGCAACCCACTCATCTCATGTAGAGAAAAGTTCACGCACTTTTATGCAGAGAAAAGTTTATTTCATGTAGAGAAAAGTTTATTTCATGTAGAGAAAAAGTTCACGCACTTTCATGTTGGAGAACTTACCTTTGGTCCATGGTAGTTAGTCCTTGGTATTTGAACCTATGAGGAAAAGCGCGTATATGTTGGAGAACTTACCTTTGGTCCATGGTAGTTAGTCCTTGGTATTTGAACCTATGAGGAAAAGCGCGTATATGTTGGAGAACTTACCTTTCGTCCATGGTAGTTAGTCCTTGGTATTTGAACCTATGGTTTTGGACCATGGTACTTCGTCAAAAGTGTTGATCTCACGTACTTTCATGGTTGGTTCATGGTATTAGTCCAACAATTTTTTGATCCTATGGTTTTGGCCCGTGGTATTGTGAAAGGCCTAAGCCTATATAAAGCAAAGGAGATCACTTGGCTAATTCATTCTTGCAAATCGAATATCTTAAGATCTAAAATATTGGGTTATTGTTTTAAAAGTTTGATCTATGAAAGGGAAGTTGAAAGCGAATCTGTGAAGGGTGATCTCTCGAGCGCTGCAGCTACGGAAGTGCGGAGGCGCCACATAAGGCACAGTGCAGAGGCGCCACAGAAGGCGCAGTGCAGAGATGCCACAGAAGGCACAGTGTGGAGACGCCACATAGGCGCAGTGCGGAGGCGCCACAGAAGGCGCAGTGCGGAGATGCCACAGAAGGCGCAGTGCGGAGACGCCACAGAGGCGCCACAGAAGGCGCAGTGCGGAGGCGCCACAGAAGGCGCAGTGCGGAGGCGTCACAGAAGGCGCAGTGCAGAGGCGCCACAGAAGGCACAATGCAGAGGCGCCACAAAAGGCGCAGCGCGGAGACACCACAGAGGCGCCATAGAAGGCGCAGTGAGGAGGCGCCACAGAAGGCGCAGTGCGGAGGCACCACAGAAGGCGCAGTGCGGAGACGTCACAGAGGCGCCACAGAAGGCACAGTGTAGAGGCGCCACAGAAGGCGCAGTGCGGAGGCGCCACAAAAGGCGCAGTGCGGAGGCGCCATAGAAGGCGCAGGTGCGAAGGTAGTACAGATATCCACAGATCTATACCAGTGAAGTTGCGATCCCTGCTTAAAATTTGTTTTAACTGCCTTTGACTATTCTGCAGGGTTTTGGGTGCATAACTGATGTTTGGTTACTGGTATTGAGTTCAGATAACAGCATGATTAATGACTTATCTTTATGTACTAGATCTGGTTGATAACTCTCATAATATCATTGTATATGTATGGATCTAGTGATTGGGTGATTCAGAAGGTTGTTTGATTATGAGCTTCAATGTTGTTGTTGGGTCCAGTATGAAAATTGGATGAAAAGTGGCCTTTCAGATTGTGTGTTGTGCTTCAGTGTATCCAGTCTGAAAATTGATGAAACGTGGTACCTGGAGGAGAAAAGATTGTAGGCCAGCGCCTATGTACTAGTATCTAAGCTAGTACAAAAGCTAAGGGAGATCTTTGGAGCATTGTAGCAGGTAGCAACCTGCGTACTAGTAAATGGATCGGCTAGTACAAGAGCAAAGGGGGTTGTAGCTCCCGTACTGGTATAAGACTACACCAGTACAAATATTGTAAAAGGATTTTCTTATTAAGAAGAAGATTGAGATGACTTGCAGCAGGTGGTTTTTCTCCCGCATTGGGTTTCCACCTTATATCATGGTTTTCATGTGTGTGCCTTATGTGTGATGATCTATTCTCTATTACGGCATCTGTTATCTAATAACATGGTTGATAATGTTCTAATGCACTCATTGAAGATCAATTAACTTAATCATAAGAAGTTGTGGAAGTAGCATATATGAATCTGATTATGGAAATGAAAAAGTTTTATTAATGTGATAATACTGATTCACCCCCCCCCCTCAGTATTATTTCCAACAATTGGTATCAGAGCAGGTCCTTTGATAGAAGCTTGATCGCTTGAAGGAGATCCTTGGAACAATGGGAAAGAAGCTTAAGAAGAAAGCACCTAAGAAAAAGAAGTCATCTCAGAAGAACTATGATAGTGGGAGAATCGATTGGGGATTAGGTATAAGAAGCTCTTCAGATTCAGAATCAGATTCAGAACCATTATCAGGTATGAATATATTATCCTCTGATGTTCCAGCTATCTTTCCTTTTGGAAGAGATGAAAGTGGTAGCGAAACTACTGAATTTGCTCTTATGGGTGAACAAGAAAGATATCAAATAGAGGCAGAATTTAAAAGGCTGACAGACAAAATTAGAGATCAACAAGATCTATTGAACAAAAGGGAATGTGATTTCAAAGAAGAAGCTACCAAACTAAAGGCCCAACTAGAAGAAGGAAACAAGGTAAGAAATCTACTCAAGGTCAAGGAAGACCAATGTCAAAAATTGTAGCATGAAGTGACATCATTAAGAAAAGAAGTCAACGAAAGAAGCACAACCATCAAGAAACTCAAAGATAGATCCAGCTACTATGAAAATCTTGAAGCTACAATCCTCTCACTAAAAGGAGATCTTGAAGAATCAAAGAAGCAGAATATAGATCTACTCCAAGCTATTGCAAAACAAGAAAATGAAGTCACAAGCTTAAAATCTCAACTAGAATGTGCCTTCCGAGTTCGTCAAATGCAACAGGATGTGAATGAAGAACAAGAAAAGGAGATTCTCAAAATAAGGGAACAAATGGAAGAAGGAAGGAAAGCTGAAGAAGATTTGAAAAAGAAATCTCTTGAAAAGGAAGAATAGCTTCAGGTTGAGGTAAATATTTTGAAAGATAAACTAGAAGAAAAGGATAAGCTTTTACGATTTCAAGATAGTTCTAAAGTCTTGGATGATATTCTTAGTAGTCAAAGGTCTCCTGCTATAAAGACTGGTCTTGGTTTCCATGAATCTGTTGAAGGTGAATCTAGTTCACAAGGTGAGGCAAGGAACTCTAAAGAGAAATCTAAAGTGATCAACGAAGAAATGAAAGATCAATCTCATCATCAACCAAGAAAAGAGATTCCTCAAAGAAAATCCTTTACTCCTCCTATGAATAATGTTGAATGTTATGTATGTCATAATCTTGGACATGTTGCAACTAGATGTAGAAGAAGAAGGGTTCAAGACCATTATGCAGGAAGATCATCACATTCAAGGTACTTTTATGGATATTGCTTTGCTTGCAATATGTTTGGTCACAAAGCTGCTGATTGTTACAGGAGGAATATGAAACATGTAAGATGTTATGCATGTAACAAGCTTGGACATATAGCTAAGGAATGCAGGAACAAAGTGTGGGCACCATATCAAAAGGAGAAAATGTCATCATCACGCTTGATTATATGGAGGAAAAAGGAAGTACAGTCAGAAAAAGGTGGCACTGCACAATGTACAGACATACCAAAATCAGAGGGAGCTGAAAGTACAAAACTTCAGTGTCTTGAATCTCATATGCAAACTCCATAAAGGAAAGTTGCATATATACGCGAGTTAGTTACTGCACAGTCGCGTATATGATTGTTTGAAAAAAGGCAGTAGGGACAGATTCAAGAGAAGGATCAGTTTTGCTCTAGTTAATAATAATGATGTGTGGATATGATGGTTAGAAGTGTTTTGGTTCTAACTTGATATTGATGATGTCTTGATACTTCTTATTGATATGCATGATCAGACAGATGGCACAGGTTTAGAGGGAGCATATGGACTTAATGCATTATTGGCATTATGGTTAATAGTCCTTGGTGATGATACTTATATGGATAAATGATTCATCTTGCTATGGTTATGAGTTGTTCACATGGTTCTTGGATCAGATTTATGGTTGATTCTCTAATGATGATTGCATGGGAAGCACTTAGCTTGAATTCACATCTTCTTGATGTTGAGTCACTCATATGCTGTTGTCGTCATATGCATAAGGATCATATATTACAGTTATGATTCCTTTCATTCTTGGCACAAATGGATGAGGATTGTTGGCTGGATACAGGGATGATTATTCAAAGTTGCATTGTCGGAGACATGATGATAATGAGCTATTATCTATATGATGATAGGATTGTTTCATACATATGTTGATTAATGCAGATATTCCCAATTGATGATACTTGATTCATGTAGATCTGGATGGCTATGATGTTTCTCACATAGAATGTGAAATTCTGTTGATGCGGACATACCTTGATGATTCATGCACTAATACAAGTTGCTGGTCTAGTTGCTGTTGACAGATACTATGGAGCAGATCATAAAGTGTTGTTGTTGATGTTCATCTTATTTAGGTGATGCCATATCAAGACTCATGATGTAATAGTGTCATCTCTTCAGGTTATGTAACGACCTATGTTGGTTTCCCCACTATGCCTGGGATGAAGATGTAATGTATTTGGTTTTCATTTTTCTGATATATCCCCACTTGGTTGGGTGATGGATGTATGTATTGAATCTTTTAGGAATGTCATTTGTGATGTAGAACATCCTTTTGCAGACTTTGCTTACAATGAGGGGGAGCCTGAGCATGAACAACACTATATAGCAAAGCAGACATTTCAGCTTGTTCTCAGAAAGAGCATGATCAGATTGGTGCACCATGACATATAAAAAGGGGGAGCTCATTCAGAGATTTCAACAGGTACTCAGGGGGAGCTTATAATGCATTGTTGGCATTATGGAGGACGTACAGAAGGAGATCTTGGATGCTGGTCTGATTATTGCTGCAATACGTCTCTATCTTTTTCATGGTCATGGATTATGGTTCTTCTTTGCAGATCTGGTTTATAGTCAGGGGGAGCATGTTCTTAGGGGGAGCATAACCCTTTGCCCTTGATGTCAAAGGGGGAGAGTGATTGGTTGTTATTGCCATCAAGTCCAAAGTGGGAGATTGTTGGCATTATGATACATATGTTGTACTTGATGGCAACCCACTCATCACATGTAGAGAAAAGTTCACGCACTTATATGCAGAGAAACGTTTATTTCATGTAGAGAAAAGTTCACGCACTTTTATGCAGAGAAAAATTTATTTCATGTAGAGAAAAGTTTATTTCATGTACAGAAAAGTTCACGCACTTTCATGTTGGAGAACTTACCTTTGGTCCATGGTAGTTAGTCCTTGGTATTTGAACCTATGAGGAAAAGCGCGTATATGTTGGAGAACTTACCTTTGGTCCATGGTAGTTAGTCCTTGGTATTTGAACCTATGAGGAAAAGCACGTATATGTTGGAGAACTTACCTTTGGTCCATGGTAGTTAGTCCTTGGTATTTGAACCTATGAGGAAAAGCGCGTATATGTTGGAGAACTTACCTTTGGTCCATGGTAGTTAGTCCTTGGTATTTGAACCTATGGTTTTGGACCATGGTACTTCGTCAAAAGTGTTGATCTCACGTACTTTCATGGTTGGTTCATGGTATTAGTCCAACAGTTTTTTGATCCTATGGTTTTGGCCCGTGGTATTGTGAAAGGCCTAACCTATATAAAGCAAAGGAGATCACTTGGCTAATTCATTCTTGCAAATCGAATATCTTAAGATCTGAAATATTGGGTTATTGTTTTAAAAGTTTGATCTATGAAAGGGAAGTTGAAAGCGAATCTGTGAAGGGTGATCTCTCGAGCGCTGCAGCTGCGGAAGTGCGGAGGCACCACAGAAGGCGCAGTTCGGAGGCGCCACAGAAGGCGCAGTGCAGAGATGCCACAGAAGGCGCAGTGCGGAGACGCCACAAAGGCGCCACAGAAGGCGCAGTGCGGAGGCGCCACAGAAGGCGCAGTGCAGAGACACCACAGAAGGCGCAGTGCGGAGACGCCAAAGAGGTGCCACAGAAGGCGCAGTGCAGAGGCGCCACAGAAGGCGCAGTGCAGAGGCGTCACAGAAGGCGCAGTGCGGAGGCGCCACAGAAGGCGCAGTGCGGAGACGCCACAGAGGCGCCACAGAAGGCGCAGTGCAGAGGCACCACAGAAGGCGCAGTGCGGAGACGCCACAGAGGCGCCACAGAAGGCGCAGTGCAGAGGCGCCACAGAAGGCGCAGTGCGGAGGCGCCACAGAAGGCACAGTGCGGAGGCGCCACAGAAGGCGCAGGTGCGAAGGTAGTATAGATATCCACAGATCTATACCAGTGAAGTTGCGATCCCTGCTTAAAATTTGTTTTAACTACCTTTGACTATTCTGCAGGGTTTTGAGTGCATAACTGATGTTTGGTTAATGGTATTGAGTTCAGATAATAGCATGATTAATGACTTATCTTTATGTACTAGATCTGGTTGATAACTCTCATAATATCATTGTATATGTATGGATCTGGTGATTGGGTGATTTAGAAGGTTGTTTGATTATGAGCTTCAATGTTGTTGTTGGGTCCAGTATGAAAATTGGATGAAAAGTGGCCTTTCAGATTATGTGTTGTGCTTCAGTGTATCCAGTCTGAAAATTGATGAAACGTGGTACCTGGAGGAGAGAAGATTGTAGGCCAGCGCCTATGTACTAGTATCTAAGCTAGTACAAAAGCTAAGGGAGATCTTTGGAGCATTGTAGCAGGTAGCAGCCTGCGTACTAGTAAATGGATCGGCTAGTACAAGAGCAAAGGGGGTTGTAGCTCCCGTACTGGTATAAGACTACACCAGTACAAATATTGTAAAAGGATTTTCTTATTAAGAAGAAGATTGAGATGACTTGCAGCAGGTGGTTTTTCTCCCGCATTGGGTTTCCACCTTATATCATGGTGTTCATCTGTGTGCCTTATGTGTGATGATCTATTCTCTATTACGGCATCTGTTATCTGATAATATGGTTGATAATGTTCTAATGCACTCATTGAAGATCAATTAACTTAATCATAAGAAGTTGTGGAAGTAGCATATATGAATCTGATTATGGAAATGAAAAAGTTTTATTAATGTGATAATACTGATTCAGCCCCCCCTCTCAGTATTATTTCCAACACTCCTTAGCACATAACCATACTTGGGACTTAGTTAGGTTTCTTGCAGGTAAAACAACATTGCAGAATAAATGGGTTTACAAGTTGAAGGAAGAAGATGGAGGTAGAAAAAGGTATAAAGCTAGACTTTTGGTGAAAGGGTTTGCACAGAAAAAGGGTATAGACTTTGATGAGATATTTTCTCCTATTGTGAAAATGACTTCAATCAAAACTATTCTAAGTCTAGTAGATATTGAAGATTTACATCTTGAGTAGTTAGATGTAAAGACAACCTTTCTCGATGGGGATTTGGAGGAAGAGATATATATGCGGCAGACACAAGGATATGGGGTAAAAGGGAAGGAGAAACTAGTGTGCAAGTTGAAGAAGAGCTTGTATGGCTTAAAATAGGCTCCAAGGCAGTGGTATCTAAAATTTGACAGGTTTATGTCTAAACAAGGTTATACTATATGTCACTCTGACCATTATGTTTATCTCAAAAGGCAAAATGATAGCAGCTATATTATATTGTTATTGTATGTAGATGACATGCTTGTTGCAGGTTCTAACATGCAGGAAATAAATGTGCTCAAAAGGAAATTGGAAAAATCATTTGCAATGAAGGATTTGGGGCTGCAAAACAAATCCTTGGTATGAGAATAACTAGAGACAGGAAGAATCACAAATTAACATTGTCTCAAAGTGAGTACATAGAAAAGGTGTTGAAAAGGTTTAATGTGCAAAATGCAAAACCAGTTGGTATACCTTTAGCTATCCATTTCAAATTAAGTAAGGAGGCATGTCCCAAGACTCAGGAAGAAATGGCTCATATGTCTAAAGTTACATATGCATCAGCAGTTAGAAGCTTAATGTATGCAATGGCCTGCACAAGGCCTGATATTGCACATGCAGTGGGAGTTGTAAGCAGGTACATGAACAATCCAGGAAAAGAACATTGGATGGCAGTGAAGTGGATTCTCAGGCATTTGAGAGGTACCACAAATCAAGAATTATGCTTTGGTGGTTCAAACTTTTCTCTATAGGGATATGTTGATTCAGATATGGCAGGTGACAGAGATAACAGGAGGAGCACTATAGGATATATATTTACTATAGGTGGAACATCTGTCAGTTGGGTTTCAAAAATCCAAAGTGTTGTTGCACTTCAACAACAAAAGCAGAGTATGTTGTTGCTACAGAGGCTAGTAAAGAAATGATTTGGTTACAAAGGTTTCTAGATGAATTGGGTAAGAAGCAGGAGTTGGGCAGGTTATACAGTGACAACCAAAGTGCCATACATCTTGCAAAGAACTCTACATTTCATTCCAAGACTAAACATATACAGCTCAAGTACCATTTCATACGGTCAGCATTGGAAGATGGACAGTTGAAGCTGGAAAAGATACACACTAGCCAGAATCCTGCAGATATGCTAACAAAAGCTGTAACTAGGGAGAAACTAAGAATCTTCTCAGTTTCAATTTGTCTTCAAGTACGATGAAGAAGATGAGAAATAGTCAAGTCCAAAGTGGATTCATTGTCTAGCAAATGAAGCAGCGGTGGAGTTGCTATAATCAGTCTCCAAGTGGGAGATTGTTGGGTGTGGAGCCTGATTATCTTCTGTATTCAAAGGTTTCAGCCGGATGTATAACCCAGGAAGATTGTACACCCCTCCATGCGGGGGGGTGTAGGGGGGACTTTTCCCCCGATTGGGGGGTCCGAGGACTAGCAGTCCCTCGGCGAGGGTTCGGGGGCAACGCCCCCAAAGTTAAAAACAAATGTAAAATTGCCTTGTAAAAGTCTAGTAATTTCTAGTCAATCTAGGCCGTTCATTAGGCGGATGATTTGACGGTAGAGGTTATATTTAATTTAGGGTTTTTTCCCTAGAAGGCAACCCCTCACTATATATGAGGGAATTGTATTGCGTCTATGCATATTTTTATTCTGAGTGAGGAAGAGAGAGGAGATTGAGAGTGAAGAGGGTGTTACAACAGATCTATTGTGGGTTGTATCTCTTAAGTTTGCTAGATAATATAATAAAAGAAGGACTAGCTATTTCTCCGTGGACGTAGCCCAAACTGGGTGAACCATGTATATCTGTGTCTCTCTTGTTTTATGTGTTTTCTATGTTTATATTTATGCAATATTTTATGTGTTCCATTGCTCCGTAATATATAATTTTATAACACCTGTAGGAGTTATGAACTAATGATGGATCAGACTCCTACCTACAGCGTTCAGATCGAAACACGAGCCCTCAATAAAAATACAGGGATGGCACACACTAGATTTCAAGGGCGCGGACGAGGTCAAGGTGGAATGGGACCAGGAAAGGGACGCGGACAGCTGATTTGTTACAATTGCGGGGAGCTAGGGCATTATGCCCGCGATTGTACAAATCCGACGAGAGCATCATGTTTATATTGTACCCAGGTTGATCATGAGCAAAGGATTGCCCCACATTGATAGCAAGGTTTCGTGATATAGGAACACTCCAGCCTCTCCCGCCTTAGAACCTGCAAATGATGAGGTCTAAGCTGTGCGAAGAGGACTCGAACATAAACATCGTGCTCCGAAGCGGTACCACGACAGGAGATGACAAGGGCAAGCAACTCGAAGAGAGTGCCTGGGTTCGCAAGGCTCCAAAAAAGGAACCAGAGTTCGATTTGGAGTGCGCAAAGGAGACTTTCATGGAAGCTAAGAAGAGCTTCACGGAGGCCTCCACTTCAAGTAGTAAAGACAAACTAGAACCAAAAATGGACCCAGCAATGCTCACTACCTTTCTGGAGACATGCATGAAGCTGTTGCACGACAAAAAAGTGGTGAAGGGGCTGCAAGAACTCATCACTAGATGCATTGGGTCAGGAGAACCGCATGTAGTCTGGAAGCTCGGGAAGAACACAATGTGAACATGAAGGTAGATGAGATTGACTGTGCAAATCAGAGAATATGAAATGGATCAAGTGATTTTGGATCTAGGATCGGACACAAACGTCCTGCCAAATCAGACATGGGAACACATGGACAGGCTCGCATTGCAATGGTCTCCTATTCAGTTGCAAATGGAGAACTAGCAAAATGTCCTACCGATGGGAAGATTGTAGGGAATAACAGTAGATATTGAAGGTGTGAATGCGCTTGCAAATTTCAAAGTGATAGAGATTGTTGATGAAAGCAAGCCCTATCCTGTGATACTAGGAATATATTAGGCCATTGACATGAATGGAGTGATAAATCTAAAGAAACACAAGATGATTTTAGAGAAAAAGTCACTACGCGTAGTGGTACCTTTAGACCCTGCAGAAGGATCGCGCTACATAGAGCTAGTGTGCGACTGTGGCAGCGATGACGATCTATACTGTATCTACAAGATAACCGCTCAGGAGCAAGACTAGGTGAATCCTACAGAAAATGGCAGGATTTCGTGGGAGAGTGAAAGCTCCTGCACCTCAAATTCGAACGAGGAAATAGAATGATTGCAGAACTGGTTACACAAGGTAACCACTCTCAACTGCAACTTGATGATAAGGTCACTACGCTGCGTGATGACAGAGGTAACAGATCTACCTATGTATGACGGGTTGAACAAAGTGGATGATTTTCTGAACAAATTTGAAAAAGAAGTACTGGAACAGCAATGTTTCCGTGCTTTGAAATGGGCACTACGCGCTATGCCCACAAGATGGTGGGGTACACATCAAAGAAGTTTTGAGAACTAGCGCAAATGTAAAAAGATGATGCTCATGCGGTTTAGAAAGTCTCAGATGCAGATGAAATCCTGGTATGAAGAATGAAATAGCTTGTGTGCCCACCTCTCCAGATGGGTACAGGCGTATGGGACGCAACTTGCACGAACGCACACCGTCCTCACAATAGGAAATGGGACCAACAAGTAGGAACGGGCAAGACGATGGCACGAACGACAAAGTATGATAAGACCAAACACACCGTAGATTATCCACGTGGAAGCCTTTGACAAAGTATGTGAAGTTCTGAACACGGTCCACCAGGTGAGATGCACTGACTGCACGTACCAATAGTTCTATGGGCTTATAGGACCATGTGCAAAACCCTAACCGCGAGGGCACTTCCAACGCTGAAGTATGAAGTTGATGCTGTAATCCCTATGAAGCATGCAAAGCATAGTCCGTGCAGAGAAGTACCTGTAGATACGATGATTCGCGCAGCTCGGAAAGAGGGAATCACACAAACGCAAGAGACAGAACACATGAGACTTGAGGAAGAAATCCAACAGGGAAACCTTAGGCTCCGTGAACTTGAAAAAGAAAGGGTACAGTTAAGAGAGAAAAGCGCTTTGATGGATGCGAAGGTCAAGAAGCTGGAAGACAAGATAAAGGAAGAGTTTCTCGCCAAAAAAACTAGGATGGTAAGGCAAGGTGTGTACGATCATACTGACAAGTTTGAGAACTATCGTCATGAATTGGTTAGTCTGATGCCTTGGCTTGGACCGCATATCGTCAAACATAGTGACCAGGGTAGTGTGTTGCAAATGGTGAAGTGCGTGATGCCAACCACAACAATAGAAGGTGGGGATTCTCTGAGAACCGTGATGGAAGACAAGATGGAGCCCCACACGGGTGGTGCGACCACCTGACTAGCCAAGGGAAGGACAATCTTAGCGCTCCAGGAAGTTGGAAGGGAGCACGAGACTATAAACTACCCTGCCCTGGAGCTGCGCAATGTTGGAGATGCGTGCAGAAGTAGAGAGTCACAAGGTCTGCGACCGTGCACGAGGGACTACGCTGCCATGCAGATTGGCCAGAAAGTGACTGTTGAAGTCACTATTCACGATGGGATGCTCAACTTGAGGACAAATGGAGCAGGCAGCGGACATTTAAGACGTGATTTATGGGAAAGATTTGGGAAAATCTGCTGCCAAGAATGCATTAATGAACCAAAATTTGGGGGAACAGTCGAATTCGAATTGAAAAGGCACTATAAAATGTGAAGGGCTGCCCAGCAAAAAACACTTAGTATTTTGAGAATCGAGCAATCGAGCAGAGACCTGAGCATTATGAGCTGAGCATTGTTTGAGCCCCTGAATTCTCGACTGATAGATCACATCCCAGATACAATGACAACAACTAAGAATGGTTGGGAATAGAAGAGGTAACCACCAGCGAGGTCGTGCATGCCCTAACTATGGAGGATGTTCCAGAAGGTGTTGGGGTTGTGGCAGAGATCCTCAAATCACCGCGTATGCCAAGACCCTAGAAGGATAAGCAAGTAATGGCTCTCGTACGCGTGTCCCCAAGGAACCCGCTGTGCAACAAATTATCAATGGAAGAGAAGGGGAAAGTTGTCACGATAGCCACAAATGAGGAAGAAGAAGATTTGTAGGCCCTTATCATCATAGGGGAAGAAGACAAAGGCATGGAGGAGGATATTCAACCTACACACTCTGTAACAAAATTGTCCGCATATGTCCCCCCGCGAAAAGGGAAGGCCAAAGTGCCCAAGGACCTAAACGAAACCAAGAGTTCACTCCAAACCCCGCTCCTCCCAAACGACATTGTGTTTGAAGGCACACACTTGGTCCATGTGCCAACCATGAAGTTTTAAGATTGGGACCTCACTGACCACGAGAATTTCCCTCACCTAGATACTAGGATCCTCATGAAGCAGAACACCGTGGGGGTGGTGACAACGTTAGAGTGTGGTTGCGCAAAGTGGAAAAGGCTGGGCTACTGAACTTACTATGGGTGGCACATTTCCACCATGCCCCAATAGCCATTTTCATCATGAGGAAGCTACTCTGCCTGGTGCATGATGGGTATCTATGGCTAGAGGAGCCCACCCCATCATGGTTGACCTAATTCATTGCATTTCACGGGTACCATACAAAGGAAAGGACCCCGCAACCAAATCGAAAGGGAAGGGTAGTGATTTGTCCCTCGCGAAGGCCATGAAGACGAAGTACAAGCTGGAGAAGAAGAAGTGAGGCTACGTCATCTCGAGCATCAAGGACAAAGCATTACGCATAGCAACCCAAATCCTGGCAGGCAAAGTTATGCGAAAGTTTCGCGCTGATGAGGTACCTACACTGGTGATCGCACTGGCCGAGCAGTGCGCATAGGGGGTCCAGTTTAACTGGGTTGAATTCCTCTGCGCAAAATTCTTGAAGAATTGTCGCGAAGCCCAGGAGCAGGGTAAAACCTTCCACCATGTGTGGTTGTTGCTATCCATAGTGCTCGTAGCGGGGGAACTGTCGGAGGAAAGTCAATTCTCCACAATTGACAGAGATTTACCAGAGGCCATAAAGTACGCTTCGCTCTGGGCCATGAAGGATGCGAAAAGGATACGCGATAGCAAGATCTTATAAGTGCTCATGGAGATGAGCATCCGGATGTGGATCAACCGAAGCCGTGCTTGTCGCCCACGGTGTACAATAGTCTGCACAATTTTGTAGAATTCAAGGAAGACATGCATAATATATACATCGAGCACGAAAGGATCCAACAAAGCTACCCTTTGTAGCTACTAACGACGCCATTTTCACTGTCTTGAAGGCATGGCCTCCAGAATGGCGCACCCCAGATCTTGTAGAAATCGAAAGGATGGCAGCGCAAAAGAAGAAGGACGATGCCAAGCTACGCGTTGGATGAGAAAGGGCAGAAGGAAATAGCAGTAGCTAAAGTACAGGCAGCGCAGGAAGTGACACAGAAATCCGCAGAGCAAAAAAAGGCCACAGAAGCAGCAGTAGCACATGAAGCAACCACGAAGGCGAGTGAGGGCCAAGCAACACCCTTGCAAGGGAAGTAGGCAAAGGAAGCAAAACCATCAAAAGGAAGCGCAGACCCAGGGACCGCGTCCACACAGTTGAAGCACCCACACACGGCAGAGCGAACAGGACCAAGGAAGAAGGTAAAGGCCTCGTAATTGGCCATTGACCTGATCCCCCTAACCAAGGGTGATTTTCATGGCATCAGAGAGACAGTGCACGATGTCACCAATGAGGCTCTTCAGGATTTTATGCGGGAGCACCAGAATGTGTTGGGGGCCCTCAGAGCGCAGTTGCAGGAGTTACAGGTGCGCCCCCCTCAGGTTGGTACCCTTTCAACCTACCTTGTAGCAAGATCCTCAACAGTAGATCAGATGTTGCACGTATGGATGGAAAACACAATAGTGTTGTCGGAAGGGGCTCTAGTGACATTGAATGAGGCCGATAGATTTTTGGTTAGCATGATGAAAGGCCTTAGCCTTAATTTGGCTGCCCTTCCACGTGAGACACTATATCTATTATAGGATGGGATAATGGCAGAGCTATGCACTAGGGATATCCGCGCGATCCTAGTCCTCAGTGAGAAAAAGATAAACATGGAACAACTCAACTTGCAGCACGACGAATTGGTGTCGCAAAATCAGCAGTTGGTGGAGGTGGTAGGTGATGCTTGCCGCATTGTCCTGGAGCTGGCCATCCCAGCAGATCTACCAATAGAGATGTGGATCCACATACTAGCAACAGGAGTCCGCGAGGCCAGGGAAGAAACGACAAAGGTTCAGCTAGAGCTGAATCTTCAGATCGTCAAGCTACGGTTAAAGGCGCAGCCATCCACTCCCCCGAAAGTCAAAGAACAACGTGCTAGCACTATCAAAACTGGATTGGAGGAAATCAGAGGTGCAGTGTGAGAATGTACCATATAGGGGATGCATACATTAAGCAGATAAGAACCCCAAACAGAGAGGTCTCGAAACAACGGATGTAGCAGATTCAGCAAGCAACAAATCAGTGCGTTGCGGACCTTAGCACATTGCAAGAACAGTTGGAGGGACTTCACACCAAAATCGTTGCATCGACCGAGTGACTTGAGGGCGAGTCACGATGTTTGTGCTGGGGCCTGTTGGGCATGGAATCCCCCCAAGGCATGTTTTGGGGCTCAAATCCCAAGTTTTAACCCGATATTGTTGTAAAGACTCCGTGAATTGCAGGCGCGAAGCATGAAATGTATGATAGAGTCACAAGGTTGTCCGCCCTAGTTTTGTAATGTATTGATGGCCTACCCATGGTCCGCAAACCATGGGATTGTATAAATAGAGTGAGGCTCTAAGTGTAATGAAGAGATAGCGTAGTAGGGAGAAGAAAGAGTCTAAGTGACTAAGTGTGTCTTTGGGTCATAAAGTAGGAGAAGGCTCTGTAGCTGAGTGTGCATAGGCATAGTAGTCCGAAGCTGAGTGCGTGGACCCCTGCAGCTGAGTGCGCAGGGCGGAGTCGAGTCTATAA
This sequence comes from Pinus tabuliformis, assembly GCA_031772625.1. Lineage (NCBI taxonomy): Eukaryota > Viridiplantae > Streptophyta > Pinopsida > Pinales > Pinaceae > Pinus > Pinus tabuliformis. Next base: position 1,696,848,926 of record CM062818.1, read on the forward strand.
CCGAAGAAGAAATCAATAAAGAGAAGTTTTGTTACCAATTTGTGTATCTGTTCTTAGGTTAATGCATGTTTGATATAATTTGTAAATATACTGTTTATTTACTGCGTGCACCTGTATGAATGATTTATGTTGTTAAGTATAACTTAAAGCATGCAAGTAGGCTAAAATAATCAACTAATATTGGAATACTAGTAAGGACTTGGGTAATAGCAGCGTTCGGCCCCCGAGTAGGGCTGCGTGAAGGCAGCATCTCAGGCTACAAGCTACAGAAAGTTCGCGTAGCAACGTGCATGCAAGGTCGAACCGCAGAACACTTGAACTCATTAGACATCTCCAGGGTGCAGAAACATGGTTCTAGCACCCTCCCATACTACTTTGGGTGAGACCTCAGTCTGCACTCCACGGACTGTTGCCGAAAGGGCCAGTAGTACCGAGATTTGTTTGGCTAAATCAAATCTGAACTTGGGTCAAGCCCCAATAAGCCAACAACTGTTGTTATTATCTTTATTTTTTGGTTAGTCTCAAGTCTATCTATCATTTACTTTGTTATAATTTTTCTTCCATGAAATTCTAATGAGGTTGCTGGTACATAGTAGAAGTTGACAAGATTTTTGCAATGATTGGAAGAAGTCAAAGAACGAAGCAAAGAAAGAGGAATTTCCAAAAAATTTACGTGAATAATAGTGTATCAGATGAGCCTCAAGTTCAAAGGCAACATAAAGTTTGAAGTATGCCTTGATTGTTCCAAAGAGAAGTCAAGATCTAACATGAAAAAAATGACAGCATGATAGCAAGATTTGAAAAAAACCTCTTAGAAAGAGTGTTGTGGGGGAAAGTATCCAACTCGGAATGACCCTAACCCACTCTAAGGGTGACAGTTCCTTAGCAACAGCTGAAAGCAAAGCTATCTAAAATTTCTTCTTTATGACATGCAAGAGATAGAAGGAAGAGATCCACTTACCGATGTCTTGCGCAAATGGTCAATCCAATCTCCTTCGTTTGCCGCTTGCTCCCAGATCCAAGTCTTTTCACGGGCCCAGCTACATGAGATCCTGCAAATAAGACAAGAAAAGGAAACTACAAGAGGCATGCATTCATAATCGATTCAAGGATTAGCATAAATCAAAGACGCAAGTAAGACAATACACCATTGAAACACATAAGAATAGAAGAACCTCAAATGCTTTATTAATATATGGAAGTAAGGTTCAGGCGGCGATACAACCATGAGAGGTCCAATCCAGCATCACCTTCCCGACGGAGAGAAATCTCTTCTTCACCTCCCTCAAGCAATCACCCAATGCTCACAACTGTAAACCAACAGCAATTCTTTGCACAAAATTCCGCCCTCCAGATCCCATGGGATGAGATCCTTATATAGAGTTTTGGAGTGAAGATAAGTCAGCTTGATGTGTGACTTGTTGTCCTCTTCAACTCCAGTTGTTCTTCAGTTCTTCACTCGGAGTTTTTGTCTTCCACTTGGAGTTTTAGAAGATCTTAACTCATCATTAGGCGAATCTTATCATCAAGTGTCTTTTTAGAAGCTTCCTGGGCACTGGCACTTTGAGAAAAAGATTCCTCCACATGTCCAAGTATGCCCAACGCAGGTAGCCTTTGTTCTACTTGCTATGCAACGCAGGTAGCCTTTGTTGTACCTGCTATGCAGCGCAGATGCCTAGTGGAGCAGCTGCAATGATCCAAAACTGACCTGTTTTTGAGTGTTTTTCAGTGGAGAACTGATTTGCAGTGCTGTGGTTTGTTGACCTTGTTCCTCTAAGGGTAAGAACAACATGTTTAGGGACTTTGGATCCCTTAGATTATTGACATTTCATGCTCTATGCTGTAAGGCACAAAAATGTCTATAACAGTTGCCCCCTAAAGTATGAGGTCGTTTATCGGGTGAAATGCTTTATTAGGAGGATCCGAAGTTCATTCAATCGCCGGGAGGTGACCTGTAACAAAATACAATACAATACATTATCTTTTCATATTTTCTTTTCATGATCTAGCTGATGCGGGCATTTCCCATGATCAGCTTTATAAATACATTTGCCGTACATAAACAGACGATTGTCTGATAAGAGACGGATAATTCTCTGCTTTTAATTATCATCCTTTTAGTAGGATGCTCATCTGCTGCACATGTCTATGTTTTTATCTCCTGAATATATATCGCAGCCCGGATGGATGAAACTAGATCCGGGGTCTTCAAACTTGTCCGATATTCACTCTAGTACAAGTCGATCCATGTGAGAATTTCTTGAAGTCGAACATGGAAAGACATCGCTTGATTACCAGTCAATAATGTAAACTGTTAACAAGCGCGAGAGGAATCACCGATAATGATGATGACCCTCAAGGTACTGCAGCACAATTCACGTGGCGTGAATATAGGATCTGACGTCGAACACCACGCAAAGTCTCCCGGTCGAAGGTCATTAATGTATACCTATCGCCGGAAGTGAGAAACTTGCCATTGAGGCATGCAAGCTTCAAAGTACTGAGGGGGTGTTCCTAGATCAACTTCTTGGATAATGAGCTGATGTCGACAAGAAGTGATCCGTCAAAGGAGGGCCTTAATGGATCCCACATCAGTGACACGGAACGGAGCTAGTGATGATGGTGAAAACGATCTGTGAAATATGATTCAGGGTGGCGGTCATGGAAGGATGAAAGATGATGTATGGTAGTGGATGGGACCAGGTTGACACTTTCTGAATGACATCTCTTGAACATATAACGACACTGATGTGATGGATCGGTAGCATTAGCCCATGTATGGATGGTATGGCGAGACCATGGTGAAGGGACCGGTGAATGATAATAACCCAACCCGATATTTACGGAGGCCAAAAGTGTCATGTTCAAGAGCGACTTGCTACCATTAAGCTTTGAGGTTCTTCCCAATTTTTCCCCAGTCATTTCTGACCAGTACCTCTTTATTTTTGTCAAGCTTGAGGAGGATAACGTATGCTTGATCTATAACCTGCCCTTCGGGCAAGCCCATCGCTATGTTTTAACGAGCCTAGCGATAGGGAAACTCGTTCTTGTCTAAAGACAAGTTTGTCGCTATCTAATATTTTTAACGAGCCCAGTGACAAAGACAACTCGGTCCTTTTCATTTTTAGAGAGTCTGAAAAGGGTACATAAAGTGGACTCCAGGGGTCCTTTTTCGTCATCTAATCCCTTAAGTCCGAAAAAGTATAAAACAATACAGAAGGGATGAATGTTCGATATCTTTATCGAGCCGAACCAGACAAGTGCTCGATCTTTTTGTGCAATAATCCCTCAGGTCCAAAAAGATTAAAATCTAGAGGAGGGATAGCTCTTCCGGTCCTTTTAACGAGCTGGAAGGCCAAAACTCGGCAAACTTTTCATTTTTTACGAGTCAGTGAAAAGAGCTCAAAGAAGACTCGTATTTTGAGGAACGAGTGATAAACAGGGATAGTAGCAGATTCCAGGTACAGGTTGGAATTTTCCAATCACGGCAGTATTACAAGGATGGCTAAATGGGATCACTCTTCGCAGCTGTTCCTCAAAATAGGTAAACAATCAAGTGGATGTGAATGATCGGCCAAAGGAAAAGTGGAGGTGACGGTGCACAAACACGACCAAGGCTTTTATGGCTAATGAATTTACGGTCTCAAATGGTTATTTACTGGTTCATTTTTCTGAATGAGCTTGAACACTGGGGGGAAGCCTGCTCACATGTGTGTTTATTTTTTAACGAGCATGAACTCTTGCGAAAACTGCTCGGTTTTGCGTTTATTTTTTAACGAGCATGAACTTTGCCAAAACTGCTCGTTTTTACCAGTCATAAAGTAGTAAGGTCTCATGGAAGATTCCTATTTTTTAAAGAGCTTCATCTTCCTGCGCTTTGCCCCATACCCTCTTTTTATGCAAGCTGGGTATCGGCTAATCCTACGAGTTTAACGGGTTAGACCTACAGGTTTAAAGGGAGGACCTAAAAAACTAAAAACAAAATAGCCGCCCGTGCTTGCATTCCAAGAGGTTTGCATGCCCCCAGGTATAAAGTATAATTTCAAGGTTGCCCCTCCTCTCCCCCACTTCTGTTTTTCTTTGGGTGTTCTCATCTACTTGTCGTCTTGTCAGTCCTAATGTTAACGATACTTGTCTTCTCGTTATTTTTAGCGGGTCTTACGCGGTACTTGTCTTCTCGTCAGCCCAGTTTTTAACTGATCTTTGCGACAAGAGAAGAACACTTCTCAATAGACAAAACATTGGTGGGTTTGAGGGAGGCTTACCTCTTTCAGGTTACCCAAAGATTGGTTTTATTTGCTGGCGCAAAGGAAACTCTTTCTTCGGCGATGTCTATCATTAGGATACACAAAGATGGTTACAATTTGTTGCAGCAATAGAATCTCTTTCTTTGGAGGCTGCCCCTACTTATCCTCTAAAACATTTGTTTTAATGGGTGAGGCTTGCCTTTTATCCAAAGATGGTTACTACTTGCTGCCGCAAACGAATCCCCTTCTTTGGCAGAGCCTACTTATTTAGACAAAGGTGAGTAATGGGCCCCCGTCCTCCCACATAACTTTAACAAAAGAATCTTATTCTAGAACAACCCCAATCCCAATTACCCCTTCTGAGAGCCCATCTCTCTCTTTGTCTTCTTGTCCTTCTTCTCCATGAAGATGGCTCAGAGGAAGATTCTCAAAGATGAAGGGGGGGATGGGGTACGGACTAGTCATATTCTCTCGCGGAAATTCTACTTTACACCTAAGGTTTTTTCTACCTCCAGAGCAGACCAGGACGCATGCCCCCTGGGTTCCGGCCTTCCTTTCCCGAATCACTCGCGCTCATCAGGAAGAAGCACCGGAGGTAGAGACCTTTCTTGATCAAATAGACCATTCAGGATAGGTATGTGACTATTTGCGATGCGTGATCCCGGAAATGAAAGTTGGTCTACGAGCTTGACCATTCTTCCTTTGTATGGAAAACACATTATTCGAAAGAGTGAGGAGACTATTGCTTCCATGCAATATATGTAGTCCCGTCCAAGGAGTAGGTTATAATCCAAGGGTCCTTGGACGACCATCAAATTCATCTTGACGGCCTTCCCTTTCAAGGTAATAGGCACATTAGGTAGAATCCCTAATGGTCGACTGGTTCCCCTGTCAAAACCCGAGAGACGCCTTGTCTCGGGCAAAAGCGCCAAGCCACCCAGTGCTTTCCAAGCAATAGAGGACAGGATACTCACAGACGCCCCTTCATCAATGATAGTTCCAGCCATCACCATTTTGTATATTTGGACTATAATTCTAAATGGTATACTGGCTGGTAACCGGGGTCTGCCTAGTTGGTTCCAATCAAAGGACGCAACTAGGTTGCTTGGTGGTGGGACCGAATATACGGCCGGATATGATCCTGACGATGCTCCTTCCTGCGATAAAGGAGTGGGCGCTTTGCCCAGATGCTCATCAGAATCGATGTTGACGAAAAGAATATGGACGGTGTCATCCTTATTCTCTTCGGCGGGGGTGTCAACTGAAGATGAATCCTCAGTGACTGTGGTGTTTGAAGATGAAACTTCTGAAGGGAGAACCGGGTCAACTGCCGTTTCGACCTTTGGACTTTCATCTGGTCCAGATTCAGTAGGTTCACTTTCAGTGACTGACACTTCAGCTGGCCCTCTGAGCAAGACAGCTGTATTTTCGACCAACGAAGGACCTGGCGCGAGTTTTTGATATCCAGGAGGAAGTAGCACCGGTGCCACCGGTTGATCTTCCAAAACTCTCTTTGCCTTGTCTAAAAAGGGACAACGGCGAAGGGTGTGATCGCCTTCACACAGTTCGCAGGGGAATCTCATCCCTCTTCGTCGTCTGCGACCTTCACTTTCGTTGGTCGACGGTAAGCATTCAACCTGGTTGTCAGAGGTTGACGCTTCCGAATCGTGCAAACGAGGGGACCAGTCCCTTAGTATCCGGGGAATACTGGGACAATCACGGTGGAGGTGGTCTCCTCTACATATGACACATGGCGATTTGGGCCCGGTCCGTGCTGTGTGTGGGTTTTCGTTAGATGCCTTTTGCTTGCCCCCAGGCGCCTTTGGCTCCTTCTGCTTCTTTTCTCTCTTCTTTTTCCTTCTTCTTTTCTATGGGAGCTCCGCTTTTGGCGGCTTGACCTTTCGAAGAAGAAGGATCGGAGGAAGGCTCATAAGAAGTGGAAGGCTGGAGAGTAGCTCTAGACTGGTCTAACTGTTGACTCGACTGCTCAGGAACTGTGGTGGTCTGAACTAGAGCGGTTGAGAATAGCCAAATTGGCAGGCCAATTGTCAGTCCTGGAAGCGACAATGTGGCCATGTGGGGCGCACCAACTTCTCCCCAAGAGGAGAAAGGGCTAGGGGTCCCATGCTGTGGAATCCCTTGATTGGTGTGTTCCATGTTCTCAACCTTAAGATCAACGTAGGAATTAGGGGTGATTATGTTTCGTTTAAGATGAATTTTATATGACGACGCTTTTAGACACAACTTGCCTTTTCACTTTTTAAGAGTCGAGAAAAAGCTAAAGATGACTCTAGTCTCCTTCGATGTATTAACGAGCCCGAAGTGACAAATGCTCGGATGGACTTTTTCAGTTATAGAGTTTGAAAAAGGCCAAAAGAAACTACTCTGGAGTTCTAGGCAAGGGTGTGCCAAACCTTTCGCGAAACCACAGAATACGTTTTACGGTACGAGTGGTCGATCTTCGTGAATGCTGTGTTCACTGCATCGCGATCAGTAGGGCGGCCGACACGGCTTCCTATGGATAAAGGCTTTGTTCCTATAGGGGTCCCCCAATATACGCGACGGTACGCGGGGGCACAAGTCCGTATTAGTGCTATCGTCCCTCAGGAGGAATCACCCACCTTCGTAGAGATCAACAGTCACTATGTTTAACGACGCCGGTTCACGTCTCTACCTAGACCTCTACTGTGTTTCGTTATGTTTCAAAGCGTTGTTAGATAAATTCAGTTCTTTTTAGGTTGATCTTGCTTAGCAGTTTGCCTTTACGGATCACCACGTGATGTATGATACAACTCCTAAATGCAGTCTAAGAATGATAAGCAAGCTTTTTCAATTCTTTCAACTTATGAAAACCTTAACTACTGAAGGAAAAGAAAGACATCATCTTTTCAAACAGATCATAGAGCACACACTGATGCACTTTTCCTAAATCGACATGCAAACTGTCAAAATGCACATGCACAATGCAAGTATTTCTTTTCTTCTTCCTTAATGTTGATGTATTACAAAAAGAAAGTTGTTGTATAATTTCGAATTCAATTTCAAGTGAAAGAAAACAAGTTTTTGTCCAACAATCAAAAGAACACCTTAAGATTCACTCGTTTCAACACAAGAAATACTGAAATTCGAACCATATAACGAAAGCAAATGCTCAAGCAGCTATGAACAACAATAAACTAACTCTTAGAATCACAACGACACTTTCTCACAGGTCTAGATTCAAGAGGTCATAGCAAGACTAGTTCACTTTCGCTATGGGAAACTGTGAATGACAGCAAGAAATACAATAAGAACAATCACGGTTTCTTCATACAACTGAGGCAGAATGAAGGCAAAGAGAAGTGGTTTCAGCTGGGTATACAGGTTGACAACAGGCTGCAAAAACAATATTGAAAACTGGGCAACAGACAGTGGGGAATCCCAGTTGCACAAGGCAAAACTGGATCAGCGCAGGTGCTGCACTGTCAATCTGAGATGCAGCGCAGGTAGCCCCTTCGGGACCTGCGTTGCAGTGCAGGTAGCCTTTGTGGCAGCTGCACTGATGAGACAAGTCACGTCTCTCTCAGATTCCGGGTCACAGTTTGCTCAAAAATGAGCGGTTTTTGGCCAAATCAGAGGCTGTCAGTCAAGTATACACTAGAGGATGATTAAAGGAAGATGAACACTATCACAAAGAGCTAAAAAGAGTCCTTGTGGATCTGCTCTTCAAATCATAAACAGGCCCAGCACTGGGCTAGAGTAGCTGCCCTCTACTTTGCATTCGAAGGACTCGCATGCAGTTCGATTTGGTACTCTTTTGTTTAAGAAATGAATAGCAAGAAACACAAGCTACCAACAAGACACGTTCCCCAGCGGAGTCGCCAATCTGTTGTGGGGGAAAGTATCCAACTCGGAATGACCCTAACCCACTCTAAGGGTGACAGTTCCTTAGCAACAGCTGAAAGCAAAGCTATCTAAAATTTCTTCTTTATGACATGCAAGAGATAGAAGGAAGAGATCCACTTACCGATGTCTTGCGCAAATGGTCGATCCAATCTCCTTTGTTTGCCGCTTGCTCCCAGATCCAAGTCTTTTCACGGGCCCAGCTACACGAGATCCTGCAAATAAGACAAGAAAAGGAAACTACAAGAGGCATGCATTCATAATCGATTCAAGGATTAGCATAAATCAAAGACGCAAGTAAGACAATACACCATTGAAACACATGCGAATAGAAGAACCTCAAATGCTTTATTAATATATGGAAGTAAGGTTCAGGCGGCGATACAACCATGAGAGGTCCAATCCAGCATCACCTTCCCGACAGAGAGAAATCTCTTCTTCACCTCCCTCAAGCAATCACCCAATGCTCACAACTGTAAACCAACAGCAATTCTTTGCACAAAATTCCGCCCTCCAGATCCCATGGGATGAGATCCTTATATAGAGTTTTGGAGTGAAGATAAGTCAGCTTGATGTGTGACTTGTTGTCCTCTTCAACTCCAGTTGTTCTTCAGTTCTTCACTCGGAGTTTCTGTCTTCCACTTGGAGTTTTAGAAGCTCTTAACTCATCATTAGGCGAATCTTATCATCAAGTGTCTTTTTAGAAGCTTCCTGGGCACTGGCACTTTGAGAAAAAGATTCCTCCACATGTCCAAGTATGCCCAACGCAGGTAGCCTTTGTTCTACTTGCTATGCAACGCAGGTAGCCTTTGTTGTACCTGCTATGCAGCACAGATGCCTAGTGGAGCAGCTGCAATGATCCAAAACTGACCTGTTTTTGAGTGTTTTTCAGTGGAGAACTGATTTGCAGTGCTGTGGTTTGCTGACCTTGTTCCTCTAAGGGTAAGAACAACATGTTTAGGGACTTTGGATCCCTTAGATTATTGACATTTCATGCTCTATGCTGTAAGGCACAAAAATGTCTATAACAAAGAGGGAGAGGATAATTTCAATATGTTTTCCTTAGTTTTCTCGAGATTTTGAAGAGCATGAAGAAGCCTCATGATCAGGGATGATCATTTAATTTTTCTCTGATAGAGGGAGCAGTCAAAAGACCATGTTTTGACCCTAGAGAAAGTTGACCTTAGATTCTTGTATGATGGATATTAGTGTGAGAGGGAGCATCCAATTTGGGTATCTGCAAAGCATTTGTGATCTAGTGAATGGAACATAATAGTCTATAGTTGGGCCAAGGTGTGTTCCTCAACATGTGTTTCCAACATGGTGTAGTTGGTCATGAATGTTTTGAGGAAGTGTCAATACAAACTTAACTTAGGCTTGTGGAGATTACCTCTCTCATTGAGAGGGAGAGATGATGATATGGGCATTCTCTCTGTGTCATCAGAACCTTGGTTGAAGAGTGTTCTGTTGTTTTCCCTGTGTCATTATGACCTTGGTTGGAGAATGGTTTTAAAGATTGGATAGCATCATGGACTAACATTCTTCATGTGTCATGTACTTTGACCTAATTAGGGAGGTTATCCATGTGTCAAGTCATAGACCTTGGTTGAATAATCGTCTAGTGGAATAAAATTCTTCCTATGTCATTGTATAGTGACCTAATTAGGCTTGTAGTCCTATGTCACTTTGGCTTGATTAGGAAGAATGGTCCCATTGACAGACATTTTCCTTTGTCATTGTATATTGACATGATTAGTGTTGTAGTCCCTATGTCACTTTGACCTGTATAGGAAAATGGTCCAGTAGAGGACATTAATTCTTTGTATGTCAATGTATAATGACCTTATTAGGGAGGTTATCCTATGTAACTTTCAATTTATTCGAGAGAATGTTCCTAGAGGTTGTAGCCTCCCAGCATCATGCTCTGATCTCTTTCTAGAGTGACTTTGTTTTTCCTTACGTCAGGGGTACTGGATGGGTTATAGAAGTTCAGTTAATGTTGGTAATGAGATTGATGATGATGCCTATCATAATATTCATGATCCTTTTTTATAAATTTCGTCAACCCGAGAACATCCTCGTAGTCATTATGAATACCTCCCTGGTTAAGAGGGAGTGTTGAAGTTGTAACTATGTTCAATATTCATAATGAATATTTAGCATTATGATTTTGTAAAAGAGAAAAATAATTTATATTATCTAAAGAAAATTATTTTATTTAAAATAAAATTACATTTTTAGTTCCTCCAAGTTGACCAAGTCAGCCCCCCATTTGTCAAGTCATCCTACCCAAGAGTCATGTCCTTTCACATGGACAAAAATCTATATATTGGAATTATCACTCCACCATTTTGGGAACTAATTTTTAGTTTTTGTTGAAGAATAATTTAGGTATCTGAGGCATAATATTCTATGTCTATACGATATATTTGAGCTAGTATACTTATATGGATACAAGCTACCTAAGGCAGTGAATGTGAGCTAATTGAAGCAAGGAATGTGAGCTACTTGAAGCAGTGCATGCAAGCTACTTGAACAATGAATATGGGATACCTAAGGTTGTGTTATTTCGTAGGAATATAAGTTATTTTGACGCACTATTTCTACTATGATTTTCAAGCTATCTAAGGCACTTCTTTCTTTGATGATGTGGCATTTCATGAATAGTGTTATGCATAGTTGGAGGGTTGACTTCGCATTTGGGTAATTAGTCTGTTGGTCAGTTTATTTATGACATGGATTTCTCTTGTTGACTAAGATTCTATAAGGAAAGGATTGTTGGGTTTTCCCCTTGTGGGTTTTATGTTCGTCGTTGGCCTAATATCCATTGTCTCTTGTCTTTTTGTGGATTGCATTTGTATAATTACTTGATGACCTAATGAATTAAGAAAATAATAAATGGAAAAACATATATAAATAGTCACAAGATTAGAAAATAATTAATAGATACAAAGGATAGGGAGACCCTTGGAATTCACATTCCAAGGTCTCTTTATATTCTTAATTTGTATTTACATATTTACAATATTTTCCCAATCCCTAAGGATTAGGTGTTGACATTCCCCCCCTTAATCTGAAGGGATGTTTGTAAGTCCAAACATGTTTTTGAATCTTTCAAACTTTTCTCTTCCAAGAACTTTGGTGAAGATGTTTATAATCTACTCATTTGTGGAACAATGGTGTAGGCGAATAGTCTTGGCCTCAACATGATGTCAAATCAAATGATACTTTGTATTGATATGCTTGGTTAGATCAAGGAACTTTGGAATCTTGGAAAATTTTATTGCAAAAGTATTTTCAAGTAGAAGAGGAGTAGAATTCAATTGATTCTCTAGCAAATCTTCAATAATTTTCCTAGTCCACACAATTTCCTTGGTCGCTCCTACAGCTGCCACATATTTTGCCTTTTTTGTGGAATCTGTTGTAACTTATTGTTTGTTTGACCTTCAAGAGACAGCTCCTGATCTAAGACTCATAGCATAACCTAGAGTAGATACTCCATTTTATTTGTCTCCATCAAAGTTTGAATCGTAGTATCCAATCAAGTTGAAGTCATCCACCTATGTATACTTGAGTCCAAAATCTTGAATTCCCTTCAAATTCCTTAGAACTCTTTTTGCATTAAACCAATGACCCTCATAAGGTTTTTCCATAAACCTAGGGAGGATTCCAACAGAAAATGAAATGTCTAGTCTAGTAGTATATAGGTAGTTGAGACTGCCTATGAGTTATTTGTGCTTAGTTGCATCCTCAAATTCATTTCCTTCTTTGGATGTGAGCTTTAATTTTTTTTCCATTTGAGTGGTCAAAGGATTGCACTCATCCATGCCAAATTTGTTCAATAAATCTCCAATGTACTTCTTTTGGGAGAAGAATATAAAATTCTAATGTCAGGTCACTTCAATACCCAAATAGTAATGAACATATCCAAATCTATCATCCCAAAACCTTTCCTCAATTATTTCTTTCTATATGCAATATAATTTTCATTGTTCCCTATCATCAATATATCATGTACATACACCAAAGGTAGAGCATTAGTTTTCCAGCTTTATTGAAAAATAAAGTTGCATCATCAAGATCATAGTGTTTGAAATTTAGTTTTAGAATATGCTCATTCAATTTCTCATATCAGGATTATGGTGCTTGTTTGAGGCCATACATGGATTTGATAAGCTTATACACTTTTTTCTCTTATCCCTTCACAACAAATCCTTCTGGTTTAGACATAAAAACATTTTCTTTCATATCTCCATTCAAGAAGGCAATTTTAACATCCATTTGATGGACTTTCCATCCGTTCCAAGTTGCCAAGGAAAAGAGCGTTTGGATGGTAGCCCATTTTGCTACGAGGGAAAATTTTTCCTCATAATTGATTGCTTCTTTATGTCAAAATACTTTTTCCATGAGCCTTAATTTTCACTTATCAAGTGAGCCATCTAATGTGTACTAGTTCTTGAAGACCAACTTGTAACAAATTGGTGTGGTTCCAAATGGAGGCTCCACCAACTTGCTCGTTTCATTCTTTATCAGAAAATCATACTCTTTCTGCATTGTTTCTTTCCATTCATCATGAGAAGCAACTTTTCTAAAGGAATTTGGTTCAAAATCTAGACAAATTTCATTCAAAATCATAAGAAACATCCATATCAATAGATTAATCATAATCATCTTCATCACCTCCATTATGTCTAGTATAACTTCTCATTCTTGTCTTTCCAACCTCATCAAGATGAACACTCTAAAGTGCCTTAATGAGCCATTTTGGAGGAACTTTTTGATATGGCGTAGGTTTTTTTGTTGATTAAGATGGGGTTGAACCAAGATTTAGCCTTCCAATGAATCTCTCAATCACATCATTCAAAATGTCCTTTTGATTATCAATTGGAGCTTCATGAGGGGGGAGGGAGTGATTTAGAAGGAGATTCCATAGATTGATCCATGATAGAAATCCCCCTTAAGATGAAGAATCTCGTTATCAAATTCCTGAAAATATTTTGCATTCCTGAATCTATCCAAACGATCAAGTTGTCGCTCAACAACATTGTCATTCTTGGAATATTCAAGAAAAATTACATATATATATATATAATATAAACTTCTTATTTACTTAATCATAGAGATGATATGCTTTGGATTTATCCAAGTACCCCAAGAAGATACATGTTAAACTTCTTGCACTAAGTTTGTTTCTTTGTTCCTTTGGTATTAAGGCATAATAGACAGAACAAAAAACATTGAGATGCCTCATGGAGTTGCATAAACCATAAACATTAGCTTAACATTTTTGAAAACATCATTAAACAAACCATATTTAATATTGTCATGTTCATTCTTTCAGCTACACCATTTTGTTGAGGATTATAAGACATTGTTGTTTGATGTTGGATCCCACGTTGGCGAAGATAGTTTCAAATTCAATTGAAGTATATTGTTTTCCATTATCAGTACAAGTAGAGCCAATATGATATTGTGTATTGTTTTCTATCCATGCATTAAAGTGTTTGAAAGTTTCAAAAGCTTCATATTTGTTCTTCAATAGATATACCCAACACATTTTGGTGCAGTCATCAATAAAATTCATCTTGTATTTATTTCCATTTGCAGAGGTAATAGGCATAGGGCCACATAAGTAAGAATGAATCAGTTCAATCTTTCTATGTGCTCTAGAAATAGAATCATTAAATGACTATTTGTTGTGTTTTCCTAATATATAAGCAGCACATTGCTTCACTTTCCTAGGAATTGTCTGCCAACCAGTTACACCTTTTTTGTTTAATAAACAAAGATTTTCATAGTTTATATGTCCAAATATATCATGCCATAAGAGACTAGATGGTAACGTACCTTCATCATACTGAGAACTATACTCAAAGTTCTATGCACGAGCAGAGGTTCCTTGCAGCTTCAAGAGTCTTTATTCTTCTATCTTGGTCATGACAAGTGAGTTGTCTAATGTTTTTTACACCTAAATTTTTCCATAAAACATGTGAATGGAGTGTCCTTGTTGGTGGATGTGAACCAAAGACAAAAAGTTTCTCTACAACTATGGAAGGTAGAGAACATCATGCAAAAGAAAGTCAAGGATTCCAGGTAGTTTAAGCCTAATGGTGCCAAGTATGGATGGTTGGAGTTTTGATTTGTTTGCGAAGTATATTGTTCCATCTACATTGTCACTAAAAATTTCAAAGAATTCCTTCCAAAAGGTCATGTGGCAAGTTTCTCCTATATCAAGTAACCGTGCATCTTTCCTAGAAGAAAGTGAAGTATTAAATAAGTCTTTAGTTACTCCAATATTGCAATGTTCCATTATATAATGAGAAAATTCAGGTGCTTTACCTTTCCTTAAATCCAATGAATTTCATTTCTTTATTGTTTGATTCTATCCTAAGAGAGATTTCATGTGGAAGCATCATGTCAATTAATGTCACAATTATACAAGGATGATCAAGTCTTCCTCCTTGGTAATGTTCCCCCCTACCTTTGTTAGTATTCTTTCCACGTCCTCTTCTGCCACCTCTTCCTCTAGAAGAATCGTGTGCCTGATTCTTCTCTTTCTATGCAAGAAACGCAGCTTCTTTAGAAGAGTGAGAAACTATCTTCCTCTTCCCAAAAGATTTCCCTCTTTATTCAAACTTATCCACAAGAGAGTAAAAGATCATTTCTTAACTTTATAAGAAGCTTGTAATGATTCAATGTAACAAGAATATGTGGGTTATAGTGCCTTAATGAAATTTGTGAGAGGAACATCCATTTTAACATCAATGGATTCTACATTGTACATAATAGCTTTGATTTCAGAGGCTTGGGAAAGGGATCATCATATTTCAATTCAATATTGAAGAGTTTGATCATTAATTAGACTACTTCAAGCTTTGAGTATGAGTCGTATAAGTCTTTCAACTTATTTAAAGACTAAAATCATTTGTAAATGATGCAATGTGACAAATCACCTCTTAATTTATCGATGTAGCAATCAAGGCATAGGAATTTCTATTATTATTATCCCATATGGTGAGCTCCTTGTCAGATGTGGGCTTTTCAGGTGGATTCCGAGCTTCTCCTTTCATACTCCTTTCAACAATTCATTGAAAATGAGTGTATGATTTTTCTTTCTGAAACATTCATGATAGAACTACTCCAACTATGGAAAGGAGTGAATGCATCTCTATAAAACTTATGAGTTGGGCCTCAAATAGTCATAATACTGTAATATAATCTTTGATTAACAAATTTAATATTTCTCTACAAATAGTATAGATCCATCATACAAATTTCTCTGCAATTGTCTTCAAAATAACTCAAAACCAATGTTGGCTCTCAACCTCAAGATATATATATATATATATATATATATATATATATATATATATAACACTATATTTGGTTTATGTATACTAACACCAATTTCTCTATTATATAAACAATGGCACTTTTATAAAGAATCTATTTATTCTATAAACATCATGTTTTAATCAAAATGGACACCAAACACACGTTACTCCTTGCACAAACAATGAAACTTAGAATTATATGCACCAGTGCATCAACTAATGTAGATTCACGCTCTTCAATACAATGTATATATATATATATATATATATATATATATATATATATATATATATGCATATATATATATATATATATATATATATATATATATATATATATATATATATATATATATATATATATGAACCGAGAAACGTAATAAAAAAAGAAAAAGAAAAAAACATGTTGGTATTATAGGGTCTGTTGTAACTAAATTTTACCTATGCATTTGATTCTTTTGAAATACATAAGTTTCTTTCAAAAATTTAGCTAAAATTTAATTTATGCATTTCATAATAAGCGAGCAAATCCAAATGTTGCTTTTAGAATTTTAATCAATGCAAAAAAATTGGTGTAAATTATTATTTCATGTAAATAATCCACTGTCTCTGAAGGAGTTAAATGGAAAGCAACCCTCAACGTTCAATATTACGCCCGCCTAGATAAACGATCATCAACCAATTGCGAGACGCCTTGCACTTCCAACGAATAATGGGGGGGTTCGCAAAGTCATTTTCCCTTTACTTCCATTTACTATGTGGCATGCTCCAAATGCATTATGCCCCCCCCCCCGCCAACTTCTTCCGCTCGCTGCCAATTCCTCCACCAATGCTCCCACTAAATTTAGCACTGTGCTACCACCCTTGCTAAAATGGTCATTGCCAAACCTTTTCATCACTTAGAAAATTTATTTGTTAATTATTTGTTAAGCTATTAAATTCTCCTGCCAACATTCCAATTAATAAATATTAATGTGCCAATAATGGTAATTTGAAATAAACCATTGAAACTCATTCCAAATTAATTTTTGCTATTGCTCAATTATTCATCTTTTCATTATTCTTGTCCAAAGAGCTCTGATAGACCAAATAGTGATCACTTGCAGTGATATTCTATGTTAACAACCATCAATTTGACCGCGTAATTTCTTAAGTTATACTCTGTTTTATTAATTTCTTGAAATATCTAATCAAAATTGAAAATCCAAAATATTGTAGAGATTCTAACCCTACCCCCTATCATTAACCTAGACGAACTCCCTTTGATCGATACACAGTACAAAATTACTGAAACCCAATGTGAATTCAATCTCTATGAACTCCATAATTGGGCATATCAAAAATTTGAGGATGTCAGTGATGAATTTTGCTTCTGGGATTCAATGTTGCCCCAATTTTGTTTTCCCCAAACCCATCATTTTCCCGAATTCATCACCTAGTGTGAGAGTCGTTACTTACCAAGCTAAAGAGCCATAGTGGCCAAAAAAAAAAGAAAAATGTTCTCAATAACCCTTAAATACATTTTCAAGCTTTTCATATCAATCCCCAAGGCCCCTTTCATCATTCTTTGACCAATTCCCTCATGGAAATTTACCAGAATCTTACCTTTTAGCAGTGAGCCCAGGTTTCTTTTCTACTTGAAAATTCATAATTTCCTAGAACCAATCCACCATATTCTTCTGCAATTTTTCTAGAGATGTCTAGGCAAGTTATTTCTATGGTTTCTTGTCTTTTAGGGTATCAAACTAATCAGTGGGTAGATGAAGTCATCCTTGGATTTCTGTCAGTATTTTCATCTGGAAAGAAACCCTCAATTCTTTTTAATTTTAGTCAATTTTTATCAGATGTTATTCATGACCAATTCCTAAAATTCAGTGTTGAAGTGCCTTTCAAATATAAATTTGTTTTATTCTATTTATTTTGTATCATCAGTCAAAGAGGTTTAAATTTCTATTACAAAAGCTAGGTTCACATGGTAGATTGAAATTAGTCATCCATTGGACCTCTCTGGTTAGGAAAAATACGGAGGAATATCATTTCAGTTATTTTGTTAATCAGTTTTTGCATATGGAATTATGTCTTTTGAGCAGTTATGTAATTCATAGAGTCTCCACGGAAATCAAAATAATTTTACATTTTAGTAAGTAATCTAAGGTTGGAGACCGGTATCTCTATCAAAATTTTACAGAAATCAAAGTCTATGGTTGTAAAATTCCTCCTTATAAATTGCTAATTTTCTTGCATATGAGGATTTTTTCTTTAGAATTCATTAGGAAGAGGATGAATATGGATGAAATACATTCTGTTTCAAGGAAATAGAAAGGTCAGTTCAAGTTAAAATCACATATTGGTCCATCTTTTTTTAACACTAGAGTAGCAGAGAAGGAAGTGGACAGTCTACTCAAACAAATGAAATTCAAACTAAGCTTCAGTTGGCCTTATGACCCACTGGGAATAATTTCAAATACAAGATCTAAACAAAAGTCAACGCCTTATATTCATATAGAAAAGTTAGAATTTAGCAATTTTCAAATCAAGAGGAATGGGAAGAAAAACCACTGCAAGAAACTGAAGAACATACCTCTACTTAGACAACACTGGAAACTCCAAGATTAAAGGAAAAGGAATTAAAAATATCAAGAGAAAGTGTGTCACCTACAAGTTTAGGACTTAAAGTAGTTGGTTTCAAAGTTTTCAAAAGGAGGAAGTTAATGAATATGGAAGAGGATTCATTAGAAGGCAAAAATTCAGAAGAACATACTACAGTAGTATTATCAGGCAAGCCTGCATTTTCATTTCAACAAACTGAAGAAACAACTCTTGATTCTCCTACTTCTCTTGTTTCTCCATCTGTAGGACAACAAAGTATATTTTCCATATTTAGAGAGATGAAGAAAAAGAATGAGGCATTGAAAACTTCCACCTATACTGAGTTCTGGAAACAATCATCCACCACTCAACACAAGCTCTTATCTACACTAGACCCTGATAGAGGGAAATTTTAGTTGGAATTCCTTGAGCCAAAAGTACCAGTTCCTAAAAGTGCAGATGACTATAAGGCTTCTGTGTTTTCTTTTGATACTAAGAAGATACACCCAATAGATCAGATTAATCTCCACAAACAGGTAGGTGAGATGATTTATTCCTCACTAACAAGTTCAACTATGACAACTTCTAAATTACAAACATCTTTAATAATATTCATTCACAACTCAAGTTAGAAAGAATTTCTTCCTTAGCCAAGGATACCAGAATAGAAGGCTGGAAGATCTGGTGATAAATCTAGGATTGGATCCTAATGATGTCAACAATGTTGAAGAGATAATAAAGAGGAAAAATTTAGATATACAAGCGCTCAGAAAGCAGTTGAAGTTACCTACAACAAAGCATCCACAAACTAAGGAAGTAGGACAAATTGAGAAAGAGAAAGAAAACATGTTGAAGATGATTGTGGAGTAGAACATCCAAATACAAAAAATGGAGGTTGATATGGAAATCTTGTTAAAAGAAAAAGAGCAACAAACAAGTGCAAGGACCTCTATACTATAAATAGAGAGAGTCAACAAGGAAGAAACAAAAATATTATCAAAGGCCATGGGAGATTTATCCCTAAAAAATGTGGAAATAGAAAAGTTGAAAGAAACACTGTAGAGGATGGAAGAGAATAAAATAAAATCAGATAATGCATATATATCTGAAATACAGAAAAATTTCAAGCTAACCAAACAACTTGAAAAGTATGCAAATGAATCACTCACAACACAGACATTATCTGAAGCAAAGGAAAAGATTTGGGTTGATATCAATTCAACCATGTCAGAGCTCTGGACATCTATTGAGATTATCTTTGAACAAGAGGAACTAGTAAGAAAAGAAAAGGCAACCATAACAGAGATTAAAGAAGACTTGGATCATAAACCAGGGGAGGCAACAAAGATCATCAAAGTGCTGAATTCAAAGACCAAGGATGAATTGGAAGACTTAGGAATTGAAGATAGGACTGATACAGTCCTAGAAGTCAGAAAAGTTTTGACTAAAATAAATTTAATGTTACAATTAGAAAATAAATGTCAAAACTTAGAAATGCAGATAAAGAAATTTCACAGGAATTTTTCCATCCTAAAGCAAAAGGGACTTCCACCTCAAAGAGATAGTAGTGGAAAATTAACTCCACTAAAAAATTACCAACATAGATTAAATGACATAGAAGTCGACAAATCAAAATTTGCTAAAGTAAAGGGAATCATAAGTGGTAAGGTTTTTCTAGAAGGTCTAGAATATGATTTATCCATAATGAAATTCATTTATTTATTACTAGATTGGGTTTTGAAAAGTACACAGAGGTGGATGAAGCATACATAAGAGTGGTTAAATTATTAACTCCAGATGATGAAATATGGGACAAGTTACTCAAGCTTATTGAGTAAACTAAATGCAGCATTTCAGGTGCCAGTACAGCGAAATAAGGAGCACAAAGAGCATAAATAGGTTTTCAGGTAGCAGTTACAAAAAACACCCTCAAATAAAGTGTTGATTATGCAAATCAGTTTCAAAAAGTCTATTTTTATATTGTATTTATTTGATATATCCAAATCATTTTGGACAAGATTTTGTTTTGTAAATGTAGGTTTTAACCCCATACATAAATTACCAGCATACAAAATGTAAAACACAGAAAATAAAAAATGTGAGAGAATAACACATAAAACACATATACAATAAGATTTTCCCCTAGATCCCAAAACCGTGACTACCAGCTTGATTTTTCATTATTTTCCTTTCAATGTTATAATACATATTTATACATGCCAAAGCATCCAATAGCATGGACCGAAAACCATCACGTCCAAAAACAATGTGTGAAAATCATGCACAAAACCATAGGTGGGTCCTCCCAACCTAACATAGGGTCCAAAACCAAAATTTTCCGGGGCGCTGCCTTGAACCTCATAAAATGGGGTTACGGGTACACCTCAAACCCCCTAAGAACCCCCCCCCCGCTACACAATCGGCGCAACAAAGGGGGTTCCGCCCCCCCGCTAACCCCCCGGTTAACTATGTGGGTTAGTCGTGGAAAGAATATAACACAACCCAACATTCTCCCACTTGTTGTTTTCTTTCCACAGGGGACCACAAGAGAGCTTTGTCATTTTTCCAGCCCTGAAACGCCCATTGTCTCTCTACACCAAGAGAAATTCTCAGAGCTCACAGATTTTGTCAATGCATCTGCAGTATTCTTCAAAGTGTCCACCTTTACTAGCAACAAATTTTTTTCTTCTATCATATCCCTCACAAAGTGATACTGAACATCAATGTGCTTTGTCTTTGAATGATATGCCAGGTTCTTTGCCAAGAAAATTGCACTTTGGCTGTCATAGTCTATCCTTATAGCTTCCTGTACTAACCCCATACTTGAACACAATCTCTGCAACCAAACTACTTCCTTGCTTGCATGAGTGGCTACCATGTATTCTGCCTATATAGTTGATTGTGCCACTACATATTGTTTCTTACTCATCCAACTGACTGCACCACCAAATAGGTTAAACACATACCCACTTGTAGATCTTCTCTCATCCAGATCTCCAGCCCAGTCTGCATCAACAAATCCATGAATATCCAACACTTTGTCCAATCTTTGTCTTCCTTGGTAGCACAAACCATAATCACTAGTGCCACGCAAATACTTGAAAACCCGCTTCACTATTGTCCAATGCTCCTTTCCTAGTTTTGACATAAACCTGCTCAATACTCCCACTACATGTGCAATGTCTAGCCTAGTACAGACCATTGCATACATCAAGCTGCCAATTGCACTTGCATATGGAACACGGGACATGTCCTCTTCCTCTTCTTGTGTCTTGGGACACTGTTCAGCAGATAACCTCACACCTACAGGAACAGGAACCTTTACCGGTTTACTATCCTTCATATTAAACCTCTGCAGTATTATCTCGACATACTTCCTCTGGTTTAACCAGAGATTCCTCTTTTCCCGATCCCTTTTAATTTCCATGCCCAAAATATAGTTTGCAGCACCAAGGTCTTTCATGTCGAATTTGGAGGACAATTGGGTCTTCAAATCTTGGATAATTTCTTTGTCATTTCCAATCAACAACATATCATTCACATACAAGACCAGATAAATAAAATGGTCATCAATTAATTTAAAATGCACACAGTGATATGCTTTGCTTCTGGTGAAGCCAAGTCCCCGTATCAATGTATCAAATTTCTGATACCACATCCTTGGTGACTGTTTTAACCCATACAGAGACTTCTTTAACTTGCATACTAGTTCTTTCTTACCCTTCACCGCAAAGCCTTCAGGTTGCTTCATGTATGTTTCCTCTTCCAGATCCTCGTGAAGAAATGTTGTCTTCACATCCATCTGTTTTACCTCAAAATCAAAAGCAGCATCAACAGATAAAAGTAATCTAATAAAAATTACCTTGGCAACCAAAGAAAAAATATCACCAAAATCAATTCCCGACACCTGGTAATAACCTTTTGCTACCAACCGAGATTTGTATTTCTCCACCTTTCCTTCTGCATTTGTCTTCTTCTTGAACACCCATTTGCTGCCAATGGGTTTCCTTCCAGCCAGCAACTCCACCAGATCCCAAGCCTCGTTTTTGTGCAAAGATGCCATTTCATCAACCATGGACTCTTTCCAGAGTTTTCATCCTTTGAATCTACTGCTTCCTTCATAGTTTTGGGATCATTTTCAGTAATAGATAAAGCAAAATTTGAACAGAAAGTAGATGGACTATACCTTTCTGGCTGCCTTCTTTCACGAACTGATCTTCTCACACCCGGAGTTTGTGGCTCTTCATCTTCTGATTCCTCCTCTGTTGTAGAGTCTGATTCTTCCTCCCTAAGCTCAAACTCTATCTTCTCAGGTTCCTTTGGTTGGACTTCATGTTTAATAACATCTTTTACCTCTCTGAACACCACAACTCGGCTATACACAACCTTCCGTGTGACTGGGTTCCAAAGCTTATAACCCTTTAAACCATCCTTATACCCAATAAAGATGCACTTTTTAGATTTACTATCCAACTTGGTTCGTTTCTCCTTTGGAACATGTACATATGCATCACATCCAAATACCCTCAGATGTGAAAGAGAGGGTTTCTTACCAATCCATACCTCTTGTGGAGTCTTATCCTCCAACGTTGATGAAGATGACCTGTTGACCAGGTAACATGCAATATCCACTGCCTTCACCCAGAGTTCCTATCCTAATCCGACACCACTAAGCATGCTTCTTACCCTTTCCATCAACGTCTTATTCATTCTTTCTGCAACTCCATTTTGTTGAGGTGTATATGGAGTAGTCTTCTATCGTGCTATACCACACTTCTTACAGAATTCTTCAAATTCCTTGCTGCAAAAATCTTCACCATTATCTGTCCTCAGCACCTTTATCTTCTTCTCTGTTTGATTTTCCACTAGAGCCTTAAATTCTTTAAACCTGTCAAAGGCTTTAGATTTCTTCTTAAGGAAATATATCCATGTATTCCTTGAGAAGTCATCTATAAATGATACATAGTACACAAACTTACCCAGTGATGGAACCTTCACAAGTATAAACACATCATTGTGCACAAGTTCTAATATCTGTTTTGCCCTCTTACTACCAGATGGAAACTCACCCGATTATGCTTCCCATATACACAATTTTCACAGAAATCAAAATCTAGAGAGCTATTACTCATACCTTCTACCATACCTTTACCATGAAGTATTCGAAGGCCCTTCACTCCAATGTGTCTAAGCCTTTGATGTCACAACATGGTCGTCTCTCCAGAGACCACTAGATTTTCAGCTCCACTTTCAGGAACCACATAACTGTTGCACCCATCAACAATAGTACTACCTTGCAGCTTGTATAGAGTTCCGATCCGAACTCCCCACATCAATACATGTGCTCCCCGAACCATCTTGTAGGTATCTTTCTCGAACACTATCTTTACACCTGCATCATCAACTTACTTACAAACATCATATTTCTAGCCAATGCAGGAATATGTAGAACACCCGGAAGTGTTCTAACCCTTCCACCTTGCAACTTCAACTTTAATTTTCTGCAACCAACAATTCTAGCCTTCCTATCATCCCCCAAGAAGACATCACCACCATCATATTTCTTATACTCGCAGAACCACTCTCTATGGGGAGTGAAGTGAAAGGATGCACCTGAGTCAATCAACCATGCCTCATGATCTACATGTGTACTTGAAGAAGCCAAGTACACATCCCCACCTTCATCTGAGGTAGTTTTCACCTCTATAGAAGGAGCATCATCATATCCCTTTCCTTTATCAAGAGCTTTAGATTTACAGTCCCTTTTGTAGTGCCCTTCCTTTCCTCATTTCCAGCACACCACCTTTATAGGTTTTCCTGGAGATTTAGATCTCCCTCTAGATTTAGATCTCCCACTCGATGACTTATTTTTGTTTCTGTTCTAGGACCGTCCTTGTACAGATAAGGCATCACCATTCTGGCTCTCCATATTTTTTCGTCTCATCTCCTCCGTCAGCAAGGCTGAGACTATTTCATCAAATTGCAAGGAAGTTGCATTGCTACCTATTGCAATAACCAGACTATCCCATAAATCTGGTAGAGAACACAACAAACCTGATGCACTTATCTTCATCTAAAATTTTAATATCAACAGATGCTAACTAACTTACCACAGTATTAAATGCGTTCATATGCTCTGTTACCGAGTCTCCATATTTCATCCTCAGGTTATATAGCTTTTTCCGCAAGAGAAGTTTATTCACCAAACACTTAGATTGGTACAAAGTCCCTAACTTGTCCCACAAAGCCTTCGTCGTAGCTTCCCCTAATACATTCAGCAATATTGAATCTGAGACACACAATCATATTGTGCTCTTTGCCTTCTGATCCAACTTCTTCCATTCTTCATCAGACACTCCCGTTGGTTTAGTACCCGAATCTACCGTGATCCACTGATCTTTATCTACCAACAGATCCTCCATATTGAGTTTCCACAACTCAAAACTTTAACCATTAAATTTCTCGATCTCTATCTTTCCACTGCTCGCCATGTTCCTTCACCACTAGAATCGATCTTGCAGATATCACACTGAACAGGGTCTACCACAGGCTCGAGCAAAACCCCTCAGAAACAAAGGCATCCCCTTGAAGCCAAAACTACTCTGATACCAAATGTAGGTTTTAACCCCGTACAGAAATTACCTACATACTAATTCTAAAACACAGAAAATAAACAATGGGAGAGAATAACACATGAAACACATATACACAGAGGTTTTCCCCTGGATCCCAAAACCGGGACTATTAGCTTGATTTTTAATTATTTTCCTTTCAATGTTATAATACATATTTATACATGTCGAAGCATCCAATACAATGGACCGAAAACCATTGCATCCAATACCATGGACCGAAAACCATTGCGTCCAAAAAACATGTGCAACAATCATGCACAAAACCATAGTTGGGTCCGCCCAACCTAACATAGGGTCCAAAACCAAAATTTTCCATGGCACTGCCCCGGACCCCATAAAGTGGGGTTACGGGTACACCTCAAACCCCATGTGACCCCCCCCCCGCTACATAATCGGCGCAACAAAGGGGGGCTCCGCCCACCCTCTAACCCCCTGGTTAACTACGTGGGCTAGTCGTGGAAAGAATATAACACAACCCAACAGTAAAGGATTGTATTATATTAGATATTTTTGAATTACAATCTATAAATATTTTGTAATTCAAAGTAATAAGGGTTGAACACTTGTGATAATCTAGATACATTATTGTACTCTTTTGAAAACTTTTGAAGATAATCAAAGGATTATGACTTCAGCCTTAATGGAATATGTGTTCATGTGATTTTTTTTGGTTATTCATATTTGTTTTTCTGATCATATATTCAAGGGAAAATAGATTTAGGGTAAGGCTAAGTTAAGTTTTAACTTCCCTAAGGGCCCATTGCAAAGTTATCATCTTTAAGGAGATTAGCTAATTGAACAATTTGTTTGAATTAGTTCCTATGCACCTTTAAATTGTTTCCTTTTGTCATCTCTTGAATATATATTTTTTTGTTTGTATAATTCTTTTGCATGCATCTACTATATCTGGTGAATTAAGTATTCAGTATGAATGTTTTATTTTCATATATCTTCTCCCTTTTCCACTTTCAAAATCAATTCAAATATTATATGATGTTATGAATGAAAATCAACACTTTGAATTTCTCAGGAGTTTTTGGATTATACAAGTGTTAATGGTTTAATGCATTTGTCATCCAATTCAATTAAAACCCTTACATAGATGTTTTGGCACAATTCCCAAGCCTAGAACTGTCTACAAAGATACAATAGGGTTTTTAATTTTAATATATGTATTGAGACTCTCTCTCTCTCTCTCTCTCTCTCTCTATATATATATATATATATATATACATATATATATATATAGAGAGAGAGAGAGAGAGGTTTCAATACATATATTAAGTGTAAAGACCCTATAATATCAACATGTTTTTTTTTCATTCTCTTATTGCATTCGACGGTTTAAATATCTGAAATGTGTTTCCTAACAATAAATTATATAGAGATAGACATTTATGACTTATCGATAAATGTCTACTATAATTGTATAGGTCACAATTTGCATCAATTCTAATTTAACAATGAGAAAATTTTGTTGAATATTAAATTGAGAATTATTTCCAGAAGGTCTTCATTATTTTTATAATGGATTTTGACCCTTTTATTCTTGTATAGAATTTTTAATCTTGAGTACTAACCTTACATAAGTTCCCATTTCACACACTCGTATATATATATATATATATATATATATATATATATATATATATATATATATATATATATATATATATATAGATAGATATATATAGATATATAGCATGCCCTAATGTTTCACTTTTTCTATGTAATAATTCTTAATCTAAACCTTATTATGCATATATTTTAATAAGGGACTTTTCTTGTAAAATGGTAAACCTATACTCATTCATGTAATTGTTTCATCATTCAATTTATAATCCAAAGTTCCTATTTTCTTTGTGAAAATATTAAACCCTAGTCCATTGCACAATGTTATATATTCGTATAGAAGTTATTATCATGTTCCCGTATTTGTAGCATTTCCATCATACACAAATTATCCCTATATTAATAACCTTCTAATGGTTTACCATCACAACCATTATATTTGTTTTCTCCTTGTTTTGAATCTCTCTCTCTCTCTCTCTCTCTCTCTCTCTCTCTCTCTCTCTTTGTGATCAGGTGCTCAAAATTAGGCTCAAAACTCAAAGTGGAAGAATCTCGATAAACTTAGCTTCAGATCGAAGTGCTCGTCATCCTGATTCCAATAGTGTGAACGACACTTGAATCTAAGCTCATATGAAGAAGTTAGAGCAAGTCAAAGTTTAGGTTTGACTTGGACAGATGGTAGGAGAAGATGACGTGGCAGGACTCTTCAGCGAATGGGGAAGCGCCAAGTGGCAGGCTGCCATTGGCCCCACATTTCACAAATCGCATATCGCAGGCAGGTCGACATTAAAGAATCAGCCCCGAGCGTACCAGGTTGTGATGTGATAATCGTAATCATAGATCAAACAATGCAGAGTCCTGTATATATGTTACCCCTAACTCCACCGATCGTGATTTGCAGTGGATCTTGGATGCGATAATATTATGGGTTTCAGTTGATAGTTCCATCGGGTCTGTCGTTTATCACAATCACATATCGTCCATGTCGCGTACATAACCCATAAGATCCGCCGGTTATCGCTGATTGCGATTTGCGATGGAATTATCGGTGATGATAGTTTATGGTTGCCGTCGGGTGAAATTTTCACCCAGTTAGTGCTTTTTGGAGCGAAATTATAGGATCATGCTGGAAATGGTGCAATTTTTGGAGCAAATATTAGGAAAACTAGGAGAGGTCATAACTTCTTTAGTTTTCCACCAAATTAATTGCAAAAAGATGCTAGGTAGACATTTTTGGACATTATGGAATCATTGGAGCAGGTTTCAGAAGCATTTAAGCAATGTAAACACATATTTTTACACTTTTGAGCATAATAGAAAGGCCTAAGCCATTGGAAACTAGACCAAGGAGACATACCCTAGGAGGGGTAAACTCTTTTATCATGTTCCTGTTGTAATGTTTTTTTGATGATGTTTTGTAAATGTTTATGCTGCTTTTCAGTCTCTTATTTATGTTAAATTTCTCATAAAATTAACATAAAAAACTCATCATTTCACTTGCAAAAAATCATGAATCCTTAAGAACAATGAAAGAATTTTGTTTCTAATCTGAGAAGGATATTAACACAACAATCTAATATTCTAAATCAGATCATTTTTGGTATTAGAGCTCTAGGTTTGCTTTATGAAAGAAGGATTTAACTGTTTTCAAGTTTATGTCATGCTTACAAGGTTAAGACTCAAAAGAGGAGAAGGGAAGCTGGTTGGAAGCCCTAAAGTTGGGTCAAAGGGAAGGAGAGAAAGGTTACCACAATCTCCAACACCATTTCAGCCTCAAGTTGCACTTGAGACTCTAGAGATTATGTATCATGAAGGAGAACCTACAAAAACATGATAGAAGATGAGAAGACCTTCAGAAAGTATTTCTTTGATATGACAGAGATGGTAAAGGTCCTCTATCAAGAGAGGAATACCAAGTTGCAAGGGGAAATTTCCAAACCTCCCAAAGGAGAAGGCTCTTCAGGAGGAGGTAATGGAAATGGAGACAAACCTCCACCCTCTCCACCATCTTCTTCATATTATTCATATTCTTCTTCACAAGCATATTCACCCTCTTCCAATAACACAACCCTTACTCATACTCATCATCATACTTCAAAAGGAACTGGTAAATCACCTTTTTTAAAACTTGATGTTAAATTTGAGTTACCCATGTATAATGGTGAAATGAATGCATATAAGCTTGATAATTGGATTCTTCAATTGGAGGTCTATTGCAGGATTCAAAACCTTCAAGAGGATGACATAAAGATTCAATTAGATTCCTTGAGAATTGATGGTACAACACTAGTATGGTGGGAATCAAAGACCCAAGAGGAGATTAAAAAACACGGTAAGATCTTAATTTATTGGAATGATTTCATTGCTGCAATCAAAAGGAAATTCTACCCTCTAGCTTATATGCAGAAAGCCATCATGTATTTTAGACAACTTAAAGGTCAAAATGTGCAAGATTACAAACCCAAGAATTCAGAAAAAAGGTCTTTGATGTTAGGTGTAGATTTGCAATCACAGGACACATTACTAAAGTACATAGGGGGTTTACACAGTTATGTTAGGCATACTATCTTAATATTTAATCCCAATAATCTAGATGGTGTGTGTGTGCAAGCCACTCATCTTGAGGCAAGAGGGAAAAACACTTCAGTATAAGGTAGTAAAAATCCAATTAAGAGTAAAGGAAAGGAAAAGGCTTTCGAAGGGAAGGCAAAGAAAAATGTGTCTATCAAAAAAGGAGAGAAAGTTACATGCAAGCATTGTTCCAGGGAGTGTCACAATGAAGCATTGTTGGAAGCTTCATCCTGAAATGAGACCAAAGAGAAATAAAAACAAGGGAAAAGAAAAGACAACTGCAACCACTCAACAAGATTTGGGATCCAATTCAGGTGATGAAACTAAAATAAAATCCATGGGGTTAAAAGGAAAAGAATCCATTGCTAGCACTATTTCTTCAAACTTATAAAATGGAACTCTAAATGAAAAGAGGAGAATAGAACTTTTTCACATAAGGGTGATCTCAAAACACAACAAGATTGATATGCTTTTCGATAGTGGCTCTCAAGCCAATCTTATCTCTGAAAACATTGTAAAAAGTTTAAACTTGGAAACCGTTCCACATCATGAACCATATCCACTTGGATGGGTGTGTGACAATGCGCAATTTCAGGTTACTAGAAATTGTAAACTAAAATTCGCCATTACTGCAAATTTCATAGATGAAGTGGAGCTTGAAGTTGTGTCGCTAGACATTTGTGTCATAGTTTTGTGCAGCCCGTACCTTTATGAAAGAAAAGTTATCTTCCATAGACATGAAAACAAATATCATTTATTCAAAGATAGAGTAGAATATATTGTGAGAGCTCATAGCAAGAAAATAAATATTTCGCTTGTTAATGCAGGGAAGATGAAAACACTAGTGAATTCGAGCAAGAATTATGTGCTTCTAATGATCAAACCTAAGAATGATGTTGATAATGAAGCTTCTAAATGTTGTGATTCAAATTTGAAATCTAAATTGGTTGACGTAGTCAACCAATATGATGAGATGTTTCAGGAACCAAACGGATTACCTCCCAAGTGTTATAGACATTTTTGTGCCTTACAACATTGAGCATGAAATGTCCATAATCTAAGGGATCCAAAGTCCCTAAACATGTTGTTCCTACCCCTAGAGGAACAAGGCTAACAAACCACAACAATTCACAAAAGTTCTCCACCAGAAACTGCTAAAAAACAAGTCAATTCAGGATCATTTCAGTGGCTCCACTAGCTGTCTGCGCTGAATGTCAAAGCCAACACTAGCTACCTGCGCTGAATGTCAAAGCCAACACTGGCTACCTACGCTGAGCGAGAGTTGACATGTGGCAAGTTCATTCCAAGAGGTGTCAAGACCCAGGAAGCTTCCAAAATCTTCCTCAATGACACTTGCCTCAGGGAATTCGACTGGTGATGAGTAAGAGGTTCCAAATCTCCAAGTGGAAGCAAGAACCTCCAAGTGGAATCAAGAACTGACAGAGGGAGAGGACACTAGTCAGATCTCAAGCTGACTCATCCTCTCTCCAAACATCTATATATGGATCTCTCCTCCATGAGATCTAGAGGCTGGAATTTTGTTATTGCAAAGAATTGCTGTTGGTTTGAGATTGGAATCATTGGGTGCTTAATGCTTTGAAGGGGGTGAAGATAGGAATTCCATTTGCTGGGAAGGAGATGCTGGATTGGAGCCCTCTGGGTTGTCTCTCTTCCTGAACCTTGTTATTCATCAATAAATCTATCTTGTTTTCTCCTATATACTGATGTATCTTTGATGTATGATTGCATTAGTATGTTTAGTTTATTTCTAATCCTGAACTAGTTATGAATATGAATCCATGTCTTGTGTAGTGTTCTCTTCTTGTGATCTTGCAAAAACCTCTTGAAGCTGGGCGAGCAGGAAGACAAGTAGCCGGGAACTCTCCAAGAGAAGAGGAATCGGATCGAAGGACAAACGGAAGACACCGGTTAGTCCATCTATCTCTCTTCATTCTTAATTCATAAAGGAAGAATACTAGAATAGCTGTCTCTGTTTGTTGCTAAGGCACTGTCACACCTTAGGTGGAT
Organism: Pinus tabuliformis; assembly: GCA_031772625.1. Classification (NCBI taxonomy): domain Eukaryota; kingdom Viridiplantae; phylum Streptophyta; class Pinopsida; order Pinales; family Pinaceae; genus Pinus; species Pinus tabuliformis. The sequence continues at coordinate 1,696,879,784 of CM062818.1, forward strand.
AGGATCGTCCTGCATAGGCATTTTTCCCCACAACAAATTGGCAACTCCACTGGGGAGATCTGTTTAGTCATTTTATTTGTGTTTCTATCATTGTTTGTTTCATAGACTCGACAACAACAATCGAACTGCATCTCCTATTCCCAGAATCAAAGTAGACAGTTGTTGCTTTGATCCAATCATTGGACTTGTCTATGATCTGAACAATGGACTCACAAATGATTTGATGATCCTTTGTGATAGATCTTAGTACCCCTCAAAGTATCCCTTTGATTGTACCTTGCTTGTTGCTTTGATTTGGCTTGAAACTGTAGATTAAATAGCAATCTGTGACCTAGAACCCAGTGAGAAACTCTCGTTTCTCCTTCAGCGCGACCCCTGTGAAGAGGTTATGCATTTCAACGCAGGTCCCCTGAAGGCTACCTGCGCTGAATGTCAAAACCCCTGTGTTGAGGTTGTGCTAAACCAATTAGGCCTTGTGCAGCTGGGGTTATCTGCTCTGTTTTTCCTTGTTTTGATCTCTGATTTTTGTAGCCTGTAACCAGCATAGGTACCCGTCTGATAACTCCTTATCTCTGCTTAAATTCCGCCTCCTTTTGTACAAAAAGACTGTGATTGTTTTTATGTGTTTGTGGCGTCATTTACAGTTTTCCTTTGCATGAGTGAAATAGTCATCCTGTAGCCCTTGATTCAGATCTATTGATTGTGATCTTAGAAGAGAGTTCATTGGCTGTTTGCAGTTGATTATACATTTACTCTTGCTTATTGGTTTGAGTTTGTCTATTTTAAGTGTCGAAACAATTATTCATTTCGAAAAGCGTTAAGTGTTGTAATCTCTTCTACCCTCTCTGATTTCAAAAAAGTAAACTTGTTTGTATTTGTCATTTAAAAGCGAATTCAAAGTTGTACAAAAAGCTTTCTTTGTAAGCATCAATACTAAGAAAGCGAAAAACAAACACCTGCATTGTGCATTTGCATTTTGATAGTTTGCATGTCTGATTTAGGAAAAGTGCATTAGAGTGTGCTGATTGCTCTTTGAGAAGAGATGGTGTCTTTCTTTTCCCTTAGTAGCTAGGATTTTCAAAGTTGAAAAGATATAAACTATCATACATCTCGTGGTGAACCTCAAAAGGAAAACTTCTAAAAAGATCAACCTAAAATAAATTGAATGAACTTAACAACGCTTTGCAACATAACGCACAACATAGAGGTCTAGGCTAGAGACGTGTTCCGGCGTCATAAAGCTTGGTGACTGTCGATCTCGTTGATGGTGGGTGATTCCTCCTGAGGGACGATAGTGCCAGTACGGATTGTGCTCCCACGTACCGTCACGTATATATTGGGAGACCCCTATAGGAATATAACCTTTATCCATAGGAAGCCGTGTCGGCCGCCCTACTAATCGCAATGCACTGAACACAGCATTCAGGAAGATCGACCGCCCGTACCCTAAAAAGTATTCTGCGGTTTTGCGAAAAGTTTGGCACACCCTCTACCTAGAACTCCAGAGCAGTTCCTTTTGGCCTTTTTCAGACTCTATAATGGAAAAAGTCCATCCGAGCATTTGTCACTTCGGGCTTGTTAAAACATCGAAGGAGACTAGAGTCATCTTTAGCTTTTTCTTGACTCTTTAAAAGTGAAAAAGCAAGTTGTGTCTAAAAGCGTCTAAAAAATTCATTTAATTCGGAAACACACTTTCCCCTTTTGTATTTTGGTTGATTGAGTAATCCGCAATCGTGGAAGAAAGTCAATTGAAACCCCGTCGTTCGCAGAGGCTTACGAGTCAACCGTCTTTGTCTCCGGAATCGAAAACAGTATGGACAAAGCGAACTCGTTTAACTGGTTCGAAATCTCGTATCAAAGTTAGAACAAGTGTTCCAACAACATCGGAGGTTCCGGTTACTCCAAACATTTCTGGAAACCCTGCCTCTATAGAAGAAGTTAAACAATCACAAAGGGACAGTGATACTGATCCTAGTCTGAGAACAAACACTTGTGTTACTAAACCAGTTCCATCTGTAACCGGTCCAGAGAGTATTTTTCTTCAAACATCTGTCGTTGTTGATTCAACCCCTTCTTCGACACCAGAAATATTTTACGGACCTGACGGTCTTCCTCTTCCACCTGGTTTGATTGCAATAGAGGAAATTGTAGAAGATCCGCAAGCAAGTACTCCAACACATTTTGGAGTCGGGGTCACTCTATTTCCTTCATCAGAAGTTAGTCTACCACAAGTGGAAGTTCCTGTAGAATTGCTAGGTAATCTCTTGGATAGACTCAAAATGTCTGAACAACCGTCAACATCCAGGACTGTGCCATCCGACACAGCAGCGGCAGAGCCTCCTGCTGCTACCTCAACGATGTTCGATGGTATACCATCTGTCCCGGCAAGTTATCAACAACAAGCCGGAGTCCCATCAGGGATTGCTTCAACGACAGGGTTAGTTCCTATTTCTTCATCCGGATTATCATCTGGTATTTCTTATGTTGAAACTCAAAAAATTGATCCAATGTGTCTTCAAAGGCCAATCTTCCCTTTAATTACTGGATTGCCACCATATGGACGGCAATATGCCTTTTCATTGTTCCCTCCCGGAGAACAACCATATGGGAGTTTACAACAAAGTTCAGGTCAAACTGGAATTACATCCAGCGGTTGGGTACCAATACTGCCTCAGCAACCAAGGGTAGTATATTCAATGCAACCAGTCCACCCTGTGTCGAATATTCCCACTATACCTGCTATGGTTACTGCGTCGCAAGTACAAGTGCTACCTGTTGTATGTCAACCCCAACGGCCTCAGGTTGCAATACAACAGCCTCTTGTCTCAACGACTCAATCACAACCTCAGATTAGTGCCTCCTTATCTGGAGCGACTCAGGATCAAACAAGTACTGTGACTCCTCACCTTGGTCAATCATCCAGTATTGGTCAACAGCAAATGGTTCAACAACCAGAGCTGGTTCGAACTCAACAACCCCCATTCCAGCAATCATATCAAGGACCTGAGCAACAAGTCTTTGTAAGTAATGGGCAATCGCATTTCCAAAGCGGTAATCAACAACAATATTATAATGGTTATGCCCATCAACCTTGTCAAAGTTTCCAGCATCAAATACATTATGCTGGTATGCAATGACCCACTGCTCAGGCGATTCCATCTTATCCTGGGTATGTTTCGCCTAACCTGAATCAACAGTTGCCCTTTGTAGCAACTCTAGAATTACCAGATCTAAACCGGCTGACGAATGATCCAATTGCTTATGCCCCTTGGTGGCCAGCGATTCCGCATAAACTTCCGTCAGATATTCCTAAATTTAATGGAAATCCGGGTGAAGATCCGTCGAATCATGTGATGACATTTCATTTGTGGTGTTCATCAAACACCCTAAACGATGATTCGATTAGGCTTTGCCTTTTTCAGAGGACATTAACTGGTCCAGCGGCAAAATGGTATATTGAATTGCCTAAAGCTTCGTTCAACAACTTTAGTACCTTAGCCACGACTTTCTTAACCCATTTTCAATTACCGATAAGGTATGAAACGGGAACGGAACTCCTAACCAACTTCAAACAGACAACGGTCACTCACATATCTGATCATATACATGAGTGGCGACGTCGTCGTAGGATGGTAAAAACGTACGTTCCCGATCAGCTATTAGCTGAATGGTTTATCAAATCCTTACTTCCTGCAATCACGGAAGATGTGGCAAAGGGGGGAGTCGTAACGGAAGAGCAAGTCATCGCTCGTGCGCAATATCTAGACTTGGTCTATACTCAGTCTAGCACGCTCTACGACAAAATACCTGACGCCCCTAGACCGGAATTCTCAATTCCTCCTCCTCCTAAATCAAAAAATGACTCTCATGCCATCGATGGCGTGATTGGCGTGACAGACACGAAATCAACAAAGGCTACATCTAAAAAGGCCCGTAAGATTTCCAGTCAAAATGCAAATGAGGAACTTCTTACCTCGGAAGTAAATGCCGTGTCGACCGACAAGGACAAACAACTGAAGCAACCAGGGGGAAAGAATAAAAAGAAAGGGAGAAAAAGGAAACCCCCTGTGGGGTGTCATATATACGATGAGGATCATTGGACGAGAGATTGTCCACATATAGATGAAGTTAAGAAACTCTTTAAGAGTTCAAAAACCTCAGCAGTATTGACTGATCCGTTTCCAAGCCCGGGTACCAAACTGGTTGCTAATCAAAATGCTTCCAGATCCCAAGTGCTTATGTTGTCTATCTCAAAGCAGCAAAATGATGCTTTGACAAGAAATAAAGATTACGGAAATCCACAGGTGTCGAATAACAAGGCTAATGAACAACCTAGTAGTTCGACAACAACTTTGACCAAAGTTGTGCCACCCATCATTCCTGAACAAATGATAAAGTCGCCAAAGGGAGTAGTACACAAGTCGACATTTAATCCTCATGCAAAAATAGCACAAAATTATAATATAATAGAGGACCTAGCCCAATCGCCGTCTGCTATGTCGACGCTAAAGGTACCGCAAAATTGCCTCTCCCAAGAGCAAGCTTTATTATCAGCAATAGGTGAAATTGACCCAATGGATTCCAATCTTGTGGCCTTTAATCATAAAGGATATGACCCTCAGTTACCAGCTCAACTAGCTTTCCTTATTCAAGTGAAAGCCCTCAACAAAACTGTTCATCGAACAATTATTGATGAGGAGGCATCTACATGCATTATGTCGATGAGTTGCTGGAAAACTTTAGGATCTCCAACCTTGTCGCAATCTTCGATGACATTAAAGTCATTTGATGGACGGACGTATACCCCATATGGTATTCTAAATAACTTGAAAGTTGAACTAGGAGGGAAAACAGTAGAAATTGATGTTGAAGTAATCGACGGAAACCTTGATTACAACATCCTATTGGGAAGACCCTGGATATATGCCATGGCTGCAGTTGTGTCAACCTACTTCAGGAAGATTGCATTTCCCTTCCAAGGAGGAATTACAATCGTCGACCAACAAACATTTCTCCCCAACAGTTCACAAGTTACAGGAAGCATTCCAATGATCCATGGAAGCAATCATTCGCTCCAAAATATCGGGGTAGGTCTCCTAAAGGACCCAGCCTTAATGGGTACTTTTGCCCTACCACCTCCGAGTAATATGGCGGAAGTGGCCACAGTGGAATATGAAACCTTCTATATCTAATGTATTTGGACTCCGAGGACGGTTCTTATCTCGTGTCAACCTCATTAAAAAATGAAACAAGGAGTCATGAGGATAGTTCTTTTACTGTGTCAACCTCATTAAAAAATGAAACGAATCCCCTTTTTCAAATCTCAAAGGTAAACCTTCATTCCAACCACCGAGTTGAATGCAATGAAGCTTGGGGGGAATGCACCTCGATTTACGTTATTATGCTGGGGGCATGCAAACTTATCATCGAGCAGTTTTAGCACACAGTTCATGCTCATTAAAAAATAAACGCAAGATTCGAGCCGTTTTAGCACACAGTTCATGCTCGTTAAAAAATAAATGCAAGATTCGAGCAGTTTTAGCACACAGTTCATGCTCGTTAAAAAATAAACGCAAGGTCCAAGCAGTTTTAGCGCATAGTTCATGCTCGTTAAAAAATAAACATAAGATCAAGCAAATGTTTCCACCCGCGTTTAAGCTCGTTAAAAAATGAACTATCCCAGTAAATAACCACTGTGAATGTAATATCATCAGCCGTTAAAGCCTTGGTCGTGTTTGCACCGTCACCTCCACTTTTCCATTTGGCCGATCGTTCACCTCCATATGTTTGTTTACCCATTTTGAGGAACAGCTGCGAAAAGTGTTTTCACCTAGCCATCCTTGTGACACTGCCGTGATTGGAAAATTCCAACCTGCACCTGGAATCAGCTGCTAACCTTGTTTATCACTCTTTCCTCAAAAGACGAGTCTTCTTTAAGCTCTTTTCATCTGACTCGTAAAATATGAAAAGATTGCCGAGTTTTGGCCTTCCAGCTCATTAAAGCAACCGGAAGTGCTATCCCTCCTCTAGATTTTAATCTTTTTGGACCTGAGGGATTATTGCACAAAAAGATCGAGCGCTTGTTTTGTTTGGCTCGTTAAAACTATCGAAAACTCATCCCTTCTGTATTGTTTTATACCTTTTCAGACTTAAGGGATTAGATGACGAAAAAGGACTTTTGGAGTTAACTTTATGTACCTTTTCAGACTCTCTAAAAATGAAAAGTACCAAGTTATCTTTGTCGTTAGACTCGTTAAAATCATTAAATAGCGACAAACTTGTCTTTAGACGAGAACGAGTTTCACTATCGCTAGGCTCGTTAAAACATAGCGATGGGCTTGCCCGAAGGGCAGGTTATAGAACAAGCATATGTTATCCTCCTCAAGCTTGACAAAAATAAAGAGGTACTGGTCAGCAATGACTGGGGAAAAATTGGGAGAAACTCAAGAAAACTTTGATGGTAGCAAGTCGCTCTTGAACATGACACTTTTCCTCCGTACCACAATCGGGTTGGGTTGTTTCATTCACCGGTCACATCCATGGTCTCGCCATACCATCCATATTTGGGGTAATGCTACCAATCCATCGCATCAGTGTCGCCCTATGTTCAAGAGAAGTCGTTCAGAAAAGTCAACCGTGTCCCATCCACTGCCATACATTATCCTTCATCCTTTCATGACCGCCACCCTGAATCATATGTCTCAGATCGTTTTCACCTCCATCAAAATCATTAGCTCCGTTCCGTGTCATTGATGTGGGATTCATTAAGGCCCTCCTTTGACGGATCGCTTCTTGTCGACATCAGCTCATTATCCAAGAAGTTGATCTAGGAACAAACCCTTCAGTACTTTGAAGCTTGCATGCCTCAATGGCAAGTTTCTCACTTCCGGCGACAGGTATACATCAATGACCTTCGACCGAAAGATTTTGCGTGGTGTTCGACGCCAAGTCCTTTATTCACACCACATGAATTGTACTGCAGTACCTTGAGGGTCATTATCATTATCGGTGATTCCTCTCGCGCTTGTTAACGGTTTACCTCATTGACCGGTAATCAAGCGATGTCTTTCCATGTTCGACTTCAGAACATTTCTCACATGGATCGACTTGTACTTAGAGTGAAGATCGAACGAGTTTGAAGACCCCGGATCTAGTTTCATCCATCCGGGTTGCAATATATATTGAGGAAAGATAAAGACATTGACATGTACATCATTGCAGCAGATAATCATCCTACTCAAAGGATGATAATTTCATCAAAATTATCAGTCTACCATCAGACGATTGTCTGTTCTACGTACAGAAAAATGAATTTACAAAAGCTGAGCATGGGAATGCCCACCTCCGCTAGATCATGAAAGCATTATGAAAAATAATGTATTGTATTGTATCTTATTACAGGTCTCCTCCCAGCATTGATGAACTTCAGATCCTCCTGATAAAGCATTTCACCCGATAAACAGCCTCATACTTTAGGGGGCAACTGTTATAGACATTTTTGTGCCTTACAGCATTGAGCATGAAATGTCCATAATCTAAGGGATCCAAAGTCCCTAAACATGTTGTTCCTACCCCTAGAGGAACCAGGCTAACAAACCACAGCAATTCACAAAAGTTCTCCACCAGAAACTGCTAAAAAACAAGTCAATTCAGGATCATTTCAGTGGCTCCACTAGCTGTTTGCGCTGAATGTCAAAGCCAACACTAGCTACCTGCGCTGAATGTCAAAGCCAACACTGGCTACCTGCACTGAGCGAGAGTTGACATGTGGCAAGTTCATTCCAAGAGGTGTCAAGACCCAGGAAGCTTCCAAAATATTCCTCAATGACACTTGCCTCAGGGAATTCGACTGGTGATGAGTAAGAGGTTCCAAATCTCCAAGTGGAAGCAAGAACCTCCAAGTGGAATCAAGAACTGACAAAGGGAGAGGACACTAGTCAGATCTCAAGCTGACTCATCCTCTCTCCAAACATCTATATATGGATCTCTTCTCCATGAGATCTAGAGGCTGGAATTTTGTTATTGCAAAGAATTGTTGTTGGTTTCAGATTGGAATCATTGGGTGCTTAATGCTTTGAAGGGGGTGAAGATAGGAATTCCATTTGCTGGGAAGGAGATGCTGGATTGGAGCCCTCTGGGTTGTATCTCTTCCTGAACCTTGTTATTCATCAATAAAGCTATCTTGTTTTCTCCTATATACTGATGTATCTTTGATGTATGATTGCATTAGTATGTTTAGTTTATTTCTAATCCTGAACTAGTTATGAATATGAATCCATGTCTTGTGTAGTGTTCTCTTCTTGTGATCTTGCAGAAACCTCTTGAAGCTGGGCGAGCGGGAAGACAAGTAGCTGGGAACTCTCCAAGAGAAGAGGAACCAGATCGAAGGACAAATGGAAGACACCGGTTATTCCATCTATCTCTCTTCATTCTTAATTCATAAAGGAAGAATACTAGAATAGCTGTCTCTGTTTGTTGCTAAGGCATTGTCACACCTTAGGTGGATAGGATCATCCTACATAGGCATTTTTCCCCACAACACCAAGAGAGGAATCCAACATGAGATACAGTTGCAGCAAGATTTTCCTCTTCCTAACATTGGCATGTATAAGATGTCAATGATAGAAAGCGCAGAAATTAAGAAGAAAATTCAAGAGTTTTTGAATAAAGGGATCATCAGATCATCTTCCTCGCCATGTGGTTCACCTATTGTCTTGGTGCCAAAGAAGGATGGAACATGGCGCATGTGTGTGGACTTTCATGCATTAAACAAAATTACGGTAAAGAACCATTACCCACTGCCTAGAATAGATGATTTACTTGATCAATTGAAAGATGCAAAGTATTTTACTAAGCTGGACTTAAGAAGTGGCTACCATCAAATTAGAATAGTTGAAGGATACATTTGGAAGACAACATTCAAAACAAAACAAGGTTTGTTTGAATGGCTAGTTATGTCATTTGGTTTATGTAATGCTCCCGCTACATTCATGCGTGTGATGAATGATGTGTTGAGGCCATTTCTTGATGAGTTTGTCATAGTCTACTTAGATGAAATCTTGATTTTCAGTAAATATTGTGATGAACATGTCATGCATGTAAGAAAATTACTTGATGTCTTGAAAAAAGAACAGTTGTATCTTAAGATGTCAAAGTGCGAGTTTGGAAAAACTTCTTTAGTTTACTTGGGTCATATTGTTGGAGGAGGTTATTTGAAAATATATCCCTCCAAAGTTGATGTCATTGTGAATTGGCCAGGTCCAAGACAGTTACTGAGGTAAGAAGTTTTTTGGGAGCAACCCAATATTGGAGGAAATTCATTGATAATTTTTCTCTTATAGCCACTCCTTTGCATGTGCTGACAAGTGTGAAAAGAGGTTTTTCAGTGGGGAGGCAAACACAAAAAGGCCTTTGATGCATTGAAGTAAAAGATCAGCACAACTTCAATACTTACACTTCTAGACTTGAGACAGTCATTTGAGATTCAGACTGATGCTAGTGAATACGCCATGGGTGCAATCCTCATGCAACATGGTAAGCCTATTTGTTTTCATTCGGAAAATTTTAATGGTGCAGCGATTAACTATCCTACTGTTGTGCCCTACAACAACCCCCCATTTCATATCATTTCATTTGACAAAATTATTATATGAAATGGGTCCCTTTAGAAGTTAATTGGTATCAATATTGCATTATTTGAAAAAGGTCCGCAAACCAAATGAATACATTATACAAAACCTTTGAAGAACCCATTTTTGATCAAATAAAATAATCTTTTATCATTGCGATAAAGCGATCGCAAGATCGCATATCGCAATGACATAGAAAACACAAATAAGTGACATATGGGTTCCCGCCGATGCGATATTGCTATCGGCTTTCGGCGGTACTCTATACGCAGTCTTAAAGCACCTTAAGCCTTTCACCCCGATGCGATGCGATATCGCAATCAGCAATCGGCAATCGGCAATATCCTATGCACAATAATAAGGCGCCCAGGTCATACCCCCGATGCGATGTGATATCGCAATCGGCAATCGGCGATACACTATCTATGCACATTGTTATGCCCATTCACCCCGATGCGATGCGATTTCACTATCGGCGATCGGTGGTATGCTATCCATATGTTTATATAACACCAATTCTCCCGATGCAATGCGATATCGCTATCGGCGATTAGGGTTTCAAAATTGTCAACATAAGGATTTAGGTGTTCCCGACGCCTGATTATGATATAGCGCGGATTTCAAAAAAGCCGTTAAATGGAGGGATATTACGATCCATTCATATTTAAAGCTTGATCTCTTAAGTAATCGATCACCTACACTCAACCGCCAAAATATCCATAGCACGCTTAAGCGGGCCATTCGGCCGAATAATGGTATAATGAGAATTTAACGGGTGGCAGGTCTTAAACGGCCATTTAATGTAATTGTAAGATCTTCCCATGGATTGTATCCGCGGCCATTTTTAAGAGTTAATCTCTCAGCACGCTTTGATCAATATATCTTTCCCATATTGGATTTTCATTAGCATATCTCTGTGTTACGTTTATTTTCGCCGCTGTGCAGAATTCATCCATAGGAGAAAGCTCAAGCAAGATGGGGAAGAAATCCAAGAAGACCACAGGCGCTTCCGCTACACCAGCTGTAGGACAAGCTGTCGTGGACAAAAAGAAGGGCTTGATATCTGATACTATATGTACGGGTCTCGTCAGAGTTACTTGGCAAGGCACATACAACCTGATTGAAGCCGAAGAACCAGCAAGGACAATAGTAGAAGCTACTGTGGATTTAACTCGGAAGTCTGAGAGTACTCTCAAGGATTTAGCCGACTCTTTCCTTCACAGGATAGCGGCTAGGGAGCAAATTCTCCCATACACAGACGTAGTGCGGTGGGCGATTGAAGAAATCCCAATCTTGGATAGAACCTTCAGCAATAGAGACGAGAGAATTTTCGGGTCATTCAGGGTGGATGATCTAAGGCAAATGTATCATTTGCCCGAGCTAGAGAAGATATATAATAAGGCGTTCCTGGAGAAATTTTCAAACGAAAATGAAGTTGAATCTGAACCCATCCGGGATTGGAGACAAAATCCGGCCAAGCACAAACACGAATCTTCCGGTAAGTACTCAGTTGATTCTCTGTCTTCTCCTTATTGCTATGCTGGAATAATGATGTGTAGGTTATGGGGATTGCATGACTCTGCCAATTTTACCATAGAAATGGTTCCTCTAATGGAAGCAGCATGCAACAGTATAATTATGGATTGGGCCACTATCCTTTCTGACAAATTAGCACAAGCTATGCTTGAGTTTAGAAGCAAGACCCATATTTCTGAAAGGGTAATTCCCCCATTTTACTACAGTGCCTATATTCTAGATACCCTCTGTTTTAACTCTGAATTCCCCGTACTCGGCTGGAGGTGGACTGCACAAGACCCCACGCCTATTCATATATATCATCAGAAATTGTGGAAATCTTCTTATAAACATCATCTATACCAAGTCTGTAATGGCTTTATGTTGCCTATTTATTATTCCATTTTCGATAAACCTGCTCCCAAGATTTCCTATCAAGCCAGAATTGATTTAACCGCAATAGGTAGATGGTTTGGAGAGGAAAGATTTACCTACATAAGAGTTTTCGGTAGCCAAGCCCGACCTCATGTCCTCCCTTTGTACATACCGGATAAACTGCTAGCAAGGGAAATTTCTTACCAAATCATTGCTGAGAGTGTTACACAAACGCTCAAGAAAAATAAGAAGCAAGGCTGGCCCTCTTTTCCTTTGAGGTGTGGTGTATATACCTTGCATGATCTCAAACATGCAGAAAAGGAAGCCACAAAAATTCAATCCTTGACTCTGGCGACTCTCCCAAATAGGCATTTCGATCCAAATAAAGTTGCCTATAATGCACTAGAACAGGCCAAACTGACAAGATTTGATCATAAGGAAGATATATTTGACGACCTGTTCTCTTCAGCTGAGTCAATAAATCAAGTTAAATCATTCGCCAAAGCGAAATATAATGATGAAGGGTTGACTGAATTTAATAAACTTAGGGAACAGAGGTTGCAAACTCTGCCTCTAGATTTACTAGCAACAACCCCAGCGACATCATCAAGCGAGCCTGATCAGCAACAGTCAAAGGAACCTCCTGTTATAACAAAGGATCAGAAGAGAGAACAGGAGGAAAGACAGAGGAAAGAGAAAGAGGAACAGCAAATGAAAGAGCAGGAGGAAAGACAAAAGAGAGAACAAGAGGAGCAACAGAAGAAAGAGCAGGAAGAAGTGCGGAAGGAGTCCCAAGCCGAAAAGCAAAAACAAACCACCATTGATGTCAATATAGATACTCGTATTGACCCTAAATTGCTCCAAGAATGGAAGCAATTTCACTCTATCATCAGTGGGTTGGAATGTTCAAAGGATACAGACACTTCCAAGACAAATGATACACAGGACATCACTTCACCTCAGGTTCTAAGTGGAACCAGCGGCCCACCCATTTCTAAGGATGTTGAGGTAATACCAAAAGACCCCTCTGACCAAATCATTCTCCAGGTAGAAGATATTCCTCCCCTGGATGTTTTCTACAGCCCGAGGCATAAAGCAGTGGTAAAACGAAAAAGGAAAAGAAGGAAGATTGATCAACCTTCCCTTTTCCCAGAGCAAACTGTTACGGGCAGCATGGTTTGGAAGGAGGAATTTGACCCCTCCGATGACCTGACAAAACTGTCGCAGTATGCGGGAGCCTATTTGGCAGCGACAATCGATAAGGCATCGGAGGTAAGTCTTCTACTGAAAACCAAGGATCAAGAAATTTTCGCATTACAGGCAGAATTGGCTGAGACAAAGCAGAAGGCAGAGCAGGCAGAGCAGCAATTGTTGACACAACAGCAAGTGAACAGCCAACTAACTCAGCAATTGTAGGCAGAAAAGCAAAGGATCGACCAAAGCGCGATCCAGAAACAGAAGGAATTATCAGAGGCATTGGCACAATTAAGGGCAGCAAACGAGCAAATGATGAAAACAAAGGATGAGCAAATTGCTCAATTGTCATCGCAACTCGAAAAAATAAAGGGCGCTCCACAAGTGGCTGAATTCAGAGCAGAAGCATTACAAATAAACACTACATTAATATCCCAAATTAAGCTCCTGTGTCAACAAATCGCTCAGGCAGAGCCACTGTGTGAATTAACGACATCCATAAATCAGCAGGTAGAGAAGGCCAGAAATGAATTGGATCAAGCCGAAGAGATCATAACTGCATTTCTTGACTGGCAAGATTCTGATCAAGGGAGAGCAGCAAATTTGCCCAGAATCTTAGAAACACATAAAGATATACTCTTCACAGAATGGCAGTCTCAGATGATGAAAGCAGAGAGGGCGGCTTCAAGATGTAAATCAATTTCCAGCAATCTAGTTGAACTAGTTAACAACACTCTCTACTTATCAAATATGATTTCCCAATGTACACCAGGAAAGTTGACAACAACAAACACATTGGAGCAATCATGTTATCCTGATTTAGAGGAAAAGGGGAGATTAATCACTGGGATTAACAGCTTAACCTGGGATGCATATTGGCTCTTCCTTATTAAGCCGCATACACAGAGAGCCACCCTCAAATGCCTAACAGATGCAATCGGGTATATGATTCCCGATATTTAGGACGCCACCTATACCGCCCAGCTCAGCTCGCGCCTCAACAAACCTCCTGAAGTAGAGCCAATGCTTGCGATAAGTCAGCTCAGATATAAAGGCAAGCAACCTACCTGATGAATCATGCCACCGACTGCCAGATCGCTGAGGAAAATAGAATCAAGATTTATTGATACCGATTTAGTAGGATTTCAGTTTAATAGATATTTAGATTAATTTAGTATTTATAGACCCTTTCATTGTTTTGGAAAGGGTCGTAAAGTTTTGTACCAGACTTAAAAGACTGAAGTTTGCACTAATGTGCTTCAGTCAATATTCTTTTATGAAACTGGACCAGTTGTTCTTAATTCGACAAGGAAGCTTTTTATGCAATTGTGCACTATTGTCTTTGTTGAGAATGTTTTTGCATTGAAGGAAGAACTACAAGTAGCGATTGATATTGGGAGTGTCAAGCACCTCATATGGTATTTCTATCTATGTCTGAATTCATTCCTTTCATATGAATTGTTATGTGATTATTCTTGCTATTATTGATTATATGCATGCGCTGTGACAGCAGATCTATATTCATTCCACTATTGGATGTTTTATGATGTGTTTTTTTTTAATCATGTATATGTCAATGATATAAACGATAAGTGTGGTAATATCGCTTTAATCGCTTTGCTTAACTATTTAAGCACAGTAATCATGAATGAAATAATGTCCCTGTCTGTTAGATGGAGTCATCTATATGCCTGTTTATAGACACGGATCATCAAGCGTTGCACTTTAAAGCTCAATAAGTTCCCGGGATAGATCATAATTTATGTATTCTTGTTAATAGTTTAGTTATTCGCTCACCGCTAGCTTAGTTTATAAATCATCCATTCATCCCATTTATCCACTTTTGGGAAACTGGTCCCATTATCCCCAGTCGGAGCCACTATTCCAAACGGAAAAGGAGCTGTACTAAGGTCCGGACTGGGTGGTTATCCCCAATGTTGTTGCAGCGATTTTCGAGGCATCAACATTTTTGGCGCTAGAAGGAGGGCCTGACTGTGAATGGAAAACAAACCCAAATCTGCAAGCCATTCTAAGAGTAATTCTCCCTCCGAATCCCCTCAAACTTCTCATTCGCATGCTGGTTCTCCAGTATCCAAACAAGAAGAAGAGGAATCGACTACCACTGCTCAAACCCATCATACTCCAGAATAATTAAGTCTTGAATCACCTGAAGTCCAGTCTCTTATCCACAAACTTCAGAGCTTCTCGATTTCACCACAGAAATCTGAGGTATCACAAAGCAGTGCGACTTCGTAGTTCAATTTACCTCACCCTCTCACCAGACTTCAGAGCGAAAAGCTCGGTATTGAACCCACTGAGTTCCCTTTACCCAAAAGGAAAAAGGCGAAGAAATATACTGAAGGATCTGACAGTGAAGAGCTTTCATCCATATCCTCCATTGCATCTTCTCCTCTGCAAAGTCAACCATCCACTCCCCATTTACATATTGTTGTTCACCAGGGATTAGGAGCTTCAGCATCCCAACCTGCTCACTCCTCAATATTACTTCCTTCCCAGACATCTGTAGTCCCGACAGTAGTATCAACCACTACTGCTATTATAATGGCAGATCCATGGACTAGGCCTGGTGCAGTCAATATGCCTGCACCATTGCATCCATTACCAGATGCTCCTGAAAAATGGCTACCCAAGTTTAATCCAGATGATGGGACCCAGGCTGAGGAACACATCAATAATTTCATGTTGGCAGTCAACTTGAAAGGAGTAACAGAACAAGATGTTGTTGTTAGACTTTTTCCTTACACCTTGCAGGGATCAGCAGGATCCTGGTATTTTTCTCTACCCTCTGGTTCCATTACCAGTTGGAACACTTGCCAAGAGCAGTTTCTTACCAAATATGGAGATGATAGGTCTTTGGCTACCCTGATAAATGACCTCTCCAATTTGAGAATAGAGCATAGGGAACCAATTAAGGAATTTAATGCTCGCTTCAATAAACTCCTAAATAAAATCCCTACAGCCTCCAAACCAAGTGAACAAATTCGGAGCGAATGGTATATAACAGCTCTGCCTGCCAATATAGCCATCTTTGTAGATAGAGCCGGGAAACCTACCTTAGCCGAAAACATGAAAGAAGCGCTTGCTGTGGAGAAACGCATCAATGCCCTGGAAAAGAAAGCTGCCCTGGAAGACAGAAAAGCCAAAAAGGTCTCTTTTAAAGATGACTCAAGAAAGAAAACCTCAAAAGACCCCTATGACATGGAAGGTTTGCAAAAAGTCCTAAAAACTTTATCAAATGAAATGGTTGAAATAAAGAAACAGGTAGCCGAGACATCAACCAAAAGGCCCTTTAGAACTTTTAAGAAAAATGAATCAAAGCCACCAAATGTCATATCTAATGCTGATTCAGAACAAGAAG
Source organism: Pinus tabuliformis (assembly GCA_031772625.1). Lineage (NCBI taxonomy): Eukaryota > Viridiplantae > Streptophyta > Pinopsida > Pinales > Pinaceae > Pinus > Pinus tabuliformis. The sequence goes on from CM062818.1 coordinate 1,696,895,876, forward strand.
AAGAGGAAGAGGAATCGATTTCACAAACTAGCGATGAAGAAGAAGTAGTAGAATGTCATGGAATGTGGGATTTTATACTCCCCAACTCCGATACCGACAACGAAGAAGAAGCATTCCCGGTCACTACTAGAAGCAAAAGTACTTCCGAGCCCATTCAGGTAACATCAAAGAAAAGGAGTGTTGGTGCCGCTACAACCAAAGAAAAAACACCTGCAAAGAAATCACCTGCAGTTGTTCCCCAAAACCAGCCTTCAACTTCTAATACTCCTTCAACATCTAAAACATTATTGGTATCAGATTCAATGGAGTACAATATTGTTGATGACATGAAGAAAACTAAAGCAAACATTACTATGTTTGAACTTAGTAAATTAAAACATCAGCAGAAATTGCTTCTCAAGGAATTGAATGCTGTCCCCTCTGCACCTCTTCCCAGTGCTAAAGCTGCTAATGATTCAGGCCACCCTCCTCCAGGAATGGTTGAAGCTACCGATTCAGTTCTGATTGGAGATAGATCAAATTCTCATACTCCACCCTTCCTTCTAACCTATGAGATCTATAACAGAAACCTGCATAACTGTTTAATTGACTCAGGGGCATCATCTAACATAATGCCAGCTTCAGTTTGTTCTAAACTGAACATTGAACCCCAAGAGTCTACTATTCATATTGTACAGTTGGACAGGACCAAAGTACAGGTTTTAGGAGAAATTAATTCCGTAACTATTAGGTTATCTGTTGATCCAAGAATAGTGCAAAGGATTGATATTCTAATAGCTGATATACCTGAATTTTACAGTTTAATTTTGAGTAGGGATTGGTCTGAGAAATTGCATGGGTATATTTCCACTGATTGGTCACATATGTGGCTTCCCTACAAGGGCAAGCCAAATCAAATAAGGATCGATCGAGAGAAACACATCACCCATACAGTTACAGAATTCGAACAAGAAAACCAGCTGGTAGCATTCAACAACAACATTTTGGGGAATTATTCATCAGAGTCATTCTTTGGCAACTTCGTTGCCCAACCCTCTCCGTTCTCAGTAAACCATTCTACATCTCAGATCGAAAATTTTTCACAAACATATCGATCAAGATGTTTCAATGATACTGAGAAGTCTGTAAATGTATTTGTTAATACCTCTTTATTTTGGTCTTTATATTTCGATGGGTCCAAGTCTAGCGAGGGCTCAGGAGAAGGATGTATTTTGGTTAGCCCACAAGGAGAAAAGACAATGTTGTCCTGTAGGCTAGAATTTGAATGCACTAACAATACAGCCGAATATGAAGCCTTAGTCCAGGGATTATATAAAACAATCGGTCTTAAAGTGCAATATCTAAAAGTATTCGGCGATTCTGAAATTATTGTTAAACAGGTGAGGAATGCAATCCATTGTCTTTCAAATCACCTCAAACATTATCAATCGCTAGTACAAGAACTTACCTCGTACTTCTCTGCATTCAACATTTCCTCCATTCCCAGGTCTCAAAACTCGGTAGCCGATCTCTTAGCTAATGTAGCTTCCAAGCTCCTACCTTCTGAAGACTACAACCCAGATAGATTTTCTGTAGAATTGCTTTTTAGGCCTTCAGTTCCTGACAATGTCACTAATTGGAGAGTATTCAACCATGATGAAGATATTTTACAATTCTTAATTTCTGAAAAGTCCTATGATAATCAAATCATTGAGGAAGATGAGCATGACTCCCAAATGAGAGAAACACCTCAGGAAAATGCAATTCCTAAGCCTGTGGTAAAGCTGGAGGATCTTTATGATATTCAAGAGAGGTTTAAACCTGTGACTAATGCAAAGCTCCAAAGTTATACCCTTAGGTTTGAATTGATAAATCTTGGCACCAAGCAAACTCCTCAAAACATTAACTTAGGACTAGGACTTTCCTTGGAAGAGAAGGAGGCATTCATTAGACAGTTAAGGAAAAACAAATAGGTCTTTGCTTGGAAGTACGATGATTTGAAGACTTATGATACATCCATTATCCAGCATACCATTCCAATCCTTCCCGACCAGAAACCGATTTAGCAGAAGTTAAGAAAAATACATCCAAACTTAGAGAGCCAGATAAAATCAGAACTTAACAAACTCTTGAAAGCCAGGATTATTTTTCCTGTCCGACACTCAAACTGGGTCTCTAATATGGTGCCAGTCAGAAAGAAAAATGGCGACATTCGAATTTGTATTGATTTCAGAAATTTGAACAAAGCGAGCTTGAAAGACAATTTCCCATTACCTAATATGGAGCAAATACTTCAATCGGTAGCTGGCTCTGAATTAATGTCCTTTCTAGATGGTTTCTCAGGATATAACCAAGTACTGGTTCATCCTGATGACCAACTTAAAACTACATTCAGAACAAAATGGGGAACATATGCATATCAGAAAATGCCTTTCGGGCTTATAAATGCAGGAGCGACATTCCAAAGAGCTATGGATATAGATTTTAGAGGGTTGATTAATAGAATAGTAGTCGTTTATTTAGACGATATTACTGTATTCTCTAAGGACAGGTATAATCATTTGCATGATCTAAATCAAATCTTTCAGCGTTGCAAAAGATATGGTATTTCTCTTAACCCTAAAAAGTCTTTCTTTTCTCTTGATCAAGGAAAGCTCTTGGGATTTATTGTGTCCAAAGATGGCATTTATATTGATCCTGATCGGATCAAAGAAATCTCTGAAATCCCTTTCCCACACAATAAAAAATCGATGCAGTCATTTTTAGGCCAGATCAATTTTTTTAAAAGATTTGTTCCAGATTTTTCTCAAATTATTTTGCCACTTCAAACAATGATTAAGAAAAATTCAGTCTTTAAGTGGGGATCAGTAGAAAAAGAAGCTTTTGATCTAATCAAGCAATCAATAATCAATACCCCAACCTTAAATACTCCAAATTTTTCTAATCATTTTACATTGTATACCATCGCATCCAACTTGTCTTATGCTGCAGTACTCACGCAACTAAATGATCACAATTTGGAAGCACCCATTTCATTTTTTAGCTCAAATCTTCAGGGTGCTGAATTGAATTACTCCGATGTAGAAAAACAAGCCTTTGTTGTATTTAAAGCAGTCAAGCATTATAGACCCTTCCTTTTGAAAACCCACACAAAATTTATAGTTCCTTTCTCGGCAGTTAGGCAACTATTAATCCAAAAAGAACTGGGTGAAAAAAGGGAAAATTGGGTCACAACGCTTCAAGAATATGACTTAGAAATTAAACCAGCAAAGATTGTTAGGGGTCAAGGTTTTTGAAGGATATTGGCAGGAGCATCCGACATTCCAGAATCAGGCGATACAAATCAAACTGAAGAAATCAACCAGATAAGTGTCACTGATTCTGAATCTCAATATGCAGATTTAATCTTTTATTTAAAGAATGGTTATGCCCCTCCAAACCTGTCTTATAAAAACAAAAGGGCCATTAGGTTAAAAGCAAAGAATTTCATAATTATTGATGATGTGCTTTTTAAGCAGAATTATGATTCTATTTTATTAAGATGCCTTGAGAAACCTGAAGCCCAAAAGGTTTTGCAGGAGTTACATGATGGACCAGCAGGAGGACATTTTGGAGCTGACACAATAGCTCACAAAATTATTCATGCTGGATACTATTGGCCTACTCTATTTAGAGATGCCCACTAATATGTAAGGAAATGCCTCAATTGCCAAACTTCTAGTGGAAGACAACGTAAATCAGCTTTCCCTCTGCAACCAGTCAACATTGAACAACCATTTGAGCAATGGGGATTGGACATCATTGGGGAGATTACTCCACCATCTTCCAAACAACATAAGTATATCCTTAATGCTACCGATTATTTTACTAAGTGGGTGGAGGCCATTCCTTTGAAGACAACAAATTCTGAAGCAATCATTGAGTTCATAGATCAATTCATCATTACCAGGTTTGGTGTCCCAAATGCTCTTGTTTTTTATAATGCATCTTATTTCTCAGGCAATGCTATGTTTGATTTCGCTATTAAAAGAGGATTTAAATTGAAGTATTCTGCTAATTACTATCCCCAGGGTAATGGTTTACCAAAATCTACTAATAAGAATCTGATCAAAATCATTAAGCGAACTATAGAACAAAATCATAAAAACTGGCACAAATCCTTAATGTTTGCATTATGGGCTGATAGGATAACACAGAAAGCTTCTATAAGATCTTCCCCATTCAATCTTGTGTATGGAAAAGAAGCAGTATTGCCCACAAATCTTGTTCTTCCTTCTTTAGCCCTAGTACAGTACATTGAGGAAACTCCTTCTTCTTCTATTCAGCTTAGACATGATCAAATTCTAAAATTAGAAGAGGAAAGAGAAAAATCCAAGGTTATTCATGCCAAACATCAGCAAATCATCAAAGCAGCTTTTGATTCAGTCTCATCCGGTTCAAAACAATTTCAAGTCGGTGATTTAGTTCTGAAATGGGACAAAGCCCATGAGGATAAGGGAAAACACACCAAGTTCCAGAAGATGTGGCTTGGACCATTTCAGATCTGTGAAAAGATAGGCCATTCGACCTTTATATTGCAAGACTTATCAGGGTTGAGAGATTCTCTCCCTGTTAATGGCCTTATCTTGAAGAAATTCTTTAATTGAGGGGGCAACCCCTTCTCCTTTTTGTTTGATAGATTTTTGTAGTTTATAGGATTTGTAGAAAATAATGTTGTAAGGTATCTACTATTGACCTTTGATGTGTTTGAAAATTTGATCTACAGGAGTACTGTGATATTGACTTTTAAATAATAGAACTCTTAACCAAAAGGGATAATTTCTAGGAAATTAGGTATCATTGTATTCTGAAACCACATTTCAAGTTTTGTGAACTCCTCTCAAAAGTTTAAAAGTATTGTAAATCATTTTCTGTTTTCAAATTGGTCTCAAAAAGATATCAATATCAAGATAGAAGCTAATCCAATTTCAGCATCTTCAACTCTTACCCTGTCATCCATTTACTCTTAAGGAGAAGATTGTTCATCCCATTCACTAAAGTTTATGATTACTCAGAGTGTAATTCTAAAATATCTGATATTAAAGATAAGAGGTCTTATTAAAAGCCTGCTTACCATGTTCATAGGGAAATAGTTTAACCGACATTACCAATACTGCATACCTAAACAGGGTAATGGCTTGAAATTATAAGACAAGGGGTCTCATCACGAGCCAGCTTGTTCGGTTAGATTACTACCAGTGAATGGCATTGTCAATAGCTGGCCACCAAACCAGGACAATGGCTTTTTATCTTATCAATAACAGAAAAAGGAAATGAAATACAAAATATGAAAACATGTTTTGAATTCATTCTGTTAATCACACTCTTAATTGGATGGAACAATGGACAATAGCATGGTTAAAAGGTATCCCTGTCGAAACTATAAACGTTTGCTGGCTGCAGAGGCTCTACCTATGACAGAAGAGTTCACTTTAAAAGCTGATTTGGAAAAGTTTTATGTTTTATCATTATAAACCCATAGAGGCCTATTTAAAACTTAGAATGTATCTATTTTCTTAAAAAAGAGAGGAAATTAGCAAAAATAGATTCATTTTACTTGGAATGCATATATACCTAGTTATATTAGAATTTTCCCCTTTGATTAGAACTCTATTTTGCAAAAGTTTAAGTATTTCTGTGCTTTTCAGAGATAACTGGTTCTTCCAGCGAATCGCCAATTATTGTGCCCTACAACAACCCCCCATTTCATATCATTTCATTTGACAAAATTATTATATGAAATGGGTCCCTTTAGAAGTTAATTGGTATCAATATTGCATTATTTGAAAAAGGTCCGCAAACCAAATGAAGACATTATATAAAACCTTTTGAAGAACCCATTTTTGATCAAATAAAATAATCTTTTATCATTGCGATAAAGCGATCGCAAGATCGCATATCGCAATGACATAGAAAACACAAATAAGTGACATATGGGTTCCCGCCGATGCGATATCGCTATCGGCTATCGGCGGTACTCTATACGCAATCTTAAAGCACCTTAAGCCTTTCACCCCGATGCGATGCGATATCGCAATCAACAATCGGCAATCGGCAATATCCTATGCACAATAATAAGGCGCCCAGGTCATACCCCCGATGCGATGCGATATCGCAATCGGCAATCGGCGATACACTATCTATGCACATTGTTATGCCCATTCACCCCGATGCGATGCGATTTCGCTATCGGCGGTCGGTGGTATGCTATCCATATGTTTATATAACACCAATTCTCCTGATGCGATGAGATATCGCTATCGGCGATCAGGGTTTCAAAATTGTCAACATAAGGATTTAGGTGTTCCCGACGCCCGATTATGATATAGCGCGGATTTCAAAAAAGCCGTTAAATGGAGGGATATTACGATCCATTCATATTTAAAGCTTGATCTCTTAAGTAATCGATCACCTGCACTCAACCGCCAAAATATCCATAGCACGCTTAAGCGGGCCATTCGGCCGAATAATGGTATAATGAGCATTTAAGGGGTGGCAGGTCTTAAACGGCCATTTAATGTAATTGTAAGATCTTCCCATGGATTGTATCCGCGGCCATTTTTAAGAGTTAATCTCTCAGCACGCTTTGATCAATATATCTTTCCCATATTTGATTTTCATTAGCATATCTCTGTGTTACGTTTATTTTCGCCGCTGTGCAAAATTCATCCATAGGAGAAAGCTCAAGCAAGATGGGGAAGAAATCCAAGAAGACCACAGGCGCTTCCGCTACACCAGCTGCAGGACAAGCTGTCGTGGACAAAAAGAAGGGCTTGATATCTGATACTACATGTACGGGTCTCGTCAGAGTTACTTGGCAAGGCACCTACAACCTGATTGAAGCCGAAGAACCAGCAAGGACAATAGTAGAAGCTACTGTGGATTTAACTCGGAAGTCTGAGAGTACTCTCAAGGATTTAGCCGACTCTTTCCTTCACAGGATAGCGGCCAGGGAGAAAATTCTCCCATACACAGACGTAGTGCGGTGGGCGATTGAAGAAATCCCAATCTTGGATAGAACCTTCAGCATTAGAGACGGGAGAATTTTCGAGTCATTCAGGGTGGATGATCTAAGGCAAATGTATCATTTGCCCGAGCCAGAGAAGATATATAATAAGGCGTTCCTGGAGAAATTCGCAAACGAAAATGAAGTTGAATCCGAACCCATCCGGGATTGGAGACAAAATCCGGCCAAGCACAAACACGAATCTTCCGGTAAGTACTCGGTTGATTCTCTGGCTTCTCCTTATTGCTATGCTGGAATAATGATGTGTAGGTTATGGGGATTGCATGACTCTGCCAATTTTACCATAGAAATGGTTCCTATAATGGAAGCAGCATGCAACAGTATAATTATGGATTGGGCCACTATCCTTTCTGACAAATTAGCACAAGCTGTGCTTGAGTTTAGAAGCAAGACCCGTATTTCTGAAAGGGTAATTCCCCCATTTTACTACAGTGCCTATATTCTAGATACCCTCTGTTTTAACTCTGAATTCCCCGTACTCAGCTGGAGGTGGACTGCACAAGACCCCACGCCTATTCATATATATCATCAGAAATTGTGGAAATCTTCTTATAAACATCATCTATACCAAGTCTGTAACGGCTTTATGTTGCCTATTTATTATTCCATTTTCGATAAACCTGCTCCCAAGATTTCCTATCAAGCCAGAATTGATTTAACCGCAATAGGTAGATGGTTTGGAGAGGAAAGATTTACCTACATAAGAGTTTTCGGTAGCCAAGCCCGACCTCATGTCCTCCCTTTGTACATACCGGATAAACTGCTAGCGAGGGAAATTTCTTACCAAATCATTGTTGAGAGTGTTACACAAACGCTCAAGAAAAATAAGAAGCAAGGTTGGCCCTCTTTTCCTTTGAGGTGTGGTGTATATACCTTGCATGATCTCAAACATGCAGAAAAGGAAGCCACAAAAATTCAATCCTTGACTCTGGCGACTCTCCCAAATAGGCATTTCGATCCAAATAAAGTTGCCTATAATGCACTAGAACAGGCCAAACTGACAAGATTTGATCATAAGGAAGATATATTTGACGACCTGTTCTCTTCAGCTGAGTCAATAAATCAGATTAAATCATTCGCCAAAGCGAAATATAATGATGAAGGGTTGACTGAATTTAATAAACTTAGGGAACAGAGGTTGCAAACTCTGCCTCTAGATTTACTAGCAACAACCCCAGCGACATCATCAAGCGAGCCTGATCAGCAACAGTCAAAGGAACCTCCTGTTATAACAAAGGATCCGAAGAGAGAACAGGAGGAAAGACAGAGGAAAGAGAAAGAGGAACAACAAATGAAAGAGCAGGAGGAAAGACAAAAGAGAGAACAAGAGGAGCAACAGAAAAAAGAGCAGGAAGAAGTGCGGAAGGAGTCCCAAGCCGAAAAGCAAAAACAAACCACCATTGATGTCAATATAGATACTTGTATTGACCCTAAATTGCTCCAAGAATGGAAGCAATTTCACTCTATCATCAGTGGGTTGGAATGTTCAAAGGATACAGACACTTCCAAGACAAACGATACACAGGACATCACTTCACCTCAGGTTCTAAGTGGAACCAACGGCCCACCCATTTCTAAGGATGTTGAGGTAATACCAAAAGACCCCTCCGACCAAATCATTCTCCAGGTAGAAGATATTCCTCCCCTGGATGTTTTCTACAACCCAAGGCATAAAGCAGTGGTAAAACGAGAAACGAAAAGACGGAAGATTGATCAACCTTCCCTTTTCCCAGAGCAAACTGTTACGGGCAGCGTGGTTTGGAAGGAGGAATTTGACCCCTCTGATGACCTGACAAAACTGTCGCAGTATGCGGGAGCCTATTCGGCAGCGAAAATCGATAAGGCATCGGAGGTAAGTCTTCTACTGAAAACCAAGGATCAAGAAATTTTCGCATTACAGGCAGAATTGGCTAAGACAAAGCAGAAGGCAGAGCAGGCAGAGCAGCAATTGTTGACACAACAGCAAGTGAACAGTCAACTAACTCAGCAATTGCAGGCAGAAAAGCAAAGGATCGACCAAAGCACGATCTAGAAACAGAAGAAATTATCAGAGGCATTGGCACAATTAAGGGCAGCAAACGAGCAAATGATGAAAACAAAGGATGAGAAAATTGCTCAATTGTCATCGCAACTCGAAAAAATAAAGGGCACTCCACAAGTGGCTGAATTCAGAGCAGAAGAATTACAAATAAACACTGCATTAATATCCCAAATTAAGCTCCTGTGTCAACAAATCGCTCAGGCAGAGCCACTGTGTGAATTAACGACATCCATAAATCAGCAGGTAGAGAAGGCCAGAAATGAATTGGATCAAGCCGAAGAGATCATAACTGCATTTCTTGACTGGCAAGATTCTGATCAAGGGAGAGCAGCAAATTTGCCCAGAATCTTAGAAACACATAAAGATATACTCTTCACAGAATGGCAGTCTCAGATGATGAAAGCAGAGAGGGCGGCTTCAAGATGTAAATCACCTTCCAGCAATCTAGTTGAACTAGTTAACAACACTCTCTACTTATCAAATATGATTTCCCAATGTACACCAGGAAAGTTGACAACAACAAACACATTGGAGCAATCATGTTATCTTGATTTAGAGGAAAAGGGGAGATTAATCACTGGGATTAACAGCTTAACCTGGGATGCATATTGGCTCTTCTTGATTAAGCCGCATACACAGAGAGCCGCCCTCAAATGCCTAACAGATGCAATCGGGTATATGATTCCCGATATTCAGGATGCCACCTATGCCGCCCAGCTCAGCTCGCACCTCAACAAACCTCCTGAAGTAGAGCCAATTCTTGCGATAAGTCAGCTCAGATATAAAGGCAAGCAGCCTACCTGATGAATCATGCCACCGACTGCCAGATCGCTGAGGAAAATAGAATCAAGATTTATTGATACCGATTTAGTAGGATTTCAGTTTAATAAATATTTAGATTAATTTAGTATTTATAGACCCTTTCATTGTTTTGGAAAGGGTCGTAAAGTTTTGTACCAGACTTAAAAGACTGAAGTTTGCACTATTGTGCTTCAGTCAATATTCTTTTATGAAACTGGACCAGTTGTTCTTAATTCGACAAGGAAGCTTTTTATGCAATTGTGCACTATTGTCTTTGTTGAGAATGTTTTTGCGTTGAAGGAAGAACTACAAGTAGCGATTGATATTGGGAGTGTCAAGAACTCATATGGTATTTCTATCTATGTCTGAATTCATTCCTTTCATATGAATTGTTATGTGATTATTCTTGCTATTATTGATTATATGCATGCGCTGTGACAGCAGATCTATATTCATTCCACTATTGGATGTTTTATGATGTGTTTTTTTTAATCATGTATATGTCAATGATATAAACGATAAGTGTGGTAATATCGCTTTAATCGCTTTGCTTAACTATTTAAGCACAGTAATCATGAATGAAATAATGTCCCTGTCTGTTAGATGGAGTCATCTATATGCCTGTTTATAGACACGGATCATCAAGCGCTGCACTTTAAAGCTCAATAAGTTCCCGGGATAGATCATAATTTATGTATTCTTGTTAATAGTTTAGTTATTCGCTCACCGCTAGCTTAGTTTATAAATCATCCATTCATCCCGTTTATCCACTTTTGGGAAACTGGTCCCATTATCCCCAGTCGGAGCCACTATTCCAAACGGAAAAGGAGTTGTACTAAGGTCCGGACCGGGTGGTTATTCCCAATGTTGTTGCAGCGATTTTCGAGGCATCAACACCTACATATGAAAAGGAATTGTATGCATTGGTGCAAAGTGTGAAAAAAATGGAAACACTACTTGATGGGTAAGGAAACCATCATTCACATTGATCATCAACCATTGCAATACTTGCTATCACAATCAAAGTTGCAACAATTAAGGCACTTCTGATGGATGGGTTTTCTTTAACAATTCCACATGGTAATCAGGTATAAGAAAGGTATCTACAATAAGGTTGTTGATACGCTTTCTAGGCCTATTGTTAGTGCATCTACTTTACTCAAGAATAATTCTATTTTACATGAAATTTATATTGAGAAACATGATTTAGATAATGACTTTCAAAATGTTTATGCAGGCTTGAATCAAGGTAACCAAGTAGAGGAATTGGATTATCAATTGCATGATAACTTTTTGTACCATCTTGGCAAGCTTTGTATTCCACAGGGAGAAAGAGTTAACATCCTAAGAGAGGCACATACTTCTCTTATTGCTGGTCATTTCGGTGTAAGTAAGACGGTGGCGCATCTACAAAGGTATTGTTATTGGCCTCATATGCTTGAAATTGTGTCTCATTTTATTAAAGGATGTTCATTATGCGTAATCAATAAGCCTAGCAATAGGAAGTTAGGATTTTACACACCACTTTTGGTTCCTTCACGGTCGTGGGAGAGGTTTATATGTATTTTGTAGGAGGTATTCCATTGTCAAAAAGAGGTCATGATTATTTGTATGTAGTTGTGGATAGGTTCAACAAAATATGTATTTTGATGCCATGTAAAAACCAAGTTACAGCTGAACAAACTGCTCAGTTATTCTTTCAGAAGGTTTGGGTGCATTTTGGATTTCCCACATCCATTGTTAGTGATTGAGATTCTTGCTTTGGTGCGATTTTTTGGTCAAGCTTGTGGGGATTCCTAGACACCAAATTAAAAAAAGTTCATCTTTTCATCCATAAACATATGGCCAAACATAAGTGGTGAACATAACAGTGATACATCTTCTTCGTGGGTATTGTAGCAAGCATCTTAAGTTGTGGGATGAACATTTGCACTATATTCATCATGCTTACAACTGAGCTAAGCACTCTTCAATTCAAAATTATCCATTTGAGGCATGCTTGGTGTTAGCGCTTGAGATTTCACCCTAGGCTGAGGAAGGTAAACCTTCAAGGCAACATCAAACCATTTCACTTCGTAGCTAGCCCTACGAGGTATGAGAAGGCTCTCTCGGGTCAAACTTGGTGGATTTCTCAATGAGATGAGTTTGACCAATTAGGAATAAGGATTTTAGGCTAGTAAACTGATAAGGGGATTTGATTTAAAGTTTTTGGGTTTTTTGGTGGCAATTTGGAGGGAGTGCAATTCAGGGTGCGGGGATTGAGCTCAGTTTTTGCAGGTGGGTCTTTGGGGCAAGGTAGGAGTTTATGCTGATGCCTTTAGCTGAAAGAGATGATCAAGGAAGAAAGAAGAGAAGCTAAAGAGGGCGAACAATGAATTCGAATCCTCTCTAGACAGTGGAAAACATAAATTTTAAACAAAATTGAAAGCTGAGCATGGCATGCATGAATTCAAACTTTATCACTTCTTTTGTTTAAATAGCAGCAAGAGATTAAGAAATGGAACACATAAACAGACTTACAATAACAATAGGAGACACACCATCAACATAATAATCCACAAGAATCCACAATGAAGTCTACAAAATCCTGGCCTTCCTTTTCCTCAAATTGCAGAAAATACAATAGCACTTCTCCCTCTAGAGTCCAACCCTGAAAATGAGAAAGAGAAGGCATAATATAGAAGGTCAAACCTCTTCCCCCACCTCTAGGGTCGAGCTCAGCTTCCTAGGAGCTGTTACAACTAATTCTAAATCAGTCACTAGATAATAGGCCAGCACAACAACTTGCCTCTAAAAGTTAGGAAGCCTATCCATGCATTAAATATTAACTTTTTACATCAAAGAAGCTTCTAGAAGAGGTAAAGAAGAGTAAAAGTATCTAATGCCATGAAATTTACACAAGAATCCATCAATTACATGCCTAAATAATCAACCCAAGTGAAAACTGTGCTTAGCTGGCCGAACTGGTCAAAAACTGGCAAATTTTGCTTGACTGGTCGCACCTCTGGCTTGACTAGTCGCACCTTTTGGCAGCGCTGTTTGAGGGCCTTCCCGGAGTCCAAATCAAGTGAAAGATAGCTCGTTGGAAAGGTCTGGAAGTCTACTTTCCAACCCAACCCGAATTTCGGAATTTGGAGTTGATTTGACCCATAAAAAATCAAATCTCCCAAGACTGCTTTCTGCAACTCAAAAAAGGGGCAAAAAGTCAAAATTTGGCTGTATTTTGAGCTTTTGGCTGCCCAAATCTTCACAAAATTTGAAACCCTTCCATAGGCAAGTGTACTTTTACAAGAAAAATCCAACCATGTAGAGTTTTCCCCGTTCTGAGCTGTATCGACGACTCGTCTCGTACGGGGTGAGACGAGTCGAGTGGCCAAAACCTGTAAAATTCCAAAAAAAATGCCAAAAATGCTTCAAAATCCTCAAAATTTCTTGGTTTTGCTGCTAGAAGAAGGCTAGTCAGTATCATGGTGAGTAAGAGAGGCCTCAGCCAAGATACGGAGCGGGTTGGTCTTTTCCCTCCTCTTGCAGGCCTCGGACAACTTCCTTTGGAGTATCTTCATTTTTGCCTTGCAAACGTGCAACCTTGCCCAGTAATGGTTCTTCATGTTTCGTAGCAGCCTTTTGTCCCGGTTGGCTTTCTCTAACAGCCTCTCCAAGTGGGCATTCACCTGAATGAGCATGGACTCTCGGTCAGCAGGCAATGGGTCCCCAGGCCTCCTACGGTTCAAGCCTCTATTACCACGGATCCTCCATAGCTCGTCAAGTTCTTTCTCCGCCTCTAATTGTCTGTTGCGCTGCTCCAGATAAGTGATGGTCCATTGAGCCATTTCGAGCTTCTGCTGCAACACGAGGTTCTCCTCCTCTCTCTGTCTGATAAGCTCATAAAAATCAGAAGAAGGAGAATGAGCATCAAAATCAATGAAATCATGACGTGTATCGCCAGCTCTCTCATCCTCAATCATGGGCTGCTTGCCCCTCTCTGCTACCTGTGCTGCTGTCGGCAACGAGGCCCCTTCCACCTGGTGTGGAGATAACACTCGCTGATCTGATGATGACGACGAGACCCCTTCCACCTGATGTGGAGAAAATACTCGTCGAGCTGCTGCAAACAAGGTCCTATGACCCCTCTGATATGTACACTGTAGTGGGGAAACAACATGTGTAGGCACAATAATCTCTGCCTGGCGTGATGGACCTCCCTCCTCATGAATGATCTGTGGCTTTGGCTGACCTCTCTGTGGCTCTGGCTGTGGCCGTGATGTCGCTGTAAAAACCTCATGAGAAATGAAGTCTGCCCATGAAATGCCCTGCTGCCTCAACTGATGGGAAACAATGAGCTGAATGAGACCATGATGGCACAGACTCCTATGCTGCTGGGCTGGGGTCCACCTCTGAAATATGGATGACATCCTCTAAAAGTCCTGGCAGAAGAAAACCGGGATGTTCATCATCCTCACCCTGGTAAAGTGCATCAACATGCGAATATGACAAGTGGAGACCAGTGAAAATCTTCCGTCACATGTAAAGTATTGCATGATAAGCTTCATGATCGAAACATACTTCGCCCGGAGGAATCTGGAAGGAAAGATTCCTGACAAGTGGCTCACAAATGAGGGCCTGACATATGGCTCAAAAAAGATAAAGTCCAGCAGTTTGCGCTTGGGCCACACTTCCCCTACATTCGGTATCCCGGTAGCCTCTGAAATCATCTCTGGAGATAACACAAAATTCACCCCTGCAAGAGTGACCTGCCCATCATGAAGGTGCAAAACAAATAAACGTGCCAACTCACTATGATGCTGAATGTGAGAAAGCCTCTCACAGAACTGAAAACATGACATGTACCGAAAACCGTTCATTGCCAAAGGACAAGCCTGCAATGCTGCCAAAGAAGTAGGTTCCCGTCTCCTATGATGACCACCCCTCTTAGGAACCCTCTGCTGTACCACCACTTCTGTAGCTGATGAATGGTCATCACTAGGCTCATAACTCTCGGTGTCTGACATGGTTTTGGAACCAGATGAGCAAGCTGAAAGGTAAATAGAACTGCTGCCTCTGCCTGCAAAATGCTGAGAAGTATGCTGTTTTCAAGGGGAAAAATCATAAGGGAACTGTTAGGGGAGGGATTTTTAATAAGGAATGGGAAATAAAAACAGGGATTTTTAGGGAAAATTCAAAAATGTAACACATACCATCTTATCATTTTTAAGAAATCATTTGCAACGAAACCATGTATGATAGGGACCAAGGGAAAGAACATATATGACAGGGGGTATGGGGCAGCATTATCCATTTGATTTTTATCCTTTAATGAAGCAAACTCTGCTATCTGGACGGGATTCATATGCATTTAGTGATAAGGGAAAGAGAGCTTCACTTGTATTTTTATCAAAATGAGATTTGACAACTTCAAGGGAATGATAAAAAAGGGAAAACAGAGTTTATTTTGGGCAGCACAGCAACACGATTTTATAGACCAAAAACACAGCAATATGTCCATTATGAATATATACACAGCTGCAATCTTTGATTTTTCTTTTTATAAATTTCATAACAGCAGCTTGCCACTTTTTTATACCCAATAATATCTTTGTTTTTCATATTTGGGTCATTTTGGCATTTTATTTTTATTTTTCTTTTCATATCAATTTTTATATATATATATATTTTTTTATATTCTTTTTGTTTTATTTTCTTGCTGCAGGTCCATGTAATTTGCTTGCTGTGGGGAAGGAGAAGGGCAATTTAGGGTTTGTGGGAACATGAAGGATATTAGGGTTTAGCGAAGAAATTTGGGAAGGGAAAGATTTTGAAGGAATATGGGATGGTAACCTTGTATTTCTGGCAAACGATATAAATGAAATAATAAGATAAACATGCAGCAACATTTGTGAATTTAATTGCCAAGGGAACAAGGATGGGATAAGAGGGATTTTTACCTTGAAAAACAAACAAAACCCTAGCAGATTTGCCTACATTGACAACATTTAAATTCACCATTTATCTTGCAAATTTTTGAAGAAGAAAACCATGAGACATGTCATCATTCACTTATTCCTTGTTATCACAGATGAATTTGGAGCTTACCTGGTCGATTTAGCAATTTGGGAGGGCGATTTGGGTGATTTGGCACGTTTCTTGGCAAACCCAGCTCGACTAGTCGCACCCCTCTGACTCGTCGCTCCAGTTCAAAAATTACACTGTGAGAGCAGCTCTGACTCGTCGCACCTGCCCAACTAGTCGCACCTCCAACTCAACTAGTCGCTCCTCCAGAAATGACTAAAATCGCAGCCAAATCGCCTTTCTTTGCTTCTCTTTGTGTCTTGCAAGTTTGTCAATGCATAATGAGGCCATGAAGAGGGCTTTTTGGTCTTTATAGGTCCACATTTAAAAAAAAAAAATTAAAACATCAAACCCACTTTCAAATGTTGCATGTTTTGGCATTTAATTTAACACTGTTTTTTAAGTTGCACTTTGCCTGAAATTGATTTTTTGAGTGTTTTCACTTGGTTCTTTTTGCAGGTTGATTCTCTGATGGATTCTGAGGAAGAAACCAGGGTTGTTGCCAGCATTCTGAAGATTTTTGAAAATTTCCTTTATTGTTGCCATTTTCACATGACCTTGGGTTTAAAAACAGAGTTTTTAAAACCAAGGTAAAAATAAGCTGTAGCAGATGAAAACTATCAATAAAACGTAATTACAAACCTCCTTCTGGCTTGCTGAAGACCATCAGACTTTTGACTCATGACCTGGCAATGATTTTGACCAAAACCCTATACCTAGACTTGGAATTTCAAGACAAAAATGAAACAAGTGTGACACAAGGTTTTTTCAAATGGTATGACCTGATTCCAGCAAAGCCAAGAAGGGAACAAAGACCAGCCCTCCATTCAGTTTTATGGCATGCCTAGCGGGATGCAAAACTGACACTAATGAGACACCTACCTATGCATATGCAAAGAGCTATTCATCACCGATGGAGGGCTCAAGACCGACACTAACACTTGGGATACTTGCCTAAATATCCTTTGGATTTTATTTTTGGTAAAGATGTTATATTGAAGGTCATAGTGACATAAACAAAGCAAGAAAGTTCAATGAACAAATCCAATTATTACACCAAAAGGTTCAAGAACAGCCTGAGAAAAGCCAAGGCAAGTATAAAGCAAGGTATGACAAGCATTGTCAAGATCACAAGTTCCAAGTTGGTGATGAAGTTTGTCTTCACATTAAAAAGAGAGGCTCCAAGAAGAAGGTAAAAAATTAAAATCAATTAGATATGGTCCATTCACAATTTCGGAAAATATTTGTAACAATGCCTTCAGGTTGGATTTGCGCAAATTTATATTGTTGTCAATGTTAAGAATTTAAGGTTGTATGAGCCTCCTTTGATTGAAGATCGAGAGAATATGAAAATTCCATATATTGAAGTCTTATCTCCAGAATTCCTTGATGAGCTTCAGTAAAACACTATACTTGACAAAAGAACAAGGACATCGAAAAGGGGAAGAATCAATTATCTTCGAGTGGGGCTCAAGGGTACAAATCCTTTAAAAGCCAAATGAATAGAGGTTGGAAAATGAGAGAATTGTACCCTAACCTGCTGGACAATTGAAAGTGATATTTTGGGGTCCAAAAGGCTTCCAGCGGAGAGGAGTGATCAGGTGCTCAAAATTAGGCTCAAAACTCAAGTGGCAGAATCTTAATGAAATTAGCTTTAGATCGAAGTTCTCGACATCCTGATTCCAACGACACAAACGAAACTTGAATCCAAACTCATATGAAGAAGTTGGAGCAAGTAAAAGTTCAGGTTTGACTTAGACAAATGGCAGGAGAATATGACATGGCAGGAATCTTCAGTGAATGGGGAAGCACCAAGTGGTAGGCGACCATTAGCCCCACATTTTGTAAATCGCATATTGCAGGCATATTAGGTCCCTATAGTACTAGTGTAACCCCTTATTGTTATTAGTGAAACCCCCTTATTATATTTTTGTGCCCATGTAGTCCTCATATTGTTATTATTTTGCCCCATAGAAGCCATTTATCGTTGTTGTTGTGCCCTTACATTATTATTGTTATGTTGGCTTTAATTACATTATGACCCCTTAGACTCCTATATATAGAAAGGAGGTCTTGTCATTTGTATCATCCAAGAATTGTTCATTTGTGTAATGTAAAGGAGGTTTCCCCCTAGAAGAACTGGGAAGGTGTTGATATTTCTTTTCTATCTTTTTGTGAGCTGGGTTCATAACATTTGGTATCAGAGATTTGGATTCTAGGGTTTCGTTGCTCCAAACAAGTCATCGCAGCATTTTCGCTATAACTTTTTGACTACAAAGTTTTAGAAGCTAAAAGAAAAACATTTGAGAAGAAATCGGTCTAAACCTCGGGTTCTAATTTCAGATCTTGCTCACTATATTTTCGGAGATATAATCTGATAAAGTTAGGGTTTTTGCAAGCTCCATAATTTCATCGCAAACAGGTCATCGTGGAATTTTCGTTATAATGTTTTTTCTACAAAGGGTCAGACTCTGAAATTAAAACCCATTTGAGCTGAAATCATGATGAAGCTCAGATCTGAATTTCAAATCTTGCGTCACTATATTTTTGGAGATATAATCTAAGGAAGTTAGGGTTTTTTTAGAATCCCGAATTACATTCTAAATAGGGGACCTTGGGAAAATTGTCATAAATTTCTCTTTGAGCATTAGATATAACTTTAATAAGAAGTTACAGAAACAGGACGAACTGTAGTTTTTTGTGTATATTTTTTAGATCCAAAGGTCGAAATAGTGACACATGGCACGTCGTACAAGTTCGCACTACTGAAACATTATATAATTAGGTCATCTTAGGAGATTGGGAATAAATCTTTCTTGGAGAATCCAATTTTGATCAAACTAGCAGAATTGGAAAAAGGACTCAGAGGACTATTGTAGGAAGCAATTTTAGATCCTAGAGAGCCAAAATTATAGAGATACAACAAATTCAATGTTGAGCTCTTACAAGGTGAATAAAGGTGTGTAATTTTTTTATTTTTTTTGCATAAGATTGGTTTGAAAAAATAGTTTCAAGGAATTCAAAGGGAATAGTGAAGCATTATTAGCATTAATTGATGCCCCGAAGAAAGAAAATGGAAACACCTAGTAAGAAACCTGAAAGCTCTAGCATGACTCATGATGAAGAGGAAGAAATGCAGCATGATATATCAAAATTACGAGACTTAGTGCAACAAAATTCACTCTCACAAAAAGTAACAAAAGCTAAGATGGATAGTTTAAAGAAAGACATGGAAGATAAAATGGATGGTTTAAAGAAAGATACGGAAACTAAGTTGAATTTTGTGGAAGATAAGATGGATGGTTTGGAAGCTAAGATGGAAGGAAAAATGGACGATTTGAAGACAGATTTGACAAAATTGCTACAAGAAATGTTTACGAACAGAGAAAAGGTAGTAAAGGAAACTCATGATGGGAACAAAATAAATGTTAGTCATGATTTCATAGACTCTAATGTTGGATTGAAGACCCACCATGTTCCAAATATTGATATGAAGAAACTTAATGGCAAGGATCCCAGAACATGGATACTACAGATGGAGCAATTTTTTTATCTCCATAATGTGCAAAACACACAAAAGGTACGTATTGCAAATTTATATTTGGAACCAAATTAGTTTGTATGGTATCGATGGCTTTGCTCTCATAAAAAAATTGTCACTGGGGATTTTTACGGAATAAATGATAGCACATTATGAGGATACAAAAAGTAACACCTTTTTTAGTGAATTGATAAATCTCAAACAAAAGGGTTCAATGATGGACCACATTGAGGACTTCCAAAAATTGAGCATAAGGGTAAAATATATTCCATAGGAGCATAGGATTGATGTGTTCATAGGGACTTTAAAGGATAACATCCAACATGAGATTCTCCTTTAGGAATCTGATTCACTAGAGAAGGCATTCAGGTTGGCAAGAAAATTGGAAAGCAAAATTATGGAAACAAGGAAGCCTACCACTCACAACTATGGAAGTGTTGTGCCCCTAGCCTTCCACAACCTACAAGTTTGACACCACAACAATCAGAAGAAAAAAGAGAAAAAGGTTTTTGTTACAATTGTGATATAAAATACACTAAAGGTCATAAGAGTTCTGAGAAGAAATTAATTTACATAGATTATAAAGAGGAGGAAGAAAAGGAATAATAAACATCAAAAGAAGAGGATATATACCAAGAACAAACCCTAGAGAAATAAGAAATGAATCTGACCATATATTGTAATTCATTGGCCGGAATTACTACTCCTCAAACTATCAAGATAAAAGGACATATCAAGAATAAAACGGTAATAGCATTGATTGATTCAGGCAATACCCATAATTTTATTCATTGTAAGATAGCCAAGGAATTAAATTGCTTCCTATATCTAGCATGAGAGTGTCAAGTGATGCTTGCAAGTGGAAGAACCATAAATTGATCTGGAAAGTGTCATAATATCAAACTATCCATGGTAGAATATGTATTGAATAGCCCAATGCTTTCCATTCCAATGGATGGTGATGATGTTGTACTAGTAGTCCAATGGCTACAATCCTTGGGAACAATAGCTTTTAATTTTCAAAAAAAATTCATGAAATTTTCTTCGGAAGGAAAGGAAGTTGAATTAAGGGGTATCACAGAGAAACCGAGAAATATAATCATCTCTAATGGAATGACAAAGCTTCTAAAGAAAGAAAAAGAGGCGTAATTGCACAATTATGTTCACTAGAGGTTCCCACATCGAAATAATCTATTTCTCTAGATATCCAAAAAGTCTTGGACAATCATTCCAAGGTATTTGAGGCTCCCAAAGGCCTCCCACCTATTTGTGATCATGATCATGCTATTCATTTGATTCCAGGAAGTGTTCCTCGAAAAACCAGACCTTACAAGTATCCATATGCCCAAAGGAGTGAAATTGAACGTATGGTTGCAAAAATGCTAGACTTTGGTATAATTATCCAACCAAATTCGATAAACGAAGCAAGGGATAAATAGAAGAATGATGAAGTAGGGTGGGAACTCATTAAAAAGTTGTAGAAGATCCCAGTTCAAACAATATTTCCAGAACTTGAAAAGGAAGGAAAAATCATATTGGAACCTAAAGCAGTCACTAAACCAAGAAATCAACAGCTACGAAATCGATCAATTTACTAGTATCTTATCAAGTGGAAGAACTTACCCACTAGAGATTCCACATGGGTGGATGATAATTTTATACGAAAGCATCCAGAATTACTCAAGCGTTGAGGACAACACTTTTGTAAGGAGAGGGGCATATTAGGTCCCTATAGTACTAGTGTAACCCCTTATTATTATTAGTGAAACCCCATTATTATATTGTTGTGCCCATGTAGTCCTCATATTGTTATTATTGTGCCCCATACAAGCCCACTATTGTTATTGGTGTACCCTTACATTATTATTGTTATGTCGGCTATTATTACATTATGACCCCTTAGACTCCTATATATAAAAAGGAAGTCTTGTCATTTGTATCATCCAAGAATTGTTCATTTGCGTAATGTAAAGGAGGTTGCCCCCTCAAAGAGGTTGATTTCTAAGGTTTTGATCATTCTTTTCTATGTTTTTGTGAGCTAGCTTCATAACAAGGTGGATTGGCGTTAAAGAATCAGCTCCCAGTGTATCGGGTTGTGATGCAATAATCACAATCGCAAATCACACAGTGCAGAGTCCCATATATATCTTACCCCCTGACTTCGTCAATTGCTATTTGCGATGGATCCTGGATGCGATAAGATTATTAGTTTTAGTTGATAGTTTTGTCGATTTTGTCGTTTATCACAATCGCATATCACCCACGTTGCATTCACAAACCATAATACCCACTGGTTCTTGCCGATTGCGATTTGTGATGGAATTGTCAATGTTGATAGTTTATAGTCATCACAAGGTGAAATTTTTTCCTAGTTAGCATTTTTTAGAGAGAAATTGTAGGATCATGTTGGAAATGGGGCAATTTGTGGAGCGAATATTGGGTAAACTAGGAGAGTTCATAACCTCTTCAGTTTTCCACCAAATTGGATGCAAAAAGAGGCCAAGTAGTCATTTTTGGACATTTTGGACTCATTGGAGTAGGTTTTAGAAGAATTTGAACATTGTAAATACATCGCTTTACACTTTTGAGTATAATAGAGAGGCCCAAGCCATTGGAAGCTAGACCAAAGAGACGTAGCCTAGGAGGGGTGAACTCCTTTATCATATTCATGTTGTAATGTGTTTTTGATGATTTTATGTAAATGTTTATGCTATTGTTCAGTCTCTTATTTATGTTAAATTGCCCATAAAATTAACATTAAAAAAACTCATCATTTCACTTGCAAAAATTCATGAATCCTTAAGTACAATGAAAGCATTTTGTTTCTAATCTGAAAAGGATCTTAGTACAACAATATAATATTCTAAATCAAAGCGCTCTCTCTATATATATATATATATGAGATAGCATGCCTTAATGTTTCACTTTTTTCTATCTATTAATGCCTAATTTAAAGCTTCTTATGCATCTATTTTAATAGGGGAATTTTCTTGTAAAATGTTAACCGTATAGTCATTCATATAATTTTTTTATCATTTGATTTATAATCCAAAATTCCTATTTTCTTTGTGAAAATATTGGACCCTATTCCATTACACGATGTTATATATTTGTATAGAAGTTATTATCCTTTCATTTCCATCAAACACAAATTATCCTTGTATTAATAGCCTTTTAATGGTTTGCCATTGCAACCATTATATTGTTTTATCCTCGCTTTGAATCTATACTTATATTGAGAAATTTTGATTGTTTATTTCCGAAATGGGATTAAGTTGATAAGGCTCAGTTTACACATGTACTTGACAAGTCTCTGGATTGTTTTAGCCCTGTGCAGGAAAAAAAAATTCACTAGCCACGTATCCAGTTTTCGTATTGACTCTATCAATGTTTTAGATGGTTTGTTACCAAGTCAATGGTTTTATTGGAATTAAGGTTATAACGGAATTTTATTAAGGTTTGGTATCACCAGATCATTTTACTCCTAGACTTTCTTGGCATGTTGCTTCTAATGGATAGGCTTTCGTTTTGAATTTCAATAGCATGTTGTTTTCATAGATGACATGTTAACATGTGTATTCAAACCCTCTTCCTGAACCTATGGCAATTCATGTGTCATCTGGTGGAAATTTTACCTTGCTTTCTGTCAAGAGGGAAAAATTACTCGTCTGGTTATTTAAGAGACTGCTCTCAAAGGTATTATTTATTTTAAAATGATTGCAATCAATTATATTACTTCAATCTAGTTTCTTTTATTTTGTTATGCATTAACAAAGCCCTTTGGGTAAGCACTAAATCTCTAATTAATTTCTCCTATTATTTTCTCGAAGGGTTTCTTGATTAATTTCATACTAGTTATTTCTTCATCTTTTTTCAAATCATTTCAATACTATGGGGGCTATTAGAAGGAATTTCCACTTTTCTTCACCTTAGGCTTTTCTTACCGTGTAGAGTTTATGTAACAACTACATAAATTTCCTTTTTTGATTTATTATTTATGCTAGAGTTTACTTATGGCAGTCTTATTTTATGCTCGTGGGTTTCTCTTCCATATTAGTATACTAAAATTTATGTCATTGAATTCTTTTCTTTTTATACCCAATAGGAATATAGGAAACGTTCCTTTCTCTATCAAACCCTAGGGTTTTCAGTCTTCAATGAAAATTTCATCATTTTAACTGTGTGTACATTAAAATTATATTGGGCTTGCAAAAGTCACTTTTATTCTCATATAGTTAGCTAACAAATTTACATTGTTCTCTTGGTATTAGAAAGAATTTTTTATCGTTATGTTCTAATACCTCTTTTAAATTTAAAAATCATATCTAAAATCATTTGCTTGTATATTACTGTAGGGTTTTTATTTACTTTGCCCCATGTTTGATTCATAGGAATCTTTTGTAACCCTTTTTCATCATTTTTTTACCAAACGAAGACCTAAGCAACCCAACAGTTGTGCAAGGTAATTCTTTATCTCAATTCCTTAGCAAAGTTACCATTTCATTCTCTTTATTTTATGGGTATTCACAGTGACCGTTGAAATATGTTCTTATTGTTTCAGGTACTCTTCAGTTCATCCCTATTATGTTTCACAACTTTAAATGGCTTCGGAAAATTTTTTTTTAGGACTTTTCAATCTTAACATATAACTTAATTTTCCTCTTCAGGTTGGAAATACTCCTCAATCCTTTTGGGCTTTCATAAACAAGGTTGATTTGTTTTGATGAAAACCACAACTATTGTTCTATTAATTTCTCTCTATTTTTATTATGTTATGTTGAGATTGCAACAAGATGATGGAGCTTAGTGAAAAGAGTCGCCTTCACTAAGTGGGCCCGCAGGCTATTTTTGGCGCAAGTCTATTTTTAGACATATGGATCATGTCTATGTTTATGGATGATTGATCAAGTTGGGAAAAATAGATGGAATTCTATTTTTGATGAAAGTGTGAGTGATCACAGTGTGAGTGATCAAAGTCTATTTTTAGACTGGCTGTCAAAAATAGAAAAGTCAAATATTATTATCTCACAATAATATTTGGACTATAAACTTAATCTTATTCTCTTGGAGCACTTCAGTTTGAGCTACATAAGTGGCACATGCAGCTGTCAGAAGGAAATACGCTTTTCTTATGAGTCAGTTGAGTTGTTGCATGCATGACTTCAGTTAGAACTCAATCAGTTGAGTTTTGTGGAGTTGATTATGGAGTTGATGGAGTTGTGTTCAGTTTAGCTTTGTTAAACTGGTTGTATTTAGTCTAACTGGAAAATAGACTAGAGATGAGTTGGGTGAATTAGTTATTAATTAATTCACAAGTTATTAACTCATAATACAACTAATGAATACATCAGTTAACTCAGTTGCATGTCAGTGCATGTTCAGTTCAACAGGGACAGGTGGTAGAGAATCAGATTGCTATCAGTTGTGACTATAGTTGTGCATCAGCTTGCACAATCAAGGGATTGAGTATGCCAATGAGTTTGCTCACGTATTTGGCCCACATTTTAGCCTTTGCTCACGTCCACAAAGAGTGAGTGACTATTTTGCAGGTGAAAAACGAGTTTGGGAAGCCATTCTCATCAGTTCTTGAGCAGGTATTGAGCAGTGGAGGCAAGCAAGCAGTGGAAGAGATTTGGAGATCAGATCTGAGCTGTATTGTGTGTAACAGAGGTGGAGATACTTGTGAGAAGTATTATGCTGTGTAATGTTACATGACTCAATCATTAATATACAGATAGTTGGGGTTTTTAGCGAGATGCTTTCCCCGGGATACATACTGTGTTAATGTGTGAATGCTCTTGATGTTTTATTGTTATTGATGCTGCTATATTGTTGATCAACGTAGAGGAGATTATGTATTATACATGTTCCGCTTATAATTGTATGATCAGGATAATCTCTGTGAATATGTGTTAAATTATTCAAAATTTCTACATGGTATCGAGCGAGCTAGATAATTGTAGAAAAAGTTTCTACATGGTATCAGAGCTGTTGATCATCAGATCTACTATTCAGGAAGTGTTTACATTCTATTTCTCTAGGCAGAGCCTGTAATCGGGCCAGGTAGCCTCTGGATTCATCCTTCCTTTGGAAGGTGAGATATCTGGTAAAAGCCCATACAGTCAATCTCTGTACGAGAAATATTGTGTTCTCACGAATTCTAGATTGGAAGCAGTTGAGTTGGAGCTGGTGGAAATTCGAATTTACAGCAGTGTTGTTGAAAATGTCTTTCAACGGATTGCAAATGTTATTCCAAAGCAAGAGCGACTTGGCGCTCAACGATAAACTCAGTAACAATAAAGGTGAGAATGGATCTTCATCAAAGGTATCTGATGAAGAGAATTGCGCTTTGGCTGCCAAAGCAAAGAAGGGGAAGAACAAGAAAGCTTCTCATTCCGGTGCGAAAGGCAAGAAGCAGGATATGTCCAAGGTGAAGTGTTTTCACTGTCACCAGCACGGACACTATGCCACAAATTGTCCGCAGAAGAAGAAGAACAAGCAAGCTGCTGGATCTGCAGGGGGAGAGGCCTTAGCTTCTCAGTTTGAGCTTGATTTTTCATTGATCGCATGCTTGGTTTCAAGTGTGATGGGATCAGTGTGGTTCCTGGACAGTGGTGCGTCTTTTCACATGACGGGAGATAGAGATTTGTTCTCTGATCTGGAGGACAAAGATCTTGGAGTGCACATCGAGATGGGCGATGATGGTAGATACAGTGCGACCGGTATCGGTACCATTTCCTTTGAGAGGGAGTCTGGTAAACCCTTTGTATTGAAGGAAGTCATGCATGTTCCAGGATTGAAGAAGAATCTCATCTCAGTGGCGATGTTAGAAGACAAGGGGTATGATGTTGTTTTCAGCGAGGGAAAGGCCTTCCTGCGCAGCAAGAGAACTGGTGAGACCCGGAAGATAGGGGTTCGAGTGAGGAACCTTTATCAGTTGCATGTAGATGGATGCGCAGCAATGGCAGGCGAGGCAGAAGGATTGGTGAGCCGGGATGATGGCGAGTTGTGGCACAGGAGATTGGGTCACCTTCACCATGGAGCCTTGAAGATACTGCAGCAGATCACTACAGGGCTTCCTAAAGGCACACTTGCGCAGTCAGATCAGTGCAAGGGGTGTACTTTGGGGAAGTTTGTGAAAGCCACCTTTCACGAGAAGGATAGTCGTGCCACGACGATCCTTGAGAGAATTCACACAGACGTGTGTGGACCTTTCTCAGTTGCTTCGACAGCAAAACACAGGTATTATGTGATTTTTGTTGATGATTTCTCTCGTAAGTGCTGGATCTTCTTCATGCAGAAGAAGAGCAAGACATATTCAAAGTTCTGTGAATTCAAAGCACTGGTCGAGAAGGAGTCGGGGAAGAGGGTGAAGGCTCTTAGGAGCGATAATGGTGGTGAATACATCTCGGACGAGTTCAAGGATTTCTGCAAGGCAGAAGGGATTCGTAGAGAGCTCATAGCTCCCCATAACCCACAGCAGAACGGGGTAGCTGAGCGGAAGAACAGAACGATTGTGGGTGCTGCACGGGCAATGTTGCATGATCAGGGCCTACCCCTTCACTTGTGGGCGGAAGCATGCAATACAGCAGTTTATGTGCAGAACCGTTGTCCTCATAGGATACTTGGCATGAGTACACCTGAGGAGACTTATTCTGGTAAGAAGCCTGATCTTTCTCATTTGAGGATTTTTGGTGCTAACGTTTACATGCATGTGACGAAGGATGCCAGAAAGAAGTTGGAGTCGACTGCAGAGGTTGGGATATTTGTGGGGTACACTGATACGCCCCACAACTATCGTGTGTATTTTCCAGACAGTGGTAAAACTGTTGTGCGACGGGATATAAAATTTCAGGAGGAGAAAGCCATGAAGTGTTCGCTTGAGAGGGAGCTACACTTGCATGCAGATGAGGAGCTATTAGTTCCTAAGGATGAGCTTCAGGACGTGGATCAGCCACAGGACGAGGTTCATGGAGTGGAAGAGGCCACTCATGCAGCGCCAACCATCAGAGGGCGAAAGCGCTTGACAGAAGCTGAGCGACTGGCTCAAGATGCAGAGAAAGTTGTAGGACCACCTACAGCCCAACGCAGGCAGAGACAGTCACCTGATCGGTACACTGGATACATGGCTCTTATGAGCAAGTGTGTTGTGACTGAGCCATCCTCTTTCGAGGAAGCTGTGGAGGATCCCGCATGGGTAGACGCCATGGTGGAAGAGTATGATTCTATTGTCAGAAACAGTGCATGGGAGATTGTTCCTAGACCGGAAGGGAAATCAGTGGTGGGTTCGAGATGGATCTACAAAGTTAAGCAGGCAGCTGACGGGAGTGTGGAGAAGTACAAGGCAAGATTTGTTGCCCGAGGCTTTTCACAGATTGAGGGGATCGATTATGAGGAGACCTTTGCACCTGTCGCAAGGTATTCTTCCATACGGACGATTCTTGCTCTCTCAGCGCAGATGGGATGGCACATTCATTAGATGGATGTGAAGACTGCGTTCCTCAACGGAGTCATTGAGGAGGAGGTGTACATTGAGCAACCCGAAGGCTTTGAAGTCTTCAGCAGCGAGTCGCATGTGTGCAGGCTCAAGAGAGCGCTGTATGGGTTGAAGCAAGCACCACGTGCTTGGTACACACGGATAGACAGCTATTTCACAGGACTTGGATTCTCCAAGAGCGAGGCGGATCCGAACCTATACCAGATTGTGGTGGAGGGTAAGTTGCTTATCATTGTACTGTATGTTGATGATTTGATTCTAACGGGTGATGAGCTGTTGATACTGTCATGCAAGAAGGATCTTGCTACAGAGTTTGAGATGAAGGATTTGGGCCTCCTTCACTATTTCCTAGGATTGGAAATATGGCAGCGCAGTGGTGGACTGTTTGTTTCTCAGGGCAAGTATGCTCGGGAGATACTGGAGAAGTTCAACATGCATGGCTGCAAGCCTGTTGATACTCCTCTTCCTGGAGGTTGGAGGAAGGAGGATGCCACTTCGGGAGAAGAAGTGGATGCCACTGTTTATCGACAGTTGGTGGGGTCGCTGATGTATTTGGTCAATACACGACCTGATATATGCTATGCAGTTAACCAGCTTTCACAAGCTATGGTTAAGCCTACCAAGCTCTTCTGGAAGGCGGGCAAGCATGTATTGCGCTACTTGAGAGGCACATCGGGATATGGTTTGTGGTACAGACAGGAGGATGAGGTGAAGCTATGTGGCTTCACGGATGCAGATTGGGCAGGGAGCCCAACGGACAGAAAGAGCACATCAGGAGGGGTCTTCAGTATCGGATCGACAGTAGTTTCTTGGTACAGCAGGAAGCAGAGATCTGTGTGGATGAGGATGATCTTGGTCGGGTTTTTCGGGTCCAAGCACATCAGGTACCATCATATCAGAGATTGTGTGCAGCGGAGGATCATGTTACTTTCGTACATTCCAACGGAGGATCAGGATGCTGATATTCTAACGAAGGCTCTCACTAGGAGCAAATTCGAGTACCACCGAGGCAGGATAGGGGTTGTTGATAATCCATATCTTGTCGAGAGGGAGTGTTGAGATTGCAACAAGATGATGGAGCTTAGTGAAAAGAGTCGCCTTCACTAAGTGGGCCCGCAGGCTATTTTTGGCGCAAGTCTATTTTTAGACTATGTCTATTTTTAGACATATGGATCATGTCTATGTTTATGGATGATTGATCAAGTTGGGAAAAATAGATGGACTTCTATTTTTTATGAAAGTGAGTGAAAGTGTGAGTGATCACAGTGTGAGTGATCAAAGTCTATTTTTAGACTGGCTGTCAAAAATTGAAAAGTCAAATATTATTATCTCACAATAATATTTGGACTATAAACTTAATCTTATTCTCTTGGAGCACTTCAGTTTGAGCTACAGAAGTGGCACATGCAGCTGTCAGAAGGAAATACGCTTTTCTTATGAGTCAGTTGAGTTGTTGCATGCATGACTTCAGTTAGAACTCAATCAGTTGAGTTTGGTGGAGTTGATTGTGGAGTTGATGGAGTTGTGTTCAGTTTAGCTTTGTTAAACTGGTTGTATTTAGTCTAACTGGCAAATAGACTAGAGATGAGTTGGGTGAATTAGTTATTAATTAATTCACAAGTTATTAACTCATAATACAACTAATGAATACATCAGTTAACTCAGTTGCATGTCAGTGCATGTTCAGTTCAACAGGGACAGGTGGTAGAGAATCAGATTGCTATCAGTTGTGACTATAGTTGTGCATCAGATCTTGCACAATCAAGGGATTGAGTATGCCAATGAGTTTGCTCACGTATTTGGCCCACATTTTAGCCTTTGCTCACGTCCACAAAGAGTGAGTGACTATTTTGCAGGTGAAAAACGAGTTTGGGAAGCCATTCTCATCAGTTCTTGAGCAGTGGAGGCAGGCAAGCAGTGGAAGAGATTTGGAGATCAGATCTGAGCTGTATTGTGTGTAACAGAGGTGGAGATACTTGTGAGAAGTATTATGCTGTGTAATGTTACATGACTCAATCATTAATATACAGATAGTTGGGGTTTTTAGCGAGATGCTTTCCCCGGGATACATACTGTGTTAATGTGTGAATGCTCTTGATGTTTTATTGTTATTGATGCTGTTATATTGTTGATCAACGTAGAGGAGATTATGTATTATACATGTTCCGCTTATAATTGTATGATCAGGATAATCTCTGTGAATATGTGTTAAATTATTCAAATTTTCTACATGTTATATACCATGAAAATTACCATATCCCTTAAAAAATTATCCTTTATTTAAAAATAGGCATTTGTGCCTGATTAAGGTTGAGCATAGTTGTTGTATTTGATGTAAATGAGAAACATTTTTATTGAGTCCTTACTTAACTATACTTGTTAATATATATGAGAGACTTATTCTTTTTATGAATTTTCAAAGGAAAACACTTTGCATGTGAACTTTGTTGTTTATATATGTTTATAAATTTCTTGGTTGTCTACTATATTATCCAAATTCATGACTATGTGAATATTCCTGAAAGGAGTTTCTCCTACTTCTTCTAGTGACTATACATTTGTTATTGTTATATGGTTTTTGACATAAATTTATTCCTTTCCTTCTCTTTGAGATAAATTAGGTATTGTTCATTTCCAAGTTTTATACTTCTAATATTTCGATTGTAGTCTTAATTCATTAAAATAAAAATATATATTTTATTCTACCTGTATATGAATAGTTATTGAGTTTACTCGAAATATTTAAAGGAGTATGCTTCCTTTCTATTCTATAGCCTTTCTTTACACATTTTTGTAATAAAAAAATTAGACTCCTCTTTTATATCATAGCACACATTGTATAGTTTCATGTGAGCTAGTGATTTTCATAATATCCATGTATGTTAAAATTATTTGCTACTGTGAACTAACATTATTTATTATTTCTACTATCAGTATTTCAAATTAACAAAGTTAAATTTTAACTCTAAAAGAACTATCTTCATTTCTAATTGTATTTACTTTTCTTTAGTAATGTTCAAATACAAGAATTGAATATTATATCAACTATATATTGGATTGCGGAGGGTTGTGGATCTGCTAGGTCTCACGTCGCGCTACTGCTAAGCGCCTTCCAGAGCTTACGGCCTTCAGCCCTTGCCATGGCCCCTTTGGATGCAACCCTAGAGGTGGTTGCTGCCCAACTGGTTTTCTCCGCCCTAGTAAAATCTTTACCGCCTCAGCGCCCTTGCCCAACAATCTCAAAGTTTGTTAAGAAGCTAGATGTTTTGCAAGAGGTGATTCTTCGTCCTGCTCTCCCTCGTATGGCAGCACTTTCTCTGGCAGAACGAGGTCTCACCGGGCAATTTACTGGTCTCTAGTCCTCTCTGAAGACGATGCAAAGGTGGGTCGAGCAAAACTAGTCTAATAAAATACAAGGCAGAACCTTCATCCACTTCTATGGGAAAGGGTACTTCACCTTCCACTTCGAATCAAGAGAAGACAAGGATCTAATCTTTAGGAATGGAACATATTTCATGGACTCCAGAGGCTTGTACCTCAACAAATGGACCCCAGATTTTGATCCCGAATTAGATGTCCCTAGCGTGGTCCCAGTCTTGGTTCGGCTCCCTCATCTCCCTCTCCATTGTTGGGAGATGAACCGGTTCGAGCCATTGGGAATGTTGTTGGAAAGTTTATTGATCGCAATGAGCCAAAAGACAACATGCAAGCCTGCACCTGCATATGTATTGAATTTGATCTCGACAAAGGCCTCCCGAATGCCATCAAGCTCAAAGTGGATGGCTTGACTCACATTCAACAGTTGGACTATGAGCAAATCCCGTTTAAATGCAAAGTATGTCACGAATATGGCCATTTTTCCAATCTTTTCTCTAAATTAGTTCATGTTGAAAATGTTTCACAAGATGAGCAATGGGAAACTGTTAAGAAAAAGAAGACCACTTTCAACCCTAAGGCAAACCCTGAAGCTGCCCCTCCCAAGGCTAATCACACAGCCTTCCCCTCCACCTCCTCACTGGATACTCCTCTCCCCAACACCTCTACTTCCACTCCTGCCCCTCCGCTTCCCCCCTACTTCATCCAACCCCTTTTTCACCATTTCACTCCCTGAAGATAACCCCCCCCCCTCTCCATGCCCCAAGCTAATGCTAATGATCCCACCCCCTTGCCAAACTCTTCTTCCTTTTCCCAAGATCCTCCCTCCTCTAGATCAACCAGGAGTTCTTCTAAAGAGCACGGTGTAATTTTGGACACTCAAAAAAAGAAAGGGTCAGGAAGGATGTCTTCAAAGTAGCAAAGAGATGAAAATGCTCAAAAGGATATTGACATGGGTACATAGAAACCCATAGAAACTTACATTTTGGGGCAAAATAGAAAAGAAGTAGCACATAAGGAACAAGGAGGGAGAGAACCTCTTCGTACCCCTCACACTCAATGATGAAATCCTTATCCTAGAATAGCAGGGGAATAGGGCACCCCTCCAAAATTGTTGCCCTAAAATATCTGATAATTCAAGAGAAACCATAATTTCTATTGCTCCAAGAAACAAAACAAGGACACCAAGAAATGAAAGGAATCATTGATCAGCAAAAGCAGTATGAAGGACGCATAAGTGAGTCAAGGGGCGACTCCAAGGGAATTGCAACCCTTTGGAACCATAGCACTTGGAAACACACAACAGATATAGTCAGTGAGTATTGGATTAAAGTCACTCTAGAGAGATCAATAGATAACAAAAGGATTGTTATCTACAATATTTATGCGCCAAGTCACTATAGAGACAAAGAACAATGTTGGACTTCCCTCAAAGCAGACATAGATGAAGAAGAAAACAACAATATTATCCTTGGTGGAGATATCAATCTCATACTCCACTCTAACGAGAAAAGAGGAGGTTGTTTTTCACATGATCCTTGCAGAATGTGGTTGGAAACCATCATGTAGGACCACGATCTAGTTGATGTTGCTCCAAAAAATCACAGATTTACTTGGAATAATCTCACACTGAGCAAAGGCAATATCATGGAGAGGCTAGACAGGATTTTGGTGAATGTCTCGCTCCTCTCATCTTACTCCACTGCTTATGTTGTTGTACTCCCCTACTCAGCGTCTGACCATTATCCCACAACTCTTATTTTTGAAGCCCACTGTCCCTTAGGGCCCATTCCATTTAAATATAGTCCACTGTGGAGCATCATCCCTATTGTTGATCAGAATGTCAAACTCACATGGAGTCAGCACATAGAAGGGTCGCTAGGATACATATGGTAAAACAAGTTGAAAAGGACCAAAAGCTCCATGAAGGAATGGGTAAAAAATCACTACAAGGAACCTAAGAAGGATAAAAATGAAATAAAAAGAAAATTGGAGAAATTTCACAGCATGATAGAGGAACGAGGGCTCACCCAGGAATATAAAGCTCTCGAAGGCAATCTCTACTTCCAACTATATCGTGCCAATAGAGTGGAGGATCAAAATGGAGAATAAAATCAAGACAGCTATAGCTGCAAGGAGGTGACAAAAACTTTGCCTTCTTTCATAAGCAAGATGTTGGCCAGATAAATCAATCTTGTGGACAAGGTCGATCTCCCTAGTATCAAAAGATATCTAGCAACAAGCAGACAAACAAATCTATCTTTCTCTAAACATATACGATTCATAGATAAAAACTATAGAGGTGTTTAGACCCTACCTTAAGTCCAACGCTAGTTTGTAGCAGCCATCCTTCAACCATCCAAATGAGTTTCCTTTTGAGAAACTGCAATCACAAACAAGAAAACATCAAATAGCACTTGCATAGCTAATATCATAAATCATGTTCATTATGGTGATCAAGGAATCCATAAAATAAACCATATAACAACAGCTTATTGAGAAAAACAAACTTATTTTTATTAACTTTGAAGTAGAAGAACCTTACAACCTTTTTAGCCTTGATGTTGAACAAGCTCTCCCAGGGTCTGAAATAGGAATCTCCTTTACATTGACAAGCCTTACACTCTTCCAAATGAGATCAAAGAGGTATGTAATCTCTCCTCATAAAAGCTCAATTAAGAAGACTAAGTTCCAACAGCATTTCACCTCAAAAATATTTAGCTTTTAACCTTCCCAGTAACCAGCCCAATGCTTCATTTTATAGTGCAGAGGAAGGATGTTACAAGTCCACCTATGAAGGGATAGAGTCCTCCTTCAAAGAGATAAGCTCCTCACATCAAGGGGTTAGCTCCTTAAGGTATGGGATGCATGAACCTGTATGGGATGCATGAACCTTAAGGGAGCGAACATGCCACCTCAAGATTCCTTCCAGAAGCTTCTAGAAATGACTCAAAGTGAGTTTTTAATAATATACTTGCGTCTATTTAACTTTATAGGGGTCTGCACCCATAACACAGAGACAAAGCGGTCAAGTGCACAGGAGACATGACCTTCCGGTACGGGACCGCAGGTAATGCTAAGAGAAAGTGTGGAACCCGAGTTTTAGAGACTTCTGAGGACTTTCTCTTATTTTCAAGGCTTGATATGAAGAACTGAGGCTTAAGACTTGCAAAGGAGGAAAGTATGAGTGGTAATAGACTCACACAGATTGCAGAATGTCAAGGTGACAATTTTTTGTGCAACAGATTGCCCCCTAAAGTGCGAAGTCTGTAATAGATGAAGATAGAGTTTTTCATCTATGAAGAGTGAAGTACTTTATCATTTCAAGGATCATCATGTGGACACCCCAGTCGGAACCTATAAAAACATTCAATGCAAAATATATATATGTGAACATATCATCGCTGAGGTAGGCATTCCCATACTCAGATCAAAACTGACTAGAAAATTGACTAAATTGTTCTGATACAGGAATGATTTTGTAATACATCAAGAGTATAGACATATGTAGACACAGTATGGGCACAACCATCTGTTTATGAATAGTCCACTATATAATGAATAACAAAATTCCTCGCAGCCTGGATGGTAGAAACTAGATCCAGGGTCTTGATTTCTACTTCCCGAACTAGTACGATTCTATCCATGTGAATGAATGTGTCGAAGTCGAACATGGTAGAAACCACTTGATTACCAGTCAATGATGTGAACAGTTAACAAGTGTGAGAGAAACAACCAGTAATGTCAATGGCTCTCAAAGTACTCAATACAATCCATGAAATGTGAATAAATGAGTTGATGTCGAACATGTCATAGAATCCTTTGATCGACGGTCAATGATGCAACCTATTGTCGAAGGCAAGAAACCTGCCATTACAGAATGCAGGTTCCAAGGTACTGATGATTTCTAGATCATATTTCTAGATAATGAGCTGAATTCGATAGAAAGCGATTTGTCGTAGGCAAGCCCACAACACGAAATCATAGATCAATTTTTGAAGAAATATATTTGATAAGGACTAACTCGGGGATGGTCAAAATGGATGATAGATATTTTGCAGATGAATGGTTTGTTTGAACTGACCTCTTGAACACATAACGACACTGCAGATGGTTTGGTGACAATTGACCCAAAGCTAATATCCAGAAACTGACTGAAGACTATCAATGTGGTTTGATTAACTGTTAGGCAAAGGATTTCCCAACCCAGGTGCACAAAAAGTGTCATGTTCAAGAGTGGTTAATTGCTTTTCTAAAACTCAAAGTGTAACAAACAAGTTCATTTTTCTCTATTTTCCCCCACCATTTCTGGCAAGTACCTCTTTATTTTTGACAAGCTTGAGGAGGATAACATTTTCTTATTTATAAGCTCATCCTTCGAATGAGTCCAACTTAGTTTAAAATTCGAACCCTAAGAAGGAGTAGTTCGTTCTTGTTTAAAATTGAGTAGGTCCTTTATTGTTAAATTTTAACAAGTCCAGTATAGGAAAAACTCGGTGTTTTTCAATTTTAGGGAGTCAGACGAAAAACTTAAGAAAACTCCATGGGTTTCCTTTTTCATAAATTTGTGTCCCCCAAGCCCGAAAAAGTATAAAATAATACTTTAGAGAACTGCATGATCATTACGATCAAGGAGTACTTTTCATAATTAGTGGCTCCAATCCAAAAAAGTAAAAGGGTGATGGAAGACACGTCATTTTAGAACTAGTATCGAACTTGAAACGACAAAAGTCTGGTGATCTTTTCATGTTTATACAGTCAGAAAAGAGCTGAAAGTGGACCGCCTTTTTATTCTGTTTAACGAGTTAAAAGGGAAAAACTCAGCAATCTTTTCATATTTTACAAGTCAAAAAAGAGCTTAAAGAAGACTTGTCCTAGAGGAATGAGTGGTATAAAGGGTAGCAACTAGTTCCGGCAATGGTGGAACTGCTCAAAACATGTAATGGTTAAGAGGCTGGCTAACAAAACCACTCATAACTGCGG
Source organism: Pinus tabuliformis (assembly GCA_031772625.1). NCBI lineage: Eukaryota > Viridiplantae > Streptophyta > Pinopsida > Pinales > Pinaceae > Pinus > Pinus tabuliformis. Next base: position 1,696,932,225 of record CM062818.1, read on the forward strand.
TCCCTCAGGAAAGGAAAAACAACCAAGTGAAAGCATATGATTAGCCAAAGAGATGGTGGTGATGGAAGGAAAACAACCAAGGCTCATCTAACAGAATTTAGCGGATAAAAATGGCAATCACGAGATGTAAATCGGGTATAGGTTCATTTTTACACAAGCTTGAACCATAGAGAACTTTGCTTGGATTCGGTTTCATGTTTACACAAGCTTGAAATGAAAATCTATGCTTGTTATAAGTTCACATGCCCCCAGCATAATAACTCAAAACGAGGTATGACTCAAAATGAGGTACATGCCCCCCAAGCTTCATTGCATTCAACGAGGTGGATGGAATGAAGGTTCACTTTCGATATCTTGGAAAGACTCGACTTGGATTTTACAAGATCTTAATCAAAGACTGGATTTGGAAAGGGAGTTGTTTCATTTTTTAATGAGGTTGACACATTAACAGAACTATCCTCATGACCCTTGTTTCATTTTTTAAACGAGCTTGACACAAGACAAGGAACTATGCTCCATGACCGTTGCTTCATTTTTAACGAGCTTGACACAAGACAAAGAACTATGCTCACAACTCCTTGTTTCATTTTTTAACGAGCTTGACACAAGACAAAGAACTATGCTCCAGACTCCTTGTTTCATTTTTTAATGAGCTTGACACAAGATAAGGAACTATGCTCCAAACACTCGGTTTCATTTTTTAATGAGGTTGACACAGGAACAAACTATCCCTGAAACATCCGGTTTCATTTTTTAATGAGGTTGACACGGGAAAAAACTATCCTCGATACACCTAGTTTCATTTCTTAATGAGGTTGAGACAGGACAAGGAACTATCCTCAGAGCATCCGATTTCATTTTTTAACGAGGTTGACATGGGAACAAACTATCATCGAAACATCTGGTTTCATTTTTTAACAAGCTTTACATGGGAACAAACTATCCTTGATACACTCGGTTTCATTTTTTAATGAGGTTGAGACAGGACAAGGAACTATTCTCGGAACATCCGATTTCATTTTTTAACGAGATTGACACGGGAACAAACTATCCCAGATAAATCGATCTTGTGGACAAGGCTGATATCCCTAGTATCAAAAGATATCTAGCAACAAGCAGACAAACAAATCTATCTTTCTCTAAACATATGCGATTCATAAATAAAAACTATAGAGGTGTTTAGACCCTACCTTAAGTCCAACGCTAGTTTGTAGCAGCCATCCTTCAACTGTCTGAAAGAGTTTCCTTTTGAGAACCTGCAATCACAAACAAGAAAACATCAAATAACACCTGCATAGCTAATATCATAAATCATGTTCATTATGGTGATCAAGGAATCCATAAAATAAACCATAAAATAATAGCTTATTGAGAAAAACAAACTTATTTGTATTAACTTTGAAGTAGAAGAACCTTACAACCTTTTCAGCCTTGATGTTGAACAAGCTCTTCCCTGGGTCTGAAACAACAATCTCCTTTACTTTGACAAGCCTTACACTCTTCCAAATGAGATCAAAGAGGTATGTAATCTCTCCTCATAAAAGCTCAATTAAGAAGACTAAGTTCCAGCAGCATTTCACCTCAAAAATATTCAGCTTTCAACCTCCCAAGTAACCAGCCCAATGCTTCATTTTATAGTGTAGAGGAAGGAGGTTACAGGTCCACCTATGAAGGGATAGAGTCCTCCTTCAAAGGGATAAGGTCCTCACATCAAGGGGTTAGCTCCTTAAGGTATGGGATGCATGAACCTTAAGGGAGCGAACTTGCCACCTCAAGATTCCTTCCAGAAGCTTCTATAAATGACTCAAAGTGAGTTTTTAAGAATATACTTGTGCCTTTTTAACTTTTACAGGGGTCCACACCCATAACCCAGAGACAGAGCGGTCAGGGGTGCAAGAGACCTGACCTTAGGTGCGGGACTACAAGTAATGCTAAGAGAAAGTGCGAAACCAGAGTTTTAGAGACTTTCAGGGCTCTCTCTTACTTTCAAGGCTTGATATGAAGAAATGAGGCTTTAGACTTGCAAAGGAGGTAAGTATGAGTGATAATGGACTCACACAGATTGCAGAATGTCAAGGTGACAATTTTTAGTGCAACAGATTTCCCCCTAAAGTGCGAAGTCTGTAATAGATGAAGATGAAGTATTTCATGTATGAAGAGTGAAGTACTTTATCATTTCAAGGATCATCCTGTGGACACCCCAGTCAGAACCTGTAAAAACATTCAATGCAAAATATATATATATGAACATATCATCGTTGAGGTAGGCATTCCCATACTCAAATTAAAACTGATTAGAAAATTGACTAAACCGTTCTAATACAAGAATGATTTTGTAATACATCAAGAGTATAGACATATGTAGACATAGTATGGGCACAACCATCTATTTATGAATAGTCCACTGTATAATGAATAACAAAATTCCTCGCAGCCTGGATGGTAGAAACTAGATCCAGGGTCTTGATTTCTGCTTCCCGAACTAGTATGATTCTATCCATGTGAATGAATGTGTCGAATTCGAACATGGTAGAAACCACTTGATTACCAGTCAATGATGTGAACTGTTAACAAGTGTGAGAGAAACCACCAGTAATGTTAATGGCTCTCAAAGTAATCAGTACAATCCATGAAATGTGAATAAATGAGCTGATGTCGAACATGTCATAGAATCCTTTGATCGAAGGTCAATGATGCAACCTATTGTCGAAGGTGAGAAACCTACCATTAGAACATGCAAATTCCAAGGTACTGATGATTTCTAGATCATCTTTCTAGATAATGAGCTGAAGTCAATAGAAAGTGATCTGTCGTAGGCAAGCCCACAACACGAAATCATAGATCAAGTTTTGAAGAAATATATTTGATAAGGACTAACTCGGGGATGGTCAAAATGGATGACAGATATTTTGCAGATGAACGGTTTGTTTGAACTGACATCTTGAACACATAACGACACTGCAGATGGTTTGGTGACAATTGACCCAAAGTTAATACCCAGAAACCGATTGAAGACTTTCAATATGGTTTGATTAACTGTTAGGCAAAGGATCTCCCAACCCAGGTGAACAAAAGTGTCGTGTTCAAGAGTGGTTAACTGCTTTTCTAAAACACAAAGTGTAACAAACAAGTTCATTTTTCTCTCTTTTCCCCCACCATTTCTAGAAAGTACCTCTTTATTTTTGACAAGATTGAGGAGGATAACATTTGCTTGTTTATAAGCTCATCCTTCGGATGAGTCCAACTTAGTTAATTCGAACCCTAAGAAGGAGTGGTTTGTTCCTGTTTAAAATTGAATAGATCCTTTATTGTTAAATTTTAACGAGTCCAATAGAGGAAAAACTCGGTGTTTTTCAATTTTAGGGAGTTAGAAGAAAAACCTAAGAAAACTCCATGGGTGTCCTTTTTCGTAAATTTGTGTCCCCCAAGCCTGAAAAGTATAAAATAATACTTGAGAGAATTGCTTGACCATTACGATCAAGGAGTACTTTTCATAATTAGTGGCCTCGATCTGAAAAAGTAAAAAAGTGATCAAAGACATGTCGTTGCATAACCAGTATCGAACTCGAAATGACAAAAGTTCGGCAATCTTTTCATGTTTATACGGTCATAAAAGAGCTGTAAGTGGACCGCCCTTTTAATTCCATTTAACGAGTTAAAAAGGAAAAAACTCGGCAATCTTTTCATATTTTACGAGTTAGAAAAGAGCTTAAAGAAGACTCGTCCTAGAGGAACGAGTGGTATAAAGGGTAGCAACTGGTTCCGGCAATGGTGGAACTGCTCAAAACATGTAATGGTTGAGAGGTTGGCTAATAAAACCACTCATTTCTGCGGTCTCTCAGTGTTGGAAATAATACTGAGAGGGGGGGTGAATCAGTATTATCAGAAAAACTTTTTTATTTTATGCTCAGAAACATATACGCTACTTCAGTTAAGTGAAACAGCATGTACACGCTACTGTGTCTAAAGAAACCAGCGTATAACAAGAAAACTTATGATTCAGTAGCTTATCTTCAGTAAATGCATCAGGACATTATTAACCATGATAGTAAAACAGGTGCAGTATAACAGAACAGATCATCACACAGAAAACACACACATGAACACCACGATATAAGGTGGAAACCCAATGTGGGTGAAAACCACCTGCTGCAAGTCGTCTCTATCTTTCTTTAATATGAAACTTCAGTTTACAATCTTTTGTACTGGTGCAGCCTTATACCAGTACGTAGGATACAACCTGTTGAAGGCTTCAACCTTCTCTCGTTCTCCAAACTTCCTTGGAAGGGAGTTCCAATCCCCTTTGCTCTTGTACTAGCTAAGATACTAGTACGTAGGTGCTGGCCTACAATCTTCTTTCCTTCAGATACCACTTTTCATACATTTTCAGACTGGATATTCCTGAAGCACAACATTACAATCTGAAGACCACAATTCATTCAACTTTCATAACAGATCATTGAAGCACAAAACAACCAATACTAGCATCATCAATCTTTGAATCACTGAACCACTGAAACCCTGTCAACACCAGTCACCAGAACACATAGCAGACTACAGAACTCTGCAATAGCAGTCAGACCCAACTGCAACCCCAAAAATCAAACTTCAAAAGATATACGCTACTTCAATGAGAGAAACCCGCGTATACACGCGCTTTTACCAAAGACAACCTGCGTACAAATCTAAAAATAAATTCTCTTAACTTGCAGCTGTACCAGACATAAGTTAGACCCAGAACATAACATTGCGTCAATATGCAGATCTAGAAATACGCATAATCAACCATATCATAATAGTGCATTTCAAACCATTAGATCCTGATCTGTCCTTAGATCTAGTCTTCCATCAACCGGTGTGATCTCTCCTTAGCTTAGATCAAGCAACCCAGAACCTGCATACCAGATCTCTTTCTTTTTCAGATATTCAAGACTTTTCAATTGTATTTGCCTAATGATCTTCTTCTCCTTATATAGCCTTAGACCTTGCTCAATACCAAGGGCCAAAACCATAGAAATCCAATACCATCAACTTCAAAACTAGGGATCAACACGTCTGTCGAGATACTTTGGTCCAAAGACATAGGCTCAAGTACCGAGGACTAATACCACAGACCAAAGGGAAGCTTCTCGACATGTACGCCCTTTTCTATTCATGAAGTTGCGTGCATACGAGACTTCGTATATAGCGAACCTGCGTATCCGCGACTTAGTATATAGCGTACCTGCATGTATACGCAACTTGGGCTTAATGAACCTGCGTATATGAAATTTCTCTTCATACTTGTAGTCTGCACTGAGATCTGTCATCAAAGAGAGTTACCATCAAGGACAACACCTGTATCGTAGCGCCACACCTGTGCCAAAATGCCAACAATCTCCCCCTTTGGACTTGATGGCAACCCTAAGATCCTTAGAACCATTCTCCCCCTTTGTCATCAAGGGCAAAGGGCTGTGCTCCCCCTGAGTACATGCTGATATCTCTGCTTGGCTGTGCTGAAACATGCTCCCCCTGACTGTAGGCAATATCTGCAAAAGATGTTTTTCAAAAGAACCAAGACCTTCCTATCACCAAAAGACTCAATACATACATCCATATTCCAAGAGGGGATACATCAGAAAGTTACATATAACAACCAATTATATTACATCATTCATCCCAGGCATAGTGGGGAAATCAACATAGGCCGTTACATGACCTTGACACCATAAAAGAGATAAAAGAGATACATGACATAGAGACAACAAATCTAGACCAAGACTTATGAAAGTCACAAGCAGCATCTGATAAACATCTCAGCGACCAAGATTTCCTTCTGAGCTCCTTCTCCTAAAATCAACAACATTTGTGTACTAGAACCAAAAGCATCTAAATGCCAACAATGCTTTATGAGACTTTAAGCTGTTCCCCCTGAACCTGTGCCTGCTGCACCCCCTGAAACTGTGCCTGAAGATTTCTGGCTTACCCATCTCAGACCTTCTCCAACCAGAGTCTGCCCTTGCTGTTCAAAACTCCATATACGCGACTTCTCCTCCATAAAACAGTGTATGTACGCGGATATGCTTTCTACAACACGCGCACGTCATACACGCGACTTTCCCAGCATAAATCTGCGTATATACGCAGATATCCCTTACGTAACTTGTGTATACCAACTTTTCTGTAGAAAAGACAAGCTTTAACAGCAGGATGAAGCATCAACTACTCCCAGCTTTTGTCTGAGATATTCAAAAGTTTCCCTAGGCAGTTGTTTTGTGAGAATATCAGCAACTTGTTCCTTAGAAGGAACATACTCCAACTTGACCTTCTTCTCAAGCACTTGTTCCCGAAGAAAATGGTACTTGATTGGTATGTGCTTGGTCTTTGAGTGCATGACTGGATTCTTTGAAATGCTGATTGCACTTGTATTATCACATAAGATAGAGACTGGTGAAGTGCAAGTGATTTGAAAATCCTGCAAGGTCTGCATCATCCAAAGAAGTTGTGTGCAACAAGATGCCGCAGCCACATATTCTGCTTCAACTGTAGATAAGGCAATCGAACTCTGTTTCTTGCTGAACCAAGATACTAATCTGGAGCCCATAAAGAATGCACCACCACTTGTGCTCTTCCTGTCATCCACGCTTCCGGCCCAATCTGCATCTGTATAAGCATGAAGTGTGAGATCTGTATCTCTAGGATACCATAATCCATAATTTTGTGTCCCTTGAAGATATTTGAAAATTCTCTTCACTGCCTGAAGATGAGTCTCCTTTGGATTTGCCTGAAATCTCCCAACTATTCCGACTGCATGCATCATGTCTGGTCGGGTACCTGTCAAATAAATCAAACTCCCAATCATGGATCTATAAGTTGGTTGATGAATTGTTGCTGATTCATCATTTGCACTGAGGCTGCATCCTGTAACCATGGGTGTACATACTGGCTTTGAATCTTCCATGCCATACTTCTTCAAGATCTGCTTGAGGTACTTGGTTTGAGACAAGAAGATGCCTCCTTCATTTTGTTGGATTTGCAATCCAAGAAAGTATGTCAATTCTCCAAGTAGTGACATTTCGAATTCTTTCTGCATAACCAAGGCAAAGTTTTGACTCATAGTCTCTTCATTGCTGCCAAAGATAATATCATCTACATAAACAACAAGTATTAGCAATTTGTTATTTTCAACTTTTATATAGAGATTGCTATCTGCTGATCCTTTTGAAAAGCCTTGTTGGTGAAGATATTTGTCCAATCGATAGTACCAAGCCCTTGGAGCTTGTTTGAGACCATAAAGAGCCTTTTTCAATCTGCATACAAGGTTTGGATCATTCCCAAGAATGAAACCATCTGGCTGCTCTATATATACTTCTTCTTCTAAGTCTCCATTCAGAAAGGCTGATTTCACGTCCATTTGAAATACCTTGAAGTTTTGAAAGCTTGAGAGAGCAAGGAACATTCGGATGGCCTCAAGTCTTGCAACAGGAGCAAAGGTCTCTTCAAAATCTATTCCTTCTTGCTGCGCATACCCTTTACAAACAAGTCTGGCCTTGTTTCTAATTACTTCTCCATTTTCATTCAATTTATTTTTGAAGACCCATTTTGTCCCTATGACATTTTTATCTTTTGGTCTAGGGACCAATTCCCAAGTGTTGTTCTTTTCGATCTGCTCAAGTTCTTCATCCATTGCTTTGACCCAGCATTCATCTTTGCATGCCTCTTTCACACTTTGTGGTTCAGTGGAAGAGAGTAATGCCAAATAGCTTGAAGCTTCTGCAATTCTTCTTCTTGTTTGTACTCCTGCTTCTTTCTGCCCCACAATCTGAGATTCTGGATGATTCTTTTGAACATATCTGGATGGAGTCTTCTCTTCTATTCTTGTCTGCTCCTCTGGTTCTTCTTGAGGTTCTTCTTGAGGTTCTTCTTCTTCATCATTCTGCCTTTGAGGGTAGCCTTCATATTCTTCAATGTCTTCATGATGAACTTGCCTAGGAATATATCCCTTCTCATCGACCACTACATCAATGTTGTCAACAATTCTGCCAAGTCTTTTATTGTAGCACTTGTATGCTTTGCTATGTGGAGAATAACCAAGAAGAATGCCTTCATCTGATCTTGGTTCAAGTTTGCCAAGTTGCTCATCAGTATTCTTAATATAACATTTGCTCCCAAAGATTTTGAAGTGCTTCACCGAAGGAGTCTCACCACTCCAGAGCTCATGAGGTGTTTGAGTGTTGTTTACTCGGACATTTGTTTTGTTAAGAATAATAACCGCAGCATGTGCAGCTTCACCCCAGAAAGTTGCGGGAGTACCTGATTCATCAAGCATAGCACGAGCCATTTGTTGGATTGTTCTGTTCATTCTTTCCACCACCCCATTTTGTTGAGGAGTTCTAGTTGTAGAGAATTCTCTTCTTATCCCATGTTCTTCACAGAAATCGAAAAATTCGTTTGAGGTAAACTCCCCACCTCTGTCAGATCTGAGGCACTTAATTTTGTGTCCTGATTCATTTTCAACCAAGGCTTTGAAGGATTTGAATTTTTCGAATGCTTCATCTTTGTGCTTCATAAGCCCTAACCAGACAAACCTGGAGAAATCGTCAATGAATAATATCAAATATTCTTCTCCTCGAGGTGTCCTTTTCCTAAATGGACCGCATACATCTGTATGGACTAGCTCAAGAGGTATGCTGGCTGATCCTTCCTTCTCTGGAAAGTTAGTTCTGGTTTGCTTCCCAAACTGACAAGATTTGCATATAGTGTTGTCTGGAATTTTGATATCTGGAAGACCACGAACTGCCTGATATTTGCATGCTTTCCTTATTTTTGAAAAGCTTAGATGCCCCAACCTCCGATGCCATAGCCAGTGTTCATCATCCTTGCTCAAATAGCATTGTTGTGGTCCTTCTTCAAATATGTATAGATTATTTGGAGTCCTTCTTCCTTTGATCACTGTTTTACCTGTATCAAGATCACGAACACAACATCCATTTGATCTAAATATTACCTCTGTTCCTTGATCGCACATCTGACTGACACTCAGACGATTATGCTTCAATCCATCAACATACAAAACATTTCCAGCTTTGACCTTCTCTTTCAATGGAGCAACACCTTTTCCTTTTATGGCTGCAGAGATATCGTTTCCAAAAGAAACTTTCTTCCCCTTTTCTAATGCGGTATATGACTCAAGCTTTTCTTTGTCCCCTGTCATATGCTTCGAACATCCGCTGTCAATGTACCATAGACTTTCTTGACCTTCTGCATAAAAGGCTATCCCACATCTTTCTGGTTGCGGTTCCTTTATTCTCCATGTTCTGACATTTGAGGTTTGTTCCTTCTGAGTTGTCTTCCAGAACCTGCTCCTGCATTCAGAGTCTTCATGACCAAAGTTATTACAAATAGAGCATTCAATTTCATTTTCAAGAACCGAAAAGTTGTTATAAGTCCTTTTCATGGTTCCAGTCATTCTCCCTTGCTTTTGAGCTTCTCTAGTCATGATTGTCTTGTAGGCAACACATTGAGCTGCTTTGTGACTGAAGTTATGGCAAGAAAAGCATTGGCCATTAAAGAAACTTCTACGATAATCAGATCTATCATCCAACCGATTGTAGCTTCTATTCACATTCATTCTTGGAGTAAATTGGGAAGATTTTACCTGTGGCTGATTGTAGCTTCTGTTTGTCCTTAAGGCAGTTTGTCCCCGAATTTCTTGATGGTCTTTATTTGTTCTTGAGGTAAACTGTCCTTGATTCACCTGATGACTTTTATTTGGCCTTTTCTCGCTTCTCCTTGCTGCATCAAGATAACTTTTAGAGGTAGAGGCTTGAGATGTTTCTCCATTATATCCAAGACCTGTCTTGATTAGAGGAGATCGCTGCACATTGATAATCTCATCCAAGGTTTCAGATCCTTTAACAAATTTAAGATTAATCGCTTTTGTTTTCTCAATCTCCTTTCTAAGACAAACAATCTCACATTCCAATTTTTCAAGATGTTTTTCCTTTTCAGCTAGTTGACATTGTAGAGAATCAATAATAGCACTTTTCTCTTCTAAGCAAACTTTGAGATCTTTCATTTCTTCACAAAAGCCTTCTACATCTATAGCATCCACGTAGTCATCATCTTCAAAAGCCATTAAAAGTTTATATCTATTACCTTGTTCATCTTCATCACTATTTGAAAGACCATCACTATCTTCATGAGTGTAATAGCTTTTCTTCTTTTCATTTTGTTTCTTGTTCCATTTAACAAGTTCCTTTCCCTTGTCATTCTTATCTTTGTGAGGACATCTGGTAGCATAATGACCTACTCTTCCACAAGAAAAGCATTTAAAAGGTAACTTACCTCTGAACCTTCCAGAACCCCTTTGAAGATTTCTGACAAAATTTGATTCTTCTTCTTCATCTTCTGGCATGTGACTTGCTTCATAATAGTCTCCTTTGCCTGAAGCCTTGAATGCAGCTTCTCTTCTGTCTGATGGACCTCCCTTTCTCATTTCATAAGCAGTTAGAATTCCATGAAGCTGAGACATAGTAAGAATTCGTAGATTTTCCTTTTCTTCTATTGCAGACACTTTAGATTCAAATTTGGGGGACAATGATCTTAGAACCTTTTCAACCACAATAGCCTCTTTTATTTCTTCACCCAAGTTTTTCATGCAATTAAAAATCTCATCAACTCTAAGGAAATAGTTAGCCACACTTTCATCATTATACATTCTGAGAGTCTCATACTTAATCCTGAGAGTTTGAAGTTTAGCACGCTTTACCTGTTCGTCTCCTTCATAGCTCGTGACAATCTTGTCCCATATTTCTTTTGCAGATTTATAGTGCATTACCTTCATGAATTCCGATTGGGATATACATCCCAATAGAGTATTGACTGCTTTCGCATTTGTTTCATATTTCTTTTTCTCGTCTGCATCTGTAGGAGTAGCTGAAGGAAAAGTGTAGCCTGTCTCTACGATGTCCCAAACTTCTGTACCAAGAGATTGAAGATAGGCAGTAACTCTTACCTTCCAATAATTGAAGTTTGTTCCATCAAAAACCGGTGGCATGATTGATGCTTCTCTCTCATAGTTGCTCATGATGAACGATCTACCTTCAAGCGATCAAGCTTCTCTGAAGGACCTGCTCTGATACCAATTGTTGGAAATAATACTGAGAGGGGGGTGAATCAGTATTATCAGAAAAACTTTTTCATTTTATGCTCATAAACATATACGCTACTTCAGTTAAGTGAAACAGCGTGTACACGCTACTGTGCCTAAAGAAACCAGCGTATAACAAGAAAAATTATGATTCAGTAGCTTATCTTCAGTAAATGCATCAGAACATTATTAACCATGATAGTAAAACAGGTGCAGTATAACAGAACAGATCATCACACAGAAAACACACACATGAACACCATGATATAAGGTGGAAACCCAATGTGGGTGAAAACCACCTGCTGCAAGTCGTCTCTATCTTTCTTTAATATGAAACTTCAGTTTACAATCTTTTGTACTGGTGTAGCCTTATACCAGTACGCAGGCTACAACCTGCTGAAGGCTTCAACCTTCTCTCGTTCTCCAAACTTCCTTGGAAGGGAGCTCCAACCCCCTTTGCTCTTGTACTAGCTAAGATACTAGTACGTAGGTGCTGGCCTACAATCTTCTTTCCTTCAGATACCACTTTTCATACATTTTCAGACTGGATATTCCTGAAGCACAACATTACAATCTGAAGACCACAATTCATTCAACTTTCATAACAGATCATTGAAGCACAAAACAACCAATACTAGCATCATCAATCTTTGAATCACTGAACCACTGAAACCCTGTCAACACCAGTCACCAGAACACAGAGCAGACTATAGAACTCTACAATAGCAGTCAGACCCAACTGCAACCCCAAAAATCAAACTTAAAAATATATACGCTACTTCAATGAGAGAAACCCGCGTATACACGCGCTTTTACCAAAGACAACCTGCGTACAGATCTAAAAATAAATTCTCTTAACTTGCAGTTGTACCAGACATCAGTTAGACCCAGAACATAACATTGCGTCAGTATGCAGATCTAGAAATACGCATAATCAACCATATCATAATAGTGCATTTCAAACCATTAGATCCCGATCTGTCCTTAGATCTAGTCTTCCATCAACCAGTGTGATCTCTCCTTAGCTTAGATCAAGCAACCCAGAACCTGCATACCAGATCTCTTTCTTTTTCAGATATTCAAGACTTTTCAATTGTATTTGCCTAATGATCTTCTTCTCCTTATATAGCCTTAGACCTTGCTCAATACCAAGGGCCAAAACCATAGAAATCCAATACCATCAACTTCAAAACTAGGGATCAACACGTCTGTCGAGATACTTTGGTCCAAAGACATAGGCTCAAGTACCGAGGACTAACTACCACGGACCAAAGGGAAGCTTCTCGACATGTACGCCCTTTTCTGTTCATGAAGCTGCGTGCATACGCGACTTCGTATATAGCGACTTAGTATATAGCGTACCTGCGTGTATACGCAACTTGGGCTTAATGAACCTGCGTATATGAAATTTCTCTTCATACTTGTAGTCTGGACTGAGATCTGTCATCAAAGAGAGTTGCCATCAAGGACAACACCTGTATCGTAGCACCACACCTGTGCCAAAATGCCAACACTCAGGAAAGGAAAAGCAACCAAGTGAAAGCATATGATCAGCCAAAGAGATGGTGGCGATGGAATGAAAACAACCAAGGCTCATCTAACAAAATTTAGTGGATAAAAACGACAGTCACGAGATGTAAAACGGGTATGGGTTCATTTTTACACAAGCTTGAACCATAGAGAACACTGCTTGGATTTGGTTTCATGTTTTAACAACCTTGAAATGAAAAACTATGCTTGTTTAAGTTCACATGCCCCCGGTTTAACGACTCAAATCGAGGTACATGCCCCCCAAGCTTCATTGCATTCAACCAGGTGGATGGAATGAAGGTTCACTTTCGAGGGAGTTGTTTCATTTTTTAATGAGGTTGACACAGTAAAAGAACTATCCTCATAACCCTGGTTTCATTTTTTTAACGAGCTTGACACATGACAAGGAACTATGCTCCCGACTCCTTGTTTCATTTTTTAACGAGCTTGACACAAGACAAAGAACTATGCTCCAGACTCCTTGTTTCATTTTTTAACGAGCTTGACACAAGACAAGGAACTATGCTCCAACATCCAGTTTCATTTTTTAACGAGGTTGATACAGGAAGAAACTATCCTCGCAATTGGTTAGGAATCAGAAATGACTGTACATCCTGATATGCAATTTCAAAGGGACTCAAAGGCATCGCGCCATCAAATGAATCCACCTCATAATCGAAAGGTACAATCCAAGGACCATCAAAAATAACAGTGTTTGATGAAATCATGTGAATAGTCGCAATAGAAGGCGATACGTTAGGAGGAGGGAAGGAAAATGTTCCTAGTAAACTAGAATCTTTAATCAAACCTACCCCAACATCCTTGTAAGGGATAGTTTTTTTACCGACATGCTGAACACTATTTGAAGAGGCTGGGTCGGATGAAAAATAACTCAACTGATCTATCATAACGATCTTTTCGTTATGAGGAAACTTAATAAGCTGAAAGACTGATGAAACAATAGCAGTCATAGCATAAGACCAACTATGATCCAGGATAAGGTTGTAATCTAGAGTGGTATCAACCACTTCCACATCGAGATTAACGGTTTTTCCTTCGACCCCTATAGGTAAATCTTCCAAAATACCAAAAGGATGGAACCCTCGGCCATCAAAAGCCTTCGGAACTGTAAGAGACTGATTGAGTGTGGGAGAACCAAGCAATTTCCAATACTGGATTGACATAATACACGTAGAAGCTCCCTCATCAATCACAGTCCGAAAGCAAGGTCTGTTTTTTGCTAACACTAGAATCTGGAAAGCCATTTGATGAGGTAGGCGGGGTGTACTATTCTCTAAATTGAAGATTATTAGGTTTGAATCCTGAATATCAACAGCTCCTATAGCAGACAATAGTAATTTACGTTGTTCTGGGCATGATTGTAGCACTTCCAAAGCCAACATTGTTGAAAGGGCAACGACTAGGTCTTCAACAATGTTATAATTCTGAGCAGCTTTCGCATGTGGATTGAAAGCTGATTTCCAAAATATACCTTTAGTAGGTGGCTTGATTACTAAGTCAGTGTTGGGTTTCTCGATTTGTAGTGGACCGGAACCAGGAGGAGATGAAGTTGATGTGTTTGGATTAGAAGATTCTGCTTCTTCACCATCAACAGGATTTTTACTACCATAATCTTGCGATCGCGTCGCAATCCTGACATGAGACATCATCATAATGGGTTCTTCTGAGGTATTCGAGGAAGAAGCAACCACTTTACTATCTTGAGTAGGAGAAGGATCCTTCAAGACAGCAGGCATTTGAGAACCTTTAACAAATTTCGAAAACTCTACTCGATATGGGCATTCTTTAGTAAAATTATCCTCGTCGCAAATGAAACAAGGATAGCAAGGTTTTCGTTTTTCGTCAATAGATTCATTTTTATTTGTTTTATCTTTTGAATTTTGATTGTTTTTGTTCTTCCCCTTCTCTTTACTACCGGATTTGGTCGTAGATGAATCTACGACATGGACGTCGGCAGAAACTTCAGTGAAAGAATCTCCTTTCGGGGAATCAGGTAAAGTTATTGTAGGAGAAGAATTCTTTGAAGATTTCTTCTTGCTTTTAATACTAACTGAACCAATCATACCATCAGCAGCATGAGACCCTGAAGGAGCTGTAGTTTTTGGAAGATCAAGGATTTTTTTGTGTAAAGTACCTGAATGCGTATAAACGAGGTCAAGGTACTGAGCCTCAGCAATGACTTGCTCTTCAGTGACAACTCCTGCTTTAGATACATCTTCAGTGATTTTAGGTAACAATGATTTTACGAACCATTCCACTAAAATTTGATCCGGAATGAAAACTTTCACCAAACGTCGTCTATGTCACCATTCATGAATATGATCAGAAATATATGTGGACGTGGGTTGTTTCAGTGAAGTTAACAATTCGGTGCCATTTTCGTATCTGACAGGCAACTGAAAATGAGTTAGGAAAGAAGTGGCTAACTGACTGAAATTATAAAAAGAGCCTCGTGGTAACTCAATGTACCATTTGGTGGCAAGACCAATAAGAGTTCTTTGAAAAAGGCGCAATTGAATTGAATCATCAATGATTGAATTAGATGCACACTAGAGGTGATAAGTCATAACATGATTTGACGGATCCTCTCCTGACTTACCCTCGAATTTCAGGATATCACTGGGCAACTTACTAGGCATTGGTGGCCAATACGGAAGATAGTAAATTGGATCATTCGTAAGGCGCGACAAATCAGGTAAATCCAAAGTTGCAATAAATGGTAACTGACGGTTAGGTTCGCGAAAACCTTGAGTAATGAGACCAGCTCCAGGAGGAGGATATCCAGGATAACTTGGAATCAGATTTGCATTAGGAATGTTATAACCTCCTGGAAAACCAGGATTAACCAGACCAAACTGTGGTTGTTAAGGTTGTTGATAAGTATAGCCCAGACACGGTTGATACTGATAAATTGGGTTTTGTACAGTAGGACCGAATTGATACTGTCCTCGGTACGGTTGACTCGTGGAAATTGTACTTGGACCAGCTTGTCCTGCAGGCATCTGGACCGAAGTCTAAACTGTAGGTCTTAACTGGGGCACAGAGACTTGAGGAATTTGCACTGATGCAAGGATAGTAGAAACCGGAGCTACAAATACTCCAGAAAAAGGTGTGGTAGGTTGAACAGAAGTTGCATCAGTTATAGCAACAGTTTGAGGCGAAGTTTGAGGTGAGCTAGGCACAGGCTGCTGAACCAAACCAGGTGTAGAGATTTGAATAGTAGGTTGGACAGGTTGCTAGGTTGGACCAGAAACCAAAGGCTATCCAACTTGATAAGGTAACTGCACATTAAGTTGCAAAGTCTGTTGAGTTTGAGACGGATCCCACACCTTATTCATTCCGGGACCCATAAAAGGTTGTAGGTATTGAGGACCATAACCTGGTTGAACGTAGGGCTGATAATTAGGAGGTGCATTTCTAGCTCCTTGTAAAAATGACTAACTAGAAGGCAGTTGGAAACCTTGAGTTAGGTACTAACCTTGAGGTTGATAACCCTGAAGCACGTACTGAATCCGGGGTTGATAAGCATCCTAAGGAATATACTGAGTTTGGGGTTGACCTTGGGGTATGTACTGTCCTGAAGGTTGAAAACCTTGAGGTAGCCCTCTAGGTGGAAACTGACTACCTTGGGGTTGCCCCCTAGGCGATAACTGACTACCTTGAGGTTGCCCCCCAGGCGGTAACTGACTACCTTGCCCCCCAGGCGGTAACTGACTACCTTTCCCCCCAAGCAGTAACTGACTACCTTGCCCCCCAGGTGGTAACTGACTACCTTGAGGTTGAGGATTTGGAATACTACCTGACATCATAAAAATCTGCTCTGCGTTCAACGTTTTAGTTCCATTATTACCAGGTGATAACTGATGTTCAGTCAATCGAGGAGTTGCTCCTGAAAAAGTACCAGAAAGTGACTGGTACCCCAAAGGAATAGTAGGACCGCCATATAAAAATGTTTCCGGTGATTGGGAAAACATAGATGACTGTCTTGACATGATTGATCAAGGATAATAATCTCTGGGTGTAGGATGAAAATAATCACACGCAAACAAAGAAAAATTCAATAAAAGCACCTAAAGTCTCTAAAGAAACAAACAATTGAATCACACACCTAAAAAAAATCTAAGAGTTCAAACCACACACAAACAGGAATTTCTCGTACTAAAAGCACTAGTTGGTGATGAAATCCAACGTCGTAGAATTTTAATACAGAAAGGGCGGTTGGAAAAGTTACCCCGACAACCTACTTAATGAAACAGACTGGCACAAGTTTCTTTACAAAACCATCTCGAGTGAAGAGAACCCCCCAGAGAGTCCAAGTGAGTCTAGTCGATGTCTGCTCCAGGTACAGTGAGATCCATCCTTCACCGTCACCTTAGGAAATAATCTTAAGTTTATGGACACTAAGCTTACCAACAACAACAAATACAACTGGGGGAACAGTCTACGATCCGATCTACGGGCAAGGGCAGAGTAAGAAAGCTCAATCCCCTTGAAGGCTCCTCGACATGATTGATCTGAGGTTTACCAACAAGTGACCCCAGGCTCCTCGACAATGGTTAATCTGAGGTTTACTATTTACAATATGCGCAAATCTTCTATCTTTCCCAATGAAACAGACTTGATTGTCTCAAAGGTTTGGACATGATCTCGTGATTGACTCCTTTAAGAGAAGCTTCCCAGAATGTATCAATTACAATTGGATTTATTTCCTACCGCAAGATATAGCTACTTGTTTGTTTTAACTATCTTGGAGAGTTAATTACTCCTTACTCCAATATACTAGCCTAAGCTATATTGGTGATAAGAGCCCTAGAAATAAAAAAGATTACTAGATCAATTTTAATTAAGCGTTGCTTTTATGGGTTGTTCTTTAAGTCAATAGGTATGGAAATGAAACTTTGATGGTGTGAAGACTCGACTCCAAAAACACTAAAAATATGCACCTAAAATGATAAACAATTCGTTTTTTCTTTCAATGAAATTCTAGCTAAAAGAAAGAGTTCGAAAATGCAATTCTTTAAGAAACAAATCTTTCTTTCAACATGGAAATGGAAAGAAAATCTTTTTGTCTTTTTCAATAAGAACTCAAAATGAGACTACTAATTAATCTCACAATAAATCCATTTTCTTTTTCAAAACTCGAAACTACAAAAAACAATTTTCTTCAAAAGAGATCTACAATTTCTAGAAAACACTCAAAACTACAAAACTAATTTTGAGATCTAAAAACTTAATTGAATAAAAGCTTCAATTCTTTTTTAGGACATTTTACTTAGTTATTCAGTAAACTAAGGATTCATTTGTTCAAAATGACAAATCAATCATAAAACATCCAAATATGTTTTCTTTTGTAAAAATGAAATTCAAAACTTATAACCAAGTTCGTTCAAAGATTTGAAAATAGAAAACTAAATCTATTTCTCACAAAGGATAGATTTCACAATCAGGTCAGACTCATCAAGAAGATGAAAAGACACCAGGGAAATCTAAGGTTTCTCAGGCTTATGATCTTTGAGTCACTACAGAGACCAAGTGAAAACCACTCCAGGAATGCAAAACTTCTATAAAATCATCTAAAACAAAAATACCATTGGAACTCACTCACAAGAGATTTTTGATAGAACACATGCAGACCTGGGTAGACACTAAAAGTCGTAAATAAAACCTAAACTTAACTGGAAGAAAACATTTTAGGTTTTTCAAAAAAAATTACAGGGTCTGCAGGCTCTAGAAGAAATAGATGCGGTACTGCTCTGTGTACTAAAGGTAAAGTGCGGAGATGCCCGCACTGTCTGTAAAGAGAAAGTGTGGTCCCCTGAAAACTTTGAAAAAAAAAAAAAAATCCAGATTCTAAAAACTACCCAATCCAACACACATCAAGCAAAAACCAGAAACGAAAACAAGTTTCTCAAGTCAAAGACAAAGGAAAACCAAAAACCAAATTCAATTCCCCAGTATGGTCGCCAATTTGATGGCCAGATAAATCGATCTTGTGGACAAGGCCGATATCCCTAGTATCAGAAGATATCTAGCAACAAGCACACAAAAAAACTATCTTTCTCTAAACATATACAATTCATAAATAAAAACTATAGAGGTGTTTAGACCCTACCTTAAGTCCAACGCTAGTTCGTAGCAGCCATCCTTCAATCGTCCGAAAGAGTTTCCTTTTGAGAACCTGCAATCACAAACAAGCAAACATCAAATAGCACCTGCATATCTAATATCATAAATCATGTTCATTATGGTGATCAAGGAATCCATAAAATAAACCATATAACAACAGCTTATTGAGAATAACAAACTTATTTGTATTAACTTTGAAGTAGAAGAACCTTACAACCTTTTCAGCCTTGATGTTGAACAAGCTCTTCCCAGGGTCCGAAAGAGGAATCTCCTTTACTTTGAAAAGCCTTACACTCTTCCAAATGAGATCAAAGAGGTATGTAATCTCTCCTCATAAAAGCTCAATTAAGAAGACTAAGTTCTAGCAGCATTTCACCTCAAAAATATTCAGCTTTTAACCTTCCCAGTAACCAGCCCAATGCTTCATTTTATAGTGCAGATGAAGGAGGTTACAGGTCCACCTATGAAGGGATAGAGTCCTCCTTCAAAGGAATAAGCTCCTCACATCAAGGGGTTAGCTCCTTAAGGTATGGGATGCATGAACCTTAAGGGAGCGAACTTGCCACCTCAAGATTCCTTCCAGAAGCTTCTAGAAATGACTCAAAGTGAGTTTTTAAGAATATACTTGCACCTTTTTAACTTTTACAGGGGTCCGCACCCATAACACAGAGACAGAGCGGTCAGGTGCGCAGGAGACATGACCTTCCGATGTGGGACCGTAGGTAATGCTAAGAGAAAGTGTGGAACTAGAGTTTTAGAGACTTTTGACGACTTTCTCTTATTTTCAAGGCTTGATATGAAGAACTGAGGCTTAAGACTTGCAAAGGAGGAAAGTATGAGTGGTAATGGACTCACACAGATTGCAGAATTTCAAGGTGACAATTTTTTGTGCAACACAGGCCACTGTCAGGGAAATCAGAAACAATGTTACTTCCATCATCGATGCTAAAGGCAACCTCCAAACCACACAACATGCTATTAAAAAGGCTACCTCGGATCATTACAGTATCCTCTTAACTATAACAAAAGAAGTTGAAGATTACTCAGATCTTTTGCAACACCTTCCCACTGAGATCAGCGAGGAAATCAATGAAAATCTAATCAAGGAAATCGAAGAAGAAGAAATATGAAGAGTTATATGGACGCTTTAGCCAGACAAGGCTCTTGGCCTAGATGGTTTCCCAATTTGCTTCTACAAATCTTATTGGGGAATAGTCAAAAATGACCTTGTTAAGATGATAAAATGGGCTCAATGTAAGGGAAAAATCAGAGGTTTGACTAATGCCAACCATCTTGCTCTCCTCCCTAAAGAGAATCGACCTTCTTCTTTCCCCCAATTTCAGTCCATTTCTTTCCACAATTACTCATACAAAATTCTAACCAAAATTATCGCTTCTCGTCTTAAACCTCTTCTGCCCTCACTCATCTCTGAGAATCAAGGAGGTTTCTTGGCCAATAGACAAATTTTTGACTCCATTCTCCTTGTCCAAGAGGCTATACACTCCAACCAATCTAGAAAAGAAAAGGGTTTCATCTTAAAACTAGACTTAGCCAATGCCTTTGACAGAGTTAGACACTCATTCCTCCTTGTGGTTCTAAAGAAAATGGGATTTGTTGTGCCCTTCCTTAACCTTGTCAAATCTTGCATTTCAGGTCCTTGGATCTCCCCTCTCGTCAATGGTAGACCAGGGCTTTCCTTTCAATCTTCTTGAGGTTTAAGACAAGGTTGTCCCCTTTCTCCTTACCTGTTCATTTTGATGGTTGAGTCTTTCAGTAAGGCCTTGGATTATAATCGTCGCGTTGGTCTTATTACAGGTATTAAATTTGGGACTGGAGTCCAAAACATAAATCACTCCCAATTTGCTGACAATACACTATTAATGGGAGGAGCCTCCAATATCATATCCTATCGTTTCAAAACCCTCTTAGACAAATATATGAGCTACTCAGGAGGCATGATCAACTATATTAAGAGCTGCATCTATGGTTGGAACACATCTGCTCAAGCTCTTCATAACATTGCCAACACATTTGTGGTTCCTTACAAGGTAGATTGGGGGCATTTCTCTTAACTCCGCATGCCAATGAGCGCTGGTCCTCTGAAAGTTGAAGTTTGGGACACTATCATAGATAAAATGAAAAGGAAAGTGCAGCAAT
This sequence comes from Pinus tabuliformis, assembly GCA_031772625.1. Taxonomy (NCBI): domain Eukaryota; kingdom Viridiplantae; phylum Streptophyta; class Pinopsida; order Pinales; family Pinaceae; genus Pinus; species Pinus tabuliformis. The sequence continues at coordinate 1,696,953,190 of CM062818.1, forward strand.
GGGGCTCCTCTTGGCTTAATCCAGCAGGCCGCCTAATTCTTCTAAAAACAGGTCTTTCTTCTTTGCCCTTATATCAATTTACACTTCTGCAAGTTCCTGCCAGTTTTCATCACAAAATGGAAGCCATCCTCCGTCACTTTCTTTGGCAAGGGGGGGAAAATGAAAGAAAGAAATACAACCTTATAAATTGGAAACAGGTCATTCAATCCCAGGAACATGGAGGTTTAGGAATCAGATCACCTAAGCTCTTAAATCTGGCGTTTGGTGGCAAGATTGTATGGAGACTCATTAGTGGCCAATCCGCTTGGTGGAAAAATGTGCTGGAAGCCAAATATCTCAAATCTCCAAGGCAACACCTCTTGGATCATGATATCCCTAACAGAGCTTGCTCTAAAATCTGGAGGCTGTGTAAGAAAGCAATTCCCTTTCTTGCCCAAAATATTTCCAAAATCCCCAAGGGTGGCAACAATATCAGAATTGGGGCAGATAGAATAATGGGCCAGCAACCCATTAGCAGCAAACCTGGAACTCATCAGATTCTATCCTTCTTTGACAACATGGGGCTCCATTATTTGGATCAGATATCTCAGTGGGACACTCAATCACAACTTTGGACAGGATGGAACTTCCCAAAAATACCCACTGATCTTGAAGCAAGTCTTGCTAATCTCCAAACCCATCTTCATAGCATTGCCCCTACAAGAAAAAAAACAGCAACGATGGCTTCCGTTTGGACCCTTCAGGCTCAAATTACACAGTCAAAGCTGGTTATTAGCATATCTGTAACAATGCATATCACATGCCCACTTGGGCGCATTGGGAAATTGCTTGGAAATTAGAGACCCTTCCAAAAATAAAATTATTCATTTGGGTCCTCCTAAAAGGGAAAGTCCTCACTTCATATAATCTAAAAAAACGTGGTATAATTGGTCCATCCTGCTGCCCAAACTACCAAGCAGCTGAAGAAACCATCCAACACCTATTCATTATTTGCCCCTTTGTTACTGCATGTTGGAAAGAACTTTTTCTAAACACCCAACTCCCCTGGGGCTCCCGCAACTCCGTTATTGAAATTTTGCATCTTTGGAAGAGGAACTATCCGTGGCAACAAAAGAAGAAGAACAATATTGCTAGAAGAGTTTGGAATGCTCTCCCATACTCTCTTTTTTGGAATATATGGTTGGCACGAAACCGTATGGTCTTCAAAGACAAAGAAACCAACATCAGGAAATTATGCAGCAAGGCAAGGAGCCTTACATTGGAAGCAATATCTGTCAAAAGTCAAAAGAAAATTGACATCGCCGATTTCTGTGTCAAAGAAAGGAATTTCATAGGGTAGTTGTTGGATAAAAGTAACAGGGGCCAAAGTGGGAGTGACGCTAGCAGTGAATGCAACAACTCTAGTCACAATTGGAAAATAAGAATGAAAGATGAGGAGTTTTCTATCTAGCTCAGAAACTGTAACACTCACTATCTTTTCTTTGATGGGGCCTCCAAGTCTAATCCAGGAATGGCAGGGGCTAGCGGAATCATTTGCAATGCCAATGGAGATATCAAATCTGCTTATGAATGGGGATTAGGCCCCCTCTCTAATAACAGGTCTGAAGCTCTCGCACTATACCAAGGGCTCATTCAGCTTCAAAAACTTGGCATAAGCACTGCAATGATCATTAGATACTCGGCCATCATCATTAGTATGATGGTATATAATCGGAACGCCTCCAATATACTGCTACAACAAACATTAAGTCGTTGTCAAGCACTTACCCAGAAAATGAAAGAAGTCTATTTTTTCCATGTACTTCGCTCCCTCAACAAGGAGGCCGACACTCGTGCAAACAGAGCCTTCTCCAAACCCATAGGAAATCTCTGATGTAATTCCATCGAATCTCAATGTTACCTACCATGATCAGAATCAAATCAATCTTCAGATCGCCTGCAGAGGTATCTAGTAACATTAGGTACCTCCCCATTGTCGCTTGCAATATCTTTAGGCTGAATTTGATCCTTGCTGCAGCAGAAATCTTCATTGAATCTCAAAATGATGATAACACTATCACAATATCTCTGAAATCAATCCGAAAATATCACTTCATTCCCTTCCCCCAAGGAACTCTGACTTCTCCATACCTTACCGATGACTTATCACTCAAATTCTTGGTGACTCCCTCTTCGCTCCACGTAATTCCCCTATCAGAGCCCTCCTTCTTATTTGCATTCCCCTTCATCCAGAATCACACCTCTCTCTCCCCCTTGTGGCATTTGATCTACCCCCTGTTTTCTCCTGACCGAACTCATGCTGCCTTGAGTGTTCAATCTACCCCCTGCTCTTTTGAACATCGCTTTAGCAGCCACCTGCATTTGTTGCGCACTGGTAAATCAGTTTGGCCAAACTCAATAGCGAGAAGCAAGGAATGCTTGCACTGTGATGATCTCCAGGAAGAACTGGAGCAAATTCAATCTCATTAGAAGATCTTGGATACCAAAATCAAAACCCATGCTCACATCACCAAGGAGAAACATGAGGCCAACCCCAATCTCTTTCTTCACAGAGTTACATCTCTTCAGGAGCAGTTCAATGACCTCTCAAACAAATGCAATCATTTCCAAGATTCCATTGACATCCTAAAGTACATCATGGAAAAAAGCAAGCTCCTAGCACCAGCTCAACAAATTTAAGGAATGTAGGTGATGAAGGCAATCCTAAAGAATCCACGACCCACCAAATCAGTCATATAAACATTGATTAAGCATGAATTGCAAATTCTGCCTCCTATTGTTTCAATTTTTTAGAATCTATATTAGTTCGGGCTTTCAAAAAGTTAAGAATGACAAAAGCAAAGGGGAATTTTGTCCCTCCTGTTATATTTCCTTACTTTGCTCCTCAGGCATATTGCCTTGTAATAGTGGAGCTTAGCCTCCCCAATCTTTTTTTAATACAAACAGCAACCGATTATGTATATATATATATATATATATATATATATATATATATATATATATATATATATATATATATAGATAGATAGATATATATTCAAATACAAGAATAAATTATAAGGAAATATACTCCATAAACTTTTATTCAGCAATTAAATAATCTATTCCTTTTCACTTACTATCTCGAGGATAAAACTTTAATTTCATAACAAAATAAACATCCTTAAAAGAATCCTCCAATTCTCAGGATGCTTCCAATGAAGTGAAATGTTTCCATTGAACCTTCACCTACACCACATATCTATTTTGAAGTGTAACCAACCACTTATCTAGAATATACAATGGTTCTACTAGGAACATTACCCTTGGTTCCACTTGTACAACATGTCAATCAATTATATGAGATGGACCATACCTTTTCAATAATGAAACATGAAACACATTATGAATCTTAATGTTGGTGGGTAGGGCTAGTTGGTAAACAACAGGTCCAACTTTGGATAATACTTCAAAGGGTGCCTAATATCTAGGAGATAGTTTAGCATAGTTTCCAAGTCTTAGTGTACTTTTCTTAGGTTTGACCTTCAAACATACATGATCTCCCACATTGAATTCTTTATAATTTATTTTCAAGTATGCATAGCTTTTCTGATGATCTTACACTGCTTTCAAATTAAGTTTGACTTGTTTGATTATTTCTTCCATTTCTTTTAACATATCAGGACCTAGTATTAGTATTTCCTCAGGATGATCCAAGCTCAATGGTACATTTCATCTTCTTCCATACATGACTTCAAAAGGACTCATTTTTAAAGAGGATTGATAACCATTGTTGTAGGCAAATTCAGCTAGATGAAAATAGTCTTCCCATTTAGTTTTATTATCTTTTACATACATCCTTAACATATCCTCTAATATATGATTGGTCCTTTCTGTTTGACCATCAGTTTGAGGAAGATAGGATATATTAAAGTTTAACTTGGTTCCCATGTTTTAAAATAATCCCTTCTATAACTTGGAGGTAAAATTTGCATCTCTGTATGAAATACAACCTTAGGTAACCCATGAAGTCTAAAAATTTCCCTCATAAATATTTATGCAATGTTTATAGCCTTAAAAGTGGATTTGACTGCAATAAAGTGTGCTTCCTTACTGAGTTTTCCAACTATAACCATAATGGCATCATGTTGTTTTCTATTTCTTGGTAGCCCAGTAATAAAATCCATTGACATGATTTCCCCTTTCCACTCTGGAATTGGTAATGGTTGTAGTAATCCAGTAGGGTGTTAATGATATGATTTTACTTGTTAGTATTCTAGACAATTTGTTACATATTCAATTGTCTCATTTTTCATATTTGATCAATAAAAATCCTTTCTTAACAATTTTTTAATACTTGGATGACTAGTTGTTGGTCTCTTATGCAACTCATCTAGGATAAAATTTCTAAAATTTATGCCGTTTGGTATATAAATTTTTTCTCTAAACAACAATAAATTTTGACTGTTAACTAAGAAATTAGCCTCTCCTCCTTCCAATTTATCAGTTTTCTACAACTTTTCTTTAATTATCTAATATTCTAAATCATATTTTCTATTTGTTTTTACTCTTTCTATCAAATATATTAACCAAATGATTGTTGTTGTGTTGCAAATTTGATTAAGTTTTCTACTTAAAGCATCCACCATCTTATTTTCTTTCCCTTTTATGTGTGTAATCTCAAAATCATAATTTATAAATGTTAACCATCTTGCTTGTCTAGCATTTAAATTAGGCTTATCATATAGATTCTTGAGACTAACATTATATTTCCTTAGCTAGAATATTCTCCCCATTAATTAGCGTCTCTGCATTTCAAGTGCATGAATTATTGCTACTAACTCCAAATCATGAGCAACATAAATTTTCTCATGTTTTTTTAGTTTTCTAAATTCATAGTAGTTAGCATCACTATCCTGCATTAAAACTCCTCCTAAGTCATTTTTACTTCCATTTGTACAAACCAAAAATTCCTTATTGGGATCAACTAATTTTAGAATTGGAGTTGGGAAATTAGCTTGACAATTTTGACTCCATTCAAATTCTATTCCCTTCTTTTGTAGATTGGTGATTGGATAAGAAAGTTTAGACAAACCCTCTATGAATCTCCTATAATAGCTTGTGATGCCAAGAAAATATTTGAATTCTTCTACATTCTTAGGTGTTGTAAATTCCATGATTGCTTTTACCTTCTCAGGATATACGACAATTCCTTCCTCTGATATTACATGTCCTAGATAATGAATTTGTTGTTGGTAAAATGAAAATTTCCTATATTTAGTATATATTTCATTGTCTCTTAGAGTTTGGAGGACTTTTTCAAATGTTTTTCATGCTCTTCCTTACTCTTTCAATATACCAGAATATTGTCTATGAAGACAATAACAAATTTATCTTGGAATGGACTTAATACAATATTCATGAGTCAACCCAAATGGTAGTACTACAAATCCATAATGCCCACAACGTGTACAGAATGTTTTCTTGTTTATGCCTTCATCCTTAATCCTGATTTGATGGTATCCTAACCTCATATCAATTTTAGAGAATATGGAAACTCCTCTAATATGATCAAATAAATCATATATTATTGGTGAGGGGTGTTTATTTTTTATAGTCATCTTATTCAATTGTTTATAATCCATGCACTGTCTCAATGTTACATCTTTCTTTTTCACAAATAAAATAGGTGTTCCACAAGTAGATACACTTAGTCTTATGTACTTTTTGTCCAATCATTCTTGCAATTGAATATTCGACTCCATTAATTCAGGAACACTCTTTCTATATGGGGCTTAGAAACTAGAACAACACCAAGTATAAGAACAATGGTAAGTTCAATGTCCCTCCTTGGAGGAAATCTTGGTATTTCTTCAGGAAATACATCCATGAACTCTTCCAATACATGATATTCTGCTAATGATGGTTGTTTGTTATCTTCATACAGATCTTGCACTTAGAAAGTGAACAATTGGCAATCTTTCCTAGAATATTTCTTCATTTGTACAACAAAAATTTGCTTGACAAAAAATTTCGTTGGAATTCCTTGAACCATGCAAACTTTTCCTTCATCATCAACACAGCTAAAGGACTTGTCTAGATAGTTTAAAATCACTTTATGTTTTCCTAATCAATCCATTCTTACAAGGATATCATAATATCCTAATGGTAAGATATTCATATTGAGGAAATTTTGCATTCCATTAAGGTCTATGATGTAGTCCTTACTAATTTTAGATACTTTTCTTTTGGTTCTTGTGGCCAGTTGTACTAGCCAAGGCTTATGCTATTTTTCCTTTCAAATTTTACACTTCTCAACTGCAGTAAGGGAAACATAAATCAAGGTGGAACTTGGATCAATAAGTACAGATACACTTTTATCATAAATATTACCTTGGACTTCAACCATAGTTGACTAATGATCTGCATGTCTTCCATTCAGTGCAACATTGATTTTAGGTATATTATAGACTACATCATTTATTTTTTATGCCTCTTGAATCTAATTTAACATTATCTTCTTCTTTAATGGATTATGTGGACATACTCTCCACAACTGATTTTCACCACAACCTCAAAATTTAATGGGCGGTATCACCACCTCACTAAAATTTTTACTTCATATTATAGATCCTCCCTTCTACCCAATTTTTTTATGTTGATTAAAATTTTTATTGTAGTTTCCTCCTTGTACATTTTTTTTTAGGTATGTGTTATATTCTTTCCATGACTAGCCCCACGGTATTTTTAGCTCTAGTCAAGGGAACTACGATTATGTCATAATCCAGGGTTAGTGAATTGGGGTTTATGAATGCTTCGGCATATATATATATATATATATATATATATATATATATATATATATATATATATATATATATATATATTGTAACATTGAAAAGAATATAATGCGAAATCAATTTGGTAGTCCCGATTTTGGGATCCAGGGGAAAATATTTGTGTATGTTTGTTTTATGTTCTCGCTATTATTTTTTTGTTTTAAGAATTTGTTTGCAAGTAATTTCTATATAGGGTTAAAACCTACATTTGGTATCAGAGTTGTTTTGGCTTCAAGGGGACGCCTTTGCTGCTAAGGGGTTTTTATCGGGCTTGTGGTAGACCTTGTTTAGTGGGATATTTGTGGGATCAATTATTGTGGTGAAAGAAGATGGGGAATAGTGGAAAGATAGAGATTGAAAAATTTGATGGTCATATTTGTTAGTTGATTGTTGTAGATCCATGCATGAAACCAATAGGAATGTTGATAGAAGACTAGGAAAAGTTAGGTCGGAAGGAAAAGAGCACAATATGATTGTGTCTCTCAGATTTAGTATTTTTTAATGTATCAGGGGAATTACGACGAAGGCTTTGTGGGACAAGTTAGGGACTTTGTGCCAATCTACATCTCTAGTGAATAAATTGCTCCTGCAGAAAAAGTTGTGTAACCTGAGGATGAAGGATAGAGACTTGGTGATAGAGAATTTGAACACCTTTAATATTGTGGTAATCTAGTTGTTATATGTTGATACAAAAATTTCAAATGAAGATAAGTGAATCAATCTGTTGTGTTCCCTACTATATTCGTGGGATAGTCTAGTTGCTACTATAGGTATTAATATAACTACCTTGAAGTTTGATGAATAGTCTCATCCTTGTTTTTGGAGGAGATCAGATGGAAAAATATGGAGAGTCGGAATGGAGATGCCTTGTCTATAAGAGAACGGTCCCAGAACAAAAATAGAAATAAGTCCTCAAGTGGGAGATATAAATCTAGAGGGAGATCTAAATCTCCAATAAATCCAGTGAATATATGTTGGAAATGCGGAAAATAAGGGCACTATAAAAAGGATTATATATCTAAAAATCCTGAGAAAAGAAATGGATTTGATGATACTCCTTTTGCAGAGGTGAAAACCACCTCAAATGAAGGTCGGGATATGTACTTGGCTTCTTCTTCAAGTACACATAGATCATGAGGCATGGTTGATTGATTCGGGTGCATCCTTTCACTTCACTCCCCATAGAGAGTGGTTTTATGAGTATAAGAAATATGATGGTGGTGATGTCTTCTTAGGGGATGATAGGAAGGCCATAATCATCGAACAGGGAAAATTCAAGGTGCATTTGGAAGGTGGAAGGATTAGAACACTTCTTGGTGTTTTGCATATTCTTGTATTAGCTATAAATCCGATGTTTGTAATCAAGATGGATGATGCAGATGTAAAAACAGTGTTCAAGAAAGATACCCACAATATGGTTTGGGGAACACTGGTACTGATGTGAGGAGTTCAGATTGGAAATCTATACAAGCTTCTGGGTAGAACTATTATTTATGGGTGCAACAATTATGTCATTCCTAAAAGTGGAGCAAAAAATCTAGTGGTCTATGTAGAAAATACCATGTTATGGCATCAAAGGCTTGGACATATTGGAGATAAGGGCCTTTGAATACTACATGGTAATGGTATGGTAGAAGGTGTTATGCTCCTATACCAATAGGTGTCATATTTCATGATTGACTTGATGAGCTCTATAATATGTTCATCCCTTACTTGTTCCAAAGGTTTTCCATATTATCAAAAAATCAAAAATTCAAAAAATGTAAAGAGGGTATGCCCTAAAAGAAAAATCAAAGGGTAAAAAGAATAAAATGGTCCAAAAAAAGTGACAGAAATGAAGCCCAAACAAAGAAAGACCAGGAAAGTGTGCAAGTCCAAAATGCCACTACTTTTTCATTTTTTAGTAACAAGCATTGTGTGAAACTTGATAATCTATGCCACAATTGATGAATGGCCAAACAACTTAATCTTGGGTAGTTCATGTTTGAATTTCCTGTTTTAGAGATAGAGAATAAACTCTGACCAAACTGTTTAATCTTGGCAGATAAGTAGATAGGTAGAGAAGCAAAGGAGCTCAATAGTTAAATCTGAGCCCTTGGATGTTATAAGTGCAGACTTAGGTAGGCTTGCCATGAAAAGACAAGGAAAGTTGATGAGGGTTTGCTAGTCTAAATGCACCCGAATAAAGAAGAAAAAATGTTAGGCCAAGTAGGCAGGGTAGGTAGAGGGTGTTGCAGAATGATACTTGTAGTAGATCATGTCTCTCAAATGTGTTAATTTTATCTCTATCACAAGTGCAAGGCAGCCATTACACTTGAAGCAGCTCAAGCAAGACAAGATTTCACAACTAACTTCCCTTCATACTTTCCCTAAATATTTCACTAATTTCCCCAAAATATTAAGAATTATTTCTTAATATCACTCATAAACCACTCATTTCCTTTCATAATGATTACCTAAGTAAAAACCCATTTTACTTAGGAAATTGGCTATATATCTCATATAAACCCCATTCCCTCTTTAGCCTAAGTTTTAACTACAAAAGCCAATTGTTTTTAACTTAGCCCTTATTATCATTTCATGTGTCATATTAACTTTAACACTTACTATATAAATCCCACTTTATTGCCCATCCCGTATTGTATTAATATATTAAAAAACCCCAAAATTTTATACATATCCCCACCCCGGTCGAATACGACCATAGTCATGCTTTAAAAAAGGATTAATGAGTTTATTTGAAACTCATTAAAAACCTTCCCCGCTTGCTATACTGGAGTTAATTAACCCCCGGTTAATTAAATAACCAAACACCCCATGGACCAATCAACATAGCCCCAATACATTTTAAACATAGTTTTATTGTGTCGGCCCCACAAGTTAACCTCCCACCATCTCCAAAGCACGTCCAACATCTGATCCCCGCTCCACCATCCAACGGTTGATAACCATTTCACGACCCCCTTCATCGCCACACGTTAACTCGCGGGGAAACGGCGGTTTTTCCCCCGTACCTCTGCCACGCGTCGCCCATCCGGGGTGATCGCTCGCCCTCCACCCGAATCTAGTTGACCCCAAAAGCGATGCGGGAAAAACCGCTTACCACCCCCCGCTGATGTCACCCGCCACGTCACTGCCACGTCATCTTCCCCCGTACTCCCGCTGACGTCATCCGTCCTTCAAACCAAAAATTCCCGCCAAAACTACATTTTGTCAAATAAAGGGTAAAACGCCATTTTTCTATAATTTGCTGCAAACTGTGCTCCGAGCACAACAAGCGACCAAGTCTGCTCTAGTTTCCGACCAGAAAGGCTACATCGATGAGCTCGCAGCCATTCAAACTGCAGCATGCAGTTTTCCTCTGTAAACACAGGGACCTTTTCAGCTACCTCAGAAGCCATGAATTGGTGCACCGACTGCTGGAACTTCTCAACGTACCAGCCACAGAAAGGTCTAAGGGATAGGAATTAGAAGCGCAGAACAACCTCCAGTCTCCCAAACAACAAGTGTTTTTCCATAGCTGCGATGTTACCCTTGGAAAAAGGGAAATTTTGGGCTAAATATCAGGCGGCGATGAGCAGGAGTCAAAACACAATTAAAGAGTATCAGAACAACATTAAAGTGTATCAAAGCAAGTCAAAGAGTATCAGTGTAGAATTAAAGAGTGTCAGATCAGAATTAAAGAAAGCAGATCAGAATTAAAGAAGTTCATAAACAAGTCAAAGAGCATCATTTCAGCATTGAAGTATATCAGATGCACAGAGTTATTGAAGAGGACAGCTGCAAGCCGAACCCTAAGGCATGCCTCTAGTGCAAACATCAGTTCATCTTTTCCTAGCTGTTTCTATTTTATTATTAGTTAAATCCTAGATATTATCTCACAGTTGTTATGAGATATTTGTTGTACAAATTTTTTGTATAAATACCCCCTCCATTAGAGTTTTGGGAGTGGGGTGTGGATTTCCTAGACTCTGCTGTAATACTGAAATTTTTGGAATAAAAAAGTTGTTGGAATCAACTGTTGTATGGCCTCCTAAATGAAGAATTGAAGCAGAGGACTTGTCACAGATTTCTTAAATCATCCACTGGATCAATAAGTCCTCTATATCTTGTGTTTAACAGTTTTCTAAGTTTTTATATCATCTATGTTTCATAATCTGAATGATAAAGAAAAGGATTAATTTCAAAATATGCTTGGTTGCACTCTGTTTTTAGTCTTTATTGTTCTCTGTGTTTTCTTTAGAATTAGGATAAACAGTGAAATCTTTATTGCTCCTGTTTGTTGATTCTTTCATGTTGATTATTTTCTAAAGAATTCTTAACTGCTCCTTATCAGTAATCATCCATTTTCCCTCTTTCAATAGGTTGAAGTATTCTTAACTTCCCTTCACCCATTTGAGCCCATTCCATCTGTTTCAAGTCTTGATTTGTTCCTTGTTTGACTACCTTGCTCTGTGAAACCATCCTCTGTTAAGAAACCAAATCTAGAAAGTTGTCTTCTTTGACTCCATTAGCCCAATGGAATGAACTACTATGTTTTACCTCTCTGTTCTATTGAATCTCACCACCCAAAACTCAAACAAAACCATTGAACTTCATAACTAGCCTAATACCTTTACAAACAAAGCTAAATCATAAAGAGAGAGCCCTCTCTGGATACAGATTGGCTAGATTCTGTATCTAAAAGATTGGTCTGTGGTTACCTCGGCATCCTTCCCTTTCTTACAACTTTGGGGAAAACCTGAGAGATAACATCATTGGTGACTCCACTGGGGACCTAAATAATTGTTTGTTACTACTATTTTCTGTATAAGCTACAAACAGAGCCTGAAGTTAGCCAGGTAGCCTTTGAAACTGCTTTTGCTTTGCAATTGCAGAAGTAAATGAATGCTACTTCAGTCTATCTCCGGTCTAGCTTATAGATTGGACAGTTGGTTTCAAATACTTGATCAGTTCTTCTTTTCAAATAAACTCTTTAAGAAAGTTTAAATCTCATATCTAAAGCCTCTTAAAGAAATCATAGAATTTGTTTTGAAAAGTCATAAAAGACCAAAAACACACCTAGAAAACTGGCCTCAGAAAAGATTCATTACACCAGATCAAATCCTGATCCTAATCCCCCACCTATGTTTGAAAATCCTAATATTATTCCTAGGATTCTTAGAAGACAAGGGAGCCAAGAAAATTCTGCTAGTTCTCGGCCTCTATACAGATCAAGATCCTATCCTGTGAGGTGGATCTACCCTGAGGACGAACCTTTTGATAAGTACTTTGAAAACTCTTTATTTGAGACCTTTTCAGAATCCGGGTTAACCCACACAATTCAAAATCTAATATTCATTGAAAATTTACAGATTGAAGTTGTTACTTCACACCTTGACAGACATCTACAGAACTCCCTTCAATCCGAGCTTACCTCTGAAATAACTCCAAACCCTTCTGTGATTACTGCAGCTCCTTCAAGTTCACCATTAGCACCTCAAACTACCCTTTCCACTCCTCCATCTACAACACACATCCCCACTGTTATCCATACTCCTCCAGTTGTCACATCTATTTCTGCAACCATGAAAATCGATATACTCCCCTAAACTTACCTGCCAATCCAGGGGCCATGCCCCAAGACTATCAAAGTAAAATCACTTATTTTGAAGGTACTGGCACTTACACAGCTCAACAACATACCAAGAAAATGACTGACTATTTTGAAAGTTATGAGTTTGATGTTGATGATGTTAGAATGAAAGTATTTGTTCAAAGTTTAACTGGAGATGTTAGAACCTAGTTTAGAGGCCTCCCTGTAAACAGTATCAATGACCCACAAGCCCTTTATCAGACCTTCTCGAACAGATGGGAAAATAAGAAATATCATCTCCACATTTTATCAGAGTATGAAAACCTAAGAAGAGGCACACAAGAAATTTTCCAAGATTATTGTACTAGATTCAATAATGTCTACAATTCTATTCCTCAAAATCTCAAACCTCCTCCAGATTTGGCCTTGATCAAATTCCCTAATGAATTTGATTTAGATATGGCATACCAACTTAGGGAAAGAGATCCTCGAAACTTAGAAGAGATGCAGAGTATAGCTGTCAGTGTTGAGACCAACCTGATATCTAAACGATCTAGAGCCAGAGCTGAAAGAAGGACACCTTTCAAAGAAGAAACTTCTGCCTTTGAACAGAAATTAGATGTTATTATTAAAGGAATGGATAGAATTTGGGATAGATTAGAAACAATCAAGAGAAAATCCCCTTGGGATGGTCAACCAAACAATACTGGGAGAAATCCAAATTTCAGGAAAAACCAAAATCCTAACACTGGAGAGACGGGGCCTGACCAAAATATTAGGCCCCCATTTCAAGAAAATTATGCTGAAGCCTCAACTTCTAATGAAGCAACAGAAGACACTCAAATTAATTTGATGGGACTCAACAATGAACAAAAAGTTTTCTTGACCCAAGAGGATCAAGAAGCTCACATCCTTAAACAATTCCAAACTCAATTATGTGAATCATTTGACTTTAGGGAGGGATATGATACAACCATTTATGAAGTCCACAAACAATACAATATGAGGAGCAGAAGAATAGATGTCCTTGAAACCAGTAAACAGAAAGATACCAAGCATCCTAACAAAGGTAAAATCAGTAACACCCCTGTACATATTCTTGCTAGAACAGGTCCCAACCCAAATAATCCAATTGTTGAAGATGTATCAGATAATCAACCATCTAACAGAAAACCTTCCACTTCTATTCCTGCTAAAAGAAAAGCAGGAGAGCCTCTAGAACTTGATTTGGAAACAACTTAAGCCCATAATCCCACTCCTGAAGAGGAGAGAAACACAGAAAATCCAACTGTCCGAAATACAAAAAATCAGACAGAAAAACCTTTCAATCTTGAGAGAGAAGTAAGCAAACTAAAGATAGCTATTCCATTATCAAAATTAGCTAAACATGAGGTTTACAAAAGTCAAATCAGCAGATCCCTCAAAATTTATGTAAACGAAGATTCAGTAAATGTTTTTGATGACCAGCCTGAATTGATATTTGGCCCTAGAGTAAATGGAAAAATAGTAGAGGGAGAAGTTCCTCCTTTCTATGTGGGTTTAAACATACATGATAAAATACTTCATAATGCCATGTTTGATTCTGGTGCTTCCCATAACTTAATGCCTAAATCTGTAATGGAGAGACTAAACCTTGACATCACCAGGCCATATAAAGATCTTTTCTCTTTTGATTCAAGTCAGGTCAAATGTTTGGGTTTAATCAAAGACTTATGTGTGTCACTAGTCCAATATCCTGCCAAAACCATCTTAATGGACATAGTAGTAGCTGATATTCCACCATAGTATGGCATGTTACTGTCTAGATCCTGGGGTTCAAAGCTTCAAGAATCTCTATAGTTAGACATGTCTTACACTACTATTTCCGTGTTTGGTCAACCCAAGAGACTATACAGAGAAATCTTAATGAAGTATGTAGTAAGTAGTCAAGAGCAACCTCAAAATTTCCCTATCTACTCAGTACATTCAGATATGGATTATTTTATCCTTTACAATGTTGAAATTGATCCCCCACATGAAATAAAAGTTCTAGCAGATGAAACAGAAAAAATTGCAAATGAAAGGTCTAGTGTCTGAATCCAAGAAATTTCTGAAAATCATGAAACATCAGATAAACCAGAAGAAACTGAAAAACCAGATCTCCCTATTAAACAGATCCCTGAAACTCCAGATACTAATTATGAACATGAAATCCTTTGGTACTTAGAATTTGATGGTTCTGTGAACAAATTAGGAGCAGGAGCAGGAGTCTGGGTGCACAATCTTGAAAACAATCATGCTGAAGGCCATGCCTACAGGTTAAACTTTAGGTGCACTAATAATATGGCTGAATATGAAGCTCTATTGCTAGGTCTTAAATTGGTCAAGAAATTGGGAGCAACTAGAGTGTCAGTCCTAGGAGATTCTGATTTAATCATTCAGCAGAATAAAAGGGAAGCTCTTAACAAATGATCCCAAATTAAGAGAGTACAGAGGAACAGCTATAGAGATCCTCAATACATTTCTAGAAACTCAGCTTGCCAAAATCCCAAGAAAACATAACTTACAAGCTCATAGCCTAGAAATGTTTGCCAGCACTTGTAAATTACCATTTGAACCAAATTATCAATTCACAGCTGAAATTAGACACAGGCCAGCCATATCTGATAATGTGAAGTACTGGCAAGTGTTTGACAGTGATAATCATATCAACAATTTCTTGACCCTAGAGGAAGAATTTTTCAGCACTAACATAGATGTAGATACATTTAGTGAGTTTGACCCAACAAATCAGATAGAAACAAACATTTCAGCAGAAAATGCAACTCAAATGCTTCATCCAACAAGATTTACCAAAAAGGAAATACAGGATCTTAAATAAATAAATGTTGATGAGATTATTGAATGAGAATCTGAAGTTATCAATTTGAAAGACAAACATTTGCCCAAAGGATTAACTCCTTTGGAAGATCTCTTTAATTTCAATGATATTCCAAAGAAACCCCAGATGGAACCTCCAAAAGCAGACATTGAAGACTACAACATAGGAACTGAAGAGAATCCAAAAATGGTAAAATTATCCAAATCTTTGCCCCCGGATCAAAAACTTAAGTATGTTGAACTGATCAAAGAATTCCAGGATGTTTTTGCCTGGAGCTATGAAGACCTGAAATCTTATGACACCTCTGTAATTCAACATACAATACCCCTCAAGGAAAATAAAAAACCATTCAAACAAAAGCTCAAAAGAATCAACCCTGTACTGCTTCCTTTAATTGAAAAAGAAATCAAACGAATGCATGATGCAGGGATAATTGCTCCAATCAGATTTTCAGAGTGGGTGTCTAATTTAGTGCCTACCAGGAAGAAAACAGGAGAAATCAGATTATGTGTTGACTTAAGAAATGTAAACAAAGTTTCTTTAAAAGAAAATTACCCTTTACCTAAGATGGATCATATTTTACAAAGAGTAGTAGGTGCTTCTAGGATTTCACTTTTGGATGGGTTTTTAGGTTTTAATCAGATTCTGGTTCATCCTGATGACCAAGAAAAGACTGCATTTATAACACCATGGGGTACATTCAAATATGTTAAAATGCCATTTGGACTTAAGAATGCAGGGGAAACCTTTCAACGAGCAATGGACATATCTTTTGCAAAAGAGATTCAAGATTTTCTGGTTGTATATCTAGATGACCTCACTGTGTTTTCTAGATCAGATCAGCAACATTTAGACCATTTGAGACAAGTGTTTTTAAAATGCAGAAAGTATGGTATTTCATTAAATCCTAAAAAAACTTTGTTTGGTCTAGAAGAAGGCAAACTGTTAGACCATATCATCTCCAAAGATGGCATCAGAATTGATCCTGCTAGAATAGAAGCTATTCTGCAAATACCCCACCCCAGAAATGTCAAAGGACTTCAAGCTTTCCTAGGAAAGATTATTTTTTGAGAAGATTCATATCTAATTTGGCTGAATTAATTAGATTGTTGAACAATATGTTGAAAAAAGATTCAAAGTTTAAATGGACAGTAGAAGCCAAACACGCATTTGAAGAAATTAAAATGGCTTTGACCAGAACACCAGTCCTTACAAATCCAAATTTCGATAGAGACTTCATAATTTTATCATTTGCATCATAACACACTATAGCAGTTGTTTTACTGCAAAAAGATGATCAAGGATGTGAAAAACCCATAGCCTTTTTCAGTAAAGCACTTAGAGATGCACCTCTAAACTACAAAATCATGGAAAAACAGGCTTTTGCACTTGTGAAAGCTATTAAAGACTTCAGAGTCTATATATTGTATTCCCGTGTAATAGCTTATGTACCAAATGTTGTTGTCAAAGACATCCTGACTCAGGATGGAATTGAAGGCAAACGAGGTAAATGGATAGCTAATATATTGGAGTATGATATTGAAATAAAACCTACAAAGCTTATAAACGGCCAGGGATTGGCTAAACTCATGACTGAGACAAACTTTCAAGCCCTAGATATTAATGAACTGGATAATGAACAAGAGATGGCGACTCCACAAATCAACTAGGCCTTCTTAGAATCACCTTGGTATGTTGATATAACTCATGTATTATTAAACCTGCAAGCTCCTCAAGGGTTATCCAGAACAAAGAAAAGGTTTTTAAAGATGAAAGCTGCAAAATTTTATATTTTAGATCATGCTCTTTTTTGGAAAAATTATGAAGGTATTCTATTGAATTGTTTAATAAAAGAAGAAGCTGACAAGGTTCTCAAAGAATTTCATGCAGGGGACTGTGGTGGACACCTTTACTGGAAATCAACTGCAGACAAAATCCTAATGGCTGGATTTTACTAGCCAACCTTGTTCGCTGATGTAAAGAAGTTTGTCACTGCTTGCCACAAATGCCAAATTTTTGAAGGCAAAAGGAAGCTATTACCTTTACCCTTGAGACCAATTTCCACTGAAAGGCCCTTTCAACAATGGGGTTTGGACTTCATTGGATAAATACACACTCCCTCTTCCGGCCAACATAAATGGATTCTTACTGCCACAGACTATTTCACCAAATGGATAGAAGCCATTCCTTCTAGACAAGCCAATGATACAATGATCATAGGATTCTTAAAAACCAACATATTGTCTAGTTTTGGTTGTCCTGAAAAAATCATAACCGTAATGCTGCTGCCTTCAAATCCAAGAAAATGATAAATTTCTGTAACAAATACCATATCACTTTAGGCAATTCCACAGCCTATTACCCTCAAGGTAATTGTTATAGCTCCAAATCTCACTCGTATGGTTTGTGATGTTGCACTCATGACCTAGGGCAACCCCTCCTTCCAGACCTGGTCCCAAAATTTAAAAAACAGTGTTTTATTCCCTATACGCGACATTGCCCTGAGTTAAACGCGTGTACACGCGAGTCTGTGTATACCCAACCCGCGTGTATGTATTAAAACACTTAAAATATATATATATTTCCTTATTTTCGGGCGGTGATCGCAGGTTTTACCTGCTGGATCACCTGTTAGTGCCCGTGGCCCAACTGTTCCCAACCAACTCCTAACTAAAAAACTACTTTGGAGATGGTATAAAAAGACATCAAAGGGAAGGCCAAAAGAAGAGAGAGAGGAGAGCAAGATTATTATGCTGAGATTTTCCCCTTAGACCAGGTCTGAATTCCATGGTGCTTTCTGCACTTCCCCCATTTTGCATAGGAAACCCTTGTTTCCATGTGTATTGGTGATCATTCATCCTTAATATCATCATTGAGTAAGACTTGGAAGGAGCTCTTGTTGGAGGCTTGAGGCTGGAACGAATCCGGGAGGAAGCTTTGCTTGGAGCCTGCTGAAGGTGTTCAGGTGATATCTTTCTGTTATATGTACTTTATTTGCCTTTATATATAAAGAAACATGTCTTTGTTCCCGAAACAATCTTTCTTTATGCTTATGAGATTCTTGTTTGAATTCTTATGCAAGTGGTTACTTAAAGATTTTTATAACTAACTTTATAGCATAAAGATGGTTTATACATAAGTATTTTGTACATGTACTGTTGTGTTCTTTGATTTGTTTGTCTTGCAGGTCAAAGGAAGAAGAAGGGAACTCCAAGAAGGGTTTGGACCCTAAAGGCCTTCTCGAACGTAGGACCTTAGGTACGTACCTTTAACATTAGAATTTGCTTGAAAGTAAAAATGATGGTTGTGTGTGTGTTTCTTTGAATAAGCAATTTTCAGTCTGGTAGAGTCTTAGCCCAAAGGACCCTAGGGGTAATTTCCCTTCAACCAGAATTGGCGACTCCGCTGGGGACAACACTCTTGTTGTTCCTAGTTTGGGTAGTCTTCAAGCCAATCAAGGCTCAGCCCCTCTGTTTGTTGGCTCTGACTGTCTGATCTTTTCTTGAACTCCAAGCTTTTCCAGTTTTTCAGTCTGTGTTTTTTTATTTTTCCTGAAAGACTTTAGATACGCTCTTTTCCTGGATTACAGAAGCGTATATATGCAAGTTTCACTAAGTGAACCCGCGTATACGCAGGTTTCCTTAGTTACAGTCGCGTGTACACGCATTATACACTTAATTGCAGGCGCGTATATTACATAAATTTCAAGATTTATAAATTTTCTTTTTGCTGAATGTTTGTCTGGTGGTTTGGGTCAGTGTCAAGCAGTCACTTTTCAGTAACAGTTCCTTGTTTAACAGGGGGCATCTTGTTCTGAACTCTCTCTAGTCATAAGGAGTATTAGTCTTGTTTTCGTTGATTGCAAGCGTCATTGATTTTTTGACACACAAGATTTCTATTTAAGAATCCTGATTGCTCTGTTTCAGCAGAGTAGGAAGATTGGGTTCAATCTTTGTGTCCATTTTTGGTTTGATGACACTTTTGTTTGCTTAACGAAATCATTTTTGTGACCATTTGCTCCTTCGTTTCGGGAAAGTTGTTTGTTACCATTTTCTTGAAACTTGTCTTTTGATCTTTTGGGACTTTCATTGCTTCTTTTGATTGTCAAAAGCGATTTCAAACACATTTATTTTTGTTGAGTTTTCATCATTTGAAAGGTGTCGATTCACAAAAGTGTTTGGTTGCCCATTTATCAATCATTAGTGTCAGTATCTTTGAAAGCTTTCCTTTGAAAAAGACTTTTTGGTTTGATTGAAAGAAAATCTTCTGAACGTTTTGAGTTTCGCTTTCTTAAACTTGCTTTTCATTTGATTTCCTTTTTGCGAAGTGAAAGTGCTTTGTTTTTATCTTAGAACTTGTTTTTATTGTTTGGACGAAATGATTGGTAACACATCATCTTCTATCTAAGCATTTTAGTGGCAAGACAAAATTTGGTAAAACAACAACTTTCCTTCTTTGCTTTTAGAAGTAGTCTTTAAATCTTGCATCCACATATAGTTCTTGCAATAGGATAGATTTGCATCTTTTTTTAGGCATATTTAGTTTTGTTAGTTTTTTGTGAGTGTGGAGCCTGAAAAGAAAAAGAAAATTTGCTTATATTACAAGTACCTCTGAACCTCATAGAAATTGCTCTTCATCGAAAACAAAAAGTGCATGTGCATGTAGCTAAGTTTTATTAATTTCTTTTGCGTCCATAAAAACACCACAAGTTTCATCTCCATTACCCTGTGACTTAAAGAACAGCCTAATAAAATCAAGCGCTTAATTAAAATCCACTAGAACTTTTTGTTTTAGTTATTACACCAACAAGTTTAGGATTTTAGGGCCTTGGATTAGGCGAGTGGAGAGTTAACTCTCCAAGGCCACTTAAAACGTCAAACATAAGAGTCTGATTAACGAGAGTAAATCCAATAGCGTTAGGAAGACCAGGAAAGCTCCGAAACTGGGAGTTAAGCACGAGGGTCTGTGAAGACAGGGAAGAGAGATACCCCCTCTCCTACTTGTCCGAACTTACCTCACGACTGTTCCGCCTGGCTTCTGCGACGAGTTGGTACCCATAGTTGCCTCTCCTAGGGATCTGCATAGGTGGCTGCGGAGGGGAATCCCGTGGCACCTGAGGTCAACGTTGCATCACTCTCGACAGTACTACTGGAGGGCACCCTTGCGAAGCTTGGGGGCTTGCACCGGCGCAGGCTGTTGTTAGGAGGTTAGCGTAACTTCCTCTGATACCTTCGCTGATAGGACTAGGCCCTCATCATCCCAAACTATCTGCGGAAGGCCCTTTGATTCACTTTCTCGTA
This sequence comes from Pinus tabuliformis, assembly GCA_031772625.1. Taxonomy (NCBI): domain Eukaryota; kingdom Viridiplantae; phylum Streptophyta; class Pinopsida; order Pinales; family Pinaceae; genus Pinus; species Pinus tabuliformis. The sequence continues at coordinate 1,696,973,743 of CM062818.1, forward strand.
TTTTGGTGTCCGGTCCTAATCACCCGGAGCGGAAATACTTGGAATTTGTTTGACTGGCTGTATCTTTAGGAACTTTATAGTGTGTGCTCTGTGCTCCTAGTCGGCTTAGCTTTTAATTTTTTGAGTCTTTAGTTAGATCATAACAAGAAATTCAAAGTGGCTGACCGGTCTCCAAGACAGTCTCGAAGACTTCGTGGTCTCTCGCCACCTAGTTTAGAGCCTTCTCCTAGAAGGCGCAGAGGGAATACTACCGGTGGCGTCCGTCCCACGCCAGTTGACGCATCGGGGATTGATCCTCCTCTCGGGGATATTAGCGGCCAAGCAAGGCCTGGCACTTCTGAGCAAGAGAGGGACACTCCAGTCCTTTCTCGAGTTCGCTTTCAAGCGGAGAATAACGTAGAGGTATAAGAACTTTCAGAATCATTAGTGGTTCCAAATTCTCCTCTACCATCTAGTTATCCAGACGTATTGCAATACGTTGGGACTCCATCACATAGACCATCGAGTCCAGGTTACGCTACGCGCTTACCATTTATGATCACTACTGGAAGCATGGCTTCTACGAGTGCTGCGACTATGCAAACCCCAACATCGGTGCAAGGGGGAGGAACCATTTCCATCCCCTCCGTTTCCTTGTTCGGATCTTTTGCTAGCACGTCTTTAATTGGGTCTACCTCCATTCCGTCTATGAGTGGAAATTCCCAAACCAATGCTTTTAGTACTGGTTCCTTCCTTTTTGGCACCCAATCGCAGGGTATTCCATCGGTTCCGCTTAGTGCCGCTACGTCCATGATGGGCGGATCGGCTTCATTCCAGGGTTTTCCTTTTGGAAGTGGTCATATACCACATTCCAACCCAACGGTAGGATCCATGCCTTTTTCTTCAATAGGACAAAGCAGCAATCCTTTCCAAGGTTGGAATAACCCTGGGGTGGGTAGCGCAGGAACTGCAAATCCATTTATCGGCCAACAAGGAAGTAGGCCGTATTCCACGGTTAGCATGTTTCAAAGTATTCCTCCCCTCGCTTCGGTTTGGAACCCATATCAGGGGTTATCAACTCCTTACCATTCTTTAGGAGGAAACTTTGCGGGTTATGGAGGTTATACGGCAGGAGTTGGTCAAACTCCGAATTTTGCTGGGCCACAAGGCTTGCCTTTTGGTTCAGCCGGTTCTACTGGTCACTTCGGGCAGCCTGGTGCCTCCCAAATCCCAGGACAATCTTTTCAGAACTTTTGGAGTTCTGCCTAGTCTGGGTGGAATCCCCTAGGTCCTCCGAGGCTTCCATTTCTGGCAACGTTAAACTTGCCAGATCTCACAAAGTTAACTAACGACCCAATTAGGTATAATCCGGCCTGGCCTCCGGTCCCAACCAAACTCCCTTCGGACATTCCAAAATTCGAAGGGAAGAGTGGTGAAGATCCGGGCGATCATGTAACCACATTCCATTTGTGGTGCTCATCCAACTCCCTCATCGAGGATTCGATTAGGTTGAGACTCTTTCAACGCACCTTGACTGGTAATGCGGCTAAATGGTACATTGAGTTGCCAGGGGGCAGCTTTACATTGTTCGCTGACTTAGCCAATATCTTCTTAAATCACTTCCAGTTGCATGTCCGCTATGATGCCGGAACTGAACTTCTGGCCACCTTTCGCCAGGATAAGGCAACCCACATTTCTGATCACATTCAGGAATGGAGACGGAGAAAGAGGCTCATCAAAGCCGAAATCCCTCCGGAGTACCGTCTAGAGTGGTTTTTGAAGTCTTTGCAACCTGAGATCTCCAAGGATGTCTCCATGTCTGGGGTCTATTCTGAGGAGCAAGACATTTTCAGGGCCCAGCAGTTAGAACTGATTTACTCTCAGTCTGGGATCCTCCAAAAGTACTTGCCAGATGCTCCTGGATCTAAGGTTGATTTATCTAAGCCAAAGCCAGGTCCGCACGCGGACGGTATCGTTGGGTCAGTAGACACATCTACTGTGAACTTGTTGAATCAATTGCAGCAGTTGTCTTTGCAAACTGCTTCTAACAACCAAGTCACATTTTCTAATCCTCCCGCTTCCCAAAATTCTTCCATTAACGTCGTCCAATCTGATAACCCCAAAGGAAATCAAAATTCCAATGGGAAAAAGAAGGGACGTGGTAAGAAGAAGAATTCCGATCGGAAGCCCGATGCAAATAAATCCGGCAACAACGCTGGTGGTGGTAAAGGTGAGTCGACAAAGAAAGTTAAGTTCCCTTGCAAGTTATGCAGTGGGGACCATCTAACTCATCTCTGCCCTAGAATTGAAGATGCTCAGCGCTTGTTAGGACAGCAAGGGACTTCTAGTTCACAAGCTGTGTTGACTAACCCGTTTCCCCAAGGGCAGCAACTTCTTGCTGGCGCGAATTCGAATCCTGGGACCTCCTCAGGGGGCAACCAGGAAGGGGAAAAAGCATCAAATGTTTTTATGATGGGTTCAAATGTTAACGTGACTACTCGGTCACGTGATTATGGTGAAGCTGAAACATCTAAGGATAAAACTGTTCCCGGAGGTAATGACCTTCATATTGAGCGACCTCCTGTTGAGACTATACCTAGGATACCGAAAGGTTCCGCCAAACGCGCGACGATTAACCCTAATGCTAGGGCCACCCAAAATTACTCCATTGTGGAGGATTTGGCTCAAATCCCGTGTGCTATGTCCGCTTTGGAGGTTCTCCAGTTGTGTTCGTCTCAGAGAAGTGATTTACTCTCCACCATTGGAGCAGTCGATCCAGCTAACTCTTTAGTGCTCTCTTTTGACATGTCAAATGTCAAAAAGAGACTCCCTCATCATATGGCTTTTCAGATAAAGTCTACATACCGGAAAATCAATATTTTTCGTACCGTTATAGATGAAGGAGCTTCCACATGTGTCATGTCCATGTCATGTTGGAAGGCTATTGGTTCACCTTCGGCTGTTCCTTCACCAACCGTCTTAACTGCATTTGATGGCCATTCTCACAAGCCGCATGGGATTATCCCGGCCTTTCCTGTATGTGTTGGAGAGAAGGTCATTAATATCGAAGTTGAAGTCGTAGATGCTAACCTACACTATAATCTCCTATTAGGAAGGAACTGGGTGTACGAGATGGAAGCCATTGTATCGACTCTGTTTCGTGTCATTTGCTTTCCTCATGAGGGGAAAATCGTTAAGGTTGATCAATTGGACTATTCTCCAATCGATCCTCAAGCAACCTCCGACTCTACTGTTCCTTTGGTGGATAACCCTCGCCCGCCGACTAAGAATTTAGGAGTAGGGATGTATTCCTCATTGATGGGTACGTTTGATCTTCCCTCTCCTTTTGCAAGAATCAATGTTATTTCATCATCCAAGGAGTCTTCTCGAGAAGAGTTCTTTCAAACTCATTATTTTTCCGACCCTTGGACCTTGCCTTCACCTACCACCACATTAGTTGAAGGACAAGTGAATGGAATGGCGTTTCCTATATCTGCAGCTGAGCTTAGATATCATTCTATCGTAGACTCTGCAGATAACCATTCTACTCCTTTTTCCGAAGAGGAGTTAGATGGTCATGTGGCCCCCGCTTGGAGCTTGGATTCTAACTCTGCTTTGGACTGCTTAGATTCGGTTCTACCTTCTGAAGAAGCAATCCTCGAAGTAATGATGGGTATAGATCGACCTTGGGAAGACTTACACCATCGTTCATATTTTCTTCCTCCATTGCAGGAAGTGGAATCTAAATTTTTCGAGCTCGTTGGTAGTGATGTTTGTACGGTATCGAACCCTTTGGCTCCAGCACACACACATGCCGAAGGTAATATGTCGGTAATCTCAAAAATGATACCTATAAACATCTCTAAGGATCCTAACATCATCGAGAATATCTTCATCGGAATTGAGTGTTCCCCTGAAGAAATTCAAATTTATACCGACCTATTCAAGGAATATCGTGATGTATTTGCTTGGTCTTATGAGGAAATGCCTGGCATTGATCCTTCTATAGTCCAACATGAGATCAAGACGTACGAAAACGCAAAACCGATTCGTCAAAGGCTTCGGCCGGTTAACCCTAGGAAAGCAGCAGCTATCAAAGCTGAGGTTGAGAAGCTGCTAAGGGCGGGTTTTATATACCCTGTTCCTCTTACGGATTGGGTTTCGAATCCAGTCCCTGTGGACAAAAAGCAAGGAACAATCCGCGTATGCATCGATTTTAAGGACTTAAACAAGGCTTGTCCAAAAGACAATTACCCCACGCCATTCATTGATCAGATTATCGACGAGTGTGCGGGTAATGAAATTTTTTCCTTCATGGATGGTTTTTCGGGTTATAATCAAATCTCTATCTGTCCTGAAGACCAACATAAGACAGCCTTCATATGTCCTTGGGGTACCTTTGCATATCGAAAGATGCCTTTTGGTCTTAAAAATGTTGGAGCCACTTTTCAGCGGGCCATGTCATACGCTTTCCACAACATCAAACATGTCATCGAGGCATACTTAGATGATCTCGCTGCTCGCTCTCGAAAGAGAACTGATGATCCGAGTCACCTTCGATTAGTCTTTGAGCGATGTCGTTTCTACAAAATACGGTTGAATCCCAATAAATGCGTTTTCGCGGTTACATCCGGTCAGCTGTTAGGGTTTATTGTGTCCAATGAAGGGATTCGGGTTGATCCCTTCAAGGTTGAGGCAATAGTTCAGTTGCCTCCCCCATCCTCAATTCGTCAACTTCAAAGTCTTCAAGGGAAGGCTAATTTCTTAAGACGGTTTATAGCAAACTATGCCGAGATCACTAAAGGGTTCATGCGTTTGCTACGAAAAGGAGTCCCATTTGTATGGGACAACTTTGCACAGCGGTCGTTTGATGCTTTGAAAAAGGCATTAGTCTCTGCCCCGCTTTTGAGTCCACCGGATTATGGTAGAGATTTCCTTTTATATCTCGCTGCAGCAGAATCTACCATTGGTATGGTTCTAGTTCAGGAGGATGATGCTCTTGTCGAGCACGTTATCTATTATTTGAGCCGAGGCTTAATAGGCCCTGAACTCCGCTATTCTCCGATTGAGAAGTTGGCCTTGGCAGCTGTCCATGTTGTCCAAAGGCTCCGTCATTATATTTTGCTACGCAAAACTTTTGTCTTAGCGGCGGTTAATCCATTCCAATTTGTCCTCAGTAGGCGAGTGATTGGGGGCAAATATAATAGATGGATAGTCATTTTACAAGAATTCGACCTCGAGTTCTTGTCAGCCAAGTCTAAGAAATCCATGGTCTTTGCGGAGCTAATTTCTGAGCTTCCTTGTGGAGAGGATATTGTTTATGAGGAAAGTTTACCCGACGAACATATATTCCTCATCTCTTCACAAGACCCTTGGTATGGAGATATCATTGTTTATCTCCAGACTTCGAAGTTTCCCTCTACTTTCTCCAAGGATGAACGTCGCAAATTACGTCACCTGGCTAAAAACTATGTTATCATTGGTGACACATTATACCATCGAGGGGTTGATTCAATTTTTCGACGTTGTTTAACCTTAGAGGAAGCAGAGTCTGTGCTTAATGATTGCCACAGTGGAGCTTGTGGTGGTCATCTATCCGGGCTTGCTACAGCCCAGTGCATCTTACGTGCCGGCTATTTTTGGCCTTCACTTTTTAAAGACTGTGTGGAAGCGGTAAAACGCTGTCACCCGTGTCAAATTTTTACTCGCAAGATGCGCGCGCATCCAGCTCCCCTTTTTCTCGTTGTCACCGTCGGTCCCTTCACTAAGTGGGGTATTGATTTTACGACTTGTAATCTGCCTTCAGCGGCCAATCACAAGTACATTATCGTGGCTGTAGACTACTTCACGAAGTGGGCTGAGGCCATGCCTACTTATAAGAACGACAGTGACACGACAGCTTTGTTTCTTTTCAATCAGGTTATCTCAAGATTCGGTATCCCAAGAGAGATTGTCACTGACCATGGCAGTCATTTCCAAAATCAGCTAATGTCTGAATTGGCCCTTAAATTAGGATTCCGTCAGGAGCATTCGTCCCCTTATTATCCTCAGGCCAATGGACAGGTCGAGGCGGCCAATAAAACTCTTAAGACGATACTCCAACGGACAATCGATAAAAATCGGTCCAATTGGCACATTATGTTGTATTCGGCTCTTTGGGCATACCGAACCTCCGTCAAAACGGCTACTGGTCTTACTCCTTTTCAGTTGGTTTACGGGATGGAATCTATCTTTCCGGTCGAATGTGAAATTCCATCTCTGAAATTGGCTGTTGAGCTTCTTCCTGAGACTTCGAGACTCGAGGAGCGCCTAGTTCACTTGGAACATCTCGATGAGCAGCGTCGAGATGCCGCCATGATGAATGAGGCCCATAAGAAAAGGGTAAAAACTCAGTATGATAAGTCTGTCCGTCCTCGTGTCTTTACTGAAGGTGACCTTGTCTTGGTCTATGACCAAGATAAGGACGCCTTGGGGGCAGGCAAATTCAAGCCTATGTGGTACGGTCCTTTCATTATCAAACGAGTCTTAGAAAAAGGATCGTATGAGTTAATTGATTTCGAAGGAAACAAGCTGGCGGAGCCCCGAAATGGGCTCTACCTAAAGAAGTACTTTGCTTAGTTCAGGCTGGGCGATGACTTCTTTGTATTTTATGTATATATTTATACATATATTGTCGAGCGTTTTCTGATATCAGTGCTTTTTGGTCTGCTGTGGCAGGTGCTGATGGATGATTTGGTCTATTTTGGATTCGCCGATGGTGCTAGTCGGCACACTCGGAATCTTGCTTCCGCAGCTTGGGTACTTTATTACCCAACTGGTCAGTTGATGATATCGAGAGGCGTGTGCATCGGTCCTGCTTCAAACAATATGGCCGAATATACAGCTGTTATCAATTTATTATCCGAGGCAATCTCTTATGGGATCGACTCGTTGGCAGTATATCTTGATTCTCAATTGATAGTGTCTCAGTTAAACAACATTTATCAGGTTAGAGATCCATTATTATATCGCCAATATTTAAGGGTGAGGTTGTTGCAAAGATCATTTATTTACATTAATTATTTGCACATTCCAAGATCTCAAAATTGGTTAGCTGATTCTATCGCTAATCAAGCATTAGACTGGCATATCAATCATTCATCATCATAAAATCATGCATCAAAAAGTTAAACTGTATATATATATATATATATATATATAGATATATCGCAAAGCGTCTCGAGTGTACATATGTGTGTCCAAAAATATACAAAATTGGGACTCAAATGCCCATAATCATGTCAGGCATATCTAACGCCTCAGCTCTGGATGAGCAGCTAAATATGTAACTATAGCATTGGCCACGCGCCGAAAGACGCGAACCCAGTCACGTGGCATCCCAACCACATGACGCTGCATATCTGGAGGAAGATCCTCTATCTCGGCCATCGGTACTTGGCAGCTCAGTCTTGCCAAGTGTCGCTGGACGTTGTTGAGGGTCCTTTCCGCATCCACAGCCGCCTCTTCGGCTCCTCGGCCACGCCGTCCATGCCGCGGGAATCCATCTGGTCGCACGGGCCCAATGTCTGGAACATGATCATCATATTAGTCATTTAAATCTCAGCAAAAAATATTTTTCAAAATTTATCATTATATTTGAAAAATCCAAAAAAAAAAATCATAAAATCATGAAAATCAAAAAAAATCTTACCAATCTCGCCCCATGCTGCATCCGGTGGTAACACTAGATCAGGATCTCCTCGGAAATCCAGTCCGGCATAGGGGTAATCATCTATGGCGATGATTTTCTGCTCCCACCAGGTAAAGAAATCATCGTCGAATGCATTCTGAGGGACTTCCCCACCCCCCAGACGTTTCATCAAGTCAGCCCACCGGCCCATGCGTGGATCACGTGCACTACTGATGGAAACTGCTACCCTGGGGCGGAGTGCAGGAACCTTCTCGAAGAAGAATGTACATAAGATGGTTCCGAACCCAAAGTTCTTGGTCTGTCCCCTCCTGATGGAAGTGAGTTGCTCCTTCATGTTGGCAAGGAGAGGAGTGCACCAGTCAAACACTGTAGTGAGACAGTCCACTGCCACGCTCATGTTTACTCGTGATGCCTGATGTAGTGAGGATGATCCGTTCACTCGACCTATGGTGAACAAGATTATCCTGAGTGACAAACTCGCCACATGTGGAATAGAGATCTGGCTCCCGACCTTTCGATGACCCGGGCAGTAAATCTGTACATAGTCATCCACACTGAGGCTATTCCGTGTCCTGCCCCGGGAGTGCACTACCTCTCCCCTTCGGGAAAGGCCCGTGATAAAATATATATCTTCCACTTCTACCCTGAGTGGCATCTGATCAATGATGAATGCTTCCTCATCGACATCCCAATAATCAATGAGTCTCTCGAGCAAACGCGTGTTGGCTTTCATGTTTGGCAATTTGAAGAATTTTAGCAACCCGCATCCCCGTAGGGCATCTAATGCCTCATCATTGTCCATAACTTCATTATCTACAGCTGAGTGCTCTCTTTCACGCCATGTGAGAGTCATCCTGGAAGAAAAAATCATTTTCATCCGTTAGTTTTGTGTATAAGATTAGTTTGTTGCGCACACGCGGGTTCCCTTGTATACAGTCGCGTGTAGGGCCGTCGTATACGCGAGTTATATACAGCCAACCCGCGTGTACGCCGCAGAGAAATTTTTTGCAAAAATCTAACGGTGAAACATCAATTAAAATTCCTAAAAACTATCACAATTAATTGCAAGACAAGTTTAGTGCTTACCTGGAAGTTTTCGGCAAGTTTGAACGGTTGAATAAGTCACAGGGAAGTTTGCTCCTTTTGCTCCACAATTTTTGCTCTCCAAGTCAAACGGTGAAAATGGTAAATCCAAAATTTCTTTTTATAAGTTTTGAAAATGCAAAATTTTTTCAAAATTTTATTTAGTTTGGTTTCATGTCACTTTTAACTTGGGAGCTTGGAATGTTGAGATTGGGTTGTTTTTCAGGACATTTTGGACATTTTTCGACGGTTCGAGACGGTTCCATGACTGCTGACCCGTCATGGCAGGTATCGTGTTCTCACTGGCATATAGGTTAGGGACACCATTTTTCCATTGCGTTATGCATACTAGCCTCCATTGGACCGATACATCTGCCATAGGGTCGATCCCATCGTGTTACGGTTGGTTAGCCATTTTCACTCGCCGATTCTTTAAATCATGACACGACGGTAGAGCCATCCTTTACATGGGCATCCTAGTTAGCACCTCACTGACATTTGTTGCCCATGCTGCTTCGTTTTGAGTAGGCTCGGGAGTCCTCTGTAGTCCCGCCATGACTTATGCGTTGAAGACTCAACCCTCTTTGCTTCTTCGCTTCGTTCTGGCCTTATACCCTAGAGGCTCCTATGAGTGTCGAGTTGTACTTTTGCATTGCATGTTGACCATTTGCACCTTTTGGCCTAGAGCCGGCTTCACTTGGACTCGTGTTTAAGCCAACTTTTGACCATGACGTCTGCAAAATCAACCTTGCATACCTTTGACTTCTGCAGCTTGACATACCCAGATCTGTGGAAGGAACATACCTCTGAGTGTCACTGACCGGTTTTCACCTCCATGCATTGAGCATAGGAACGTTCCTTCCCCAGGAACTAGATCATCTGTTTCACCGACACTCGTTCTTTCCACTGTACTATAGCATTCTTTTATTATTTTTCCGGCTTATCAGAAAAAGACAAAAAAATTAAATATTCCAAAAAAGAGCAGGAACAGGGACATTATTTCCATTTATTGTTGGCAGCTAGAGTCAGTCATGTCGCCCTTGAACAAAGCACTCAAATCAAAGTCTCCTCCGCATGGGTGGGATTTAGTTTGACTTAGGTATGCCATAACCTTGTTATCGAGTCAGTTCTCCCCCGATTGGTTATCTCTTCCAATCATATGGAGGGTTCGTTCGTGCCTCCTGCATGACGAACTTATACAGATTCATCATATGCTGCCACATAGTCACATTGAGTCGTGCTTTTGTTCAAGGGAAGTTAGCCTGAGTCGGCCTTTCTGCGGTGTCTCTTGACTCATTTTTCAGTCGGCCATCCCTGGTTGTCAGTGTCATGTCTATCATCACATCAGTTATATTGGTCCTTTACTCGTGCCGGTTTGAGAAGGTCCCCATTGACTTCTTGCTGGCGGGTCTTGTCCTTATCGACGACGACACCTTGCTCTGAGGACAGGCCTAGAGCCGCACCCTGGCCCTATTTTCATTATTGATAGGTCACGTTGTGCTCAGCATCGATCAGTATCATGGGTCTTTGACTGAGTGGTTTTCCTTGTGTTCGACGTCAGCATACATTATCACACATTGGGATTCATGCAGTACCTTGGTTTCCATTTGACCCTATTGGTGGATACCTCGCCTCTGTGTCAGCTTTCATTATTAGTTGGTTCAGAGGGTTTCTGCCGTGCGCTAGCCACATCTTGTGTACGCCGGAAACGTACTTCGGTTGGGTTACTACATCTTTTTCGTCCGATTCCTTCCACATTATTAGCCTACGGGTTACACTCGCGCTAGATTGATGGAGGATGCCTTAATGCCTTCCTTCTAGCGGATCTTTCCCTATCGACTCCGACTCATTGCTCTGGGGCAAAGATCTAGAGTCCATTTGGCAGTACCTTGGGGTTTGTAGTCATTAGTGGCAGATCCTTCGCTATCGACAGTGGGAAACCATCATTGTCTCCTGATCGATAGATTCTTACAGGTGTTCGACTTCAGCTCATCTATTCACACTTGTTAGATTGTACTGGGTACCTTGACGCTCATTATCATTATTGGTGAGTAGTCTCGCGTTTGTTAAGGGTATACATCAATGACCGGTAATCAAACGATTTCTCACATGGTCGACTTCAGATCATTTATTCCCATAGTGTAGAAATGTACCACGGCGGTCGGTGAAGACCTCAGGTTGTATCAGCATTCATTGGTTCACTTGACAGTTGCTCCTGTTGCTGCTAGTTGATACCACTCCACCTTATATGTTGCAGTCAGTCATGGCGACATTCTATATGCTGGCACCTGAGTTTGCAGTGTAGTACCATCCTATTCCATCATGTTCAGTTGGTACCTCTTGGGATCAGTCTTTGATATCAGTGATCTGTTGCATCTTTCAGCATCATTGACAGTTTTATATGTGATATTCAGACATGTACTTACTCATTATGATCAGATGATCCATTATGTATCTTCCAGTCATTTTATACTTGTATACTTAGTGGATCCACTTGTACTTGATAGGCGGACATGCTTTACTTTTCCTGAGCATGGGTATGCCCGCCTCAGACAGTGTTTCTTTCTGATCTCCTTTCGGTGGCTTGGCAGGCTGAATTCTGGTGCAGTCCTCCTCGGTTTTTCGACAGAGTTCCTTTCCTTGTACTTACATAATGTATTTCGGCCATCATGTTCCCCTTCTAACCTCATACATTAGGGGGCATCTGTTATAGCTCCAAATCTCACTCTTATGGTTTGTGATGCTGCACTCATGGCCTAGGGCAACCCCTCCTTCCAGACCTGGTCCCAAAATTTAAAAAACAATGTTTTATTCCCTATACGCGACATTGCCCTGAGTTAAACGCGTGTGCACGCGGGTCTGTGTATACCCAACCCACGTGTATGTATTAAAACACTTAAAAAAATATATATTTCCTTATTTTCGGGCGGTGATCGCGGGTTTTACCTGCTGGATCACCTGTTAGTGCCCGTGGCCCAACTGTTCCCAACCAACTCCTAACTAAAAAACTACTTTGGAGATGGTATAAAAAGACATCAAAGGGAAGGCCAAAAGAAGAGAGAGAGGAGAGCAAGATTATTATGATGAGATTTTCCCCTTAGACCAGGTCTGAAGTCCTTGGTGCTTTCTGCACTTCCCCCATTTTGCATAGGAAACTCTTGTTTCCATGTGTATTGGTGATCATTCATCCTTAATATCATCATTGAGTAAGACTTGGAAGGAGCTCTTGTTGGAGGCTTGAGGCTAGAACGAATCCGGGAAGAAGCTTTGCTTGGAGCCTGCTGAAGGTGTTCAGGTGATATCTTTCTGTTATATGTACTTTATTTGCCTTTATATATAAAGAAACACGTCTTTGTTCCCGAAACAATCTTTCTTTATGCTTATGAGATTCTTGTTTGAATTCTTATGCAAGTGGTTACTTAAAGATTTTTATAACTAACTTTATAGCATAAAGATGGTTTATACATAAGTATTTTGTACATGTACTGTTGTGTTCTTTGATTTTTTTGTCTTGCAGGTCAAAGGAAGAAGAAGGGAACTCCAAGAAGGGTTTGGACCCTAAAGGCCTTCTCGAACGTAGGACCTTAGGTACGTACCTTTAACATTAGAATTTGCTTGAAAGTAAAAATGATGGTTGTGTGTGTGTTTCTTTGAATAAGCAATTTTCAGTCTGGTAGAGTCTTAGCCCAAAGGACCCTAGGGGTACTTTCCCTTCAACCAGAATTGACGACTCCGCTGGGGACAACACTCTTGTTGTTCCTAGTTTGGGTAGTCTTCAAGCCAATCAAGGCTCAGCCCCTCTGTTTGTTGGCTCTGACTGTCTGATCTTTTCTTGAACTCCAAGCTTTTCCAGTTTTTCAGTCTGTGTTTTTTTATTTTTCCTGAAAGACTTCAGATACGCTCTTTTCCTGGATTACAGAAGCGTATATACGCAAGTTTCACTAAGTGAACCTGCATATACGCAAGTATCCTTAGTTACAGTCGCGTGTACACGCATTCTGCACTTAATTGCAGGCGCGTATATTACATAAATTTCAAGATTTATAAATTTTCTTTTTGCTGAATGTTTGTCTGGTGGTTTGGGTCAGTGTCAAGCAGTCACTTTTCAGTAACAGTTCCCTGTTTAACAGGGGCCATCTTGTTCTGAACTCTCTCTAGTCATAAGGAGTATTAGTCTTGTTTTCGTTGATTGCAAAAGTCATTGATTTTTTGACACACAAGATTTCTGTTTAAGAATCTTGATTGCTCTATTTCAGCAGAGTAGGAAGATTGGGTTCAATCTTTGTGTCCATTTTTGCTTTGATGACACTTTTGTTTGCTTAACGAAATCATTTTTGTGACCATTTGCTCCTTCGTTTCGGGAAAGTTGTTTGTTACCATTTTCTTGAAACTTGTCTTTTGATCTTTTGGGACTTTCATTGCTGCTTTTGATTGTAAAAAGCGATTTCAAACAAATTTATTTTTGTTGAGTTTTCATCATTTGAAAGGTGTCGATTCACAAAAGTGTTTGGTTGCCCATTTATCAATCATTAGTGTCAGTATTTTTGAGAGCCTTCCTTTGAAAAAGACTTTTTGGTTTGATTGAAAGAAAATCTTTTGAAAGTTTTGAGTTTCGCTTTCTTAAACTTGCTTTTCATTTGATTTCCTTTTTGCGAAGTGAAAGTGCTTTGTTTTTATCTTAGAACTTGTTTTTATTGTTTGGACGAAATGATTGGTAACACATCATCTTCTATCTAAGCATTTTAGTGGCAAGACAAAATTTGGTAAAACAGCAACTTTCCTTCTTTGCTTTTAGAAGTAGTCTTTAAATCTTGCATCCACATATAGTTCTTGCATTAGGATAGATTTGCATCTTTTTTTTAGGCATATTTAGTTTTGTTAGTTTTTTGTGAGTGTGGAGCCTGAAAAGAAAAAGAAAATTTGCTTATATTACAAGTACCTCTGAACCTCATAGAAATTGCTCTTCATCGAAAACAAAAAGTGCATGTGCATGTAGCTAAGTTTTATTAATTTCTTTTGCGTCCATAAAAACACCACAAGTTTCATCTCCATTACCCTGTGACTTAAAGAACAGCCTAATAAAATCAAGCGCTTAATTAAAATCCACTAGAACTTTTTGTTTTAGTTATTACACCAACAAGTTTAGGATTTTAGGGCCTTGGATTAGGCGAGTGGAGAGTTAACTCTCCAAGGCCACTTAAAACGTCAAACATAAGAGTCTGATTAACGAGAGTAAATCCAATAGCGTTAGGAAGACCAGGAAAGCTCTGGATCTGGGAGTTAAGCACGAGGGTCTGTGAAGACAGGGAAGAGAGATACCCCCTCTCCTACTTGTTCGAACTTACCTCACGACTGTTCCGCCTGGCTTCTGCGACGAGTTGGTACCCATAGTTGCCTCTCCTAGGGATCTGCATAGGTGGCTGCGGAGGGGAATCCCGTGGCACCTGAGGTCGACGTTGCATCACTCTCGACAGTACTACTGGAGGGCACCCTTGCGAAGCTTGGGGGCTTGCACCGGCGCAGGCTGTTGTTAGGAGGTCAGCGTAACTTCCTCTGATACCTTCGCTGATAGGACTGGGCCCTCATCATCCTAGACTATCTTCGGAAGGCCCTTTGATTCACTTTCTCGTATTTTGGTGTCCGTTCCTAATCACCCGGAGCGGAAATACTTGGAAGTTGTTTGACTGGCTGTATCTTTAGGAACTTTATAGTGTGTGCTCTGTGCTCCTAGTCGGCTTAGCTTTTAATTTTTTGAGTCTTTAGTTAGATCATAACAAGAAATTCAAAGTGGCTGACCGGTCTCCAAGACGGTCTCGAAGACTTCGTGGTCTCTCGCCACCTAGTTTAGAGCCTTCTCCTAGAAGGCGCAGAGGGGATACTACCGGTGGGGTCCGTCCCACGCCAGTTGATGCATCGGGGATTGATCCTCCTCTCTGGGATATTAGCGGCCAAGCAAGGCCTGGCACTTCTGAGCAAGAGAGGGACACTCCAGTCCTTTCTCGAGTTCGCTTTCAAGCGGAGAATAACGTAGAGGTATAAGAACTTTCAGAATCATTAGTGGTTCCAAATTCTCCTCTACCATCTAGTTATCCAGACGTATTGCAATACGTTGGGACTCCGTCACATAGACCATCGAGTCCAGGTTACGCTACGCGCTTACCATTTATGATCACTACTGGAAGCATGGCTTCTACGAGTGCTGCGACTATGCAAACCCCAACATCGGTGCAAGGGGGAGGAACCATTTCCATCCCCTCCGTTTCCTTGTTCGGATCTTTTGCTAGCACGTCTTTAATTGGGTCTACCTCCATTCCATCTACGAGTGGAAATGCCCAAACCAATGCTTTTAGTACTGGTTCCTTCCTTTTTGGCACCCAATCGCAGGGTATTCCATCTGTTCCGCTTAGTGCCGCTACGTCCATGATGGGCGGATCGGCTTCATTCCAGGGTTTTCCTTTTGGAAGTGGTCATATACCACATTCCAACCCAACGGTAGGATCCATGCCTTTTTCTTCAATAGGACAAAGCAGCAATCCTTTCCAAGGTTGGAATAACCCTGGGGTGGGTAGCGCAGGAACTGCAAATCCATTTATCGGCCAACAAGGAAGTAGGCCGTATTCCACGGTTAGCATGTTTCAAAGTATTCCTCCCCTCGCTTCGGCTTGGAACCCATATCAGGGGTTATCAACTCCTTACCATTCTTTAGGAGGAAACTTTGCGGGTTATGGAGGTTATACGGCAGGAGTTGGTCAAACTCCGAATTTTGCTAGGCCACAAGTCTTGCCTTTTGGTTCAGCCGGTTCTACTAGTCACTTCGGGCAGCCTGGTGCCTCCCAAATCCCAGGACAATCTTTTCAGAACTTTGGGAGTTTTGCCCAGTCTGGGTGGAATCCCCTAGGTCCTCCGAGGCTTCCATTTCTGGCAACGTTAAACTTGTCAGATCTCACAAAGTTAACTAACGACCCAATCAGGTATAATCCGGCCTGGCCTCCGGTCCCAACCAAACTCCCTTCGGACATTCCAAAATTCGAAGGGAAGAGTGGTGAAGATCTGGGCGATCATGTAACCACATTCCATTTGTGGTGCTCATCCAACTCCCTCATCGAGGATTCGATTAGGTTGAGACTCTTTCAGCACACCTTGACTGGTAATGCAGCTAAATGGTACATTGAGTTGCCAGGGGGCAGCTTTACATCGTTCGCTGACTTAGCCAATATCTTCTTAAATCACTTCCAGTTGCCTGTCCGCTATGATGCCGGAACTGAACTTCTGGCCACCTTTCGCCAGGATAAGGCAACCCACATTTCTGATCACATTCAGGAATGGAGACGGAGAAAGAGGCTCATCAAAGCCGAAATCCCTCCGGAGTACCGTCTAGAGTGATTTTTGAAGTCTTTGCAACCTGAGATCTCCAAGGATGTCTCCATGTCTGGGGTCTATTATGAGGAGCAAGCCATTTTCAGGGCCCAGCAGTTAGAACTGATTTACTCTCAGTCTGGGATCCTCCAAAAGTACTTGCCAGATGCTCCTGGATCTAAGGTTGATTTAGCTAAGCCAAAGCCAGGTCCGCACGTGGACGGTATCGTTGGGTCAGTAGACACATCTACTGTGAACTTGTTGAATCAATTGTTGCAGTTGTCTTTGCAAAATGCTTCTAACAACCAAGTCACATTGTCTAATCCTCCCGCTTCCCAAAATTCTTCCATTAACGCTGTCCAATCCGATAACCCCAAAGGAAATCAAAATTCCAATGGGAAAAAGAAGGGACGTGGTAAGAAGAAGAATTCGGATGGGAAGCCCGATGCAAATAAATCCGGCAACAACGCTGGTGGTGGTAAAGGTGAGTCGAGAAAGAAAGTTAAGTTCCCTTGCAAGTTATGCAGCGGGGACCATCTAACTCATCTCTGCCCTAGAATTGAAGACGCTCAGCGCTTGTTAGGACAGCAAGGGACTTCTAGTTCACAAGCTGTGTTGACTAACCAGTTTCCCCAAGGGCAGCAACTTCTTGCTGGCGCGAATTCGAATCTTGGGACCTCCTCAGGGGGCAACCAGGAAGGGGAAAAAGCATCAAATGTTTTTATGATGGGTTCAAATGTTAACGTGACTACTCGGTCACGTGATTATGGTGAAGCTGAAACATCTAAGGATAAAACTGTTCCCAGAGGTAATGACCTTCATCGGAATTGAGTGTTCCCCTGAAGAAATTCAAATTTATACCGACCTATTCAAGGAATATCGTGATGTATTTGCTTGGTCTTATGAGGAAATGCCCAGAATTGATCCTTCTATAGTCCAACATGAGATCAAGACGTACGAAAACGCAAAACTGATTTGTCAAAGGCTTCGGCCGGTTAACCCTAGGAAAGCAGCAGCTATCAAAGCTGAGGTTGAGAAGCTGCTAAGGGCGGGTTTTATATACCCTGTTCCTCTTACGGATTGGGTTTCGAATCCAGTCCCTGTGGACAAAAAGCAAGGAACAATCCGCGTATGCATCGATTTTAGGGACTTAAACAAGGCTTGTCCAAAAGACAATTACCCCACGCCATTCATTGATCAGATTATTGACGAGTGTGCGGGTAATGAAATTTTTTCCTTCATGGATGGTTTTTCGGGTTATAATCAAATCTCTATCCGTCCTGAAGACCAACATAAGACAGCCTTCATATGTCCTTAGGGTACCTTTGCATATCGAAAGATGCCTTTTGGTCTTAAAAATGCTGGAGCCACTTTTCAGCGGGCCATGTCATACGCTTTCCACGACATCAAACATGTCATCGAGGCATACTTAGATGATCTCGCTGCTTGCTCTC
Organism: Pinus tabuliformis; assembly: GCA_031772625.1. Taxonomy (NCBI): domain Eukaryota; kingdom Viridiplantae; phylum Streptophyta; class Pinopsida; order Pinales; family Pinaceae; genus Pinus; species Pinus tabuliformis. The sequence goes on from CM062818.1 coordinate 1,696,991,305, forward strand.
GAAAGAGAACTGATCATCCGAGTCACCTTCGATTAGTCTTTGAGCGATGTCGTTTCTACAAACTACGGTTGAATCCCAATAAATGCATTTTCGCGGTTACATCCGGTCGACTGTTAGGGTTTATTGTGTCCAATGAAGGGATTCGGGTTGATCCCTTCAAGGTTGAGGCAATAGTTCAGTTGCCTCCCCCGTCCTCAATTCGTCAACTTCAAAGTCTTCAAGGGAAGGCTAATTTCTTAAGATGGTTTATAGCAAACTATGCCGAGATCACTAAAGGGTTCATGCGTTTCCTACGAAAAGGAGTCCCATTTGTATGGGATGACTTTGCACAGCGGTCGTTTGATGCTTTGAAAAAGGCATTAGTCTCTGCCCCGCTTTTGAGTCCACCGGATTATGGTAGAGATTTCCTTTTATATCTCGCTGCAGCAGAATCTACCATTGGTATGGTTCTAGTTCAGGAGGATGATGCTCTTGTCGAGCACGTGATCTATTATTTGAGCCGAGGCTTAATAGGCCCTGAACTCCGCTATTCTCTGATTGAGAAGTTGGCCTTGGCAGCTGTCCATGCTGTCCAGAGGCTCCGTCATTATATTTTGCTACGCAAAACTTTTGTCTTAGCGGCGGTTAATCCATTCCAATTTGTCCTCAGTAGGCGAGTGATTGGGGGCAAATATAATAGATGTATAGTCATTTTACAAGAATTCGACCTCGAGTTCTTGTCAGCCAAGTCTAAGAAATCCATGGTCTTTGCGGAGCTAATTTCTGAGCTTCCTTGTGGAGAGGATATTGTTTATGAGGAAAGTTTACCCGACGAACATATATTCCTCATCTCTTCACAAGACCCTTGGTATGGAGATATCATTGTTTATCTCCAGACTTCGAAGTTTCCCTCTACTTTCTCCAAGGATGAACGTCGCAAATTACGTCACCTAGATAAAAACTATGTTATCATTGGTGACACATTATACCGTCGAGGGGTTGATTCAATCCTTCGACGTTGTTTAACCTTAGAGGAAGCAGAGTCTGTGCTTAATGATTGCCACAGTGGAGCTTGTGGTGGTCATCTATCCGGGCTTGCTACAGCCCAGTGCATCTTACGTGCTGGCTATTTTTGGCCTTCACTTTTTAAAGACTGTGTGGAAGCGGTAAAACGCTGTCACCCGTGTCAAATTTTTACTCGCAAGATGCGCGCGCATCCAGCTCCCCTTTTTCCCGTTGTCACCGTCGGTCCCTTCACTAAGTGGGGTATTGATTTTACGACTTGTAATCCGCCTTCAGCGGCGAATCACAAGTACATTATCGTGGCTGTAGACTACTTCACGAAGTGGGCTGAGGCCATGCCTACTTATAAGAACGACAGTGACACAGCAGCTTTGTTTCTTTTCAATCAGGTTATCTCAAGATTCGGTATCCCAAGAGAGATTGTCACTGACCATGGCAGTCATTTCCAAAATCAGCTAATGTCTGAATTGGCCCTTAAATTAGGATTCCGTCAGGAGCATTCGTCCCCTTATTATCCTCAGGCCAATGGACAGGTCGAGGCGGTCAATAAAACTCTTAAGACGATACTCCAATGGACAATCGATAAAAATCGGTCCAATTGGCACATTATGTTGTATTCGGCTCTTTGGGCATACCGAACCTCCGTCAAAACGGCTACTGGTCTTACTCCTTTTCAGTTGGTTTAGGGATGGAATCTATCTTTCCGATCGAATGTGAAATTCCATCTCTGAAATTGGCTGTTGAGCTTCTTCCTGAGACTTCGAGACTCGAGGAGCGCCTAGTTCACCTGGAACATCTCGATGAGCAGCGTCGAGATGCCGCCATGATGAATGAGGCCCATAAGAAAAGGGTCAAAACTCAGTATGATAAGTCTGTCCGTCCTCGTGTCTTTACTGAAGGTGACCTTGTCTTGGTCTATGACCAAGATAAGGACGCCTTGGGGGCATGCAAATTCAAGCCTATGTGGTACGGTCCTTTCATTATCAAACGAGTCTTAGAAAAAGGATCGTATGAGTTAATTGATTTCGAAGGAAACAAGCTGGCGGAGCCCCGAAATGGGCTCTACCTAAAGAAGTACTTTGCTTAGTTCAGGCTGGGCGATGACTTCTTTGTATTTTATGTATATATTTATACTATATTGTCGAGTGTTTTCTGATATCAATGCTTTTTGGTCTGCTGTGGCAGGTGCTGATGGATGATTTGGTCTATTTTGGATTCGCCGATGGTGCTAGTCGGCACACTCGGAATCTTGCTTCCGCAGCTTGGGTACTTTATTACCCAACTGGTCAGTTGATGATATCGAGAGGCGTGTGCATCGGTCCTGCTTCAAACAATATGGCCGAATATACAGTTGTTATCAATTTATTATCCGAGGCAATCTCTTATGGGATCGACTCGTTGGCAGTATATCTTGATTCTCAATTGATAGTGTCTCAGTTAAACAACATTTATCAGGTTAGAGATCCATTATTATATCGCCAATATTTAAGGGTGAGGTTGTTGCAAAGATCATTTATTTACATTAATTATTTGCACATTCCAAGATCTCAAAATTGGTTAGCTGATTCTATCGCTAATCAAGCATTAGACTGGCATATCAATCATTCATCATCATAAAATCATGCATCAAAAAGTCAAACTGTATATATATATATATATATATATATATATATATATATCGCAAAGCGTCTCGAGTGTACATATGTGTGTCCAAAAATATACAAAATTGGGACTCAAATGCCCATAATCATGTCAGGCATATCTAACGCCTCGGCTCTGGATGAGCAGCTAAATATGTAACTATAGCATTGGCCACGCGCCGAAAGACGCGAACCCAGTCACGTGGCATCCCAACCACATGACGCTGCATATCTGGAGGAAGATCCTCTATCTCGGCCATCGGTACTTGGCAGCTCAGTCTTGCCAAGTGTCGCTGGACGTTGTTGAGGGTCCTTTCCGCATCCGCAGCCGCCTCTTCGGCTCCTCGGCCACGCCGTCCATGCCGCGGGAATCCATCTGGTCGCACGGGCCCAATGTCTGGAACATGATCATCATATTAGTCATTTGAATCTCAGCAAAAAATATTTTTCAAAATTTATCATTATATTTGAAAAATCCAAACAAAAAATCATAAAATCATGAAAATCAAAAAAAATCTTACCAATCTCGCCCCATGCTGCATCCGGTGGTAACACTAGATCAGGATCTCCTCGGAAATCCAGTTCGGCATAGGGGTAATCATCTATGGCGATGATTTGCTGCTCCCACCAGGTAAAGAAATCATCGTCGAATGCATTCCGAGGGACTTCCCCACCCCCCAGACGTTTCATCAAGTCAGCCCACCGGCCCATGCGTGGATCACGTGGACTACTGATGGAAACTGCTACCCTGGGGCGGAGTGCAGGAACCTTCTCGAAGAAGAATGTACATAAGATGGTTCCGAACCCAAAGTTCTTGGTCTGTCCCCTCCTGATGGAAGTGAGTTGCTCCTTCATGTTGGCAAGGAGAGGAGTGCACCAGTCAAACACTGTAGTGAGACAGTCCACTGCCACGCTCATGTTTACTCGTGACGCCTGATGTAGTGAGGATGATCCGTTCACTCAACCTATGGTGAACAAGATTATCCTGAGTGACAAACTCGCCACATGTGGAATAGAGATCTGGCTCCCGACCTTTCGATGACCCGGGCAGTAAATCTGTACATAGTCATCCACACTGAGGCTATTCCGTGTCCTGCCCCGGGAGTGCACTACCTCTCCCCTTCGGGAAAGGCCCGTGATAATATATATATCTTCCACTTCTACCCTGAGTGGCATCTGATCAATGATGAATGCTTCCTCATCGACATAACAATAATCAATGAGTCTCTCGAGCAAACGCGTGTTGGCTTTCATGTTTGGCAATTTGAAGAATTTTAGCAACCCGCATCCCCGTAGGGCATCTAATGCCTCATCATTGTCCATAACTTCATTATCTACAGCTGAGTGCTCTCTTTCACGCCATGTGAGAGTCATCCTGGAAGAAAAAATCATTTTCATCCGTTAGTTTTGTGTATAAGATTAGTTTGTTGCGCACACGCGGGTTCCCTTGTATACAGTCGCCTGTAGGGCCGTCGTATACGCGAGTTATATACAGCCAACCCGCGTGTACACCGCAGAGCAATTTTTTGCAAAAATCTAACGGTGAAACATCAATTAAAATTCCTAAAAACTATCACAATTAATTGCAAGACAAGTTTAGTGCTTACCTGGAAGTTTTTGGCAAGTTTGAACGGTTGAATAAGTCACAGGGAAGTTTTCTCCTTTTGCTCCACAATTTTTTCTCTCCAAGTCAAACGGTGAAAATGGTAAATCCAAAATTTCTTTTTATAAGTTTTGAAAATGCAAAATTTTTTTAAAATTTTATTTAGTTTGGTTTCATGTCACTTTTAACTTGGGAGCTTGGAATGTCGAGATTGGGTTGTTTTTCAGGACATTTTGGACATTTTTCGACGGTTCGAGACGGTTCCATGACTGCTGACCCGTCATGGCAGGTATCGTGTTCTCACTGGCATATAGGTTAGGGACACCATTTTTCCGTTGCATTATGCATACTAGCCTCCATTGGACCGATACATCTGCCATAGGGTCGATCCCATCGTGTTACGGTTGGTTAGCCATTTTCACTCGCCGATTCTTTAAATCATGACACGACGGTAGAGCCATCCTTTACATGGGCATCCTAGTTAGCACCTCACTGACATTTGTTGCCCATGCTGCTTCGTTTTGAGTAGGCTCGGGAGTCCTCTGTAGTCCCGCCATGACTTATGCGTTGAAGACTCATTCCTCTTTGCTTCTTCGCTTCGTTCTGGCCTTATACCCTAGAGGCTCCTATGAGTGTCGAGTTGTACTTTTGCATTGCATGTTGACCATTTGCACCTTTTGGCCTAGAGCCGGCTTCACTTGGACTCGTGTTTAAGCCAACTTTTGACCATGACGTCTGCAAAATCAACCTTGCATACCTTTGACTTCTGCAGCTTGACATACCCAGATCCGTGGAAGGAACATACCTCTGAGTGTCACTGACCGGTTTTCACCTCCATGCATTGAGCATAGGAACGTTCCTTCCCCAGGAACTAGATCATCTGTTTCACCGACACTCGTTCTTTCCACTGTACTATAGCATTCTTTTATTATTTTTCCGGCTTATCAGAAAAAGACAAAAAAATTAAATATTCCAAAAAAGAGCGGGAACAGGGACATTATTTCCATTTATTGTTGGCAGCTAGAGTCAGTCATGTCGCCCTTGAACAAAGCACTCAAAGCAAAGTCTCCTCCGCATGGGTGGGATTTAGTTTGACTTAGGTATGCCATAACCTTGTTATCGAGTCAGTTCTCCCCCGATTGGTTATCTCTTCCAATCATATGGAGGGTTCGTTCGTGCCTCCTGCATGACGAACTTATACAGATTCATCATATGCTGCCACATAGTCACATTGAGTCGTGCTTTTGTTCAAGGGAAGTTAGCCTGAGTCGGCCTTTCTGCGGTGTCTCTTGACTCATTTTTCAGTCGGCCATCCCTGGTTGTCAGTGTCATGTCTATCATCACATCAGTTATATTGGTCCTTTACTCGTGCCGGTTTGAGAAGGTCCCCATTGACTTCTTGCTGGCGGGTCTTGTCCTTATCGACGACGACACCTTGCTCTGAGGACAGGCCTAGAGCCGCACCCTGGCCCTATTTTCATTATTGATAGGTCACGTTGTGCTCAGCATCGATCAGTATCATGGGTCTTTGACTGAGTGGTTTTCCTTGTGTTCGACGTCAGCATACATTATCACACATTGGGATTCGTGCAGTACCTTGGTTTCCATTTGACCCTATTGGTGGATACCTCGCCTCTGTGTCAGCTTTCATTATTAGTTGGTTCAGAGGGTTTCTGCCGTGCGCTAGCCACATCTTGTGTACGCCGGAAATGTACTTCGGTTGGGTTACTACATCTTTTTCGTCCGATTCCTTCCACATTATTAGCCTACGGGTTACACTCGCGCTAGATTGATGGAGGATGCCTTAATGCCTTCCTTCTAGCGGATCTTTCCCTATCGACTCCGACTCATTGCTCTGGGGCAAAGATCTAGAGTCCATTTGGCAGTACCTTGGGGTTTGTAGTCATTAGTGGCAGATCCTTCGCTATCGACAGTGGGAAACCATCATTGTCTCCTGATCGATAGATTCTTACAGGTGTTCGACTTCAGCTCATCTATTCACACTTGTTAGATTGTATTGGGTACCTTGACGCTCATTATCATTATCGGTGAGTAGTCTCGCGTTTGTTAAGGGTATACATCAATGACCGGTAATCAAACGATTTCTCACATGGTCGACTTCAGATCATTTATTCCCATGGTGTAGAAATGTACCACGGCGGTCGGTGAAGACCTCAGGTTGTATCAGCATTCATTGGTTCACTTGACAGTTGCTCCTGTTGCTGCTAGTTGATACCACTCCACCTTATATGTTGCAGTCAGTCATGGCGACATTCTATATGCTGGCACCTGAGTTTGCAGTGTAGTACCATCCTATTCCATCATGTTCAGTTGGTACCTCTTGGGATCAGTCTTTGATATCAGTGATCTGTTGCATCTTTCAGCATCATTGACAGTTTTATATGTGATATTCAGACATGTACTTACTCATTATGATCAGATGATCCATTATGTATCTTCCAGTCATTTTATACTTGTATACTTAGTGGATCCGCTTGTACTTGATAGGCGGACATGCTTTACTTTTCCTGAGCATGGGTATGCCCGCCTCAGACAGTGTTTCTTTCTGATCTCCTTTCGGTGGCTTGGCAGGCTGAATTCTGGTGCAGTCCTCCTCGGTTTTTCGACAGAGTTCCTTTCCTTGTACTTACATAATGTATTTCGGCCATCATGTTCCCCTTCTAACCTCATACATTAGGGGGCATCTGTTATAGCTCCAAATCTCACTCTTATGGTTTGTGATGCTGCACTCATGGCCTAGGGCAACCCCTCCTTCCAGACCTGGTCCCAAAATTTAAAAAACAGTGTTTTATTCCCTATACGCGACATTGCCCTGAGTTAAACGCGTGTGCACGCGGGTCTGTGTATACCCAACCCGCGTGTATGTATTAAAACACTTAAAAATATATATATTTCCTTATTTTCGGGCGGTGATCGCGGGTTTTACCTGCTGGATCACCTGTTAGTGCCCGTGGCCCAACTGTTCCCAACCAACTCCTAACTAAAAAACTACTTTGGAGATGGTATAAAAAGACATCAAAGGGAAGGCCAAAAGAAGAGAGAGAGGATAGCAAGATTATTATGCTGAGATTTTCCCCTTAGACCAGGTCTGAAGTCCTTGGTGCTTTCTGCACTTCCCCCATTTTGCATAGGAAACCCTTGTTTCCATGTGTATTGGTGATCATTCATCCTTAATATCATCATTGAGTAGGACTTGGAAGGAGCTCTTGTTGGAGGCTTGAGGCTGGAACGAATCCGGGAGGAAGCTTTGCTTGGAGCCTGCTGAAGGTGTTCAGGTGATATCTTTCCGTTATATGTACTTTATTTGCCTTTATATATAAAGAAACACGTCTTTGTTCCCGAAACAATCTTTCTTTATGCTTATGAGATTCTTGTTTGAATTCTTATGCAAGTGGTTACTTAAAGATTTTTATGAGGCTGGAACGAATCCGGAAGCTTTGCCTGGAGCCTGCTGAAGGTGTTCAGGTGATATCTTTCCGTTATATGTACTTTATTTGCCTTTATATATAAAGAAACACGTCTTTGTTCCCGAAACAATCTGTCTTTATGCTTATGAGATTCTTGTTTGAATTCTTATGCAAGTGGTTACTTAAAGATTTTTATAACTAACTTTATAGCATAAAGATGGTTTATACATAAGTATTTTGTACATGTACTGTTGTGTTCTTTGATTTTTTTGTCTTGCAGGTCAAAGGAAGAAGAAGGGAACTCCAAGAAGGGTTTGGACCCTAAAGGCCTTCTCGAACGTAGGACCTTAGGTACGTACCTTTAACATTAGAATTTGCTTGAAAGTAAAAATGATGGTTGTGTGTGTGTTTCTTTGAATAAGCAATTTTCAGTCTGGTAGAGTCTTAGCCCAAAGGACCCTAGGGGTACTTTCCCTTCAACCAGAATTGGCGACTCCACTGGGGACAACACTCTTGTTGTTCCTAGTTTGGGTAGTCTTCAAGCCAATCAAGGCTCAGCCCCTCTGTTTGTTGGCTCTGACTGTCTGATCTTTTCTTGAACTCCAAGCTTTTCCAGTTTTTCAGTCTGTGTTTTTTTATTTTTCCTGAAAGACTTCAGATACGCTCTTTTCCTGGATTACAGAAGCGTATATACGCAAGTTTCACTAAGTGAACCCGCGTATACGCAGGTTTCCTTAGTTACAGTCGCGTGTACACGCATTCTGCACTTAATTGCAGGCGCGTATATTACATAAATTTCAAGATTTATAAATTTTCTTTTTGCTGAATGTTTGTCTGGTGGTTTGGGTCAGTGTCAAGCAGTCACTTTTCAGTAACAGTTCCCTGTTTAACAGGGGGCATCTTGTTCTGAACTCTCTCTAGTCATAAGGAGTATTAGTCTTGTTTTCGTTGATTGCAAGCGTCATTGATTTTTTGACACACAAGATTTCTGTTTAAGAATCTTGATTGCTCTGTTTCAGCAGAGTAGGAAGATTGGGTTCAATCTTTGTGTCCATTTTTTCTTTGATGACACTTTTGTTTGCTTAACGAAATCATTTTTGTGACCATTTGCTCCTTCGTTTCGGGAAAGTTGTTTGTTACCATTTTCTTGAAACTTGTCTTTTGATCTTTTGGGACTTTCATTGCTGCTTTTGATTGTCAAAAGCGATTTCAAACACATTTATTTTTGTTGAGTTTTCATCATTTGAAAGGTGTCGATTCACAAAAGTGTTTGGTTGCCCATTTATCAATCATTAGTGTCAGTATTTTTGAGAGCTTTCCTTTGAAAAAGACTTTTTGGTTTGATTGAAAGAAAATCTTTTGAAAGTTTTGAGTTTCGCTTTCTTAAACTTGCTTTTCATTTGATTTCCTTTTTGCGAAGTGAAAGTGCTTTGTTTTTATCTTAGAACTTGTTTTTATTGTTTGGACGAAATGATTGGTAACACATCATCTTCTATCTAAGCATTTTAGTGGCAAGACAAAATTTGGTAAAACAGCAACTTTCCTTCTTTGCTTTTAGAAGTAGTCTTTAAATCTTGCATCCACATATAGTTCTTGCATTAGGATAGATTTGCATCTTTTTTTAGGCATATTTAGTTTTGTTAGTTTTTTGTGAGTGTGGAGCTTGAAAAGAAAAAGAAAATTTGCTTATATTACAAGTACCTCTGAACCTCATAGAAATTGCTCTTCATCGAAAACAAAAAGTGCATGTGCATGTAGCTAAGTTTTATTAATTTCTTTTGCGTCCATAAAAACACCACAAGTTTCATCTCCATTACCCTGTTACTTAAAGAACAGCCTAATAAAATCAAGCGCTTAATTAAAATCCACTAGAACTTTTTGTTTTAGTTATTACACCAACAAGTTTAGGATTTTAGGGCCTTGGATTAGGCGAGTGGAGAGTTAACTCTCCAAGGCCACTTAAAACGTCAAACATAAGAGTCTGATTAACGAGAGTAAATCCAATAGCGTTAGGAAGACCAGGAAAGCTCCGGATCTGGGAGTTAAGCACGAGGGTCTGTGAAGACAGGGAAGAGAGATACCCCCTCTCCTACTTGTCCGAACTTACCTCACGACTGTTCCGCCTGGCTTCTGCGACGAGTTGGTACCCATAGTTGCCTCTCCTAGGGATCTGAATAGGTGGCTGCGGAGGGGAATCCCGTGGCACCTGAGGTCGACGTTGCATCACTCTCGACAGTACTACTGGAGGGCACCCTTGCGAAGCTTGGGGGCTTGCACCGGCGCAGGCTGTTGTTAGGAGGTCAGCGTAACTTCCTCTGATACCTTCGCTGATAGGACTGGGCCCTCATCATCCCAGACTATCTTCGGAAGGCCCTTTGATTCACTTTCTCGTATTTTGGTGTCCGGTCCTAATCACCCGGAGCGAAAATACTTGGAAGTTGTTTGACTGGCTGTATCTTTAGGAACTTTATAGTGTGTGCTCTGTGCTCCTAGTCGGCTTAGCTTTTAATTTTTTGAGTCTTTAGTTAGATCATAACAAGAAATTCAAAGTGGCTGACCGGTCTCCAAGACGGTCTCGAAGACTTCGTGGTCTCTCGCCACCTAGTTTAGAGCCTTCTCCTAGAAGGCGCAGAGGGGATACTACCGGTGGGGTCCGTCCCACGCCAGTTGACGCATCGGGGATTGATCCTCCTCTCGGGGATATTAGCGGCCAAGCAAGGCCTGGCACTTCTGAGCAAGAGAGGGACACTCCAGTCCTTTCTCGAGTTCGCTTTCAAGCGGAGAATAACGTAGAGGTAGAAGAACTTTCAGAATCATTAGTGGTTCCAAATTCTCCTCTACCATCTAGTTATCCAGACGTATTGCAATACGTTGGGACTCCGTCACATAGACCATCGAGTCCAGGTTACGCTACGCGCTTACCATTTATGATCACTACTGGAAGCATGGCTTCTACGAGTGCTGTGACTATGCAAACCCCAACATCGGTGCAAGGGGGAGGAACCATTTCCATCCCCTCCGTTTCCTTATTCGGATCTTTTGCTAGCACGTCTTTAATTGGGTCTACCTCCATTCCGTCTACGAGTGGAAATGCCCAAACCAATGCTTTTAGTACTGGTTCCTTCCTTTTTGGCACCCAATCGCAGGGTATTCCATCGGTTCCGCTTAGTGCCGCTACGTCCATGATGGGCGGATCGGCTTCATTCCAGGGTTTTCCTTTTGGAAGTGGTCATATACCACATTCCAACCCAACGGTAGGATCCATGCCTTTTTCTTCAATAGGACAAAGCAGCAATCCTTTCCAAGGTTGGAATAACCCTGGGGTGGGTAGCGCAGGAACTGCAAATCCATTTATCGGCCAACAAGGAAGTAGGCCGTATTCCACGGTTAGCATGTTTCAAAGTATTCCTCCCCTCGCTTCGGCTTGGAACCCATATCAGGGGTTATCAACTCCTTACCATTCTTTAGGAGGAAACTTTGCAGGTTATGGAGGTTATACGGCAGGAGTTGGTCAAACTCCGAATTTTGCTGGGCCACAAGGCTTGCCTTTTGGTTCAGCCGGTTCTACTGGTCACTTCGGGCAGCCTGGTGCCTCCCAAATCCCAGGACAATCTTTTCAGAACTTTGGGAGTTCTGCCCAGGTGGAATCCCCTAGGTCCTCCGAGGCTTCCATTTCTGGCAACGTTAAACTTGCCAGATCTCACAAAGTTAACTAACGACCCAATCAGGTATAATCCGGCCTGGCCTCCGGTCCCAACCAAACTCCCTTCGGACATTCCAAAATTCGAAGGGAAGAGTGGTGAAGATCCGGGCGATCATGTAACCACATTCCATTTGTGGTGCTCATCCAACTCCCTCATCGAGGATTCGATTAGGTTGAGACTCTTTCAGCGCACCTTGATTGGTAATGCGGCTAAATGGTACATTGAGTTGCCAGGGGGCAGCTTTACATCGTTCGCTGACTTAGCCAATATCTTCTTAAATCACTTCTAGTTGCCTGTCCGCTATGATGCCGGAACTGAACTTCTGGCCACCTTTCGCCAGGATAAGGCAACCCACATTTCTGATCACATTCAGGAATGGAGACGGAGAAAGAGGCTCATCAAAGCCGAAATCCCTCCGGAGTACCGTCTAGAGTGGTTTTTGAAGTCTTTGCAACCTGAGATCTCCAAGGATGTCTCCATGTCTGGGGTCTATTCTGAGGAGCAAGCCATTTTCAGGGCCCAGCAGTTAGAACTGATTTACTCTCAGTCTGGGATCCTCCAAAAGTACTTGCCAGATGCTCCTGGATCTAAGGTTGATTTAGCTAAGCCAAAGCCAGGTCCGCACGCGGACGGTATCGTTGGGTCAGTAGACACATCTACTGTGAACTTGTTGAATCAATTGCAGCAGTTGTCTTTGCAAACTGCTTCTAACAACCAAGTCACATTGTCTAATCCTCCCGCTTCCCAAAATTCTTCCATTAACGCCGTCCAATCCGATAACCCCAAAGGAAATCAAAATTCCAATGGGAAAAAGAAGGGACGTGGTAAGAAGAAGAATTCGGATGGGAAGCCCGATGCAAATAAATCCGGCAACAACGCTGGTGGTGGTAAAGGTGAGTCGAGAAAGAAAGTTAAGTTCCCTTGCAAGTTATGCAGCGGGGACCATCTAACTCATCTCTGCCCTAGAATTGAAGACGCTCAGCGCTTGTTAGGACAGCAAGGGACTTCTAGTTCACAAGCTGTGTTGACTAACCCGTTTCCCCAAGGGCAGCAACTTCTTGCTGGCGCGAATTCGAATCCTGGGACCTCCTCAGGGGGCAACCAGGAAGGGGAAAAAGCATCAAATGTTTTTATGATGGGTTCAAATGTTAACGTGACTACTCGGTCACGTGATTATGGTGAAGCTGAAACATCTAAGGATAAAACTGTTCCCGGAGGTAATGACCTTCATATTGAGCGACCTCCTGTTGAGACTATACCTAGGATACCGAAAGGTTCCGCCAAACGCGCGACGATTAACCCTAATGCTAGGGCCGCCCAAAATTACTCCATTGTGGAGGATTTGGCTCAAAGCCCGTGTGCTATGTCCGCTTTGGAGGTTCTCCAGTCGTGTCCGTCTCAGAGAAGTGCTTTACTCTCCGCCATTGGAGCAGTCGATCCAGCTAACTCTTTAGTGCTCTCTTTTGACATGTCAAATGTCAAAAGGAGACTCCCTCATCATATGGCTTTTCAGATAAAGTCTACATACCGGAAAATCAATATTTTTCGTACCGTTATAGATGAAGGAGCTTCCACATGTGTCATGTCCATGTCATGTTGGAAGGCTATTGGTTCACCTTCGGCTGTTCCTTCACCAACCGTCTTGACTGCATTTGATGGCCATTCTCACAAGCCGCATGGGATTATCCCGGCCTTTCCTGTATGTGTTGTAGGGAAGGTCGTTAATATCGAAGTTGAAGTCGTAGATGCTAACCTAGACTATAATCTCCTATTAGGAAGGAACTGGGTGTACGAGATGGAAGCCGTTGTATCGACTCTGTTTCGTGTCATTTGCTTTCCTCATGAGGGGAAAATCGTTAAGGTTGATCAATTGGACTATTCTCCAATCGATCCTCAAGCAACCTCCGACTCTACTGTTCCTTTGGTGGATAACCCTCGCCCGCCGACTGAGAATTTAGGAGTAGGGATGTATTCCTCATTGATGGGTACGTTTGATCTTCCCTCTCCTTTTGCAAGAATCAATGCTATTTCATCATCCAAGGAGTCTCCTCGAGAAGAGTTCTTTCGAACTCATTATTTTTCTGACCCTTGGACCTTGCCTTCACCTACCACCACATTAGTTGAAGGACAAGTGAATGGAATGGCGTTTCCTATATCTGCAGCTGAGCTTAGATATCAGTCTATCGTAGACTCTGCAGATAACCATTCTACTCCTTTTTCCGAAGAGGAGTTAGATGGTCATGTGGCCCCCGCTTGGAGCTTGGATTCTAACTCTGCTTTGGACTGCTTAGATTCGGTTCTACCTTCTGAAGAAGCAATCCTCGAAGTAATGATGGGTATAGATCGACCTTGGGAAGACTTACACCATCGTTCATATTTTCTTCCTCCATTGCAGGAAGTGGAATCTAAATTTTCCGAGCTCGTTGGTAGTGATGTTTGTACAGTATCGAACCCTTTGGCTCCAGCACACACACGTGCCGAAGGTAATATGTCGGTAATCTCAAAAACGATACCTATAAACATCTCTAAGGATCCTAACATCATCGAGAATATCTTCATCGGAATTGAGTGTTCCCCTGAAGAAATTCAAATTTATACCGACCTATTCAAGGAATATCGTGATGTATTTGCTTGGTCTTATGAGGAAATGCCCGGCATTGATCCTTCTATAGTCCAACATGAGATCAAGACGTACGAAAACGCAAAACCGATTCGTCAAAGGCTTCGGCCGGTTAACCCTAGGAAAGCAGCGGCTATCAAAGCTGAGGTTGAGAAGCTGCTAAGGGCGGGTTTTATATACCCTCTTCCTCTTACGGATTGGGTTTTGAATCCAGTCCCTGTGGACAAAAAGCAAGGAACAATCCGCGTATGCATCGATTTTAGGGACTTAAATAAGGCTTGTCCAAAAGACAATTACCCCACGCCATTCATTGATCAGATTATCGACGAGTGTGCGGGTAATGAAATTTTTTCCTTCATGGATGGTTTTTCGGGTTATAATCAAATCTCTATCCGTCCTGAAGACCAACATAAGACAGCCTTCATATGTCCTTGGGGTACCTTTGCATATCGAAAGATGCCTTTTGGTCTTAAAAATGCTGGAGCCACTTTTCAGCGGGCCATGTCATACGCTTTCCACGACATCAAACATGTCATCGAGGCATACTTAGATGATCTCGCTGCTCGCTCTCGAAAGAGAACTGATCATCCGAGTCACCTTCGATTAGTCTTTGAGCGATGTCGTTTCTACAAAATACGGTTGAATCCCAATAAATGCGTTTTCGCGGTTACATCCGGTCGGCTGTTAGGGTTTATTGTGTCCAATGAAGGGATTCGGGTTGATCCCTTCAAGGTTGAGGCAATAGTTCAGTTGCCTCCCCCGTCCTCAATTCGTCAACTTCAAAGTCTTCAAGGGAAGGCTAATTTCTTAAGACGGTTTATAGCAAACTATGCCGAGATCACTAAAGGGTTCATGCGTTTGCTACGAAAAGGAGTCCCATTTGTATGGGACGACTTTGCACAGCGGTCGTTTGATGCTTTGAAAAAGGCATTAGTCTCTGCCCCGCTTTTGAGTCCACCAGATTATGGTAGAGATTTCCTTTTATATCTCGCTGCAGCAGAATCTACCATTGGTATGGTTCTAGTTCAGGAGGACGATGCTCTTGTCGAGCACGTGATCTATTATTTGAGCCGAGGCTTAATAGGCCCTGAACTCCGCTATTCTCCGGTTGAGAAGTTGGCCTTGCTAGCTGTCCATGCTGTCCAGAGGCTCCGTCATTATATTTCGCTACGCAAAACTTTTGTCTTAGCGGCGGTCAATCCATTCCAATTTGTCCTCAGTAGGCAAGTGATTGGGGGCAAATATAATAGATGGATAGTCATTTTACAAGAATTTGACCTCGAGTTCTTGTCAGCCAAGTCTAAGAAATCCATGGTCTTTGCGGAGCTAATTTCTGAGCTTCCTTGTGGAGAGGATATTGTTTATGAGGAAAGTTTACCCGACGAACATATATTCCTCATCTCTTCACAATACCCTTGGTATGGAGATATCATTGTTTATCTCCAGACTTCGAAGTTTCCCTCTACTTTCTCCAAGGATGAACGTCGCAAATTACGTCACCTGGCTAAAAACTATGTTATCATTGGTGACACATTATACCGTCGAGGGTTTGATTCAATCCTTCGACGTTGTTTAACCTTAGAGGAAGCAGAGTCTGTGCTTAATGATTGCCACAGTGGAGCTTGTGGTGGTCATCTATCCGGGCTTGCTACAGCCCAGCGCATCTTACGTGCCGGCTATTTTTGGCCTTCACTTTTTAAAGACTGTGTGGAAGCGGTAAAACGCTGTCACCCGTGTCAAATTTTTACTCGCAAGATGCGCGCGCATCCAGCTCCCCTTTTTCCCGTTGTCACCGTCGGTCCCTTCACTAAGTGGGGTATTGATTTTACGACTTGTAATCCGCCTTCAGCGGCGAATCACAAGTACATTATCGTGGTTGTAGACTACTTCACGAAGTGGGCTGAGGCCATGCCTACTTATAAGAATGACAGTGACACGGCAGCTTTGCTTCTTTTCAATCAGGTTATCTCAAGATTCGGTATCCCAAGAGAGATTGTCACTGACCATGGCAGTGATTTCCAAAATCAGCTAATGTCTGAATTGGCCCTTAAATTAGGATTACGTCAGGAGCATTCGTCCCCTTATTATCCTCAGGCCAATGGACAGGTACAGGCGGTCAATAAAACTCTTAAGACGATACTCCAATGGACAATCGATAAAAATCGGTCCAATTGGCACATTATGTTGTATTCGGCTCTTTGGGCATACCGAACCTCCGTCAAAACGGCTACTGGTTTTACTCCTTTTCAGTTGGTTTACGGGATGGAATCTATCTTTCCGGTCGAATGTGAAATTCCATCTCTGAAATTGGTTGTTGAGCTTCTTCCTGAGACTTCGAGTCTCGAGGAGCGCCTAGTTCACCTGGAACATCTCGATGAGCAGCGTCGAGATGCCGCCATGATGAATGAGGCCCATAAGAAAAGGGTCAAAACTCAGTATGATAAGTCTGTCCGTCCTCGTGTCTTTACTGAAGGTGACCTTGTCTTGGTCTATGACCATGATAAGGACACCTTGGGGGCAGGCAAATTCAAGCCTATGTTGTACGGTCCTTTCATTATCAAACGAGTCTTAGAAAAAGGATCGTATGAGTTAATTGATTTCGAAGGAAACAAGCTGGCGGAGCCCCGAAATGGGCTCTACCTAAAGAAGTACTTTGCTTAGTTCAGGTTGGGCGATGACTTCTTTGTATTTTATGTATATATTTATACTATATTGTCGAGCGTTTTCTGATATCAGTGCTTTTTGGTCTGCTGTGGCAGGTGCTGATGGATGATTTGGTCTATTTTGGATTCGCCGATGGTGCTAGTCGGCACACTCGGAATCTTGCTTCCGCAGCTTGGGTACTTTATTACCCAACTGGTCAGTTGATGATATCGAGAGGCGTGTGCATCGGTCCTGCTTCAAACAATATGGCCGAATATACAGCTGTTATCAATTTATTATCCGAGGCAATCTCTTATGGGATCGACTCGTTGGCAGTATATCTTGATTCTCAATTGATAGTGTCTCAGTTAAACAACATTTATCAGGTTAGAGATCCATTATTATATCGCCAATATTTAAGGGTGAGGTTGTTGTAAAGATCATTTATTTACATTAATTATTTGCACATTCCAAGATCTCAAAATTGGTTAGCTGATTCTATCGCTAATCAAGCATTAGACTGGCATATCAATCATTCATCATCATAAAATCATGCATCAAAAAGTTAAACTGTATATATATATATATATATATATATATATATATATATATATATATATCGCAAAGCGTCTCGAGTGTACATATGTGTGTCCAAAAATATACAAAATTGGGACTCAAATGCCCATAATCATGTCAGGCATATCTAACGCCTCGGCTCTGGATGAGCAGCTAAATATGTAACTATAGCATTGGCCACGCGCCGAAAGACGCGAACCCAGTCACGTGGCATCCCAACCACATGACGCTGCATATCTGGAGGAAGATCCTCTATCTCGGCCATCGGTACTTGGCAGCTCAGTCTTGCCAAGTGTCGCTGGACGTTGTTGAGGGTCCTTTCCGCATCCGCAGCCGCCTCTTCGGCTCCTCGGCCACGCCGTCCATGCCGCGGGAATCCATCTGGTCGCACGGGCCCAATGTCTGGAACATGATCATCATATTAGTCATTTGAATCTCAGCAAAAAATATTTTTCAAAATTTATCATTATATTTGAAAAATCCAAAAAAAAAATCATAAAATCATGAAAATCAAAAAAAATCTTACCAATCTCGCCCCATGCTGCATCCGGTGGTAACACTAGATCAGGATCTCCTCGGAAATCCAGTCTGGCATAGCGGTAATCATCTATGGCGATGATTTTCTGCTCCCACCAGGTAAAGAAATCATCGTCGAATGCATTCCAAGGGACTTCCCCACCCCCCAGACGTTTCATCAAGTCAGCCCACCGGCCCATGCATGGATCACGTGGACTACTGATGGAAACTGCTACCCTGGGGCGGAGTGCAGGAACCTTCTCGAAGAAGAATGTACATAAGATGGTTCCGAACCCAAAGTTCTTGGTCTGTCCCCTCCTGATGGAAGTGAGTTGCTCCTTCATGTTGGCAAGGAGAGGAGTGCACCAGTCAAACACTGTAGTGAGACAGTCCACTGCCACGCTCATGTTTACTCGTGACGCCTGATGTAGTGAGGATGATCCGTTCACTCGACCTATGGTGAACAAGATTATCCTGAGTGACAAACTCGCCACAGGTGGAATAGAGATCTGGCTCCCGACCTTTCGATGACCCGGGCAGTAAATCTGTACATAGTCATCCACACTGAGGCTATTCCGTGTCCTGCCCTGGGAGTGCACTGCCTCTCCCCTTCGGGAAAGGCCCGTGATAAAATATATATCTTCCACTTCTACCCTGAGTGGCATCTGATCAATGATGAATGCTTCCTCATCGACATCCCAATAATCAATGAGTCTCTCGAGCAAACGCGTGTTGGCTTTCATGTTTGGCAATTTGAAGAATTTTAGCAACCTGCATCCTCGTAGGGCATCTAATGCCTCATCATTGTCCATAACTTCATTATCTACAGCTGAGTGCTCTCTTTCACACCATGTGAGAGTCATCCTGGAAGAAAAAATCATTTTCATCCATTAGTTTTGTGTATAAGATTAGTTTGCTGCGCACATGCGAGTTCCCTTGTATACAGTCGCGTGTAGGGCCGTCGTATACGCGAGTTATATACAGCCAACCCGCGTGTACGCCGCAGAGCAATTTTTTGCAAAAATCTAACGGTGAAACATCAATTAAAATTCCTAAAAACTATCACAATTAATTGCAAGACAAGTTTAGTGCTTACCTGGAAGTTTTCGGCAAGTTTGAACGGTTGAATAAGTCACAGGGAAGTTTGCTCCTTTTGCTCCACAATTTTTGCTCTCCAAGTCAAACGGTGAAAATGGTAAATCCAAAATTTCTTTTTATAAGTTTTGAAAATGCAAAATTTTTTCAAAATTTTATTTAGTTTGGTTTCATGTCACTTTTAACTTGGGAGCTTGGAATGTCGAGATTGGGTTGTTTTTCAGGACATTTTGGACATTTTTCGACGGTTCGAGACGGTTCCATGACTGCTGACCCGTCATGGCAGGTATCGTGTTCTCACTGGCATATAGGTTAGGGACACCATTTTTCCGTTGCATTATGCATACTAGCCTCCATTGGACCGATACATCTGCCATAGGGTCGATCCCATCGTGTTACTGTTGGTTAGCCATTTTCACTCGCCGATTCTTTAAATCATGACACGACGGTAGAGCCATCCTTTACATGGGCATCCTAGTTAGCACCTCACTGACATTTGTTGCCCATGCTGCTTCGTTTTGAGTAGGCTCAGGAGTCCTCTGTAGTCCCACCATGACTTATGCGTTGAAGACTCATTCCTCTTTGCTTCTTCGCTTCGTTCTGGCCTTATACCCTAGAGGCTCCTATGAGTGTCGAGTTGTACTTTTGCATTGCATGTTGACCATTTGCACCTTTTGGCCTAGAGCCGGCTTCACTTGGACTCGTGTTTAAGCCAACTTTTGACCATGACGTCTGCAAAATCAACCTTGCATACCTTTGACTTCTGCAGCTTGACATACCCAGATCCGTGGAAGGAACATACCTCTGAGTGTCACTGACCGGTTTTCACCTCCCTGCATTGAGCATAGGAACGTTCCTTCCCTAGGAACTAGATCATCTGTTTCACCGACACTCGTTCTTTCCACTGTACTATAGCATTCTTTTATTCTTTTTCCGGCTTATCAGAAAAAGACAAAAAAATTAAATATTCCAAAAAAGAGCGGGAACAGGGACATTATTTCCATTTATTGTTGGCAGCTAGAGTCAGTCATGTCGCCCTTGAACAAAGCACTCAAAGCAAAGTCTCCTTCGCATGGGTGGGATTTAGTTTGACTTAGGTATGCCATAACCTTGTTATCGAGTCAGTTCTCCCCCGATTGGTTATCTCTTCCAATCATATGGAGGGTTCGTTCGTGCCTCCTGCATGACGAACTTATACAGATTCATCATATGTTGCCACATAGTCACATTGAGTCGTGCTTTTGTTCAAGGGAAGTTAGCCTCAGTCGGCCTTTCTGCGGTGTCTCTTGACTCATTTTTCAGTCGGCCATCCCTGGTTGTCAGTGTCATGTCTATCATTACATCAGTTATATTGGTCCTTTACTCGTGCCGGTTTGAGAAGGTCCCCATTGACTTCTTGCTAGCGGGTCTTGTCCTTATCGACGACGACACCTTGCTTTGAGGACAGGCCTAGAGCCGCACCCTGGCCCTATTTTCATTATTGATAGGTCACGTTGTGCTCAGCATCGATCAGTATCATGGGTCTTTGACTGAGTGGTTTCCCTTGTGTTCGACGTCAGCATACATTATCACACATTGGGATTCGTGCAGTACCTTGGTTTCCATTTGACCCTATTGGTGGATACCTCGCCTCTGTGTCAGCTTTCATTATTGGTTGGTTCAGAGGGTTTCTGCCGTGCGCTAGCCACATCTTGTGTATGCCGGAAACGTACTTCGGTTGGGTTACTACATCTTTTTCGTTCGATTCCTTCCACATTATTGGCCTACGGGTTACACTCGCGCTAGATTGATGGAGGATGCCTTAATGCCTTCCTTCTAGCGGATCTTTCCCTATCGACTCCGACTCATTGCTCTGGGGCAAAGATCTAGAGTCCATTTGGCAGTACCTTGGGGTTTGCAGTCATTAGTGGCAGATCCTTCGCTATCGACAGTGGGAAACCATCATTGTCTCCTGATCGATAGATTCTTACAGGTGTTCGACTTCAGCTCATCTATTCACACTTGTTAGATTGTACTGGGTACCTTGACGCTCATTATCATTATCGGTGAGTAGTCTCGCGTTTGTTAACGGTATACATCAATGACCGGTAATCAAACGATTTCTCACATGGTCGACTTCAGATCATTTATTCCCATAGTGTAGAAATGTACCACGGCGGTCGGTGAAGACCTCAGGTTGTATCAACATTCATTGGTTCACTTGACAGTTGCTCCTGTTGCTGCTAGTTGATACCACTCCACCTTATATGTTGCAGTCAGTCATGGCGACATTCTATATGCTGGCACCTGAGTTTGCAGTGTAGTACCATCCTATTCTATCATGTTCAATTGTTACCTCTTGGGATCAGTCTTTGATATCAGTGATCCGTTGCATCTTTCAGCATCATTGACAGTTTTATATGTGATATTCAGACATGTACTTACTCATTATGATCAGATGATCCATTATGTATCTTCCAGTCATTTTATACTTGTATACTTAGTGGATCCGCTTGTACTTGATAGGCGAACATGCTTTACTTTTCCTGAGCATGGGTATGCCCGCCTCAGACAGTGTTTCTTTCTGATCTCCTTTCGGTGGCTTGGCAGGCTGAATTCTGGTGCAGTCCTCCTCGGTTTTTCGACAGAGTTCCTTTCCTTGTACTTACATAATGTATTTCGGCCATCATGTTCCCCTTCTAACCTCATACATTAGGGGGCATCTGTTATAGCTCCAAATCTCACTCTTATGGTTTGTGATGCTGCACTCATGGCCTAGGGCAACCCCTCCTTCCAGACCTGGTCCCAAAATTTAAAAAACAGTGTTTTATTCCCTATATGCGACATTGCCCTGAGTTAAACGCGTGTACACGCGGGTCTGTGTATACCCAACCCACGTGTATGTATTAAAACACTTAAAAAAATATATATTTCCTTATTTTCGGGCGGTGATCGCGGGTTTTACCTGTTGGATCACCTGTTAGTGCCCGTGGCCCAACTGTTCCCAACCAACTCCTAACTAAAAAACTACTTTGGAGATGGTATAAAAAGACATCAAAGGGAAGGCCAAAAGAAGAGAGAGATGAGAGCAAGATTATTATGCTGAGATTTTCCCCTTAGACCAGGTCTGAAGTCCTTGGTGCTTTCTGCACTTCCCCCATTTTGCATAGGAAACCCTTGTTTCCATGTGTATTGGTGATCATTCATCCTTAATATCATCATTGAGTAAGACTTGGAAGGAGCTCTTGTTGGAGGCTTGAGGCTGGAACGAATCCGGGAGGAAGCTTTGCTTGGAGCCTGCTGAAGGTGTTCAGGTGATATCTTTCCATTATATGTACTTTATTTGCCTTTATATATAAAGAAACACGTCTTTGTTCCCGAAACAATCTTTCTTTATGCTTATGAGATTCTTGTTTGAATTCTTATGCAAGTGGTTACTTAAAGATTTTTATAACTAACTTTATAGCATAAAGATGGTTTATACATAAGTATTTTGTACATGTACTGTTGTGTTCTTTGATTTTTTTGTCTTGCAGGTCAAAGGAAGAAGAAGGGAACTCCAAGAAGGATTTGGACCCTAAAGGCCTTCTCGAACGTAGGACCTTAGGTACGTACCTTTAACATTAGAATTTGCTTGAAAGTAAAAATGATGGCTGTGTGTGTGTTTCTTTGAATAAGCAATTTTCAATCTGGTAGAGTCTTAGCCCAAAGGACCCTAGGGGTACTTTCCCTTCAACCAGTAATGGTCTGGCTGAATCTTCCAATAAAAGCTTGATTAATATTATTAAGAAATTGTTGGAAGAGAAAAAGAAAAACTGGCACAAGAAACTCATAAATGCACTATGGGCAGACAGACTTATTACAAAGAGATCTATTGGAACTAGCCCTTATGAGTTAGTTTATGGCATGGAGGTTGTATTTCCTTCATCTTTAGGAGTTCCTGTAATGAAATTACTGCAAGAAGCTCAGGTGGAACCCAATGACATTCAAAGGAGAATAAATCAGACCATCCATTTTCAGCAGACCAGAGAGGAAGTGCATCAAAGATCCCAAGTGTTACAAGAAAAACTCAAGAAAATATTTGATAAAAGGACCAAAGCAGAAGACTTCTACATTGGAGACAAAGTTCTAAGGTGAGATTCCAGGAGAGAAGGCAAAGGAAAACATGGGAAGTTTGACTTCCTGTGGAAAGGGACATTTATCATCCAGGCATTGCAAGGGAACAATGCTTACTTTCTAAAGAGCCTGGATGGCACAGAAACAAAAGAAGGACCAATGAATGGTCGAATGCTGAAACATTACTTTGATCTAGTTTTTTAATGTATTCTGACTGTAACATGTACATATTATATCCTTAATAATGTCACAGTTTGGTTTGGATAGTAACTTGTTGCAGTTGAAGCCTGAAGAGAAGGCCCTAAGCTTCATAAGTGTGCTGTCATACATACAATAAAGCAACCAGCAAAAGGAGATTTGAAAACACAGTAAAAGTTACTCATAAAGCTCTCTCACCTGTTGTTCTTGACTTTCCACCAGGGAAAGCCATCCCCAAGTGGAGCCACTATTATGCTCCTATACCAATAGGTGTCATATTTCATGATTGACTTGATGAGCTCTGTAATATGTTCATCCCTTTCCTTGTTGCAAAGGTTTTCCATATTATCAAAAAATCAAAAATTCAAAAAATATAAAGAGGGTATGCCCTAAAAGAAAAATCAAAGGGTAAAAAGAATAAAATGGTCAAAAAAAAGTGACAGAAATGAACCCTAAACAAAGAAAGACCAGGAAAGTGTGCAAGTCCAAAATTCCACTACTTTTTCATTTTTCTGTAATAAGCATTGTGTGCAGCTTATTAATCTATGCCACAATTGATGAATGGCCAAACAGCTTAATCTTGGCTAGTTCATGTTTGAATTTCTTGTTTTAGAGATAGAGAATAAAATCTGACCAAACTGTTTAATCTTAGCAAATAAGTAGATAGGTAGAGAAGCAAAGGAGCTCAACAGTTAAATCTAAGCCCTTGGATGTTATAAGTGCAGACTTCGGTAGGCTTGCCATGAAAAGAAAAGGAAATTTGATGAGGGTTTGCTAGTCTAAATGCACCCGAATAAAGAAGAAAAAATGCTAGGCCAAGTAGGCAGGGTAGGTAGAGGGTGTTGAAGAATGATACTTGTGGTAGATCATATCTCTCAAATGTGTTAATTTTATCTCTATCACAAGTGCAAGGCAGACATTACACTTGAAGCAGCTCAAGCAAGACAAGATTTCATAACTAACTTTTCTTCATACTTTTCCCTAAAGATTTCACTAATTTCCCCAAAATATTAAGAATTTGTTCTTAATATCACTCATAAACCACTCATTTCCTTTCATAATGATTACCTAAGTAAAACCCCATTTTACTTAGGAAATTGGCTATATATCTCATATAAACCCCATTCCCTCTTTAGCCTAAGTTTTAACTACAAAATCCAGTTGTTTTTAACTTAGTGCTTATTATCGTTTCATGTGTCATATTAACTTTAACACTTACTATATAAATCCCACTTTATTACCCATCCCGTATTGTATTAATATATTAAAAAACCCCCAAAATTTTATACATATCCCCACCCCTGTCAAATACGACCATAGTCATGCTTTAAAAAAGGATTAATGAGTTTATTTGAAACTCATTAAAAACCTTCCCCTCTTGCTATAATGGAGTTAATGAACCCCCGGTTAATTAAATAACCAAACACCCCGCGGACCAATCAACATAGCCCCGATACATTTTAAACATAGTTTTATTGTGTCGGCCCCGCAAGTTAACCTCCCGCCATCTCCAAAGCGCGTCCATCGTCCGATCCCCGCTCCACCATCCAACACTTGATAACCATTTCGCGACCCCCTTCATTGCCGCACGTTAACTCACGGGGAAACGGCGGTTTTTCCCCCATACCTCTACCACGCGTCTCCCCTCTGGGATGATCACTCGCCCTCCGCCCAAAACCACTTGACCCCAAAAGCGGTGTGGGAAAAACCTCTTACCACCCCCCGTTGACGTCATCCACTGACGTCACCCTCTCCTAACGTCACCTGCCACATAACTGCCACGTCATCTGCCCCCGTACTCCCACTGACATCATCCATCCTTCAAACCAAAAATTCCCGCCAAAACTACATTTTGTCAAATAAAGGGTAAAATGCCATTTTTTCTATAGTTTGTTGCAAACTGTGCTCTGGGCACAACAAGCGATCGAGTCTGCTCCAGTTTCCGACCAGAAAGGCTACATCGACGAGCTCGCGGCCATTCAAACTGCAGCATGCATTTTTCCTCTGTAAACACAGGTACCTTTTCAACTACCTCAGAAGCCATGAATTGGTGCGCCAATTGTTGGAACTTCTCAACGTACCAGCCACAGAAAGGTCTAAGGGATAGGAATTAGAAGGCGCAGAACAACCTCCAGTGTCCCAAACAATAGGTGTTTTTCCATAGTTGCACTGTTACCCTTGGAAAAATGGAAATTTTGGGCTAAATATCAGGCGGCGATGAGCAGGAGTCAAAACATAGTTAAAGAGTATCAGAACAGCATTAAAGTGTATCAAAGCAAGTCAAAGAGTATCAATGCAGAATTAAAGAGTGTCAGATCAGAATTAAAGAAAGCAGATCATAATTAAAGAAGTTTAGAAGCAAGTCAAGGAGCATCAGATCAGCATTGAAGTATATCAGATGCACAGAGTTATTGAAGAGGACATCTGCACGCTGAACCCTAAGGCCTACCTCCAGCGCAAACATCAGTTCATCTTTTCCTAGTTGTTTCTATTTTATTATTAGTTAAATCCTAGATATTATCTCACAGTTGTTATGAGATATTTGTTGTACAAATTTGTTGTATAAATACCCCCTCCATTATAGTTTTGAGAGTGGGGTGTGGATTTCCTAGACTCTGCTGTAATACTGAAATTTTTGGAATAAAAAAGTTGTTGGAATCAACTATTGTATGGCCTCTTGGATGAAGAATTGAAGCAGAGGACTTGTCACAGATTTCTTGAATCAACCACTGGATCAATAAGTCCTCTATATCTTGTGTTTTACAGTTTTCTGAGTTTTTATATCATCTGTGTTCCATAATCTGAATGATAAAGAAAAGGATTAATTTCAAAATATGCTTGGTTGCACTCTGTTTTCAGTCTTTATTGTTCTTTGTGTTTTCTTCATAATTAGGATAAACAGTGAAATCTTTATTGCTCTTATTTGCTAATTCTTTCATGTTGATTATTTTCTAAATAATTCTCAACTGCTCCTTATTAGTAATCATGCATTTTCCCTCTTTCAATAGGTTGAAGGATTCTTAACTGCCCTTCACCCATTTGAGCCCATTCCATCTATTTCAAGTCTTGATTTGTTCCCTGTTTGACTACCTTGCTCTGTGAAATCATCCTCTATTGAGAAACCAAATTTAGAAATTTGTCTTCTTTGACTCCATTAGCCCAATGGAATGAACTACTCTGTTTTACCTCTTTGTCCTATTGAATCTCACCACCCAAAACTCAAACAAAACCCTTGAACTTCATAACTAGCCTATACCTTTAAAAACAAAGCTAAATCATAAAGAGAGAGCCCTCTCTGGATACAGATTGGCTAGATTATGTATCTAAAAGATTGGTATGTGGTTACCTCAGCATGCTTCCCTTTCTTACAACTTTGGGGAAAACCTGAGTGATAACAGAAGATATGTCTAATTGTTCTCTGGATTTCAATTTTCGTGAAAATTTTGTACATGGGAATCATAATCGAGTGAGTTTCCCCTCACGTGCTAATAGGGTGAAAGGGATATTAGAGCTTGTGCATAATGATGTGTCTGGACCTATGTCAGTTCCATCACTCGGGAAGTATGTGTACTATGTCTCATTTATATATGACTTCTCGAGGAATCCATGGATATATTTCCTCAAGAAAAAATCTGAAGTCTTTGACAGATTTAAATAATTTAAGGTTGTGGTGGAAAATCAGATAGAGAAGAAGTTCAAGGTGTTGAGGATAGATAATGGTGGAGAGATTTTCAAGAAGGAATTTGAAGAGTTTTGTAAGAAGTGTGCTATAGCACGATAGAAGTCTACTCCATACACACCTTAGTAAAATGGAGTCACAGAAAGAATGAACAAAATGTTTATGGAAAAGGCAAGAAGTATGATTTGTGGTGTCGGGTTAGGATAGGAATTTTGGGCAGAGGTAGTGGATATTGAATGTTACCTATTTAATAGACCACCTTCATTATCATTGGAGGATAAGACTCCACATGAGATATGGACTAATAAGAAACCCTCTCTCACATATCTCATTGTATTCGTCTATGATGCATATGTACATGTTCCAAAGGAGAAAAGAACCAAGTTAGATAGTAAATCTCAAAGGTGCATCTTTATTGAGTATAAGGATGGTTTAAAATGTTATAATATTTGGAACCCAAAAACAAGGAAGGTTTTGTACAACTAAGATGTGGTGTTTAGAAAGGTGAAGGGTATTATTAAACACAAATTCCTACCAAAGGAACCTCAAAAGATAGAGTTTGAACTGAAGGAGGAAGAATCAGACTCTATAGCAGAAAATGAATTAAAAGAGGAAGAGCCACAGACTCCAATTTTGAGAAGATTAGTTCAAAAGAGAAGGTAGCCAAAAAGGTATAGTCCATCTGTTTTTTGTTCAAATGTTACTTTATCTATTATTGATGATGATCTCAAAACTTTCAGGGAGGAAGTGGATTCAGAGGATGGAAAACCCTGGAAAGAGGCCACGGTTGAAGAAATCCCATCTTTGGATAAAAATGAGGCTTCGGATCTCGTGGATTTGTTAGCTGGAAAGAAACCCATTCACAGAAAATGGGTGTTTAAGAAGAAGATGAATGTGGAAGTCAAGTGGAGAAATACAAAGCTTGATTGGTAGTAAACGATTATTCCCAGGCTTTAAGAATTGATTTTGGTGATATATTTTCTCTTATTGCCATGTTAGCTTCTATTAGATTACTTTTATTTGTTGTTGTTTCTTTTGATTTGAAGTAGAACAGATTGATGTGAAGGCAACATTTCTTCATGGGGATCCAGAAGAAGAGATCTACATGAATCAACCTAAAGGCTTTGTAGTGAAGGGTAAGAAAGAACTGTTATGCAGGTTAAAAAAAATATTTGTATGGGTTGAAACATCCACCAAGGATGTGGTATTAGAAATTTCATACATATATACAGGGGCTTGGCTTCACTACGAGCAAAGTGGATCACTACGTGTATTTTAAATTATATGGTGACTGTGTTATTTATTTGGTCTTGTATGTGGATGATATGTTGTTGATTGGAAATGAGAAGGAAATTATCCAGTATTTGAAGACCCAATTGTCCTCTAAATTCGACATGAAAGATATTGATGTCACAAAATATATTTTGTGCATGGAAACTAAACAAGATTGGGCAAAGATGAAGCTCTGGTTAAACCAAAGGAAGTATGGTGAGACAATATTGCAGAGGTTTAATATGCAGGATAGTAAACCGGTGAAGGCTCCTATTCTTATAGGTGTAAATTTATCTTTTAAATAGTGTCCTAATATACAAGAAGAGGAAGAGGACATGTCCCGTGTTCCATATGTGAGTGTAGTTGGTAGCCTAATGTATGCAATGGTTTTCACTAGACTACACATTGCACATGCAGTGGGAGTATTGAGCAAGTTTATGTCAAAACTAAGGAAGGAGCATTGGACAACAGTGAACCAAGTTTCGAGGTATTTGTGTGGCACTAGTGATTATGGTTTGTGCTACCAAGGAAGACCAATATTGGACATAGTTTTGGACATTCGTGGCTTTGTTGATGTAGATTGGATTAGAGATATGGATCAAAGAAGATCTATAAGTGGGTATGTGTTTAACATATTTGGAGGAGTAGTCAGTTGGATGAGCAAGAGACAATCTATAGTGGAATTTTCAACTACAAAGGTTAAATACATGGCAGCCACTCATGCAAGAAAGGAAGTGTTTTGGTTGCAAAGATTTTGTTCAAGTATGGGGATGGTACAACAAGCTATAAGGATAGACTGTGACAGGAAAAGTGCATTTTTCTTGGAAAATAACCCTGCTTATCATTCAAAGATAAAGGACGTTGATGTTCAGTGTCACTTTGTGAGGGATATGGTTAAAGAGAAAAAGGTGGTGTTGGTTAAGGTGGACACTTTGAAGAATGTTGCAGATGCATTGATGAAGTCTATAAGAACTAAGAATTTTTCTTAGTGTAGAGAAACAATGGGCATTGCAACCTTGGATCAATGAGTATGCACTACTTGCGGCCCCCTATATGGAAAGAAAACAACAAGTGGGATAATGTTGGGTATGTGTTATATTCTTTCCACGACTGGCCTCGAAATAAAATTTTTGGGGTCCAGGGTAGCACCCTGGGAAAAATAAATTGGGCGGTTTTGCACATGGTTTTCACGGATCATGGTTTTGGACATGATGGTTTTCTTCCCATGGTATTTTGTAGATACATTCAAGGGAACTCAGTTATCTTTTAATCCAAGGTTAGTGTATTGGGGTTTACGAATGCTTCAGCATGTATATATATATGTATTGTAATATTGAAAGGAATATAATGAAAAAACAATCTGGTAGTCCTGATTTTGGAATCCATGGGAAAATACTTTTATACGTTTGTTTTATGTTTTCGCCATTATTTTTCTATTTTAAGAATTCATTTGTAGGTAATTTTTGTACAGGGTTAAAACCTACACTTTTTGTAAAAATGGGAATTCTAAACCCCTTTCTTTTGTCGTTGAATTGTTGGGTTTCTTTGACACCCATCCTTTATAACTTTCCCCTTTTTTTCTCTAGTTAAAACATAGTTTTTCTTTTCTAATGGTATCATCCATTGTTTTTGGATGATCAAATTCAATTCTTTCTGTATATAAGGAAGATAGACAGCTGACAAATCTTTGGATTTTTTCTTTCTCTTCTTTTAAGTATGGAAAATATCTCAACAGATTCGTGAATTTTTTAACAAATTCATCCATTGTAATTTGTCCCAATTTTAGCTCATGAAACTCCCTAGATTTTTCATCAAAATATCTCTCAGTTACATACTTCTTTTTGAATTTTTTTCTGAACAACTTCCAAGTTAAATTCTTGTTTTTAACCCTTTTAACTTCTTTGTTTTATTCGCACCATAAGGCTTCCTTACCTGTTAACTAGTAGGTGGATAGCCTCACCTTAAGAATCCTTGGATAATTATGTACTTTAAAGTATTTATACATATTGAGGAGCCATGCCTCTATTCCTTCTTCAGATTCTCCATCGAAATTGGGAGGTCTAATTTTCTTAAATTCTCCCTGCAACTGAGATGATGATTTTCTTTTCTGGATGAAGAAATGTTGCTAATTGATTTATGTTCATATTGATCACTAGACTCATTGGTTTTATTATCAGTATAAGTTTCTGAAATTATTTTTCTTGTAGTATTAACATATTTACTTCTAGGTCTCTTCCTATGAGTATTTTTAATGGCTTTTTCCTTCTCCAACTTTCTTAACAGGTGTCCATTGATATCTTCTTGCTCTTATTTATCTTTGACCAACCTTTCTTAATTTTCTTTAATATCATCCAGATCAATTTTTATATTCCTTATTACATGCAGCAATTCGACATCTTTTCTTTTTGCATTGTTGGTTCCACCTCCAACCATTCCCAATACAGTACCATGTTCTTCGTCACCCCTTAGTGATCCCACAGAAGCTTTTCCATTAAACTCTTCTTCCATTTTTAGTTCCTTAACACTTTTATGAAATTCGTTCATGACAAGTATAACAGTTTCAGTTTTTCACAACCTAAGAGAGGCCCAATGTTGTAACTATATCTTTGATACCACTTGTAAAGACTATATAATACCAAAAAAAAAAACTTTTTTTATTACATTCATCGATTTAAATATCTACAGTCTGTTTCCTAAGACATATGTGACTTATCATTAAATGTCTACTATAATTGTACAGGTAACAATTCCTATCACTTCTAATCTAACAATGATAGAATTGTGTTGAATATTAAAATGAGAATTATTGTCATAAGGTCTTCATTATTTTTATAATGGATTATGACCCTTTTATTCTTGTATAGATTTTTTTATCCCAAGGACTAACTTGACATTGGTTCCCATTTCACATTCATTTTTTATATAGATATATTGTTTATATATATATAATAACATTTTTTATATAGATATATATATATATAATAACATTCCCTAATGTTTCACTTTTGCCTTTGTAATAATGCTTAACTTAAAGCTTCTTAGCTTCTTACATGTTTATTTTAATAAGGGAAAATGTTAATATATAGTCATTCATGTAATTGTTTCATCATTCGGTTTATAATCCAAAGTTCCTATTTTCTTTATGAAAATATTGGACCCTAGTCCATTGAATGGTGTTAGTTAGATATTTGTATAGAACTTATTATCATGCTCTAATATTTGTAACATTACCATCTTATACAAATTATCCATGTATTGATAACCTTCTAATGGTTTACCATCACAACCATTATATTCTCTTTATCCTCGCTTTGAATATATACTTATAATGTATTGTTTTTGTTGTTTATTTCTTATGTGGGATTAAGTTGATAAGGCTCAGAAGTTACCTAACAGAGTTATGTTGTTCTCTCGGGATTAGAAAGAATTTCTTATCGTTATCTTCTAATTCATCTTTTCAATTTATAAATCATATCTACGGTCATTTGCTTGTATATTACCATAGATTTTTTATTTACTCTATCCCATTATTGGTCCATACGATTCTTTTGTAACCCTTGTTCATCATTTCTTTACCAAACGGGGACCCAAGCGACTTAACGGTTATGAAAGGTAATTATTTATCTCGATTCCTAAGAAGAGTTACCATTTCATTCTTTTTATTTTAGGGGTAGTGACCACCGAAATATATTCTTATTACTTCAGGTAATCTTCAGTTCATACCTATTATGTTTCATAACTCTAAACGGCTTCAGAAAATTGTTTTGGGACTTTTCGATTATCAACTTATAACTCAATTTTCCTCTCTAGATTCGAAATACTATTCCATCCTTCTAGGTTTCATAAACATGGCGGATTTGTTTTGATGAATATCACAATTTTTGTTGTGTTAATTTCTCTCTAGTTTTATTATACTATATACCATGGAAATTACCATTTCCCTAGGAAAAAAAATCTTTCATTTATCAATAGGCGTTTGTGCCTAATTAAGGTCGAGCACAGTTGTTGTATTTGATGCAAACATGAAACATTTTTTATTGAATCCTTATTTAACTGGACTTGTTAATATATATGCATATTTATACAGTTTTGTAGAGGCTTATTCTTTTTATGAAATAAATTTTCAAAGGAAAACACTTTTCACATAAACTCTATTGTTTATATATATTTATAAATTTATTGTCTGTATATTATATTAGCTAACTTCATGCCTATGTGACTATTTCTAAAAGGAGTGTCTCCTACTTGTTCTAGTGATTATACATTTATTACTGCTATATGGTTTTTGAAACAAATTTCTTCCTTTCCTTCTGATGCAGGAGCATCCAGCTAAGGCACCATGACCGAGTGTTGGTCTCTGCCAGGTTGGAAAGTTGAGTTAACATTTTGTTTGTCTTTTATGTTTAGTTTGTCAGAGTAGGAGGTAGGATTTCATTTTTCGTCTTAATCTCAGTATTAGTCGAAGGTAGTTGGTCGGTTAGGGTTATTTACTTGTCTGACTTTAATAAACAGTAGATTAATAATTGCCCTATCATTCTAAGAGAAAAAGACAAATGTGTCTAAATGTAAAAATCTTGTCATGTAAACAGAAACGAATACTTAGCAGTTATGTAACCATACTATCTACAACCGAAAGTAACTACACGGTTTCGTTAACTGTAAAGAAAACATATAAATGTAACAATGCAAAACATGAAAAAGGTTCAGCATTTTCCAGATATAAGCAATAAAAGAGACAGAACGCAAATTTCTCTATCAACCATCTGTATCATTATCTACATGTTGTGCAATTGTGTTTTTATCTATTGACAAATTGAACTCAGAAATAACAAGCAGAGTGCAGGCCTACAACTGTAGGTTTTTTTTTCTTTTCCTCTCTTAACAGAAAGCCGAATATTGTAAAATGCATGTAATTTCCACGACCAGAACAGATGGGTATGCGAATAAAACTCACGACCAGGAGAAATTCATACAGTGAAACAATTGAATGAAGAATACAGAATCCAGGCACCAGTGAAACAAACCAAGACAGAGGTAATTCTGGACGAACTGCCACACATATTTTTGTTTACTAGCAGAGACAAATAGAACATAGATATATATATATATATATATATAGCTGTTGTTCAATACAAGTTCAAATTTTACATTGTCCAACCGAATAGAGTATACAGCGTCTGCTAGACCGAACAAACCCTAGTCAAGGGTTTGATATCAAGAAAACCCTCGAGCCTAAACTATACAGCCAGACCAAAATGAAATATAAACTGGAATTTGAAACCTGAAGTAGGCCTAGGTCGTGAGAACGACCCAAATCACACATAGCAACTGAACAGCAAGGAGCAATCACCATAGAACCACAAACCCTAACTACAAGTTGTCAAACTGTGGAAGACAGAGCCTACCAGTAGAGAGTTGTAGGGTTTGGAAACCGAAACCGTGGAAATACTTTTGCGCGCAAGGTCGAACCCTTGACCTGTGCAGCCAGAACGAGCCAAGGTTAACATACCTTACATAATAGTGATTGAACAGTGATGCAATAAAAGAAAGGGAAGAGTGTAACTTACTTGGGAGCATGACAGGACAAAGAACGTCATGAAATAGAGCCACAGAACACAAAAGAAGCCTGAGACAAGAGGAGTGGGCGTTGGTTAGCCTCGAAACCAGAAGAGGGCAGAGATAAAACAAGGAGGGATAAATTACCTGAAGCTATAGCCGAAAGAGTCAATGTGTCAAAACCTGTGCACACAGGAACCGTAATTTAAAAACAACTTTAGCACTATAACAGTAACAAGGAACATTGTCAACAGCAGGAAAGAACAACCGGTGGCCCGAGAGACCAGACATCAATTCCAAGTAACAGCAAAAAAAAAAAAAACTCATTGTGCAGAAGAATACGATCGAACCAACCTCCAGAGCTAAGGCAATTTCATGCAACAAGGAAATTTGTTGCTAATAGTTCAAGCAAGTCCAGGAAACCATTATACATTCGCAGCCAAGACTGAAACAGAGTTTTCCATAAGAACCGGGACAAGACAGAGCATTTCGACAGAAACCCTTGCAGAGCTCCCACAACAGAGCAAATACCAAACAATGACCGAAAGGCCCAAAGGTTTTGTGTAAAAGACCAAGCAAGAAAACAAAGATCAAGGCCGAAGTACAGGCAGGTTTTCATTTAAGAGCCACATTAAATGATTGCAACTAGCAATAAAAATATCCATCATTCATATCTGTAATCAAACGCCAAATCAACAACTGAATCCGCAAATATCATTAGCACCAGACAGCTTAACATCAAGGGTTACGTTGGAGCGTGGGCTGGGTCCCATCATAGTAGTATCAGAGCAGATTTGTTTTTCTTTTGTGTTTTGAGGTCAGTTAGAGAAATGGAGGTAGGAAGGCGAGGTCGTGGCAAAGGTGCTCGAAGGATAGCAGAGGAAGGACTGAGAGAGGAGATCAAGATTCTTACTACCCGTTTGGAGGCAGTAGAGGCAGGGAGAAGAAGAGACCTAGAGGTAGGCGATGATAGCAAAGAGGAAGCTGAAGCGACGACAGATCGATCGGATGGGGAGACCCTAGAAGTGAGACTCTTGAGATCTGTTTTAGTGGCAAGCAGTAAACCCAAACCAGAACTCCCAAACTATGATGGCAGCCTGTCCATAGAGGTTCTATTGGATTGGATTAGCAAGCTGGATAAGTATTTTGAGTGTGAGGAAGTCAGTGAGGACCGCAAAGTTAGGTTCGTTGTGACGAAGTTGAAGGGACACGCAGCCCTGTGGTGGGACAGTGTCCAAACGAAGAGAAGGAGATTGAACAAGTTGCCGATCAAAACTTGGTCAAGGATGGTGGCCAAGTTGAAGGGCAAATTTCTGTTGAAATAATATCAGATTGCACTACATAGGCAAGTACAGAATCTGAAACAGAAAGGAATGACGATGAGGGAGTACACTGAGGAGTTTTATCGAGTGAACCTAAGGGCCGGTTATACAGAGGATACCACAGAAAAGATAGCTAGGTACGTAAATGGTTTAAGACTAGAAATTTTAGATGAAAGTATTCTATCTCCAAAGAATATTGAAGAAGCATATCACAGTGCGATGAAAGTTGAAGAGAAAATTACTAGAAGGTAGAATGCCTAGAGAGGACGAGCAGCCGACAGGGGAAAAGGCCAGTCCTATGGCAGAGGGCAGACTGCTAGTAGTAATGAGGAAGGCAGCAGTTCCAGAACTTCCGGATCAGCAGACAAAGGTGATAGTGCAAGAGGTGGTAGGCCATATCAGCGAGGCAGGGGAAATGGATGAGGTAGAGGGGCAGGTTACCAATGTTACAAGTGTCATAAATTGGGACATGGATCATTTGAGTGTCCTAAGGCAAACCAAGCTGGACAGAGGGGTGCATATGTTACACAACTAGAGGAAGCAGAGGCACCTCCCCAAGAAGCAGAGAATTCTCCAGAAACAGGGGAAGCCCTGGTGCTGAACAATGTGTTGTTAAAACCAGCCAAGGAAGCCACCAAACAAACGCAGCGGAAGGCTTTGTTTAGAACAGTTTGTAAGGTACATGGTAAGTGTTGTAAGTTAATTATTAACAGCGGTAGCACAGATAACTTAGTGTCCACAGAGATGGTCGAGAATTTAGAATTGAAGCGATTGAAACATCCCACCCCTTAAAAAATTTCATGGTTGCAAAAAGGCCATCAGTTGCTAGTGGATGAATAGTGCGAGGTGGAGTTTCAAATGGGCAGATATAAGGATAAAGTTATTTGTGACATCATGCCAATGGATGTATGTCACATACTACTGGGTAGGCCATGGCAATATGACAGGAAGGTGGTGCATGATGGATTAACGAACTGTTATAAGTTTGTCAAGGATGGAATCAAGCATACGCTTGTGCCCATCAAGGAGGAAGGGACAGCAGGGACAAGTGAGCCAAGATCACTGTTGATTGCTGGAAAACAGTTTCTGAAACAAAATGAGAATAGCGAGATGGGTTATGCAGTCGTAAAAAGAGCAAAAATAGTGTTGTTGCATACATAGGCATCAGATTTACCCCCAGAAATTCAGTAGATGTTGTAGGAATTTACAGACATAGTGGTGGATGACTTGCCAGACAAATTGGCCCTCAAAAGAAGCATAAGTCACCATATTGACTTCATACCCGGAACCAGTTTGCGGAACAAGGCAGCATACGAATGAGCCCCAAGGACAATGAAGAGATTAGGAAGCAGGTGCAGGAACTGCTAGACAAAGGATTGATTAGGGAGAGTTTGAGCCCTTGCGTAGTTCCAACGGTTCTCGCTCCCAATAAAGGAGGAGAGTGGCAAATGTGCATAGACTCGAGGGCCATCAACAAAATCACCATCCGATATAGGTTTCCACTGCCATAGATGGATGACATGATGGATTGTTTAAGCGGGGCAGCATATTTTTCTAAGATAGACTTGAAGAGCGGGTATCATCAGATTCGGATACGAGAGGGGGACGAGTGGAAGACGGCCTTTAAGATGAATGATGGACTATATGAATGCCTGGTCATGCCATTTGGGTTGAGCAATGCACCCAATACATTTATGCGGTTAATGAATGAGATGCTGAAAGAATACATCGGAAAATTTGTGATAGTATACCTGGACGACATACTAATTTTCAGCAGGACAAGGGAAGAGCACCTTCGGCATGTTCAAAAAGTGCTGGAAAAATTACAACAGAATAAACTGCTGATAAATTTGAAGAAGTGTACTTTTCTGCAGAAGGAATTGATCTATTTGGGCTTTGTAATAGCAAAAAATGAACTGAAGATGGATCCGGAGAAGGTTGCGGCAATAGTTAATTGGCCATCTCCGAAAAGCTTATTTGAGGTACGTAGCTTTCATGGATTAGCGAGTTTTTACTGGAAATTCATAAGAAATTTTAGCGAAATTTGTGCACCTATGTTGGACACCATTAAAAAGGCCAGTCAACCTTTTCGATGGGTTGATGCAATGGAGAGAAGTTTTCAGCTACTTAACAAAAATATCACAGAGAGGCCGATCGTGAGATTGCTAGACTTTAAGAAGCTTTTTCAGGTTCACTGTGATGCGAGCGGTACGGCTATTGGAGCTGTACTCAGCCAGGAGGATAAGTCTGTTGCATTTTTCAGTGAGAAGCTAAATGAAAGCAGAAATAAATATTCATCTTATGACAAGGAGTTCTATGTTGTTGTACAGGCATTAAAAAACTCGAGGCATTATTTGCTGGGAAACGAATTTGTGTTGTTTTTAGATAATTTTGCACTACAGTATGTAATGCAACAGCACAAGCTGAACCATAGACATGCCAAATGGGTGGAATATTTGCAAAGTTTCACCTTCGTGTTGAAACACATCAGTGGGCAGGCCAACAAGGTGGCAGATGCACTGAGTAGGAGAGCTTTACTTCTGCAGGAGAGTACTATGCAAGTGCTAGGTTTTGAGCACTTAAAAGATTTATACCAGACTGATACAGACTTTAAGGAAGCCTATGAGGCATGCCAGAATCCCTTCGTGAGAGATAACAGTCCATGGTTGGACTACAACTTGCAAGAGAAACTGTTGTTTAAAGGAGGACAGCTATGCATTCCTGACTTCTCGATGAGAGAGAACATTATCCGGGAGAAACACAGTGAAGGTCTAGCCAGACATTTCGGCATAGACAAGATAGTTGAGCAGCTCAGTCATTTTTATTTTTGGCCAAAGATGCGAAGGGATGTACAGTGATTTGTGACCAGGTGTAAAGTGTGCCAATTGGCGAAGGGTCACAGTCAGAACACGGGATTGTACACACCATTATTTGTTCCAGGCAGGTCGTGGGACTTAGTCAGCTTGGACTTTGTCTTAGGTATACCTAAGACACAGCAAGGTTACGACTCGGTGATGGTAGTATTGGACAGATTCTCAAAGATGGCACATTTTATCCCTTGCAGAAAAACTAGTGATGCCACTCACGTGGCCCACTTGTTTTTCACAGAGATTGTCAGGTTACATGGGTTGCCTAAGTCTATCCTTTCAGACAGGAATGTGAAGTTTACAGGGCACTTTTGGCATACCCTATGGAAGAAGATGGATACACAGTTGAGTTACATCTCTGCTTATCACCCGCAAATCGACGGACAAATAGAGGTGGTAAACAGGGGTCTGGGAAACCTACTATGAAGCTTGGTTGGTGAGAATTCGTGGATATGGGATCGAGTGCTTGCTCAAGAAGAGTTTGCTTATAACGACTTGCCTAATCGTAGCACCAGTTATAGTCATTTCAAATCCTTTATGGCATGCATCCCCAGGGAGTGCATGAGTTGCGAGATCTTGGATTACAGGAAAGACGAAGCGCAAATGGAGAATATTTCGCTAATGCAATGAGGGATTTGCATGAGCAGGTA
Source organism: Pinus tabuliformis (assembly GCA_031772625.1). Taxonomy (NCBI): domain Eukaryota; kingdom Viridiplantae; phylum Streptophyta; class Pinopsida; order Pinales; family Pinaceae; genus Pinus; species Pinus tabuliformis. The sequence continues at coordinate 1,697,029,771 of CM062818.1, forward strand.
AAAATTAAATTGCAAGACAGCAGCCTAAAGTATAAACAGCAAGCAGATCTGATGGAAGTACAGTTTAACATAGGAGATGAAGTCCTCGTGCATTTGCGCAAGGAACTCTTCCCCAGGGGTGCATACAATAAGTTAAAGTATAAGAAGATAGGACCCTGCAAAATCCTCTGGAAATTTTCAGTGAATGCCTATGAGTTATAGCTGCCACCAGGGATAGGCATTTCACCCATCTTCAATGTAGCAAACCTGTTCCCTTACACCGCTGACCCAGAAGAAGAAGAAAAAGACAGAACTACATGACCCACACGGAATACCCAGGATGGAGGAGAAACTTGGATGAGACAGATGCCTTACATTCAACCTCCCGAGATCGAGATTATTCTCGATACTCAGGTGGCCAAACGAACTCCGCGGAAGGAGTATTTTCCATACGTGGTCAAGTGGAAGAACCGTCCTATTGAGGACAGTTTGTGGCTTGATGCCAAGCAGATTGAGCAGACAGGTTCTCCAATCGAGCAACTCATGGACCGGAGTCATGATTTCTTTTTGCCCAAGAGCCTGATGCAGGAGCATCCAGCGAAGGCACCATGACCGAGTGTTGGTCTCTGCCAGGTTGGAAAGTTGAGTTAACATTTTGTTTGTCTTTTATGTTTAGTTTGTTAGAGTAGGAGGTAGGATTTCGTTTTTCGTCTTAATCTCAGTATTATTCAAAGGTAGTTGGTTGGTTAGGGTTATTTACTTGTCTAACTTTAATAAACAGTAGATTAATAATTGTCCTGTCATTCTAAGAGAAAAAGACAAATGTGTCTAAATGTAAAAATCTTATCATGTAAACAGAACCGAATACTTATCAGTTATGTAACCATACTGTCTACAACCGAAAGTAACTACACAGTTTCATTAACTATAAACAATACATATAAATGTAACAATGAAAAACATGAAAAAGGTTCAGCATTTTCCAGATATAAGCAATAAAAGGGACAGAACGCAAATTTCTCTAGCATCCATCTGTATCATTATCTACATGCTGTGCAATTGTGTTTTTATCTATTGACAAATTGAACTCAAAAATAACAAGCAGAGTGCAGGCCTACAACTGTAGGTTTTTTTTTTCTTTTCCTCTCTTAATAGAAAGTTGAATACTGTAAAACGTATGTAATTTCCATGACCAGAACGGACGAGTACGCGAATAAAACTCATGACCAGGAGAAAGTCATATAGTGAAACAATTGAATGAAGAATACAGAATCCAGGCACCAGTGAAACAAACCAAGACAGAGGTAATTCTGGACGAACTGCCACACATATTTTTGTTTACTAGCAGAGACAAATAGATATATATATATATAGATATATATATATATATATATATATATATATATATATATATATATATATATATATATATATATATATAGTTTTTGTTCAATACAAGTTCAAATTTTACATTGTCCAACCGAATAGAGTATACAGCGTCTGCTAGACCGAACAAACCCTAGTCAAGGGTTTGATATCAAGAAAACCCTCGAGCCTAAACTATACAGCCAGACAAAAACGAAATATAAACTGGAATTTGAAACCTGAAGTAGGCCTAGGTCATGAGAATGACCCAGATCACACACAGCAACCAAACAGCGAGGAGCAGTCACCATAGAACCACAAACCCTAACTAAAAGTTGTCAAACTGTGGAAGACAGAGCCTACCAGCAGAGAGTTGTAGGGTTTGGAAACCAAAATCGTGGAAATCCTTTCACGCCTAAGGTCGAACCCTCGACCTATGCAGCTAGAACGAGCCAAGGTTAACATACCTTACATAATAGTGACTGAACAGTGATATAATAAAAGAAAGGGAAGAGTGTAACTTACCTGGGAGCACGACAGGACAAAGAACCTCATGAAATATAGCCACAAAACACAAAAGAAGCCTGAGACAAGAGGAGCAGGCGTTGGTTAGCCTCAAAACCAGAAGAGGTCAGAGATAAAACAAGGAGGGACAAATTACCTAAAGTTGTAGTCAAGAGAGTCAATGTGCCAAAACCTGTGCACACAAGAACTGTAATTTAAAAAAAAACTTTAGCACTACAACAGTAACAAGGAACATTGTCAACAGCAGGAAAGAACAACCGGTGGCCCGAGAGACCAGACATCGATTCCGAGTAACAGTAGAAAAACAAAAAAAAAACAAAAAAAAAAAAAAAAAAAAAAAAACTCACTGTGTAGAAGAATACGATCGAACCAACCTCCAGAGCCAAGGAAATTTCATGCAAGAAGGAAATTCGTTGCTAATAGTTCAAGCAAGTCCAGGAAACCATTACACGTTCACAGCCAAGACTGAAACCGAGTTTTCCATAAGAAACAGGACAAGACAGAGAATTTCGACAGAAACCCCCGCAAATCTCCCACAGCAGAGCAAATACCAAACAATGACTGGAAGGCCCAAAGGTTTTGTGTAAAAGACCAAGCAGGAAAACAAAGATCGAGGCCAGAGTACAGGCAGGTTCGCATTTACGAGCCACATTAAATGATTGCAACTACCAATAAAAATATCCATCATTCATATCTGTAATCAAACGCCAAATCAACAACCGAATCCGCAAATATCATTAGCGCCGAACAGCTTAACATCAAGGGTTACGTTGGAGCGTGGGCTGGGTCCCATCACCTTCTCTTTGAGATAAATTTAGTTATTGTTCATTTCCAGGTTTTACACTTCTAATATTTCGATTACAGTCCCAATTCATTAATATAAAAATATATAGTTTGTTCTACATGAATATGAATAGTTATTGAGTTTACTCAAAATATTAAAAGGAGTACGCCTCCTTTCTAGTATGCAGCCTTTGTTTACACATTTCTTTAAAAAAAAATAGACTCCTCTTCTATATCACAACACACACTATATAGTTTCATGTGAGCTAGTGTTTTTCATAATATCCATGTATGTTAAAATTATTCACTGTGGTTAACTATCATTTTTTATTATTTCTACTATCACTATTTCAAATTAACAAAGTTAAATTTTAACTCTACAAGAACTATCTTCATTTCTAATTATATTCATTTTTCTTAAGTGATATTCAAATATGAGAATAAAGTATAAGGAAATATAGTTCATAAATTTGTATTCAGCAATGAAATCATCTATTCCTTTTAACTTACTTTCTAGAGGATAAAATTTTAATTCCAAAATAGAATAAACAATTTGCATAATAAAAATAAAGTTAGAAACACCAACTTGAAAAATACTCTTGTGAAAATAACAGTCAATTGCTTTGCTCCTCCCAACCTTGACACATGCTCTGTTGGTCCCCCTGATCAATTTGGCCTGCAATTCCTTCTCTGTATTTTTTTTATGCTTCTCTTCAGTCTCCCCAGTTCTCCTTTTCACAAAAAGTTATGAGACAAAATCCAGAAATTACAGACCTATTATCCATCTACCACTCCTTGGGTAGTTATTAATTGCCTCCACCTCACCAACAGGTGGCAGGTAGTTAGTTTCTCATTCATGAGTTCTTGTTTCCCACTTCTGAAGACAACTCCTTGAGTTCTATGAAACATTAAATTGTCCAATATAATAATTTCATAATTAAATCTAATCACCCATATTAGATGCCTAGGACTTGTTGATGGATAATAATAATAATATTAGTAATAATAATAATCCTCAAACATAAATTGTAGCCTCTTTCCTCTTTTATCCATTTGTACTTCAACGAGATTAATTTCCATTTTCCTTTATTCATGAAATAAAACATAATTACAATTTTACAACAATAGCTTATCATCAGTTATTATTAGTAAATTATTGATGATTAAATGTTTATGTTTTTTATAATGTAGCACACTAAATTAAAATTAAACTTATACACATTTTAATTACATTAAAATCATTAAACTGAGGAATATCACATCCTTCCCCACTTAAATATGACACTGTCCCAGAGTCCCAATTAGTACTTTCTTTTGGAAACCATTTCAGAATCTAAACCATAGAAGGATAAGCTTCCTTCAAATCATCCTCCAATTCCTAGGTTTCTTCCTCTAGAGTGAAATTTTTTTGTTGAACCTTCAACTGCACCACATCTCTCTTTTGGAGTGTAACCACCCTATGGTCTAGAATACGCAGTGGTTCTACTAGGAACTCTCCACTTGGTTCCATTTGTACAACATGTCAATAAATTACATGAGATGTATCTTGTATATACTTTTTCAATGATGAAATATGAAACACGTTATGAATCTTAGTGTTGGATGGTAGGGCCAGTTGGTAAGCAACATGTCCAACTTTGGAAAATACTTCAAAGGGTCCACAATATTTAGGAGATAGTCTAGCACAGCTGCCATGTCTGAGTGTAGTTTTCTTAGGTTTGACCTTCAAATACACATGATCTCCCACATTGAATTATTTATGAGTTCTTTTCAAGTATGCATAAATTTTCTAACGATCTTGGGTTGTTTTCAAATTATATTTGAATTTTTTAACTATTTCTTCTATTTCTTCCATTTCTTTTAACATGTCAAGACCTAGTATTAATCCATCCTTAGGATGATCCCAACTCAATGGTACCTTGCATATTCTTCCATACATGGCTTCAAAAGGAATCATTTTTAAATAGGATTGATAACCATTATTGTAGGCAAATTCAGCGAGATGTAAATAGTCTTCCCATTTAGTTTTCTTATATTTCATATACATCCTTAACATATCCTCTAATATTTTACTCGTCCTTTCTATTTGACCATTAGTTTGAGGATGATAGGATGTGTTAAAGTTTAACTTGGTTCCCATGTTTTCAAATAATCCCTTCCAAAACTTGGAGGTAAAATTTACATCTCTATCTAAAATTACAACTTTAGGTACCCCATGAAGTTTGAAAGTTTCCCTCATAAATATTTATGCGATGTTTATAGACCTAAAAGTGGATTTGTATGGAATGAAGTGTGGTACCTTACTAAGCTTGTCAACTACAACCATAATGGCATCATGTTTTTTTCTACTTCTTTATAGCCCAGTAATAAAATCCATTGAAATGATTTCCCATTTCCACTCTGGAATGGGTAATGGTTGTAATAATCCAACAGGGTGTTGATGAGATGCCTTGACTTGATGGCATTCTAGACATCTTGCTAAATATTCAGTTGTCTCATTTTTCATATTTGGCCAATAAAAATCTTTTTGTAACATAGTGATAAGTTTTTCATAACCTAGATCACCGGCTGTTGCTCTCTTATGCAGCTCATCTAGGATAAAAAAAATTCAAAAATTTGTCATTTAGTATGTAAATTTTGTCTCTAAACAACAATAAATTTTGACTCTTAACTGAAAAATTAGCCTCTTCTCCTTGCAATTTATTAGTTTTTTGCACCTTTATGTTTAATTTTCAAATATTCTAAATCATATGTTCCAGTTCCTTTGACTATTTCTATCAAAAATTTTGACCAACTGATTGTTTTTGTATTCCAAATTTGATTTAGTTTTCTACTTCAAGCCTGTGCTATCTTATTTTCTTTCCCTTTATGTGTGTAATCTCAAAATAAAACTCGCTAATAAATGCTAACCATCTTTCTTTTCTATCATTTAAATTAGTTTTATCAAATAGACACTTGAGACAAACATTATTTGTCCTAAGCTAGAATATTATCCCATTAAGTAGTGTCTCCACATTTTAAATGCATGAATTATTGCTGCTAACTCCAGATCATGAGTAGCATAATTTTTCCCATGTTCATTTAGTTTTCTAGATTTAGTAGATAACATGTCCATCCTGTATTAAAACTCCTCCTAAGCCCTCTTTACGTGCATCTATATTGATTGGGATTGGCTAGTTTTAGAATTGGAGTTGTAGTCAAAAATTGATTTAGTTTGTCAAAACTAGCATGACATTTTTTACTCCATTCAAATTTGATTCCCTTCTTTTGTAGATTGGTTATTGGGTAAGAAATTTTATAGAAACCCTCTATGAATCTCCTATAATAGCCTATGATGCCTATCAATAATCTGACTTCTTCTACATTCCTGGGTGTTTTCCATTCCATGATTGCTTTTACCTTATCAAGATCTATGACAATTCCGTCTTATGGTATTACATGTCCTAGATAATGAATTTGTTGCTGGTAAAATGAGAATTTCCTATATTTAGCATATAGTTCATTGTCTCTTAGAGTTTGGAGGACCATTTTCATATGTTGGTCATGCTCTTCCCTACTCTTTGAATATGCCATAATATCATCTATGAAGACAATAACAAATTTATCTAGGAATGGCTTTAATACATTGTTCATGAGACGCATGAATGTAGCAGGTGCATTACTCAACCCAAATGGTAGTACTACAAATTGTATGTCTTCAATCCTTAATCCTGATTTGATGGTATCCTGGCCTCAGAGCAATTTTAGAGAATATGGAAGTTCCTCTAACTTTATCAAATAAATCAACTATTCTTGGAAAGGGGTATTTATTTTTTATAGTCATCTTATTTAGTTTTTTATAATCTATGCACACTCTCACAAATCTATCGATCATTGAATATGTGTTGGATCTAAACTCCCTCAAGATCTCCCTCCTTCACCATTATATGGACCACATCTTGTAGATCATTCATTCCTTCGGCAATATTCCTTTTATTCGTGTTTACAAGGAAAAAAATATGTAGGTGTATGCCTCATATAAACATGAATTACCCCTATGTTCTGGTAAGATGTTTTTTGAAATGCTACATAATGGATCTATCTGTGAAGAGGGATCCTTTGATCTTTGATTCAAAGAAATTTTCATGGGTTTTTTGTTCCTTTTATGTGATGATGTTCTTTTTTTGGCCTGTGCTTGATTTCTTATTTGATTTACAGAATTGTAGGCTTCACAAAGTGTTTTGGAAATTTTGGTTTGTTGCAGCAAACATTGCAATATTTTTTCTCCTATTTTCATTTTTGAATAAGATCCCCATCCTCCCTAGTTGTATGAAACACCTTTTTTAATGAAGAATTTATGCTTTTTTCTTGTTGAAAAAAAATAAAAATAAAAATCTATACACAGTCTCAATATTCCATATTTCTTTTTCACAAATAACACAGGTACTCCCCAAAGAGATACACTTCATCATATGTACTTTTTGTCCAATAATTCTTGCAATTGAATATTCAACTCCATTAATTCAGGAAACTCATTCTATATGGGGCCTTAGAAACTGGAACAACACCATGTATAAGATTAATAGTAAATTCAATGCCCCTCCTTGGAGGAAATCTTGGTATTTCTTCCATAAATACATCCTCGAACTCTTCCAATACATGATATTATGTTAATGATGGTTGCTGTATATTTTCACATAGATCTTGTATTTGGACAGTGAACAATTGGCAAATTTTCCTAACATATTTCTTCACTTATGCAATAGAAATTTGTCTGACAAAATTTTTTCCTTGGAATATCTAGAACCATGCAAACTTTTCCTTCATCATCAACACAGGTAAAGGACTTGTCTAGATAGTTTAACATCACTTTATGTTTTCCCAACCAACATGTTCTTATGAGGATATCATAATATCCTAATGGAAAGATATTCATATTGAGGATAATTTTCATTCCATTAAGATCTATAGTATAGTCCTTACTAATTTCAAATACTTTTCTTTTAGTTCCTATGGCCAACTGTACTAACCAAGGCTTATGTTATTTTTCCTTTCTAAGTTTACACTTCTCAACTATAGCAGGGGAAACCTTACTCCAGGTGGACCTTGAATCTATAAGTACATATACGCTTTTGTCATAAATATTACCTTGGACTTCAACCATATTTGATTGATTATATGCTTGCCTTCCATCTAGTGTAGCGTTGATTTTGAGTATATTACAAGTTGCATCATTTATTGTTGATGCTTCTTGAATCTGATCTAACATTGTCTTCTTCTTTAATGGATTTTGTGGATGGTCTCTCCACAAGTGATTTTCACCACAACCCCAACATTTAATGGGTGGTCTCACTGGAATTTTTACTTCTTATAATAGATCCTCCCTTCTCCCCAATATTTTTCTATTGATTAATATTTATGTTGTGGTTTCTTGCTTATACACTTTTTCTAAAAGTGGGTTTTTTAAACCCCTTTAATTTGATGTTAAAATTTTCAGGTTTCTTTGACACCCATCCTCTATAACTTTCCCCTTTTTTATTGCTCTAGTTAAAACATAGTTTTTATTTTCTAATGGTCTCATCCATTGTTTTTGTCTGATCAAATTCAATTCTTTCTCTATATGAGAAAGGTAGGCAACTGACAAATCTTTGGATTTTTGCTTTCTCTTCTTTAAAGTATGGAACATATCTCAACATATTCATGAATTTGTTAACAAATTCATCGATAGTAAGTTACCCCAATTTAATATCATAAAATTCCCTATCTTTCTCATAAAAATACCTGTCAGTTACATACTTCTTTTTGAATTCTTTTCTAAACAATTTCCAAGTTAAATTCTTTTTTCTAATCCTTTTAACTTCTTTGTTTTCTTGCCACCGTAAGGTTGTCTTACCTATCAACTGGTAAATGGCAAACCTTGCCTTAATATTACGTATATAATTGTATGCTTAAAAGTATTTATAAAAATTGAGGAGCTATGCCTCTACTCCTTTAGATTCACCATCGAAATCGGGCGATTTGATTTTCTTAAATTCTCCCTGCAACTAAGACGGTGGTTTTATTTTTCTGGATGAAGAAATGTTGCCACTTGATTTATGTTCATTTTGATCAATAGACTCATTGATTTTATCATCAGTAAGAGTTTATTAATTGCTTCTGCTTGTATTACTAACATATTTACTTCTAGGTCTCTTCCTATGAGTCTTTTTACCGGATTTTTCCTTCTCCAATTTTCTTAACAGTTATCCATTGATTTATTTTTGGTATTCTCTAGATTTGACCAACCTTTCTTGATTTGATTTAATATCATCCAGGTCAGTTTTTAGATTCTTTATTACTTGCAGCAGTTTCATATCTTGCCTTTCTGCATTATTGGTTCTGTCTCCAACAATTCCCAATTTAGTACCATGTTCTGCATCACCCCTTGGTGATCCTATAGAAGTTTGTCCATTAAACTCTTCCTCCATTTTCAATTATTTAGTGCTTTTATGAAATATGTTCATAAAATGTATAGTGGTTTAGTTTTTTCAAGACCCAAGGAGGCCCACTTTTGTAACTACAACTCTAATACCACTTGTAAAGACCTTATAATACCAACATTTTTTTTCCTTTATTTTTTTTCTTACATTCGTCGATTTAAATATCTAAAGTATGTTTCCTAAGACATTTGTGAGTTATTGTTAAATGTCTACTATAATTCTACTGGTCACAATTCCTATCACTTCTCATCTAACAATGAGATAATTATGTTTAATACTAAATTGAGAATCCTTGCCAGGAGGCCTTGACTCCTTGATTATTTTTATAATGGCTTATGACCCTTTTATTATTGTATAGAATTTTTTTATCCCAAAGACTAACGTAGCATTGGTTCCCCATTCACAATCATTGTTTATATTTGTGTGTGTGTTAACATGCCTTAACTTTTGTCTATTTCACTTTTGTCTAATGTAATAATGCAATTTTCTATTTCACTTTTGTCTAATGTAATAATGCTTTCACTTTTGTCTAATGTAATAATGCAATTTTCTATCACTTTTCACTTTTGTGATAATGTAATAATGCTTTAAAATTGGTTCCCCATTCACAATCATTGTTTATATTTGTGTGTGTGTTAACATGCCTTAATATTTCACTTTTGTTTATATTTGTGTGTGTTAACATGTAATAATGCTTTCACTTTTGTCTAATGTAATAATGCAATTTTCTATCACTTTTCACTTTTGTGATAAATTTTCTATCACTTTTCACTTTTGTGATAATGTAATAATGCTTTAAAATTGGTTCCCCATTCACAGTCATTGTTTATATTTGTGTGTGTGTTAACATGCCTTAATATTTCACTTTTGTTTATATTTGTGTGTGTTAACATGCCTTAATATTTCACTTTTGTCTATGTAATAATTCATTGTTTATATTTGTGTGTGTTAACATGCCTTAATATTTCACTTTTGTCATTCATGTAATTGTTTCATCTTTCAATTTATATTCCAAGGTTCTTATTTTCTTTGTGAAAATATTGGACCCTAGTCCATTTCACGATGTTATATATTTGTATACAAGTTATTATCATGTTTCTATGTCCATAACATTTCCATCATAGACAAATTATCCTTGTACTAATAACCTTCTAATGATTTACCATCGCAACCATTATATTCACTTTATCCTCACTTTGAATCTATACTTATAATGTATTATTTTCATTGTTTATTTCTGATGTGGGATTAAGTTGATAAGGCTTAGTTTACATATGTACTCGACAAGTCTCTGGATTGTTCTAACCCGAGCAAGAAAATTGTTTTCGCTAGCCACATATCTAATTTATGTATTGACTCTATTAACATTTTAGATCATTCGTTACCAAATTAATGATTCTATTGTAATTAGAGTTATAGTGGAAATACTCCTCAATCCTGTTGTATGGCAACAACAATTGTTCTTATATTAATTTCTCTTTACTTTTATTATACTATATACCATGGAAATTACCATTTCCCTAGAAAAAATCTCTTTTATTTATCAATAGACGTTTGTGCCTCATTAAGGTAGAGCATAGTTGTTGTATATGATGTAAATAAGAAACATTTTTTATTGATTCCTTATTTAACTATACGTGTTAATATATATGCATATTTATACGGTGTTGTAGACACTTACTCTTTTTATCAAAGAAATTTTCAAAGGAAAACTCTTTGCATGTAAACTCTGTTGTTTATATATGTTTATAAATTTCTTGTTTGTCTACTCTAGTATCCAAATAGGCATTTTGATGCCTATGTGACTATTCCTTAAAGGAGTTTCTCTTACTTGTTCTACTGATTGTACATTTGCTACTGATGTATGGTTTTTGACATGCATTTCTTCCTTTCATTCCCTTTGAGATAAATTTAGTTATTGTTCATTTTCAGGGTTTATATTTCGCATATTTCGATTGCAGACCCAATTCATTAATATAAAAATATATATATTATTCTACTTGCATATGAATAATTATTGAGTTTACTCAAAATATTTAAAGGAGTACACCTCCTTTCTAGTCTCCAACTTGTATTTACACATTTTTTTTATTTTTTTTTACTCCTCTTCTATATCACACCATATATTGTATAGTTTCATGCAAGCTAACACTTTTCATAATATCCATATATTATAAAATTATTCACTATTATGAACTAACATTCTTTATTATTTTTACTATCAGTATTTCAAGTTAACAAAGTTAAATTTTAACTCTACAAGATTTATATTCATTTCTATTTCTATTAACTTTTCTTCAGTAATATTCAAATACAAGAATAAAATATACGTAAATATACTTCATAAGTGCTTATCCAACAATTAAATCATATATTCCTTTTCACCTATTGTCTAGAGGATAAAAATTTAATTCAATAACAGAATAAACAATTTGCATACTAAAATAATGTTAGAAACATTGACTTGAAAAACCCTCCTCGGAAACTAAGAGTCAAGTACTTGTCTCCTCCCAAACTTGACACAACCTCTGTTGGTCCTCCCAAGCAATTTGCTTTGCAACTCTTTCTCTGTATTTTTATTTATGCTTCTCTTCAGTCTGCCCAGATCTCCTTTTCAAGAAAAATTATGAAACAAAAGCCAAAAATTACAAAGATATTATCCATCTACCACTCTTTGGGTGGTTATTAACAACCTCCACCTCACCAATAGGGGAGAAGTATTTAGTTTCTCATTAATGAGCTCTTGTTTCCCACTTATGAAGACAAATCCTTGTCTTCAAGGAAACATTAAATTGGCCAATATAATAATTTTAGAATTAAATTTAATCACCCAAATTAGATGCATAGGACTTGCTAATGGATAATAATAATAATAATTCTAAAAAATAAATTGCAGTCTCTTTCCACTTTCATCCATCTGTACTTCAACCATTACTTTCCATTTTTTGTCTTTATTCATGAAATAAAACCTAATTACCATTCTACAACAACAACTTATCATCAATTATTATCAGTAAATTATTGATAATTAAATGCCTATATGTCTTTTAATGTAACACACTAAATTAAAACTAAACTTATACACATTTTAATTACAATAAAATCCTTAAGTTGATGAATATCTTATTAAACAACTCTCAAATGAGTACTACTGCAATGAAGTCCCTTCAACGCACATTACAGAAGTTTTAACGCATATATAATCAATTCGAAATTTTAATGTTTTAAACCAAGGTATATAAATATGTTCCCAATTGTATCACCGTTCAACGCACATCAATAAGCATCACCATAAGTATCAAAGCATATACCAGGATTTCAATCAATGCACTGCAAAACTTAACTAGGAATTTTAACGAGAGATTCAACGCTCCATTCCCATGCAGAGTTTATACATTTGATGAATGCTTCAATGCTTTATATTCCTTTCAATACAAATCATGAACTCGGTTGTCACAAGTCAACTGTCACAACCAACATACATTCAACATTCAATGCACCGGAAATGAACCAACACCAATGCACAAACTTCAACATAGAATTAACACGCCATTCCAACGCACAAAGACCAATGGTTCATTCCAAGGAAACTTCAAATTTCACTGGATAGATAGTGCAACAGTCCAAGAGGACAGAGCAAGAATAAGTTTGAGTGGGAGCATAAAAAACATAATTAGATAGGAGTTACAAGGCTAAATTGGGATTTGTAGACCTATGCTCTAATACCATGTTAAGCCATGTATTGGTAACTCCCTGAATTGATTGTTTCTATTAAGAAAATCATTAATATATACAAAGGATAGGTATACCCTTAGGTGACCCAGGTGGATATTGGTGGCCACCCACCTATTACACCTACACCTCCAGTCGGTTTCATCGGTTTCATTGATTATAGCAGCATTTACTATTTTAGCAGTTTTTTGGTTCCTAAACTTACGAAGTTGTTTTGACCCCCTAAACGATGTTTTTTGAGGTTCATAATGGGCCTACCACAAATCCTATAATACTCAAAGAGATATTTCTAATGAGCTATCATACGTGCCAAACAGAGATCATATTACCAAGTTACCACCCCGAGAAGTTGACTGCCCAATTAACTCCAATAGGACCCACAAACTCTTGGCGTTCCATCTCTTGGGGTTAGGGTTTTGGTTGTTTAGGGTTTCCCTTTGTTGTTCAATAATAAAAAGGCCTTTGAGACTCATTGTAACATAGTTCATAGGCATGTAGCTACCACATATCTTCTCAAAGATAAGCTACCATCATTCGAGTTGGTTTATTTCCATTATGCTTGTAAGCATATTTTAGTTCTTTGATATTAATGAAATGAATATTTATTTCTATTACATCTATGTGTTTATGTTTATATTTTTATTTTTTTGCATTCCTACATAAGTTTGGATCAGTGGTATAATCTTCCTCTTTTTTTCTTTGCATGTCCCCAACGAGGTCAGCGTATAAAGAGTTAGGGCTCGAATTGGTTGAACCTGTTGGAAATACTGGTTTGGGGGGGGGGGGGGTGAATAAATATTTCTTTTCAATTATTACTTTTACTAGTTATATCACTTATATTTAGAACACAAAATGAACAATAGGAATAAATTATTTTATTAATATAATATTTACAATGAATCAAGTACAATGTATATAGGGCTCCAACCCTAGATGAAGACACTGATCTTCAATCTCCCAGGCTCCAACCTATTGCCAAGCACCAACTTGGACTTTTGTGAGGCTCTGACCTCTAGGACACCAACCCTATCTTCTCAAGGCACCAACCTTATGTTTTAGAGGCTCTAAACCCTAGGGCACTAACCCTTCTCTAGTACAGGCTCCGACTTGGTTTCTTGAGGACTAATCCTCTAGGGCTCCAACCCTATCCTCCAAGGCACCAGCATTGTCTTTTCGAGGCTCCAACCCCCAGCTTCACTTCATCAAGATATGTTTAGTTGTACTTCACGATTCCCGAGGTCTTCTTCTCTAAGCCTTGTCAATATTCAGCAATGCCTTAACTTTAGCTCCCACACTGTATCATCAAAGACAACCTTGTCAATTAGAAGGTATCACCACTACACTTCATCATACCCAAACAAGTTCTTTAAGTAACCTCATGATGTCTCATGCATCATGGTCTCCAATAATGTCTTCTTCAACATGTCTTCACAAGGTACTTCTAGAATGATACTCCAAGGTCTGCTCAAGACTATCCTTAAGACAATTCCAAGATGTATGTCACATTTTCTTCATGATGCTTCAAGAACAATTCTCCTTCAAGAATAATTCAAGGTCTCTTCAATGGGCTACATAAGTTTGAACCAAGTCTTCACAAGAGCCTTCAATACTAGTTCAATGTCTGGTGCAAGAATTGACTTCAATATTGCTCCAAAATAATGTCAATGTGTTTCTTCAAAAAATGATCTTCAATCTCTGAAGTTCCAAGGTAAAAATGCCATAATCTGAGACCCAATAAAGAGTGTTATCTAAGCACTCAGTTCGATCCATGGTCCTTATTCTGAGTTATGTAATAAACTCACAATCTTGTTTGCACTGAGCTAAGGTATCACTTACAACTGATCCAAGATAATAGTAATCACTGTTTCGGGGATCTGAGGGTGTGTTTTCTGAGCAACCAATTCATTGTACAAAAAACCAAGCTAGAACAGAGATCAAAGATTAATGTTTCACCAAAATATGAGTTAATTGTAGTGTTGTTTATTCCAAATTACAACACAGATGTAACGAGACCCAGCCACAATAGATTGGTTGTTGCACCTATCACCACAACTGTTGCACTAATCCAAGACACTTGATCTGAGCCTCTGTGCTACACCACAGTCCGAGCCTTTTAAGTGGTCTGAGCTACAATTGGTAATTATTGTTCAAAAGTATGGAGGTTGAGGTCACATCTGCAACATAGTCCGAAGTTTTGAACCAAATATCTGAGGTGTTTGAAGCCACAGGTGCCAAGATCACCGATATTTTTCATCACTGTTTGAGAGAACAGGTCTTTAAAATTTTTCCATGAGTAAGCTCAAGCTTGTTGTCTCCTATCTAGATCCTTCTCTAGTGATTCTAGCTCTTATGTGATCTTCACCGAGTTAGATGATTTGAATGAGGAACTTAAACTCCAATGTAACTAGTTTTTACCCTTTAATGAATAGACACGTCGGTTGAGCTAGAGGGTCACCATGACCATGGGGAACCCGACTTGTATTTTTTTCTTTAAATCTTAAATATATGTATTTTGAATCAAAAATTTTATGTGTTTCCTTTGCTAGAAAAATTGACACGTAGGTTAATCACAACACCTATTTTTCTTCAGCCTGGGGACACCGAGAGTAATTTTTTTTCACTGACACCATCATAATAAAAAGTATTCAATGTTATCTGAGTAGCAGGTTCACCAATGGATTGCGCTGCAACACAACCAATTATCTTACTTGGAGCAACTGAGGACTATGTTATCTCCAATAGTTACAATCTCCATTTCTAGGTGTCAAGTTCTCATTTTTCAAACTCTTTCTTTTTCAGAGAATCAAGCTTTTGTGACTCAATTCAAACAACATCCATACCATTTTCACCAATACAGTGTTTTAGGGTATCCTAGTATTTCTTTCATAAGTGATCATTTAATATTTGGAATGATTCAATGATTTTAGGGCTTTGTTATCAATAAAGGGTTTGTCATTACATTGTTAAATGTCTAGGGTTTCATAATGTTCGTTAGGCATCAAGGGTTTGCAAGATAACACTCCTAGGGTTTGCAATTAGGTTAGGGAAACATCGTGTATCACAAGAATATTTTCCATCTCGGTCAATGCCATATTAACATCAATTCGCAAACCCCAATGACCTCCCATGGTGGAAGAAAAGAAAGATGAAGGAGTGGGATATCCTTTCAAAATATTGCTCGAGGAATCCCTCAAGCGACAAAGGAATTTGATGATGGATAACTTTGTCGAGATCCTTTGATCATTACCCACAAGCAATGCATCTTCATCCAACACCCACACTGAAGGCGCCACTCCCTTTAATGTACAATTCAACTTTGGCATTCTCATATTTGAATGCCAGATATACGCAAATGTCATAAATAGATGGTTAAATCTGTTGGAAGCATATTTTTTGGTTCATGACTTTTCAAAACGGGAAAATATTACTTTTTCACTCCTCAAAGTCACCTCCCATGCAAGGACTAGTGGGAAACCTACTATGAATAGAAGGACAAGAGGGAACCCTCACTATTTTCAATGTCACCCACTTAGAATTCTTTTTGAGACTTCATCAAGGAACGATATTACCCTATTGGGATCTATGAAAATAAATACATAAAGTGGACCATGTTGCAGCAGGGAAGGGACCAAGACGTGTAAGAGTTCACAAATATTTTTCATACCCTTCGCACGAAGTTGGGTATAAAATATTTTGAGTGGCATTTGGTACTCAAGTATCGCGGCTATATACGCAAGTACATCTAGGGTGGGATGGAGTTCATGGAAATCTCCTCGCTTGGCATTGCCTATCGATACATTGTCAAGACCGAGAAAGAATTTAAACAAAACAAACAAGACTTTGGATATGTGAATCTGAATCAAGGGAAAGGTGCCCCAAAGCTGCAAAACCAAAGACAAAACCAAGGTGGGGAAACCCAAGACAACCTTCCAAATCTGCAAGAAAAAAACAACACCATGAAGAAAAAGAAGGACAAAGGGAAATGGTGTGAGTTCCATAAGAGCCCCACTCACAACACAAGTGAGGGTTGAGCCAAGCAGTCACTGGTGGTCGAGTTGAAGGCTTCTAAATTAGATGCATGTTCTGACTCTGAGTCAGAACCCAACAAGGGGAATGACAAATGGAAGTATATCATTTATACGGATCCTATTGCCACCATTTCCACCACCAAGATCCATAATATTGAGCCCGAATATCCAAAGGATGGGGAGCGACTCTTCCACTCATAGATGTGGGTGAAGGGTTCTTCACTGCAATTCATTGTTGTCAGCAGATTGTTGGGTGTGGATCTTGATTATCTTCTTTATTCAAAGGTATCACCACATTTGACCCCAGTTCATAATGGGGCAGAAACATCGCCCGTTATTTCCGCTGCAAGGGGGTCTAGGGGGGCTGCCCTTGAAGCTAAAAATAGATGTAAAATTTCCTTGTAAAATGGTGTAATTTCGTAGTCAATCTAGGTTGTTCATTAGGCGAAAATATGACGTATAATTTATGTTTAATTTAGGGCTCTTTTCCCTAGAAGGAAACCCCTCTCTATATATGAGGGAATTGTATTGCAGCTATGTAGATGTGTATTCTAAGCAAGAAAGAGAGAGGAGATTATGTGAGAGTGAAGAGGGAATTACAGCAGATCTGTTGTAGGTTGTATCTCTTCATTTTGTTGGATAATATAAAAGGAATGACTGGTTGTTTCTCCATGGACGTAGCCCAAATTGGGTGAACCACATATATATGTGTCTCTCTTGTTTTATGTGTTTTATGTGTTTATATTTATGCAATACTCTATGTGCTCCATTGCTTTGTAATATATAATTTTCTAATACAGAAGCCAAAAGAACCTCATTTCACCAGAGGTCCTGATACAATTGGGCCTACCAAACATACCACACTCATAGTTGTACAGCATCAGGTGGCTTCACCAAGGACTATATCTTTGCGTCAACCACCTATGTCGCATTCCCTACAGCATCAAGCCCTTCACAGATGAGGTACTGTGTGATGTTTCTCCTCTTGAATTTTTTGATGTATTATCCAGCCAGCTATACTTGTGGAATCATCATGCTATGTATGAGTCTAGGCCTCACATTGTTATTATTTCTTTGGGAAATAAGTTATATAGGATATCGAAGGTAACACCGCCTACCGCCATCTCTTTGATCTCTGCGAAGAAATGCAGTAAGATCATTTCCCAAACCGAGAAATTTTTCTTCCTATCAGGGCAAGAAGAAGATTGCGGCCACATCCACAACCTCCAGGAAAGGCTCCTCCGCACGGGTGCAACATATGGAAAAGGTCGTGGAGGAGTACAAGGACATCTTCACCTCACCAACAGGGGTGTCAATGCACTGTTAGGTTAATCACTCCATCGATATAACCTCGGGTGCACCACTACCTAATGAGCCAATATACCGATGCTTTGTTCTAGAGAACGATGAAATTAAGAGGCAGACTTAGAAATTGTTGAAGAAAGAGTGGATTAGGCCAAGTTCATCACCCTGTACGATCCTGATCATGTTGGTGAAAAAGAAAGATGGAACCTGGATACTTTGTATTGACTATCAAGTGTTGAATAAGATCAATATCCGAAATAGATATCCAATCCCATGAAATGATGACCTTCTATACTAGCTCAAGGGGGCCAAATATTTCAGATTGATTTGAATTTTGGTTATGACCAGGTGCCAATCAAACCCTCCGATGTGTGGAAGACTGCCTTCAAATCAAAGGAGGGCCTTTTCGAATGGTTGATCATGCCTTTCAAGTGGATGAATGTCCCCACAACCTTCAAGAGGTTTATGGACGACATCTTTCAACCCTTCACCAACTCATTCATGGTAGTGTATTTGGAAAAAATCTTGATCTTCAACATGATTTTGAAAGAGCACCTACACCATATTTGGTAGGTTCTCTAAACCCTACTACAACACAAGTTGTGAGCCAATTTAGAGAAGTGATTTTGGTACTACCCATCTTCAATATATGGGGTACATTATTGATGAGAAGGGTGTGCATGTGGACCCATGAAATATACAAGTTATTCGAGATTGGTCAACCCCAACCACTTTAACAGAGCTATGAAGCTTTCTGGGTCTTGTCAATTTCTTCTATAGGTTCATGTTGGGTTTCTCTCATATCACTTGGGCTTTGAGTCAACTCGCCAAGGGCGGAGCAAAAGTAAATTTCTTCTTGTTCGAATCCCAACATAAGCATATGTTGAGTTGAAGCATCGCCTCTACTATGCACCATTTCTCACATTTCCAGACCCATAGCAACCATTTGAGATTGAGATAGATGTCTCTAACTATGCTATCGGGGAAATTCTTACTCAATAGGTGCATCTAGTGGAATATCACAATGAGACACTTTCAGACACAGTCTAAAAGTATCCCACCCATGAAAAAGAGATGTATTCCATTGTGTAAGGTTGCCAACAATGGAATCATTACATTCTGGGGAAGGAAATGGTCATCCACATAGACCATTGACCCTTGCAATTCATACTGACACAAGGAAAGTTGCAGAATGATCACAATTATAAATGGTCCACATATCTGCAACAGTTCCATTTGAACATCAAGTACAAGAAGGATAGGACCAATAATGTTACATATTATCTCAACCGACCACTGGTTATAGCACTGACCATTGTGATGAGTCCCATCAATAGGTATATTTTGAAGATCACTATGCCATCCTCCAACCTTAAAACAATCCTTCTCTCACATTGATTCACATTTTTATATTATGCTTAGTAAGAGGAGTAAAAGGTGTTTTCCATAGTATGTGGCCTAATGTGGTTTAATTGTAGGAAAAAGAAGCATTTTTTAGGAAATTAATATGCAGGGACTTAATGGAGACAACTAGGAGATAATCTAGGGGGTTTTTCCACCTCCTTAACTTCCTAATTTGGCTTGGGATCACAACATCCTCTCTCACCAGTTTGAATTCATTGGAAGTCGAGTGACTCGCACTCCAAGTGAAGTTCAAGAGGGACAAGATCCACCATTTCCGAGATCAAGGAGGGAATCACTCCTAGTTTCAAAGGAGTTCCTATCAACTTCCATTTTTTATAAATAAACAAGAAGAAAATCTCATTAGGATTCAAAGTTTTCATTAAGCTAGGTGTAGCTATTGAGCTTGAAGGTTGACATTGTCACTTTGAAATTTTATGTGATGTATGAGACCTTTACTTTTGTATAATGATAAGTTGGGTTTTAAGCTACATATGAGTTAGTTTCATAGGGCTGAGACCCTTGGGTTTCGGCCCAACCCAGAGGATTTGTACCCTCTTTTTGTACTTATGTTTCTTCTTTATTCCAACTAGTTCATAGTTTCTTTCATTTCAGTTGAGATTAAGTTATAATAACACGTGGTTGCAAGCCTCTATATCACCTCCCTTGTGGGAGAATGAGTGGAAGGATTCACAACCTCATTCCAAACATATTTTTTTTATGATTTATTGGAAATAGATGAATGTTAGTTGCTCTACTTTACATTTCCCTTTTGTAGCTTAGAAGTCATTTTAGTGATTATATTAGTGTTATGGCATAAAATAGATGTTATTTAAATTTAACTCATATTTTCCATCATAGGTTATCTCATTTTGTTAATGACCAATGGATGCATGCATGTGATTGATTGCAGGACTTTCTTGATTTATAGGTAAGGGAACCTTCACCACTTCCATCTTGAACTCCTTCATCTTCTCTTTCCACCTTCAATTCTATCTCAATACTTTGTTTCTAATAAGTCATTTTTCCTAGTATACCATGAGCATTCATCCTAGTTCAAGACAGAGCTCTGAGAGGTCCTGAGCTTGGATAGGAGCTCAAACCAACCTCCCTTCATTTTCTTCAACCTCCATCCACCTCTCCATACCATAAATACATCATTCTCACCCTCAAAAGCCACTCATAACCCCTCTTGTAGCAATACAGAACCTCTTGTAGCAATACAGGACCTCCTGTAGCAATACGGGACCTCCTGTAGCAATACAGGACCTCCTGTAGCATCCCCTTGTAGCAAGCTTGTAGCACCACTTTCCTTCATCAGTTTTAATCTTCATTACAAATTTAGCTCATTCAAGATGAATAACGACCCCCAGTTGTGATTTTATGATTAGGGGAAGCTCTTAGGCCACTCCAACCATTCCTTTTCTTCACTGCAAAACATAGTAGAATTAGTTTTTTAGCACAAGTATGATGCAAGTTGGCTACTGATTTCCAAGCAAGTGTGAACTAGGTATATGATACATGCAATTATGATTGGTAGTTTGATGAATTATGCAAGATAAAATAGCTTCCTTTCTGCAAGTAGATTTGGTAGTTTGATGAATTTTGCAAGATAAAATAGCTTTCTTTCTGTAAGGGGGGAAAATATTTCAGCAAGATTGATTTGAATTTTGGTTATCACCAGGTGCCAATCGAACCCTCCGATGTGTGGAAGACTGCCTTCAAATCGAAGGAGGGCCTTTTCGAATGGTTGATCATGCCTTTCAAGTGGATGAATGTCCCCACAACCTTCAAGAGGTTGATGGACGACATCTTTCAACCCTTCACCAACTCATTCATGGTAGTGTATTTGGAAAAAATCTTGATCTTCAACATGATTTTGAAAGAGCACCTACACCATATTCGGTAGGTTCTCCAAACCCTACTACAAAACAAGTTGTGTGCCAATTTAGAGAAGTGATTTTGGTATTACCGATGTTCAATATATGGGGTACATTGTTGATGAGAAGGGTGTGCATGTGGACACATGAAATATACAAGTTATTCGATATTGGTCAACCCCAACCACTCTAACAGAGCTATGAAGCTTTCTGGGTCTTGTCAATTTCTTCTACAGGTTCATGTTGGGTTTATCTCATATCACTTGGGCTTTGAGTCAGCTTGCCAAGGGCGGAGCGAAAGTAAATTTCTTCTTGTTCGAATCCCAACATAAGCATATTTCGAGTTGAAGCATCGCCTCTTCTATGCGCCATTTCTCACATTTCCAGACCCATAGCAACCATTTGAGATTGAGATAGATGTCTCTAGCTATGCTATCGGGGAAATTCTTACTCAATAGGTGCATCTAGTGGAATATCACAATGAGACACTTTCAGACACAGTCTAAAAGTATCCCACCCATGAAAAAGAGATGTATTCCATTGTGTAGGGTTGCCAACAATGGAATCATTACATTCTGGGGAAGGAAATGGTCATCCACATAGACCATTGACCCTTGCAATTCATACAGACACAAGGAAAGTTGCAGAATGATCACCATTAGAAATGGTCCACATATCTGCAACAGTTCCATTTGAAAATCAAGTACAAGAAGGATAGGACCAATAATGTTGCATATTATCTCAACCAACCACCGGTTATAGTAATGACCATTGTGATGAGTCCCATCAATAGGTATATTTTTAAGATCATTATGCCATCCTCCAACCTTAAAACAATCCTTCTCTCACATTGATTCACATTTTTTATATTATGCTTAGTAAGAGGAGTAAAAGGTGTTTTTCCATAGTATGTGGCCTAATGTGGTTTAATTGCAGGAAAAAGAAGCATTTTTTAGGAAATTAATATGCAGGGGCTTGATGGAGACAACTGGGAGATAATCTAGGGGGTTTTTCCACCTCCTTAACTTCCTAATTTGGCTTGGGATCACAACATCCTCTCTCACCAGTTTGAATTCATTGGAAGTCGAGTGACTTGCAGTCCAAGTGAAGCTCAAGAGGGACAAGATCCACCATTTCTGAGATCAAGGAGGGAATCACTCCTAGTTTCAAGGGACTTCCTATCAACTTCCATTTTTTATAGATAAACAAGAAGAAAATCTCATTAGGATTCAAAGTTTTCTTTAAGCTAGGTGTAGCTATTGAGCTTGAAGCTTGACATTGTCACTTTGAACTTTTATGTGATGTATGAGACCTTTACTTTTTTATAATGATAAGTTGGATTTTAAGCTACATATGAGTTAGTTTCATAGGGCTGAGACCCTTGGGTTTGGGCCCAACCCAGAGGATTTGGACCCTCTTTTTGTACTTACGTTTCTTCTTTATTCCAACTAGTTCATAGTTTCTTTCATTTCAGTTGATATTAAGTTATAATAACACGTGGTTTCAAGCCTCTATATCACCTCTCTTGTGGGAGAATGAGTGGAGGGATTCACAAGCTCATTCCAAACATATTTTTTTTATGATTTCTTGGAAATAGATGAATGTTAATTGCTCTACTTTACATTTTCCTTTTGTAGCTTAGAAGTCATTTTAGTGATTATATTAGTGTTATGGCATAAAATAGATGTTATTTAAATTTAACTCATATTTTCCATCATAGGTTATCTCATTTTGTTAATGATCAATGGATGCATGCATGTGACTGATTGCAGGACTTTTTTTATTTATAGGTAAGGGAAACTTCACCACTTCCATCTTGAACTCCTTCATCTTCTCTTTCCACCTTCAATTCTATCTCAAAACTTTGTTTCTAATAAGTCATTTTTCCTAGTATACCATGAGCATTCATCCTAGTTCAAGACAGAGCTTTGAGAGGTCCTGAGCTTGGATAGGAGCTCAAACCAACCTCCCTTAATTTTCTTCAACCTCCATCCACCTCTCCATACCCTCAATACATCATTCTCACCCTCAAAAGCCACTCAGAACCCCTCCTATAGCATTACAAGCCCTCCTGTAGCAATACAGGACCTCCTGTAGCATCCACTTGTAGCAAGCTTGTAGCACCACTTTCCTTCATCAATTTTGATCTGCACTACAAATTTAGCTCATTCAAGATGAATAATGACCCCCAGTTGTGATTTTATGATTAGGGGAAGCTCTTAGGCCACTCCAACCATTCCTTTTCTTCACTGCAAAACATAGTAGAATTAGTTTTTTATCACAAGTATGATGCAAGTAGGCTACTGATTTTCAAGCAAGTGTGAACTAGGTAGATGATACATGCAATTATGATTGGTAGTTTGATGAATTATGCAAGATAAAATAGCTTCCTTTCTGCAAGTATATTTGGTAGTTTGATGAATTTTGCAAGATAAAATAGCTTTCTTTTTGTAAGTAGATTAGCCCTTGTCCTTTCATGAATTGATTATCTAGCATCTACAAGTTGACTAAATGGAATTTCCACTTTCATAGCTAGGATTGGTTTTCAATTTTACCTTCATCAATAATATTTCATTTTAATTCAATAGGATGAATGGTCTCTGAGCACTTTTGATCTAATGTCATGACTAAGGGTGGCATGAGTGGAATCCAATCTATTGTGCATATAACATTGTCACCTCTAAGTTTGTACAAACCCTAGGTTAATAATTTGAGTTGAGGAGCCCTTGGGAGTTACAACATTCTTGGTGAAATACCAAGTCTCACCACTTTTTGGCGTCACTTTCGGGGAGGTGTCTAAGTAGATGTTGTTTTTACTTGAGAATTGTTTTCTGTTTTCCATACAGTTTTTCACAAAGTGAAAAAAAAAACAAAACAAAACAAAAATATTTCTATCATGCCTCGTAGGAGTAGGGATAATCAAGGAAAAATATTACCAAAAACCCCCACACCCTCAAACATTCAACCTTCACTCTTCTTCAGTGACTGTGACCTTCCCTCTCTGACTATAGGGGAGTTAGAAGACCCTCTAGGTGAGCAACCTGAAATTTTTGTAGAACCTATTGGGGAAGAAGAACCCACTTCATCTACCAAAACTATGGCTGAAAACAAGGAAAATGAGTTTTCCCCTATCAGAGAGACCAATGGAGAGGCTATAATGAAGAATATAAGCCCTACTGGCCTTCCACACTTGCATGGATTAACCTATGAGGATCATGACACCTTTATGTTTGAATTTTCCATTGTTTTTAGGACCTATGAATATGCCTTTGATGAGAATAAGTTGAAGTTATTCCCCTCTACCCTTAAAATATGCATCATTGGATTGGTTTATGGGTTTTCCTGGGAGTAGCATCACTACCTAAGCCCAAATGAAACAGACCTTAATTATAATGTACAGGGACTACTGTAGGTCCAAAGAAACAAAGGAAGAAATCTTTAGGATGACTCTTGGACTTGATGAATCCCTAGAATACTATGAGGAGAGATTTCAACTCAGTTATAGGAGGGCCAATTATACCCTTGATCCTTAGTCACTCTCAGCCTTTTATTGAGAACCCTCCTACTCAGCCAAATTTCCATTCTTAATGGAAACCCTCCTACTCTGCCTTTTATTGAGCATGACTTTCCCTTATGGTTACAAGAGGAGGAAGAGGATGGATTGTATCACACCACCCCCTACCCAATCTGCACTCTAGATACTATTACAAGTGGGGGGGCAACCTTATGAAGATGACCTCATTGACCATATCCTTAAGAACAAACCTCCCCCTCCCATACCAATTGATGAGTTGATGAAATAATATGGTAGTAATCTAGGATTGGCTTATGTCCTATTAACTCAAGTCCAAAACATGTAAAGATTGTAGAGTTTTGTCAATCCAGAACCTTAAATATCAACCCTTCTCTCTTAGCCAAACATGAAGAACAATTGGGCAATGTGATGAGGCAGCACCTGGATTCTTTTACTTGGGATTATAAAAAATTAAAGTTGTGCATCCCTCAGTTTGTACTCATCATATTTACATCAAGGAGGGATGTAAGCCTGAGCGCCAACCCTAGAGAAGGATGAACCCAGATCTTAAGGACATTGTGAAAGAAGAACTGCAAAAGCTACTGGATGCAGGGTTCATATACCCCATTTCAAATAGTAAGTAAGTGTCACCTCTTATGTTAGTTCCCAAGAAGAATGGGATGTGGAGAACCTATGTTGATTACCGAGAACTAAACAAGGCTACAAAGAAGGACCATTTTCTTTTACCCTTCATTGACCAAGTCCTAGATGGCTTTGTAGGGAAGAAATTCTTCTCCTTCCTGGGTGGATTTAGTGGATACAACCAAATCCATATCAGCCTTGAAGATGAAGATAAGACCACATTCACATGTCCTTGGGGTACCTTTTCTTATAGAGTTATTTCATTCAGTTTGTGCAATGCCCCTGCTACTTTCTAAAGGACAGCTTTGATTATTTTTTCTAAACGTGTTCATGACTTTGTTGAAATATACATGGTGTATTTCACTCCTTTATTAGAAAATTATATATTATAGAGCAATGGAACACATAAAATATATTGCAGAAATATAAACACATAAAACAAGAGCGACACAGATATATGTGGTTCACCCAATTTGGGTTATGTCCACGGAGAAAGAGCTAGTCCTTCCTTTTATATTATCCAGCAAACAGAAGAGATACAACCTACAGAAAATCCCTTGTAATTCCCTCTTCCCTCTCACACAATCTCCTCTCTCTTTCTCACTTAGAATACATATATACATAGACGCAATACAATTCCCTAATATATAGCGAGGGATTTCCTTCTAAGTCAAAAAAACCCTAAATTAAACATAACCTCTACCGCCGGATCTCTCCCTAATGAACGTCACATATTGACTACGAAATTACAACATTTTAAAAGGCAATTTTACATCTATTTTTAGATTTGCCCCCCCTGGAACCCCCTAGCAACATACAGTTTATGGGTGGCGTTATCGCCACATTATGAACTAGTGTCCAATGCGGAGATACCTCTGAATAAAGAATATAATCAAGCTCCACCCCCAACATCCTTATGGATGTGACTTCCATGAAGCTCTCTCCAATCTATGCAAGGTCTTGAAGAAATGCATTGAAATGAATCTCTCTTTGAGCCCTGAGAAATGTGAGTTCTTGATGAATGAGGGGATTGTCCTTGGCCATTCCATATCCAAGGAAGGGATACAAGTTGACCCAAACAAAATTTCCATCATCAAAAGGGTCCCTACCCCTCAAAATAAAAGAGATGTCAGGAGTTTCTTGGGATTGGTTGGGTATTATAGGAGATTCATCAAAGACTTTAGTAAAGTGGCTTCACCTTTGTTTGGATTATTAGCCAAATATTTAGATTTCTATTGGACCAGAAATTGTCAAGAGGCCCTTGAAGTGTTGAAAAAAAATTGACCACTGCACCCATCCTAAGGGATCCCAACTCAGAATTTCCTTTCCATATCCATATTGATGCATCAGACAAATATGTGGGGGGAGCCTTAGGACAAGTAGAGGATAAGTTACCTTGTGTTATCTATTTCATTAGTAATAATTTGTTTATAGTTGAGTTGAATTACACTGTCAATGGGAAAAAACTCTTAGTTGTAGTACATTCTTTAAACAAATTCAAGCATTATATCACTGGGTATCAACTTTTTGTTCATATTGATCATGCAACCATTAAATATTTTATGAATAATCTTGATGTCAATGTTAGGATAATTATATGGTTTTTATTGTTACAATAGTTTGATTTGAATATTATTGATAAACCAGGGAAATAAAATGTGGTTATAGATTTTTTTGTCCATGTTACCCTTGCCTACAGGTAATGAGGAGATAGTGGATGATCAACTTCCAGATGAACACCTCTTTGCCATCTCAATGCTTTCTCCTTAGTTTGTCGACATAGCCAACTACGTGGATACTAGGAGGTTCCCTCCTAATCTATCATCCAGAGAGAAAAGCAATATTGTAAGGAAAAGATCTCCTTTCACTTGGATTGGGGGAAATCTTTTTAGATTGGGACCAGATCAGATCTTGAGGAGATGTGTAAGAGAAGAAGAGGTCTTTGACATCCTCTCAGCATGTCATGATGGACCTTGTGGAGGTCATTTTTTTGCTAAAAGGACAACCTTTAAAGTTTTAGCACATGGTTACTCTTTTCCCACTTTACATCAAGATGCAAGGAGATACACCACTAGATGTGATCAGTGCCAAAGGATGGGAAAACCCACACCTAGGGATGAAATTCCCCTACAACCTCAAGTGGCCTTAGATCCATTTGACAAGTGGGGCATGGATTTCATTGGGCCAATTTATCCACCATCGGGATAGAAGAGGTACATCATTGTGTACATTGATTACTTGACAAAGTGAGTTGAAACAAAGGCTTTCAAAGTAGAAACTGAGCAGAAAGTGGTTGAGTTTTTAAGAGAAAACATCTTCTACAAGTTTGGGTATCCAAGGGAGGTAGTCACTGATCAAAGAGCACAATTAACATAAAATCTGACTGAAGATCTCATGAGACAACATTGTATCAAGTACAAGACATACACCATATCAAATAAAGCATTGGAGAGCATCTTCACCAAGGTTGTTAGTAGCAACAAGAAATATTTTGTAGAGATACTAGTAGAGGCCACTTGGGCCTACAACACCACTAAATTCACTCCATATGACTTGGTTTATGGGAAGAAGGCATTTCTTTCTATTGAGTTTGAATATAACACCTTGAGAATGGCATCTCAGTTGGACTTAGACTTCACTACAGCACAGTAAGAAAGGTTGCTCCAACTTAATGGCTTATATCAGTTCAGAATGCAAGCTCTCCTATACACTAAAGTCATACAATTGAAAAGGAAGGTCTTGCATGACAAGAATAGATTCAAGGAAAATACTTTTCAAGAAGGAGATTGGGTCTTGTTATATGATTCTAGGTTCAAATATTTCAAAGGGAAGTTAATGACAAGATGGTTGGTTCCATACCTAGTATAAAAGTGTAATGAAAATTGATCTGCCTAGATCAAAACCATTGATGTAGAAGAAATTCCCTTACTTGTAAATGGTTATAGGTTTAAGCTATATAGAAGACCTTTATCCAAGGAATAATTTATCAGTTCAATTAGAAAATAATTAAATATGATTGGGAGTTTCACAGCTTCCAGTCCACAACATTCCTAGAAATTTGAAAAAATAAAAAATAAAAATAAAAATGCTTGGATGAGAACATCTATGAGGCATATGACGCCAACTCCAGTGTTGAAAACCTCTCTAAGGCATCCCGGGAGCAAAAAAAAGAGAGAAAAAATAATAAATATCCCTAGGTGAAAACCTCCTCTAAGGCGGCTAGGGTGGGAATGCAGGTTGAAAACCTCCTCAGAGGCAGCCTATTTGTCTCAACAAAAAAGGAAAAAGAAACAAAAAAATGGAAAGCAGAACACAAGAAAGAAGATTATACCATGTCTGCTAACCTTTCTCTTATTTTGCAGGATTGCACATAGTGGAAGATTTCATGGCTACAAGAAAAATCCTACCATCTCTCATCCATCCTTCCATCCATACACCTCATCTCCATCTTCTCCACTCATATGACCATCTCTCTCCACCATCCCATCAATAAGAAACTCAAATTTCACCTCCCCCCTGTGATGCCACAGAAAGGAACTGTATTGCTATAGGAGGTTCTATAATTCTACAGGAGGATCCTGTGAAGCTACAGGAGGGGGATCCAATGAGGAGAACATCCCAAAAGACTAGCATGAATCTAGGAAATGATAGAGGGGGTCCTCCAATTATTTTCCCATCATCCATCCATCACCCATCCATTCCATTTCACCAAACATTTGCTCAAATTTCCCACTTTTTCCTACCTCTAAAAAAGCAAAGAAGCCATTATTTTCTATTTCGACAATGTTTGCACTACTCCTTCATGACTCTAACACTGTCCTCATGAATTTTCATCGTCCCCCTCAACACCATCATGCAAATTGAAGACTTCAAAGGGGGATCAAAAAACTGCTACAGGAAGAAAACTCCTCTTGTAGCAACCTGTGCAACCACAACAGAAATCACTGATATTATTTTTTTCCACCACCAGAAGGGATGATGGAGCCTTGTCTGCAACTATGAAGAGACACATCATCCTCAGGGAGTATTTCCACCAGAAATGGCATCTTGGACATCAGAGAGACACCTTCATACACACAGCAAAAGAAACAGTGAAGGTATCATCAAGAATGAATACCTGAATAGATAACAAGTCAAAAATTTAACTCCCTTGATCATAATGATATATGGCCAGCTCTAACATGCAACCCTTTGCAGCAGTTTGATCCACAAGTAGGCTCAGGTATGACAACCCTCACCTCCTCCTTATGCATAAAAGGACTAAAATGTGTTTTGAGCGAGAGAGGTGTTTTAATAGGCTGTAGGTGGCCAGTGAACTTGGCCACCCTTGACTAGTAAGAGTTAAGTCACCCATGCGATGTGGAAATGTCAATTCAAAATGAAGTGGTTTCCTCAAAGAGTGAGGTGATAATCACGAGGAGAGAGAAATTATTACATTTAGTGGGGATAATGTCCAAAAGAGGAAACTCATCTTAATTTCAAGTCACTATAGAGCTCCAATATTTTAACCAAAAGAGGGTATTATGTTTTGGGCTCGACTTCATTTGTACCATCACTTATTCCAAAAACAGGTAGAGGAAGGACGAGTTATTGTATTAGACAACCTAGGGTACCACCAAGGAGTTTTGAACCCTGTCTGCAAGTGCTACTGGAGAAATCCACAAGCATACTTGCAAGTTCTATAGGAGGGCCGAGAAGAGATACAAGAGGAATTAGGAGGTGAAAAAGTAATCACGGTGGCTCGATCTTATCTCAAAACCTTCATGCACATGAGAATTATTTTCACAAGAAGTGACACTATCCTTCCTCATTTCTAAATCCATTTTCATGAGAAGTATGCTTGAAATTAAGAGTTTGTAACAGTCAATTGATTAGTAGGAGGTCTTTGTGAAGTTTATTGTGGTTCAAAGAAGAGAAAAATAGTTTGGTTGATATCGATTAGAGTACCCTTCTCCCCCACTACTACCAAGAAACTTAAAATAGTTCCACCACTAAGACTATTTGAAAATTTTTGAATTCCACATCTACATAGCATTAAGAAGTAATAGTAGAAGAAATGGGGGGAGGATTTAACAGAAGAGAACCCTTAGACACTAGGAAAATTCTCCAACACCATCCTGTAGTGGACATCTTTAGAAGACACTAGTGAATGTGTTTGTTTGAGTTGCTAAATGGGTATGATGATTATCTTGCTCATTAATTTCCCATGGAATTACATTCTCAAGAGGAATACATTGTCACTATTGTTATCAAAGGGTTGGCCATCTCTCTTAGTCCTGAAACCATAAGAAAAGTGACCACCTTTTCTCTAGGAATTAGGTGGAGAAAAGAAGACAAGAAAGTGAGTGTCATAGCTAGGAAAAACTTCTTCCTTTCAAAAGAGAAGCATGTAGAGTATAAGAATGGAGTGAGAAGAGAAATTTTTCCTTACCCTTGGGATGAGGTAGCTTACCATGTCCTCAAGTATATATCTTGTGAAGGGATATTAAGTGTGGTTTACTCCTACCACTTCAGATTGCTTCATGAGCTAAGATTCAAGGCAGAATTGACTCTCCCGCAAAGACTTAGTGTCCCCCATTTCCTCCTACAGTCAATCATGGATATGAGTATAAGGTGATGGAATGGAAGCACCATCACTTAGCTCACCATATCCTCATCAAGTTAATAGTGGTGGATGCTCTGAACCACTTGAAGATACCTGTCTTATGGAACAAATTTGTAGACATGGATAAGGAGAATTTCATAAAAACCAAAGCCATCACACCTAGAGAGACATCAGCCTCTAGAATTGAAGGTAAAGAAGGTAAAAGATAGGAAGAATAAGGAGAAAAAATAGAGGAACAAGAGGTAGCAAGAATAGAAGAGGAAGAGAGAAAAATAGAGGAAAAAGAGGTAGCAGAGATAGAAGAATGAGAACCATAAATCAAAGAAGAAGAGGGGGAGAAGAAAGTAGAAGAAAGAGTAAGCCCTGAGAAGACTTATCAACCCTAAGGAGTAGAATAAAAACCACATAAAACAAGTCTATATTGAGGGGATACTAAACATGAGGAAACTGCAACAATAGCTACATTGGGCACTCCTGTTAAGCCCAAGAGGAAGCAATCAAGACAAGGTCCCATGTATTTCAAAACCAGGAAGAGCACCAAAATTAGACAAGGGAAACCACAAACTCCTATAAATGTCTTTATCATTATTGATGATTCACCAAGTAAAAAGGGAAAAATAGGACCTACGGAAGGCAATATTGAGGAGGTCACTCCTCCTAAACCAAAAACCAAGTCACCTATAACACCTGTGAGTAGGCCTACCACTAGGTCAGTCACCTTCAATAAGCCAAGGACACAATCTGCCTTTGATAAAGTAGAAAAAGAGAAGCTACAGGAGGAACAGTGTTTTCTATAGGAGAGACAGGGTTTGCTACACGAGGGGTTGAGGAGGTGAAAAAGGTAATGGAAAAAGAGGAGAAGGAACCCATGTATATTAGGGAAGAGTTAGTGGGACCTAATGCTAACATCAACAATCATAGCCTCATCTACAATGATGTTTCTTTAGCACCCAAATACATTGCTACCCAAGAGCAAGCCATTATACATTTTGAAGACACATTTACAATGTTGGGAACAAAAAGTATGCAAGCTTGCCATAGAACATGGCATGCTTTAACCCACAGTCTACAAATAAGAGAATATCACTCTCCTAAAAGGCTCAGGAATGCCTTGGAGAGAAAACTATTGTACAAGAGAATCATGCGAAGGTTGAAAATTGGGTGGATAGAAGTCAAACTCAATCTACCCTTGTTGCTAGGCTTACAAGAAGGAAGAGATGAAGCGGAAGAGAAAAGGGAGTAGACAAAGATAGAAAGGAATGTAGGTTTTTACCCACAAGAAGGCACACCATCTGAGGAGCCTTGGGATGTTAGGGAGGCCACCAAGGCCATGAAAGAGATTCACATGGATGACTAAGTTTCTCAGAGGATGAGCAACACCTTCAGTAGGGGTTGATGATGAGTCTCATCAATAGGTATATTTTGAAGATCATTATTCCATCCTCTAGCCTTAAAACTATCCTTCTCTCACCTTAATTCACATTTTTTCTTATTCTTAGTAAGAGGAGTAAAAGTTGTTTTTCATAGTATGTGGCCTAATGTGGTTTAATTTCAGGAAAAAGAAACATTTTTTAGTCAATTACTATGGAGTGGCTTGATGGAGATAACTAGGAAGAATCTAGGTGGTTTTTCCACCTCCTTAAATTCCTAACTCATCTTGGGATCACAGCATCCTCTCTCACCAGTTTGAATTCATTAGCAACCAAGTGACTCCTAATCCAAGTGAAAATCAAGAGGGACATGATCCACAATTTCTGAGATCAAGGAGGTAATCACTCCTACTTTCAAGGGAGCTACTATCAACTAACATTTTGTATAAATAAACAAGAATAAAATCTCATTAGGATTCGAATTTTTTGCTCAACTAGGTGTAGCTATTGAGCTTGAATCTTCACATTGTCACTTTGAAATTTTATGTGATGAATGATACCTTTACTTTTTGATAATGAGAAGTTGGCTTTTAAGATGCATATGAGCTATTTTCAAAGGGCTAAGACCCTTGGGCTTAGGCCCAACCCAGAGGCTTTCATCCCTCTTTGTGTACTTATGTTTCTTCTTGATTCCAAGCAGCTCATAGTTTCTTTCATTTCAATAATGATTAAGCTATAAAAAACATGTGGTTGCAAGCATCTACATCACCTCTATTGTGGGAAAATGAGTGGAATGATTCACAACCTCAGTCCAAAAATATTGTGTTTATGATTTCTTGGAAATAGATGATTGCTAGTTGCTCTACTATGCATTTGCTTTTTGTAGCTTAGAAGTCAGTTTAGTGATTATATTAGTGTTATGGCATAAAATAGATGTTATTGAAATTCAACTCATCTTTTCCAGCATAGGTTATCTAATTTTGTTAATGATCAATGCATGCATGCATGTGATTTATTTCATGGTTGTGTTGATATGTAGGGAAGGGCACCTTCAGCACTTCCATCTTGAACTCCATCATCTTCTATTTCCACCTTCAATTTTGTACCAAAACTCTTTTCCTAATAAGTCATTTTGCCTAGTATACCATGAGCATTCATCCTAGTGCACGACAGACCTATGAGAGGTCCTGATATTGGCTAGGGGATCAAACCAGCCTACCTACATTTTCTTCAACCTATATCCACCTCTCCATTCCCTTAAGACATCATTATCACCCTCAAAAGCCACACAGAACCCATCTTGTAGCATTACAGGCCCTCTTGAACAATACAGGACCTCTTGTATCAGCCACCTATAGACTCTAACATTGGATTGAAGACCCACCATATTCCAAATATAGATATGAGGGAATTTGATGGCAAGGATCCAGTAACTTGGATACTACAGATGGAGCAATATTTTGATCTACATGATGTGCAACCACCACAAAAGGTACATATTGCATCTTTATATTTAGAACCAAATTAGTTTGTATGGTATAGAGGGATTTGTTCTCGTAAACAACTTGTCACCTAGTCAATTTTCACAAAGGAAATGATACTACATTATGAGGATACAAAGAGAAACACTTTCTTTAGACAATTGATAAATCTCAAACAAAGGGGTTCAATGGCAGAGCACATTGACGACTTCCAAAATTTGAATATAAGAGCAAATGATATTCTAGAGAAGCATATGATTGAAGTCTTCATAGGGACTTTAAATGATAACATCCAACATGAGGTTCACATTTGGGAACTTGATTCATTGGAGAAGGCATACAGGTTGCCAAGAAAAATTGAAATCAAAATTATGGCAACAAGGAACCCTACCACTCATAACTATAAATATGGAAGTGTTGTTTCTCCTAGCCTTTCACCACCCACAAGGTTGACACCACAACAATTGGAAGAAAAAGGAGCAAAAGGGCTTTGTTACAATTGTGATAGAAAATACACTAAAGGCCATAAGTGTGCTGAGAATAAATTAATTTATATAGATGGTTAAGAGGAGAAAGAAAAGGAACAAGAAACGTCAAAAGACGAGAATATGCACCATGAACCAATCCCAAAGAAATAAGAAATGAATCTAACCATACTTTGTAATTCATTGACAGGAATTACCACTCCTCAAACTCTCAAGATAGAAGGGAATATCAAGAAGAAAAAGGTAACAGTGTTGATTGATTTGGGTAGTACCCATAATTTTATTCATTGTAAGATAGTCAAGGAATTGAATTGCTTCCTATATCTAGCACCAGAGTGTCAAGTAATGGTCACAAATGGAGGAACCATAAATTTCTCAAGAAAGTTCCATAATATCAAGCTATCCATGGGAGAATATGTCTTGAATAGTCCAATTCTTTCCATTCCAATGGGTGGTGCAGATGTTGCACTAGGAGTCCAATGGCTACAATATTTTGGTACGATAGCTTTTAATTTTCGAGAAATTTTCTTGAAATATTTCTGGGAAGGAAAGGAAGTTGAATTAAGGGGTATCACAGGGAAACCAGGAAATATAATCAGCTCTAACAACATGATAAAGCTTCTAAAGAAAGAAGAACAGGGCGTAATTTCACAATTATGTTCACTAGAGGTTCCCACATCGAAATCTTCTATTTCTCCATATCTCGAAAACTTTTTGGAAAATCGCTCCAAAGTATTTGAGACTCCCAAATGCCTCCCACCTATTCATGATCATGATCATGCTATTCATTTGATTCCAAGAAGTGTTCCCCCCAAACATTGGGCCTTATAGATATCCATATGCCCAAAAGAGTGAAATTGAATGTATGGTTAGATAAATGCTAGAGGTTGGTATAATTCAACCTAATCAAAGTTCTTTCTCTGCTCCAGTAGTATTGGTACACAAGAAGGATGGATCATGGCGCATGTGTCCAAATTATAGGGATCTCAACAAGCTTACTGTCATGCGGAAAGAGTCGTTAGTGCGGACACAACCGACCTCCCTAGAAGCAAAAGCTTTCTAGTGACAAACAAGACAAATAAACACTACCTTTCTCTAAACATGCATTGAGAATACAAGTAATCAGGGGATCTTAACATACCTTTAGTCCAACGCTTTGTAGTAGTCCAGCCTCGCCGATCCGGATGAGCTCCTCCTTCTCTTCGAAACTTGCATTCACTAACAAGCCAAAAGATTAAATAGCACCTGATAAACTCATAAAACAATACATATCTATCATACAGACCAAGGAGTATATGAAACAAATCATGAATAACAATCTGTTGAGAAAAATGAGTTCATTTGTATTAAGTGGAAACAAAAGGAACCATTACAACCTGAGCCTTGGTGTTGTGCAAGTCCCTCCTAGGGTCCAGCAAGAGTTTTCCTTTACTTTGATCAGCTCACCCACTCTCAAATAAGGCTAGGAAAGGATGGGAATCTCTCCTCTCAAGCTTTACAAGGGAGTCCTAATTCCAGCAGCATCTACCCTTAGGAATGTTCAGCTTTCAACCTCCTCTCCCTCTGGCCCAATTCTGTATTTATAGTGCTCTAGAGGAAGTTATTCAGGTCCACCATCAATGGGATAAGCCCCTCTTTGGATGGGATAGCTCCCCTCTTGATGGGATAAGTTCCTCTTTGGTAGGGATACATGAACCATCTGGAGGCGCTTCATACACGTCAAACAAGCTTCTAGAATACTCTAGAAATGACCACAAGTAACTTTTTTGGAGTGAAACTTGCGCCTTTTGACCTTTACAGGAGTACGCACCCATTGCTTTACATACAGAGTGTACAAGTACGCAGGTATTGTGAACTTGGAGTGCGTACACGCAGGTAAGGCTAAGAGAAACTGCGTACCCAGAGATATATAGATTTTTAATGACTTTCTCTCTTTCTTGGAGTTTGACATGGAGAGCAGAGGTATGAGGCTTGCCAAGGAGGATAGTATGACAGTTGATGGAGCCATACTAACTGCAAATAGTCATGGTGACAAATTTTAGTGTAACACTTACTATTAAAGATAAATTTCCCATTCCTGTCATTGATGAATTATTGGATGAATTACATGGACCAATTTACTTCACCAAGTTGGATCTTTGTTTAGGATATCATCGAATCAGAATGAAGACTAAATAAATTCCAAAAACATCATTTACAACTCATGAGGGTCATTATGAATTTTTGGTCATGCCTTTTGGCCTTACCAATGCACCTTCTACATTTCAAGGTTTGATGAATCCCATTTTCAAAACCTTCCTTAGAAAATTTGTATTAGTATTTTTTGATGATATACTAAACTACAGAAAGTCTTGAAGGATCATGTTCAACATGTTGACAGGGTTCTCAAACTATTGGAGGAGAAACAATTATATGCAAAAAGCTCCAAATGTTTCTTTGGAGTACAAGAGGTGGAATATTTGGGTACTCAGTTAACTCATATCTCATCTTATCATCCTCAATATGATTGGAAAATTGAGATAGTGAACAGATATCTTTTTTGCTTTGTTTCTGATAAACAGACACAATGGGTCAAGTGGTTTCCTCTGGTTGAATGGTGGTATAACACTTCCTTCCATAATGAGGAAAAAATGACCCCATTTATGGCACTTTATGGATATCATCCACCATCCATCAAATCATATTTAAAAGAAAATTCTAAGGTTCAAGCAGTGGAAGATCACATTGAGCATAAACAACAAGTTCTCAAACTCTTAAAGGATAACCTCACTTCGGTGCAGAATAGAATGAAACAACAGGTAGATCAACATTGCAGTGAAAGAATTTTTGATGTAGGTGATTGGGTATTTCTACGACTACAACCATACAAAAAAATGTCCCTCAAGCAAGCTAAGAAGGATAATAAATTATCACCAAAGTATTATTGTTTATACAAGGTGTTATAAAAGATTGGTACTATGGCATACAAATTGGAGCTTCCTACATCTTCCCGAGTGCACCCAGGTTTCCATGTTTCATGCTTAAAGAAGCTTATAGGTGAGAATATCCCAATTCAAACAATATTTCCAGAACTTGATGAGGAAGGAAAAATCATATTGGAACCGGAAGCAGTGGAAAAAACAAGAAATTGACAGCTACAAAATCAATCAATTTTAGAGTATCTCATCAAGTGGAAGAACTTACCCGCTGAAGATTCCACATGGGAGGATGAGAATTTTATACAGAAGCATCCAAAACTACTCAAGCGTTGAGGACAACACTTTTTGAAGGAGAGGGGCATGTTAGGTCCCTATAGTACTAGTGTAACCCCTTATTGTTATTAGTGCAACCCCCTTATTGTTATTAGTGAAACCCCCTTATTGTATTATTGTGCCCATATAGTCCCCATGTTGTTATTATTATGCCCCATAGAAGCCCACTATTGTTATTGTTGGGCCCCTACAATATTATTGTTATGTAGGCTCTAATTGTATTGGGACCCCTTAGACTCCTATATATATAAAGGGGGTATTTTCATTTGTATCATCTAAGAATTGTTTATTTGGGTAATGTAAAGGAGGTTGCCCCCTCGAAGAGGCTGATTTTGAAGTCGTTGATCTATATTTTCTATCTTTTTGTGAGCTAGTTTCATAACACCCAAACTGATGGCCAAAAAAACATCGTCAACAGGATGATCGTGCACATTTTTCACACTTACAACTCGAAGCATACACACACATGGGATGAAATTCTCCCCTATGGCCATCACAACTACAATAGATCTCTCCATAGCTCAACTAGCCACAGCCCCTTTCAGGTGGGATTAGGATTCCATCCACTATGTCCCATTGATGTGGCCATACCATTTGCAACTACTCAGGCAGATCTGGCTCATGTCCAGTCTAAAACTGATAGGGCTAACAATTTCATTGAGCACATCCACCACTAGGTCCATGACATATTGGACAAATTCAATGATAAGGACAAGTAGTGTCATGATCGGCATCGGGTGTCACACAAGTTCCAGGCGGGAGACAAATTTTGGTTACATTTGCAGAAGGAGCGCCTCATTGGGCCTCATCAAAAGATTCACCCGCTCTGATATGGGTTGTACACCATCACCAAGGCTATAAGGGACAATGCCTTCAAGCTTAGCATTACATTGTTCCTTGGCCTGCACCCAGTATTTAATGTGGACCAACTGCGACCATACTTTCCCCCATCGTTGGACACATCCGACGTTGCTAAGCAGTTAACACCAACAGAGCTCAACCCAAGCTACATCAAATAGGCCACAACTTATAGAATCATGGACACACATATCAAGAGCATTTTCCAGTAGATTATCTAGCTATATCGAGTTTTTAAAGCAAGCTAACTCCTTCATAGGGTAAGTGGTTCACCAGGGACCAAGTGCAACAAAAATTTCCTCACCTCATGAAGGCTCTGCATGCAATAGGGACCATTGTTTCTTAAGGGGGGAGGGTTGATCTGGGTGGAAATTGGTGGCCACCCACCTATTCCACCTAGACCTCCATTCGATTTCATTATTTTTCTTTGATTATAGCAACATTTACTAGTTTTAGTAGTTTTTCGGGTCCTAAACTTCCAGAGTTGTTTTGACCCCCAAAATGAAAATTTTTTTAGGTCTACAGTAGGCTCGTGGCCATAGGCACGAGACAACCATGGGCCTGTCATAAATCATGTAGTGCTTAGAGAGATATTTCCAACAAGATATCGTATGAATGGAGATCATATGAACAAGTTACAACCTCGGGAAGTTGGTTGCCCAACTAACCCAAACGTAGCCCACAAACTCTTGGCATTCCATATCCTGGGGTTAGGGTTTTGGTTGTTTAGGGTCTCCCTTTGTTGTTCAATAATAAAAATTCCCTTGAGCCTCATTGTAACACATTTCAGAGGCATGTAGCCACCACATCTCTTCTCAAAGAAAAGCTACCATTGTCCAAGCTAGTTTATTTCCATTCTGCTTGTAAGCATCTTTCATTTCTTTGGTATTAATGAAATGAAGATTTATTTCTACTACATATATGTGTTTATGTTTATATTTGTATTATGTTGTGTTCCTGCATAAGTCTTGATCATTGGAATTCACATTCCAAGTTCTCTTCG
The DNA here is from genome assembly GCA_031772625.1 of Pinus tabuliformis. Lineage (NCBI taxonomy): Eukaryota > Viridiplantae > Streptophyta > Pinopsida > Pinales > Pinaceae > Pinus > Pinus tabuliformis. Next base: position 1,697,069,436 of record CM062818.1, read on the forward strand.
TCTTCTTAATTTGTATTTACAATATTTTCTAAATCCCTAAGGATTAGGTGTCAACAATTCATACATTAATAATGTAATTAGTCAACAGCTTCTCAATCCCTCTATAAAAATAGCATGATAAGCATAGCTAGCAATATTATACAAATTATTCAAATCAATACTACAGATTCTTTCATAATGAATTCGTGGATATTAGAAATATAATACAGCCACAACGATATTTTGTTCTTCATGCAACAAATCCTACACAGTGTTAGCATACTCCACGTAAAACTCAACCCATGACTTAGCTCCAAAGACTTGCAATGTAAACAAATGAAATATTGGCTCAACATTATAATGCACATCCACACGATTTGAAGCTTCACACACAGGAACAACTGTTCATTGCATTTAATTAACACACAACATCAAACCCAAGTTCTACCATTGCTAATGCACATATATTCTTGGCATTTTAGTGCATAACATCACAAACCAAGTTAGATTTGAACCATGTGTTAGTGCATATCAGTCATGTCAGTCACCAGTGATCAAATATGCTCTTACAAGGTTTGTTAGGATCTCGAGGTCAAATTTTATCATTTCATTAGGTTTCAAAATAAAATTTGGTCACTAGTTGTTGTGTCTAGGTCACTGCTGCTCCCTTCACTTATTCATGGGCTTCATCACTCATCATGTTCATTATCTTCTTCAAGGTAGCATATCTTCATTTAAGTGTCTTTGGTCATGAAATGGTTAAATTCCTCATTTTAGTTCATGGTTTAGGGTTTCACTCCATGTGTCATCATGATACCATATGTCAAAACAAAAACATGTCCATCATGTGATTCAGTGGGTAAAGCAAGTTAGCAGCTTAGGGAAAGAAAAATAAAGGTAACGGTAATGTTTTATTTCAAATAAGACAATGTTGTAGTACACTACCTCATCTCATCATTTCTCAAAGGGACATATGATGTCATGCCACTACCAAAGAAAAAATAAACTTTCAAGCCACAAAGGACCATCCAAAGTATCAAAAGGGTTTTATTTCAAAATTCACAGGTTTAAGCATCTCCTTGGCAGGTAAGTAAACATCTGGCACCTCTTATGCATCCTTCATTTTGAAGAACTCAATGAAAATCCCTCCCCTAGGGTTTTGCTGTGCCTTTGGGCTCCAAATTCTTTTGCTTCAATGTAGTGAGAAAAATCCTATTTTTTATGTTCCATAACCGCCACACATACCTTATATACCCCTCCCAACCATTTCCCATACCCATTCCCTTCATTTCCCCTCATTTTCCCTAAACCCTAGCTCAATGTTTTGTTCTTGAAAATTTATAGGCTAGGACTATGTTTTGGACTTTTTCACACCATTCCCTCACTATTTTCAAGAAATTCCACCTCCCTACACTCGCTAACATCTATCCCTACCCCCCCCCCCCCCCAAATTTTCCCAAGAATTTAGACACCCTAAAACCTCTTCATCTCCCTCCATTTAGTCCCTTTTCTCTTTGAGGCCATTTGTTGCACATAGGGACATTTTTGCTTCAAAATATGTTTCTGACCAAATGTAGAAGCATTTTTACAAAAGTGAAAGAGGTTTTTGTCAATGATATTACAAGGAACAAAAAAATCTTTAAGTTTATGCACGGGTGTTATGATTTGAGATAAATGCCCAAACTACACTTGCTACAAAAGAATTGCTACACTTCTAGATAGCTTGACTTCAAGACAGTTTTTCAAGGATTTGGAGCAGGTGTTGGTAGTGCTTAAGGACTCTATTATGTATCAGATATCATAATCATTCCAACCATACCACTTTCAGCCCAAAAATCCTCGAGGAAGGCAGCCAAAAGTGCTTTGCAAGTTGTCTTTGCGCTTTTGTCAAAATCACGCTACGTTTTTGGAGTGACCTTGGGAAACCTCATTTTTCTCAGTCTTGGAGAGGCCCTTTTACATGCTTAAATACTCTATGGACAACTAGACGTCCTAATATTTCCAATGGTACCTTTCGATCATGATTTGTATCGCTTTAATGCATCCAAAAGTGCTCTACAAATTGGTGTTGCGTGTTTGTTCGAGACACCCTTCGTTTTTGGAGCGACCTTGGGAGAATCAATTTTTATCCCTGATGGAATGTCAAAATTACATTCTTGAGGCATCCATCTTGTATAAAACTTCAAGATATTTCCAAAGAGATATCGAGATCGAAATTTGGAGTAGTTTAAGGACATCAAAAACGGGTTGGAAGACAAGCGTTGTGCATATCAAGGAGGCGCTGCCCATATCCCCGATGGCACTGCGCATATCCCTGTAATAGCTTTTCTTCAGTATTTCTTTAGTAGATTTCGACTTAATAATGTAATTTTACTATTTTGATGTCTTGATGATGTAATTATGGGTAAATTATATTAGTAATTTGTTTTTATGTTAACTTTGGCCTCATTAATCAGGAAAAACACAAATCAAAGTCTAAATCAAGAGTTTGTATTCAACCTTCTCGATCTCAGTTATTAGTTGAGATATTCTTGGGAATTGTTCCACCACTCATAGATTCGAGCCCTGAGGGTGGGGAAACTATTATTTTGGTCTATATGTATTATTTTCCCAGTTAGAGAGAAGGGTTTGACATTTGAGTAGAGAACTCTTGTGGCTTGTGCTTGAGCATTTTCAGGAAATCAAAGGAACAATTGTAGCTATTATCTAGGAATTCATGTGCAGTGATTTTGTGATGTTGTATTTTCTCTGTTATAGTTTTATATGAAAGATATTCATATTATCTTTCCATTCATCAATTCTTCAGTGGTTTTCCTTAAAGTTTATAAGCATAATTCTTTTCATAAAGCTTTGTTTTGATGGGAATATCATTATGTGTTATTTTCTTTCTTGCTTAATGAATTCATGATATATATGCTCATTAAGACCTCTTATTTCTTCTAAACACTACACTACACTGACAAACCCTAAGCCATCACAAAATTATTGCTACCTTTCTCCTTTATATCTTTGTTGTTGTTACCCTTTTGATCCTTTGACCTAGTTACCTGGTTTTCATCCCTTGTCTAGCATCAAAACCTTAAATTTTCAAAACCTACCTAAGCCTAGCATATCTAGCCTAAAATCCTTTTATATTCCAGTCAATTATTTGGCTGTGATCTCATAGAGAGAGTCCTCTCTAGTTTGGTAGGGCTAGCTACTAAACTGAAAGCTTGGTCTGTGGTTACCTTTCTTGATTCCTCTAACCTTGGGACATTGTGGGAGATAACACCATGCACCCATACACTTTGTTACAGGGATAATTGTCCACTAGAATCCCTTTACTCTATGGATGAAAATATAATCCAAAGATGCAAATCAATCCTAAGCACAACAACTTTTACTAATTCACTTTCAATATCAATTATTATCACTACAACAATACAACTCCATCATTTCCATAGGCTAGCACATTAACATAACTAATCCATGAAGCAAGGATATAAAACCAATAGTTTGGAGGTTTTTCCCTTCACTCCAATTGAGATTGTATGACAATTCAAAATCAAAGTTTGATTACAATCGATTCACCTTATTCACATTTGAATTCAATAACAGAGTCTACGTTAGATGGGGAGGCTTTGATACTTGGCATTGATGATTGTGTTGTAATCATCATGAATACGCTTTCTTCTATGGTCCATATCAATTCAATGATCAATGCAATTTCCATCATGTTATTATAGAGAAATATGCCCATATGATGGCTTCTGATTAGACCCTTTGATCTAATTTAAAACACAAATGCAAGTGAGCCACAGGTTGAGTGTGGTTTTCTACTACAAAGGATGAAAATAGACCTCAAATAGGGGATTGAATATTTTCAATGCAAGAACCATTTGAACAAAAGAGCCGAACAGCAAAGAAGATAGATGTAATCAGCAAGAACCCTTCCAAAAAAAATACAAAAGAATAATCTCGAAAACCTTTAACAAAGGATGTGTATTGTGCTCCTACCTCAAGACCGAAACAACTTCAAGATAGCTCCAATGAAAGCCAATCACAAAAAAATTATGCCCAAAGTTTTCATAAAAAATTTGACCTTCCTTAGAATAGATTGAGTAATCTAGGCCGTAAAGATATTTCAAAGATATGATAGCAAGTTGATTGCTTAATTTTTGAGAAATCAAGCCTTGATTTATATAGATAAAATAAGGCTATTAATGAATCAGATTTGTAAGAATAGGAGGAAACAAAATTTGAAATTGAAATTTTGTTTTGGAGCCAAAAACCATATTTAATTTGGGACCGACTTTCACTTTGGAGGAAACCATTTTAATTTGAATTTATTTATATTTTTACCCCTCCACAAAATACTTTTGCTATAGTAATTGATTTTATTTTCTTAATGAAAGTTCGTCTTTGGCTTTATGATTTGATTAATTTTTCTAATCAATTATAAGTTATCACATCATATCCTTTTGGGGATCTTTTACCAACAAATGGGGTTTCAACTTTATGAAACCATATCTCCTCAACCATGAGGAGCCTTGTGGTGTGCCATATACTATTAGGATCAGCATGACAAGCAAAATCAACTAATGAAGGTCTTCAGAGAAAAATCATTAATCTTCATCCTTAAAAGCTTCAACAAATGGAGGGATTTTAGGGTTTCCTTCCTTCCATGATTTCTTTTCTATTGGAGTTTCCAACTGACGTAATACATGACGTATATTAATAACGTTCAAGACCAATGTTGGAATCAATGAAAATACCATTCAACACATTTATCTTAACAATAAGCAATGATGAAGCACATATCCTAACATGAAAAAATATAGGGCGTATATGAGGGAAATATAACCAATATATTCTTTGTTGAATAGAAAGTCTATCATTATTTCATACGAAACCCATCATTTTATAGTCCATCAAACTCTAAACCCTATACAATCTTTTATTAAAAAAAGATATTGTTGGTAGTTCTGAATTTCATAATTCAACATGGGATTTATAACATCAAATCATCAACACTAGATCATGAATTAAGCTACTTACTGACATTTTTATATATGTCAAACCCTTTGAATGATCATGGCTCAAAAGAGTGAATATATTAAAGGTTTTATCCATCTATATGAGATGAAATAGTAAAGGGAAAATATCATGAAGTTTTTTCACTCATCAAGGAGTTAAGATGAAATGTTTTTTGCATATTCACTTGAATTTCATTCCCTCTACATCTAAATGAGATTCACAAAAAAGCATGGACTCAATACATGTGATGAGGACAAAGCAAGAAGCCTCAATAGTCATTTTGGATAAATGGAGGAGGAAAATAAGATGAATTGGAGCAACGTCGTGTCAATGCCAGAGGACATGGAAAAAATGATTGGGAAATATCAATAGGAGGTTGATAATGGTTTCGAGTTGAGTCATGAGAAGTGGAATTAAGGTCTTATGGTGCTTCAAATGTTGAACTCAAATTGGAGATTTGAGGGAAGCTAGAAAAATATAGTAAACTTTATTTTACTCAGAAACAAACTTTTGTCCAAAAAAATCCCACAAATCAAGTTCTTCCACATCAACAGGGAGCACAACAAAAAGGCATACCACTTTTTATAGCATCATTCAGCACTCACATAGTTCTAATGCTCTGATATGGCCTTGGGCAACCATTTCCCATTCAAACTTGATAATTTATTAAAAAAATATATTTTCAATTCCATACGTGACTCTGCCCTTTAAAATCATGTACACACACGGGTACCGTAATACAAAACCCACGTACATAATTTAAAATATGAAAAAATAAATATATTTCCTATTTCTCAGGCGGGGTTTATGGGTTTCACCGAAAACTCACCTACAGAAAACCTTGGCCTAATTGAATCAACTAATTTCTAATGGTATTTATACACCTCATGGGAAGTCCTAAATGATAGAAAGGGATAGGATATCGACATTATAGTCCTTTTTTTCCTAGATCAAGTTTAATTTTCCCTTTGCCTCCTGCACTCCTAGTCATAGGAAACCTTTGTTTCCTTGTGTTATAGATATATTTTGGCACTTCAACCTCAATCATATATGTCGATAAACCAAGGGCTCTTGAACCCCTAAAAGTGTTGTTCGGTACCCTAAAGGAGCATGGTCAACTGATTACATCATTCCCCAGAAGTTCCACCTGAAAAACCACTCAGAACTGGCGAAAACTGAACCATACTAACTACTCCATGGTCATGGTGTGATGCATCTCACCTGCTACACATGGGAAGTGCAGTGCATACTAAAAAGGCCTTCTGTATGGTGCGATGAGCGAGAATGGACAAATGGCAGACACAGTTTGCTAAGTGGATGCCCAGGGAATCTTCTAGAAACTTCTCATATGACACTTGCCTCTCTGAATTCGCCCAGGGATGAGTAAGAGATCAAAGAAATCTCCAATTGGAACTAAGAACTACAGGTGGAATGACACTAATCAAAAACCTGGAGCTAACTCACACCTCTGCAAATATCTATAATGGATCCCTCATCTGAGAGATCTAGAGGGTGGAATTTTGTAATTTGTAAGGAAGTGTTGTTGGTTTCTCTTTCAGAAGAGACATTGTATTGTTGAGTGATCTTGAATTTCATGAGGTGAAGAGGGCTTTGATGCTGGGAGGATGATGCTAGATCAAACAGTTGGGTTGTAATCCTCTCTTCTACTATTAATAAATTTCTTTGAGTTTTCCTCCATATAATCGTGTATTTGTGAATCTTGTTATTTGTGGATGCAATTGTATGGTCAATGTATTTCTGATTTGCATTGTTTATGATATTATAGATCGAGATGATTTGATGGTGTCTTGTTGCTTTGCCTCTACAGGTATTCTCTAAAGTGGGACAAGTAGGAGAGGAGTCGCAAGCTCTATCAAGGGAGAGAGGAAACAAGCAAGGAGCCAAGCGGAAGATCTAGGTTGGTCCTCTTTGCTTCTCTCTTATCTATCATACATAAAGGATAGGTTTTAACCCCGTACAGAAATTACCTGTATACGAATTCTAAAACACAGAAAATAAATAATGTGACATCATAACACATAAAACACATATACAGAGATTTTCCCCTGGATCCCAAAACCGGCACTACCAGCTTGATTTTTCATTATATTCCTTTCAATGTTACCATACATATTTATACATGCCAAATCATCCAATACCATGGACCGAAAAACCATAGCGTCCAATACCATGGACCGAAAACCATCGTGTCCAAAAAACATGTGCGAAAATCATGCACAAAACCATAGGTGGGTCTGCCCAACCTAACATAGGGTCAAAAACCAAAATTTTCCGTGGCGCTGCCCCAAACCCCGTAAAGTGGGGTTACGAGTGCCCTTCAAACCCCCTGTTAACTACGTGGAAAGAATATAACACAACCCAACATTCTCCCACTTGTTGTTTTCTTTCCATAGGGGTCCACAAGAGAGCTTAGTCATTTTCCCAGCCCTGAAATGTCCATTGTCTCTCTACACCAAGAGAACTTCTCAGAGCTCATAGATTTTGTCAATGCATCTGCAGTATTCTTCAAAGTGTCCTCCTTTACCAACAACACCTTTTTGTCTTCTATCATATCCCTCACAAAGTGATACTGAACATCAATGTGCTTTGTCTTTGAATGATATGCAAGGTTCTTTGCCAAGAAAATTGCACTTTGGCTATCATAGTCTATCCTTATAGCTTCCTTTACTAACCCCATACTTGAACACAATCTCTGCAACCAAATTGCTTCCTTTCTTGCATGAGTGGCTGCCATGTATTTTGCCTTTGTAGTTCATAGTGCCACTATAGATTGTTTCTTACTCATCCAACTAACTGAACCTCCAAATAGCTTAAACACGTACCCACTTGTAGATCTTCTCTGATCCAGATCTCCAACCCAGTCTGCATCAACAAAGCCACGAATATCTAACACTCTGTCCAATCCTGGTCTTCCTTGGTAGCACAGACCATAATCACTAGTGCCACGCAAATACCTGAAAACCTGCTTCACTGTTGTCTAATGATCCTTTCCTGGTTTTGACATAAACCTGCTCAATACTCCCACTGCATGTGCAATGCCTGGTCTAGTACAGACCATTGCATACATCAGGCTACCGACTGCACTTGCATATGGAACACGGGACATGTCCTCTTCCACTTCTTGTGTCTTGGGACATTGTTCAGTAGATAACTTCACACCTACAGGAATAGGAACCTTCACCAGTTTACTATCCTGCATATTAAACCTCTGCAGTATTGTCTTGACATACTTCCTCTGGTTTAACCAGAGCTTCCTCTTTGCCCGATCTCTTTTAATTTCCATGCCCAAAATATAGTTTGCAGCACCAAGATCTTTCATGTCGAATTTGGAGGAAAATTGGGTCTTCAAATCCTGGATAATTTCTTTGTCATTTCCAACTAGCAACATATCATCCACATACAAGACCAGAAAAATAACACCGTCACCAATTAATTTAAAATACACACAGTGATCTGCTTTGCTTCTGGTGAAGCCAAGTCCCCATATAAATGTATCAAATTTCTGATACCACATCCTTGGTGATTGTTTTAACCCATACAGAGACTTCTTTAACTTGCATACCAGTTCTTTCTTACCCTTCGCTACAAAGCCTTCAGGTTGCTTCATGTAGATTTCCTCTTCCAGATCCCCGTGAAGAAATGTTGTCTTCACATCCATCTATTCTACCTCAAAATCAAAAGCAGCAGCAACAGATAAAAGTAATCTAATAGAAGTTACCTTGGCAAGTTGAGAAAAAATATCACCAAAATCAATTCCCAGCACCTAGGAATAACCTTTTGCTATCAACCGAGCTTTGTATTTCTCCACTTTTCCTTCTGCATTTCTCTTCTTTTTGAACACCCATTTGCTGCCAATGGGTTTCCTTCCAGCCGGCAACTCCACCAGATCCCAAGCCTCATTTTTGTGCAAAGATGCCATTTCATCAACCATGGCCTCTTTCCAAAGTTTTCCATCCTCTGAATCTACTGCTTCCTTCACAGTTCTAGGATCATCATCAGTAATAGATAAAGCAAAATTTGAACAGAAACCAGATGGACTATACCTTTCAGGCTACCTTCTTTCTCGAACTGATCTTCTCACAGCCGGAGTTTGTGGCTCTTAATCTTTTGATTCCTCCTCTGCTGTAGAGTCTGATTCTTCCTCCTTTAGCTCAAACTCTATCTTATCAGGTTCCTTTCGTTGGACTTAATTTTTAATAACATCTTTCACCTCTCTGAACACCACATCTCGGTTGTACACAACCTTCCGTGTGACTGGGTTCCAAATCTTATAACCCTTTAAACCATCCTTATACCCAATAAAGATGCACTTTTCATATTTATTATCCAACTTGGTTCGTTTCTCCTTTGGAACATGTACATATGCATCACATCCAAATACCCTTAGATGTGAAAGAGAGGGTTTCTTACCAGTCCATACCTCTTGTGGAGTCTTATCCTCCAACGCTGATAAAGGTGACTTGTTGACCAGGTAACATGCAGTATCCACCGCCTCTGCCCAGAATTCCTGTCCTAACCCGGCACCACTGAGCATGCTTCTTGCCCTTTCCATTAATGTCTTGTTCATTCTTTCTGCAACTCCATTTTGCTGAGGTGTATATGGAGTAGTCTTTTGTTGTGCTATTCCACACTTCTTACAGAATTCTTCAAATTCCTTACTACAAAACTCTCCACCGTTATCTATCCTCAGCACCTTTATCTTCTTCTCTGTCTATTTTTCCACCAGAGCCTTAAATTCTTTAAACCTGTCAAAGACTTCAAATTTCTTCTTAAGGAAATATGTCCATGTATTCCTTGAGAAGTCATCTATAAATGATACATAGTACATAGACTTACCCAGTGATGGAACCTTCACAAGTCCAAACACATCACTGTGCACAAGCTCTAATATCTGTTTCACCCTCTTACTACCAGAGGGGAAAATCACCCGATTTTGCTTCCCATATACACAATTTTCACAAAAATCAAAATCCAGAGAACTATTACTCATACCTTTACCATGAAGTATTTGAAGGCCCTTCTCTCCAATATGTCCAAGCCTTTGATGCCATAGCATCGTCTTCTCTCCAGACACCACTAGATTTTCTACTCCACTTTCAGCAACCAGAGAACTATTGCACCCATCAACAACAGTGCTACCTTGCAGCTTGTATAGAGTTCCAATCCGAACTCCCCGCATCAATACCAATGCTCCCTGAACCATCTTGCAGGTATCCTACTCGAACACTGTTTTTACACCTGCATCATCCAACTTGCTTACAGAAATCATATTTCTGGCCAATGTAGGAATATGCAGAACACCCAGAAGTGTTCTAACCCTTCCACCTTGCATCTTCAACTTTACTTTTCCGCGACCAATGATTCTAGCCTTCCTATCATCCCCCAAGAAGGCATCACCACCATCATATTTCTCATACTCGCAGAACCACTCTCTATGGGGAGTGAAGTGAAAGGATGCACCTGAGTCAATCAACCATGTCTCATGATCTACATGTGTACTTGAAGAAGCCAAGTACACATCCCCACCTTCATCTGAAGTGGTTTTCGCCTCTGCAGAAGGAGCCTCATCAGATCCCTTTCCTTTATCAGGAGCTTTAGATTTACAGTCCATTTTGTAGTGCCCTTCCTTTCCACATTTCTAGCACACCACCTTTATAGGTTTTCTTGGAGATTTAGATCTCCCTTTAGATTTAGATCTCCCACTCAATGACTTATTTTTGTTTATGTTCTGGGTTTACCCTTGTACAGACAAGGCATCACCATTTTGGCTCTCCATATTTTTCGTCTCATCTCCTCCATCAGCAAGGATGAGACTATTTCATCAAAATGCAAGGCAGTTGCATTGCTACCTATTGCAATAACCAGACTATCCCACGAATCTGGTAGAGAACACAACAAACTGATGCACTTATCTTCATCTGAAATTTTAATATCAACAGATGCTAACTGACTTACCACAGTATTAAATGCGTTCATATGCTCTGTCACCGAGTCTCCATCTTTCATCCTCAAGTTATACAACTTTTTCCGCAGGAACAGTTTATTCACCAGAGACTTAGATTGGTACAAAGTCCCTAACTTGTCCCACAAAGCCTTCGTCGTAGCTTCCCCTGATACATTTAGCAATACTAAATCTGAGACACACAATCGTATCGTGCTCTTTGCCTTCTGATCCAACTTCTTCCATTCTTCATCGGACACTCCCATTGGTTTATTACCCGAATCTACTGCGATCCACTGGTCTTTATCCACCAACAGATCCTCCATCTTGAGTTTCCACAACTCAAAAATATGACCATTAAATTTCTCGATCTCTATCTTTCCACTGCTCGCCATCTTCTTTCACCACCAAAATCGATCTCGCAGATCTCCCACTGAACAGGGTCTACCACAGGCCCGAGCAAAATCCCTCAGCAACAAAGGTGTCCCCTTGAAGCCAAAACAGCTCCAATACCAAATGTAGGTTTTAACCCCGTACAGAAATTACCTGCATATGAATTCTAAAACACAAAAAATAAATAATGCGAGATCATAACACATAAAACACATATACAGAGATATTTTCCCCTAGATCCAAAAACCAGGACTACCAGCTTGATTTTTCATTATATTCCTTTCAATGTTACAATAAATATTTATACATGCCAAAGAATCCAATACCATGGACCGAAAAATCATCGCGTCCAATACCATGGACCGAAAACCATCGCGTCCAATACCATGGACCAAAAACCATCGCGTCCAAAAAACATGTGCGAAAATCATGCACAAAACCATAGGTGGGTCCGCCCAACCTAACATAGGGTCAAAAACCAAAATTTTCCGAGGCGCTGCCCTGGACCCCATAAAATGGGGTTATGGGTGCCCTTCAAACCCCCTGTTAACTATGTGGAAAGAATATAACACAACCCAACAAAGGAAATCACAATTTGCTTTGATTGTTTGTTTCTAAGATAGCTACCCGTCTTAGTGGGACTAGCAGATCGAAAAGACAAATGGCGACTCCGCTAGGGAGCGAATAGTTTGTTTGTTTGTTATTTTTGTTTGCTTTAAAAACTACAGATGGAGCTTGAATTTAGCCAGCTAACCTTCAAACTGCTTTTGCTATGCAACTGCATAGTAGATGAATGCTACTTTAGTCAATCTCTAGGTTGGTTTATGAGCTAAACATCTGACTTACAAGCATCCTAAACTCCCTTTTGGTACCTCAATAACCTCTTAATATCATACCCCTATACTTTGTGTTTATTGTCTATCATAGCTTAGCCTAAATCACTGAACTTGGCTGCAAATTTTGAGCAAATACCAAACTCAGTTTCGTTCCGTGGCCCATCGCACTGTCTGTAACTGGAAGCCTGTATGCGTCGCACCTCCCGTGTGTTGTAGGTGAGATGCATCCCTATTTCACTTAAGGACAGGAACGATGACTGAATGATACTGTCTCTCTTTGAAATTTGGTTTTTTCCTCCTTGTTTTCAGCTCTATTCAATAGTTTTGCTGCTCATGATCAGTATCTCATTGTTGAAGCCTCTTTCCTTTACATTATTCAGCCTCCATTGATAGGGATTTGTAAATGTTTTTATGTATTTTTCTATCATTTACAGTCCTTCTTTGTCAAAAGTAGCTTAATCGAACTGTCATTTTTTATGCAAGGAAGTGTCATAACCGTCATTTTGAATCAAAAAGAAGAGTGTCGTAAAGTCTTCCTCTTCTAGATAGTTGATTGTACTTTTTCCATTGTATTTGATTTGAATTATTAATATTTAAAGTTTTGAAAGCATTTTTCTATTCGAAATTGAAAAGTGTAGTTTTAGTCTTCCTTGGAAAAGAAATTGTTGAAGTGTCACTTTAAAGAAAATAGTTTAGATCTGTACTTAGTTTTCCTTTTTGGCATTCTCACATTAAGGAAACAAAAAACAAGTACATGCATCTGCATTTGCATTTAGACTGTGTGCGAAAATGATTTAGGAAAAGTGCATTTAGTGTGTGCTCTCCGCTCTCTGTTGAAAGAATTGTTATCTTCTTTCCTTAGTAGCTAGGATTTTCATTTCTAAAAGAAATGACTGTTTATCATTTTAGATTGCATATTTAGGAATTTTACATCTACATCACGCAGTGAACCTTGAAAGACAAACTTCTAAACAAGATCAACTCTAAAATAAATCTCAATGAACATAACAACGCTTTGGAACCTAATGCAACACATCTAGAGGTCTAGGCTAGAGATGTATTCCGGTGTCGTAAAACCTGGTAACTATTGTTTTCATCAAAGGTTGGGTGATTCTTCCTCTTTGATATGACAAGTGCTAGTACAGACTTGTGCTCCTTGTGCCGTCGAGTATATATTGGGAGACCACAATAGGCTGATATCCTTTATCCATAGGAAGTTGTGTCTGCCACCCTATCAATCGCAATGCACTGAACACAGCATTCGAGAAGATTGACTGCGTACATAAGTCCTTGGTAATTTCTCTTTAATTTACCACCAAGGTGTATTTTGCAGTTTTTTGATTGGTTTGGTAATCCCTCTATCTATATTTCCAGAGTATTCACTTTCGTTCCTTTTCGACTCCTTAAAAGAAAAGGTTCATCTGAGCACTTGTCACTTTAGGCTCATTAAAAATCAAAGGCAACTAGAGTCATCTTTAACTTTTTCTCGACTCTTAAAAATTGAAAAAGTGAAGTTGTGTCAAAGTGTCATTAAAATTTATTTAATTTGAAATAACATTTTCCCCTTTTTAATTTGGAGTTGATCAAGTAATCCGCAATCGTGGAAGAAAGTCAATCAAAACCCCGTCATTCACGAAGGCTAGCAAGTCAACCGTCTTTGACTCCGGAAACGAAACCACTCCGGGAAAAACAGTCTCGTTTAACTGAGTCCACCTCTCCTGGTTTATTTGAAACTTGTGTTTCAACATCATCAGAGACTACAGTTACTCTGATCATTTCTGGTACATCTGCCTTTACAAAATAAGTTCCGCAGTTACAAGAGGACATTAGAACTGATCCTAGTGTAATAGTAGACGGTTCCGTACCTGAAATAGTTCAAGCAAGAGCTGATCTAGAAACTGAAGTTCACTTACCTGAACATCTGGAAGTTGAGTTCCAGAATTCAGAAGGTGTCACCCCTCCGGTATTTGTCACTGAAGAAGCTATACCTTCTTCGCGCTCCAGAAATATTTTTCCGACCTGACGGTCTACCTCTTCCACCTGGACTAATTTCCATAGAGGAGATAGTAGAGGATCTTCCTTCCAGTACTCCATTGCATTTTGGAACTGGGATCCACTTATATCCTTCTATTCTTGAAGTTAGTTCTTTTAATCATCCTTCATCGTAAGTTCCTGTTGAATCGCTAGGAAATATTTTAGATAGACTAAATATGTCTGAACAATCGTCAACATCTAGGCCTGTGTCATCTAATATAGCCGCATCAGAACTTCCTGTTGCCAGTCCGATGATGTTTGCTGGTATACCATCTTTCCCAACTAGTTATCAATCACTAGATGGAGTCCACCCAGGGACTGTTTTGACGACATGATCTATTCCTATTTGTTCCTCCGGGATCCTACCTGGCATTTCTTATGTTGAAGCTCAGAAAATTGATCCTGCATACCAGTTTCAATTTGGGTAGCCCAGTCTTCAAAGGCCCATCTATCCTATGAGAACTAGATTACCACCATATGGGGGGCAGTATGCTTTTCCATTGTTCCCTCCTGGAGAACAACCATATGAGAGCTCACAACAAAATTCAGGTCAAACTGGAATTACATCTAGTGGTTGGGTACCAATAATGCCTCAACAACCAAGGGTTGTATATTCAATGAAACCAACCCAACCTGTGTTGAATATTACCACTACACCTGCTATTGTGACTATGTCGCAAGTACAAGCACAGCATGCTGCATGTCAACCTCAAGTCTCTCAGGTTGCAGTACAACAGCCTCTTGTCCCTACGACTCAATCACAACCTCATATTAGTGCTTCCTTAATTGGAACGACTCAGGCTCAAACAGGTATTCTCACTCCGCATCTTGGTCAATCGTCCAGTATTTGGCAACAACAAATGGTTCAACAACCATGGCTAGTGCAATATCAACAACCGCAATTCCAACAAGCTTACCGAGGACCTGAGCAACAAGGCTTTGTAGGTAATGGGCAACTGTATTTTCAAAGTGATTATCAACAACCATACTATAATGGTTATGCCCATCAACCTTATCAAAGTTATCAGCATCAGATGCATTACGCCGATATGCAAAGACCTACTTTTCAGGCGATCCCATTTTATCCGGGGTATGCTTCGCCAAAGCTGAATCAACAGTTGCCTTTTGTAGCAACTCTAGAATTACCAGATTTGAACCGGTTAACGAATGAACCAATTGCTTACTTCCCTTGGTGGCCAGCGATTCCTCATAAAATTCCCTCAGATATTCCTAAATTCAATGGAAATCCGGGTGAATATCCATCAAATCACATAATTACCTTTCATTTGTGGTGTTCATCCAACACCCTCAATGATGATTCGATAAGGCTTCGCCTTTTTCAACGAACACTAATTGGTCCAGCAACAAAATGGTACATTGAATTGCCTAGAGCTTCATTCGATAACTTCAGCACCCTTGCCACTACCTTTTTAACACACTTTCAGTTACCCATAAGGTATGAAACGAGAAGAGAACTCCTTACCAACTTTAAACAGACAATAGCCACTCACATATCTCATCATATTCATGAGTGGCGACGTCGTCATCGAATGGTAAAGACGTATGTTCCTGATCAGCTTCTAACTTAGTGGTTTATTAAGTCATTATTACCTTCTATTACTGAAGATGTGGTGAAAGGAGGAGTTGTCACTGAAGAGCAAGTCATTGCTCGTGCACAATATTTGGACTTGATCTATACTCAGTCTGGCACGCTCTATGACAAAATCCCTGACGCTCTTAGACCACAATTTTCCATTCCTCCCCCTCCTAAATCAAACAAGGACTCGCATGCCGGTGATGGCGTGATTGGTACCTCAAGTACGCAGACTGCAAAGACTCAATCTGGTAAATCCCTTGCAGTTTCTAGTAAAAAATCAAATGACAAACTTCCTGCCTCAGAGGTTAATGTCGTGTCATCCGACAAGGGCAAAGAACCAAAGCAACCAGGGGGCAAGAAGAAAGGGAAAAACAAAAAGAAGAAACAAGAAGATTCAATTCCTGAAAAATCTTCTGAAAACCCTACTGGGCGAAAGAAACCAGGTCAACCATGTTTTATATATAATAAAGAATATTGGACAAAATATTGTCCACATCGAGCTGAGTTCAAGAAATTTTTAAAGACTTCAAATACCTCAGCGATGTTGACTGATCTGTTTCCAAACCTAGAAACTAATCTGGTTGCTATCGATCATGCTTCCACATCCCAAGTGCTTATGTTATCCGTCTCAAAATAGCAAAATAATGCTTTGATATCAACGAGGAATAAAGATTATGGGAATCCACAGATGTCAAACAACAAGGCTACAGATCAACCCAATAGTTCGACAACAACTTCGTCATAAGTTGTGCCACCCATCATTCTTGAACTAACTATAAAGCTTCCAAAGGAACTAGTACATAAATAGACATTTAATCCTCGTGCTCGACCAGCACAGAATTATAATATAGTAGAGGATCTGGCTCAATCGCCATCCGCTATGTCGACACTTGAAGTACTACAAAATTGCCCCTCCCAAAAGCAAGCTTTATTATCAACAATAGGTGGGATTGACCCAACGGATTACAATCTTGTGGCCTTTAACCACAAAGGATATGAACCTCAGTTACCGACCCAACTCGCTTTCCTTATACAGGTAAAATCCCCCAACAAAACTATTCATCGAACAATCATTGATGAGGGGGAATCTACCTGTATTATGTCAATGAGTTGCTGGAAAACTTTAGGCTCGCCACCCTTGTCACGATCATCAACGACATTAAAAGCACTCGATGGAAGAACATACACACCCTATGGGATATTAAGTAACCTACAAGTTGAACTGGGGGGCAAGACAGTAGAAATCGAAGTCGAGGTCATCGATGGAAACCTTGATTACAATATCCTACTGGGAAGGCCCTAGATTTATGTTATGGTTGCTGTTGTGTCACATATTTTAGAAAGATTGCATTTCCCTTCCAAGGCGGAATTACAATCATTGACCAACTAACCTTTTTCCCCAACAGTTCACAAGCTACGAGAAGCATTCCAATGATCCATGGAAGCTCTCAATTGCTTTAAAATGTTGGAGTAGGTCTCCTAAAAGACTCCGCTTTAATGGGTACTTTTTCCCTACCACCTCCGAATAATCTGGCGGAAGTGGCCACAGTGGAAACCTATCATATGGTATCTTCTACGTCATCAAAGATTAAGAATATTTCTGAAAATTTTGTAGTATGGATCATCACCAGGTGTTGCCACCAAGCCCCATAGAAATTTTGTAGCAATCAATTTTCTGGGCCTGGGCGGCAAACCCAAACCAACACTCATCGAGTGTTTGGATAGAGAGATCTCTAGAATATGGCACCTCTTCAGACCCTTGGTCTCGTATACATTCTACAAACAAAGGAATCATTCATTCAATGATGATAGGAGAGGCACCATGGGAAGATTACCACCTTCAAGATAACGACGAATATTATTCCGGCGACCTTAATCATCCTTCAGTTTTTTATTTTCTATCAAAAACTGTAAAACAAGGACCCCTGGAGCAAAATTCCAATGGAGTTTTTCACTTGATCTTGTAAAAAAACCTTCATTCCATCCACCTCATATCCATGAGTAGTCTGGTGAATGTAATGAATCTTGGGGGGGATGCACCTAGTTGTAAAGATAAGTTTCCTTGTAGGTTATGTGATTGGTCTGTCACACCATTCACCTTTGTCTATTCTAAGCGAAGCCGTCCTGCTTCACCGCAGTAATTTCCATCTGGTTACAAGAGACTCTCCTTTTCATCATGCTGGGGGCATGCAAACCACATGAGCAATGTTTCTGCAAGGTTCAAGCTCGTTAAAAAATAAACCCACCACTGAGCATAGTTTCTTCCGATTCAAGCTCATTAAAAAAATTAATCCACCCTCGATAAATAACCTTTGTGATTGCCTTGTTATCATCCTTTTGAACCTTGGTTGTGTTCCTACCATCATCTCCATTCTTTTGGCCGATCATACACTTCCACTTGATTGTTTACCTTTTTTAGGAACAGCTGCAACAAGTGGTCCTGTTAGCCACCCTCTCCACACTGCCATGTTTTGAGAAGTTCCCAAACTTACCTGGAACTAGTTGCTACCCCAAAACACCACTCGTTCCTCAAAAACAAGTCTCTTTTAAGCTCTTTTAGACTCGTTAAATATGAAAAAATTGTCAATCTACTGGCCTTTCTAGCTCGTTAAAGTAAGGGGAAGCCCCATCCCTCTTCTACATTTTAATCTTTTTGGACCTGAGGGATCATCCGACAAAAACATCGAGTGCTTGTCTTTTTCGGCTCGCTAAAGTGATCGAAAAGTCATCCCTTTCGTAGTATTTTATACTTTTTCGGACTTAAGGGATTATGCTACGAAAAAGGACTTCTTGAGTTTCCTTTTCGTCCCTTTTCAAACTCTCTAAGATGAAAAGGACTGAGTTATCTTTGTTGTTAAACTCGTTAAAGTAATAGTGACAAACTTGTCCATCCTAACAAGAGCAAGTTTCACTGTCGCTAGACTTGCCAAACGTAGCGACAAGTTTTCCCGAAGGGAAAATTATAGAACAAGCATATGTTATCCTCCTCAAGCTTGACAAAAATAAAGAGGTACTGATCAGCAATGACTAGGGAAAAAAGGGAAGAAAACTTGAAGAACTTCATTGGTAGCAAGTCACTCTTGAACGTGACACTTTCACTCCATCACCATGACTAAGTCAGGTTGGGTTATTCCATTCACCAGTCATATCACCATTGGTCCTCCACACCATCCATCTTTTGGGGTTAACGCTACCAATCCATCTCAGTGTCGCCGACATGTTCAAGAGAATTCATTCAGAGAATTCACCACCCAGCTAACGCCTCATCCATTGCAATACCTTCACCCTCCATTTTTCATGACTGCCATTCCTGAACCTTGTATCATCAAATCGTTTTCACCTCCAGAAAATAATTTGCTTTGTTTCATGTCGTAGATGTGGGATACATTAAGGCCCTCCTACAACGGGTCACTTCTCATCGACATCAGCTCATTATCCAAGAAGTTGACTTAGGAACAACCCTTTCAGTACTTTGAAGCTTACATGCCTCAATGGCAGGTTTCTCACTTCCAGCGACAGGTTTACATTAATGGCCTTCGACCGAAATATTTTGTGTGGTGTTCAACATCAGATCATATATTCACACCACGTGAATTTTACTGTAGTACCTTGAGGGTCATTATCATTATCGGTGAATCCTATCACACCTATTAACAACTTACATCATTGGCTAGTAAGCAGGCGATGTCTTTCCATGTTCGACTTCAGAACATATTTTCACATGGATCGACTTGTACATCGGGTGAAGATTGAACGAGTTTGAAGACCCTGGATCTAGTTTCATCCATCCGGGCTGTGATATATTCAGGAATATAAAGACATCAAATGTACACAAAAGCTACACAAATGATCATCCAAGCTAAGGGATGATGACTCTACAAAGAATCACCAGTCTGAAACAGCAGACGATTATCTGTCCTATGTACATGAAAATGAATTTATAAAGCTGAGCATGGGAATGCCCAACTCAGCTAGATCATGAAAATAATATGATGATGATATATTGTATTGTATTTTATACAGGTCACCTTCCAGTTCGAATACCTCAGATCCTCATGATAAAGCATTTCACCCGACATCAGAAGATTTACGACCTCATGCTTTAGGGGGCAACTGTTATAGACATATTTGGGCACTTCAACCCCAATCATATATGTCGATAAACCAAGGGCTCTTTAACCCCTAAAAGTGTTGTTTCATACCCTAAAGGATCATGGTCAACTGATTACATCATTCCCCAGAAGTTCCACTTGAAAAGGCACTCAGAACTGGCCAAAACTAGACCATACTGACTACTCCATGGTCATGGTGCAATGCATCTCACCTGCTACACACGAGAAGTGCAATGCATACTGAAAAGGCCTTCTGTAGGGTGCGATGAGTGAGAATGGACAAATGGAAGAGACAGTTTTCTAAGTGGATGCCCAGGGAATCTTCTAGAAACTTCTCATATGACACTTGCCTCTCTGAATTCACCCAGGGATGAGTAAGAGATCAAAGAAATCTCCAAGTGGAACTAAGAACTACAAGTGGAATGACACTAATCAAAAATCTAGAGCTAACTCACACCTCTACAAATATCTATAAATGGATCCCTCATCTAAGAGATCTAGAGGCTGGAGTTTTGTAATTTGTAAGGAAATATTGTTGGTTTCTCTTTTAGAAGAGACATTGTATTGTTGAGTGATCTTGCTTTTCATGAGGTGAAGAGGGTTTTGATGTTGGGAGGATGATGTTGGACCAAACAGTTGGGTTGTAATCCTCTCTTCTACTATTAATAAATTTCTTTGAGTTTTCCTCCATATAATCGTGTATTTGTGAATCTTGTTATTTGTAGATGCAATTGTATGGTCAATGTATTTTTGATTCTGCATTTTTTATGGTATTATAGATCGAGCTGCTTTGATGGTGTTTTGTTGCTTTACCTCTACAGGTATTCTCTAAAGCGGGACAAGTAGGAGAGGAGTGGCAAGCTCTATCAAGGGAGAGAGGAAACAAGCAAGGAGCCAAGCGGAAGATCCAGGTTGGTCCTCTTTGCTTCTCTCTTATCTATCATACATAAAGGAAATCACAATTTTCTTTGATTGTTTGTTTCTAAGATAGCTACACGTCTTAGTGGGACTAGCAGATCAAAAAGACACTAGTTTTCCCAGAAACACCTTGCAGAGATGTTCATCTTCCATTATATGATATCCTTTTGCACATACTTGAGATTTGATCTTTGAGGCTTGGGCTAGATAGATTCAAAGGAAGGTATCCGTTGGTGGTGTGGTCGGATCAGGTTGTATTCCTCCACTATTATTTGTTGATATCAATAAATAAGCTCTGTCTTATTCCTGATATGTTATGATCTCATGTTTTTTATGACTCATGTCTAATATATCGTGATTTATATGTTTATACTTTATGATATAACATGTTTATTATGCATGCACTTTGAAATACTTGATATGTATATGCTTATTGAAATGCGTTGCAAATATGATCACGTTGGAGGAATCAAAGGGTTTGGTCCTTATGGGATCGACATCAAACATAGGATCTATGGGTACCCCTCTCAAAACCAACTTTAGTAGTTTACATAGTTTTCTTGCTTGAATGTATGCTTCTTGTTGATAGTCTGCCTTCAATATGTTGAGGTTGTCAACCCTTACCTTAGGGAATTTTTTCCCGCTAACATAACTGATGATTCCACTGGGGAATAATGTCTTGTATTCCTTAGAAGGGTTTTTTTTCCTTGATATGGATTTTTCTATCTTGTTTCTTGATTTTTCCAGTATTATTGACTCATGTGCAGTCTGGGAAATCAATATGATATTTTGGATCAGGTCTATATTTTTTTTGCCCTATTTTTCTACATATACGTGCTTTTTTTGTATATAGTAGCATACACACGTGGTTTCTTCCAAAGAAACCTGCATATACACCTATTTCTTCATAAATAGTTGGATGTACACGCGGCTTTACTTATACACAGTCACGTATATTTGGGAAATTTTGAATTTTTTCAAATTTTTTCCTTCAATTGGGGGAGTAGCTTGGTTTTCCTGCTCTTTTAGAGTAATTTGTAGTCTGGAATGGCCTTGTTTCTTGTTGGTGTTGGTTTCTTTGTCTCTTTTTGTAAAAATGTTTTGTCAACCTGGGGTTTGAAATTCTTTGAAGTTTTTCGTTCTTAGTTTGGATTTCACACCTTTTGGTAAAGTGTCTGGTTGTTCTATGCTTTTGGAACAGTGAGTTGATTCTCAACTTTCCTTATAATCCAATATTTTCACTACTTCGCATTCTTGAAGTTGGCTCATTTAGTTTCTTTTTGGTTATTTGAGAAAGGTCTTTGCAATTTTGGTTCAATGAAGGATTTTGGTTTTTGAATTCTTTTGTTTTCTAAATCTTTTATTTGTCCTTCAAGTTAGTTTGTTCAACTGTTTTTTATCTCTTAGTCACTTTGGTCTTATCATCTTGGTGATTGTTTATGGCTTGTGAAGTTTGGAGTCTTTTCGCTTGATTTTGATCTTGGGGTGATTGATTGCTTTGCCTTCTTGAAACTTTTGTTTAAAGTCCTTAAAAAGAAAAAGAAAAACATTTGTTTTTTCCTTTTCTTTCTTTTGCTTTTTGGTTTTTTGGTCTTTTGGATTATCAACAAGTGTGTGAATCTTTGTTTGAGTTTGAAATTTGCTTTGCTTGGGAGTTATTTTCTTGGATATTTATTTCTCCTTGTTTGGTTAAAATTTGACTTTAGGATATTAAAAGAACACGTTTGTTTAGATAATTCCATATAATCTTGCATTTAATAATTCTAGTATGCATTAAGGTAGTTTGCATTTTAGGATTTTTAGTCTCTTTCCATAGATATTGAATGTGTGAGAGTGTTTAAAAAAAAAAAAAAAGTTTTTTATTTTATACATGTAACCTAGTTTTCTATTGGTTTCTTTTTGCATTAGAACATCATAAGTTTCACTTCTGCTACCCATGACCTAAATAAAAACAAATAAAATCAAGCGCCTAATATAAAATGAATTAGATTTTTCTTTTTGTCGTAGATAAATCAATTATTCTAGGGAATTTAGGGCCTTGGAATAGGTGTGTGGAGAGTAAGCTCTCCAAGGACTCTAAACTGAAACATAGAAGTTGATTAAAGAGTGAAAATTCGGTATTGTTAAGTTGTCTGGGAAAACTCTTCTAAAACGTGAGTTAAGAATGAGGACGTGTGAAGATAGGGAAAGAGAGATACCCCCTCTCCTACTTGTTGGATCCCGTGCCCATGATTGTTCAACCCGACTTCTGATTATGAACTGGTGACCTTAGTTGCCTATCCTAGGGACCACATAATTGATTGTAGGGGGTAATGCCCATGGTACCTGGGACAAATGTTGCATCAATTTCATAGTACTTCTAGAGGGTTCCCTTTCAAAACTCGGGTACTTGCACCAACAAAGGATGTTGTCTAGAGGTCAGCGTAATTGTTTATGATACCTTCGTTCGTAGGATTGGGCCGTAATTATCTCAAACTATCTTCAGAAGGTCCTTATCTTCACTTTATTTTATTTTGGTGTCTAGTCCTAATCACCTAGAGACAAAATACTTGGAAGCTACTTGTTTGGTTGTATCTTTAGGGACTTTTTGGCGAGCGCTCATTGCTCCTAAATTTCCATAAGTTGTTATTTTTTGTCGCTAAAATTTCTATTAATATTTAAGAGTGGTTGATCGACAGGCCCGTCGGTCTAGGAGGCTTCATGGGCTTTCACCTGTGAGTGTCAAGCCTTCATATAGAAGGTGCAGGAGTATTTTTTCTGGTGATTTTCAACCAGTTGCAACTGACATGTCGAAGATTAATCTTGCTTTAGTGGCTCTCATTTCATAGGGTGAACCTAGTGCAATTCATAATTTGAACGGAAACGCCTCGGTCCTCGCTAGGGTGCTCTTCCAATTTGAAGACAATATTGATATTGAGCACATCCTGAAGTCCCTTATGACTCCTTCGACACCCCTTCCTTCTCATCTTTTGTACATTGTATCATACATGGGTACCCTGACTCATAGGTCGGCAAGCCCTGTTCACTCTCCTTCTTTTTTCCAGATGGCCAATGTTAGTGGCGTAAGTATGGCTACTAATACTTCTGGTGTGAAAACCCCTCCTTCAGTTACAAGAGGGGGTACTATTGCTATCTCTATTGTTACACCTAGTACAGTAGTTGTTGGCTCTACCTCCATTCCAGGTCCGAGTGGGGGCACCCAACCTTTCGCTCCTTTCACTGGTGCCTATCCTTTCGACATTCCATCCATTGAGATCCCCCCAGTTCCTTCAACCTTCCCATATATTATTTCCACATCTATGACTTCTATGCCAAGTGTTTCAACATCTTTTCATGGTTTTTCTTTTGGAAGTGGTCATATCCCTCCTTCCAATCCATCTTTGAACTTAGGACAGGCTCAAAATGTTAATCCTTTCCAAGGAGGTCAAGGATGGCAAAATCCTTCCATTAGTGGTTTAGGGGCTGGGAACTTATCCCATCTATTTGGTCAATAGGGGAGTATTCCCTTCCCTTTCGCTGGGACCTCACAGTTCTTTCCTCCACTAGCTAGTGCATGGAATACTTATCAGGGGTGATCCCCTTCTTTCAATGTTTCGCTAGGAGGAAATTGTCGTATGTATGGTAACCTTGCGGAAGGGGGTGGATGCCCTTTGAATAATTATGGGCCACAAGGATTTCCTTATGGTTCAGTTCCTTCTACAAGTAACATGTGGAAACCTAGTTCCTCTCCAAATCCAGGATACTCTATTCCTGATGTTGAAAATTCTGCTCTTGGTGGGTGGAATTCTCATGCTCCTCCACACTTACCGTTCCTGGAAAATTTAAACTTGATAGATCTTTGGAAGTTGACAAATGATCTGATCCAATACAATCTGGCTTGGCCTCTGGTTTCCACCAAACTTCCTTCTGATATTGCTAAATTCGAAGGGAAGTATGGGGAGGATTGGGTTGATCATATAACCATGTTCCATTTGTGGGTCTCATCTAACTCCTTAATTGATGATTCGATTAGGTTGGGATTATTCCAATGCACCCTAATTGGAAACGCTGCAAAATGATATATTGAGCTTAGAAGTGGTACCTTTTCTACATTTAACAAACTGGCTACTATGTTTTTAAACAATTTTCATTTGCATATATGATATGATGTTGGAACTAAGCTTCTAGCTAGTTTTGAACAAGACAAAGCAACTCATATTTCTGACCACATCCAAGAGTGGTGCAGAAGGAAGAGGCTCATTAAGGCCTATATCCCTAATGAGTTCCTTCTCGAATGGTTTTTGAAATATTTGCAGCCATAAATTTCTAAGGATGTGTCACTCTCCGGAGTGTTCACTGAAGAACAGGCCATCTTTAGAGCCCAGCAGTTAGAACTCATATATTCTCAATCTGGAGTCCTTTATAATATTATGCCTGATGCTCCTCGATCAAAGATCAATTTAGCCAAACCTAAGCTAGGACCCCATGTCGACGGAATTGTAGGTTCGATTCATAGTAGTACGGCTAACTTGTTGAATAAATTGCACCATTTGTCTTTACAGTCTGCTTCTATAGCATAGGATTCACCGTCATTGGCTATGTCTTCCCAACCTTTAGCAGTTAATGTTGTCCAATCCTCGAATCCCAAAGGAGACCAAAAATCTAATGGGAAGAAGAAGGGACATGGTAAGAATAAAGATAAGGTTGGGAAGGGGAATGTGAACAAGCCCAGTAATGATACTAGAGAGGGAAAGAAGGAATCAAAAAATAAAGTAAAATTCCCATGCAAGTTATGCAATGGGGATCATCTTACCCATATTTTCCCTAAGATTCAAGATGCTCAGTGCTTGTTAGCTCAGCAGGGTTCTTCAAGTTCCCAGGTTGTCTTGACTAACCCTTTTCCCTAAGGGCAGTAAATGCTTGCTGGCACTAATTCTAGTACTCCAACAACCACAAGGGGCAACTAGGAAGGGGAATCCACATCGAATGTCTATATGGTGAGGTATACAAGATCACATGATTATGGTGAGCCAGAACCTTCTAAGGCTAAGGTTGGTTCTGATATCCGAAAGCCACTCCATATTGAGAGGCTTATAGCTGATCCTAGACCTCAGATGCCGAAAGAATTTACAAAGCATTCGATTGTTAATCCCAATGCTAGGTCTTCTCAAAACTATTCTATTGTCAAAGATCTAGCTCAGAGCTCTTGTGCAATGTCAGCGTTAGAAGTACTCCAATCATGTCCTGCACAAAGGAGTGCATTTCTCACTACGATCAGAGCATTATATCCGAAGAACCCTCATGTTATAACATTTTATATGTCAAGTGCTAAGAAGAGACTCCCTCATCGCATGGCTTTCCAAATTAAATCTACATATTGGAAAATGAATACCTTTTGAACTGTAGTTGATGAAGTGCCTTCCACATGTGTCATGTCGATGTCATGTTAGAAGGCTATCAGGTCTCTAGAAATTGTTCCTTCCCCTACTCTCCTTACCTCATTCGATGGTCATTCTCATAGGCCTCATGGAATTCTTCCGGGCTTTCACGTCTGTGTTGGGGGCAATGTTGTTAATGTCAAGGTAGAGAAAGTTGATGCTAAGGCTTGATTATAATCTTTTGTAGGGTAAAAATTGGTTTATGAAATGGATTATATTGTTTCACATCCTATGCTTCCCCCATGAAGGGATAATTGTTACAATCGATCAAATGGCTTATTCTCCTAATGATCCTAATTCATCTTCTGACTCTACCATCCCCTTGGTGAAGAATACGAAGCCGCCCGTCAAGAATTTGGGAGTTGGAATGTATTCCTCATTAATGGGTACTTTTGATATTCCTTCTCCTATTCCTCATGTTATTTCCATTTCATCCTCCAAGATATCTCCTCAAATAGGTTCGTTCATAACTCATTATTTTCTAATTCTTGGCCCTTACCCACCTCTACTACCACACTAGGGAAGGGGCAAGTGGGTGGAATGGCATACCCTATATCTGCAGCAGAAATTGTGTATCAATCTATAGTGAATTCTATATACTATGATCCCATTCCTATCTCATTAGAGGATTTGGATGGTTATGTGGCTCCGGCCTCGATTCTTGACTCTACTTCAGCTATGGATTTCCTTGACATAGTCTTACAATCCAAACAGGAAATCCTAGAAGCAATGATGGGTGAAGAAATATCATGGGATGATTTGCATCATCAGTCATATTTTCTCCTTGATTTGCATCAAGTTGATTCAAATTTGTCTGGTCCTTCTTCAACTAGAAGTGTTCATAAAATTCTAAATCCTTTGGCCCCAACACAGACTTTTGCCAAAGGTAATATGTCCAATATCTCGGAAACTATTCCGGTGAACATTTCTAGGAATCCCAATATTATCGATAATATCTTCATCAGAGTTGCATGTTCCCCTAAATAAATTAAGATTTATACCGACCTTTTTAAATAATTTCGAGATATATTTTCTTGGTCTTATGAAGAAATGCTTGGGATCAGTCCATTGATCATTTAGCATGAGATCAAGACATACGAAAACTCTAAGCTTGTACGGCAAAAGCTTAGACTGGTAAATCCTAGGAAAGCAGCATCTATTAAAGCTGAGGTTGAAAATCTTCTTAAGGAAGGTTTCATATACCTTGTTCCTCTAACTAAATGAGTCTCAAATCTAGTCCCTGTTGATAATAAGCAAGGAATTATCCGAGCATGCATTGACTTTAGGGATTTGAATAAGGGTGGTCCTAAAGATCATTTCCCCACTCCGTTTATCGATAATATCATTGATGAGTGTGTTGGAAATGAGGTGTTCTCCTTCATGGACGGTTTTTCAAGATATAATCAAATAATTATCTGTCCTGAACATCAACACAAGAAAACATTTATTTTCCTCTAGGGTGCATTTGCATACAAGAAGATGCCTTTTGGCCTCAAAAATGTTGGAGCTACTTTTCAGCGGGTCATGTCTTATGCTTTCCATGACATCAAGCACATAATAGAAGTGTATTTGGATGACCTAGTTGCTCATTCTCAAAAGAGAATTGATCATCCACATCACCTTTGTTTGGTTTTTTAATGATGTTGTCACTATAAGATCCGGTTGAATCCTAATAAATGCATTTTCACTGTCACATCTTACCAGTTATTGGGATTCATTGTGTCCAATGAAGGGATTCGTGTTGATCCCTTCAAGGTTGAGGCAATACTTCAATTTCCTCCCCTATCAACGGTTCATCAACTTTAGAGTCTCCAAGGTAAAGCTAATTTCTTAAGGAGATTTATCATAAATTACACCGAGATTACGAAAGGATTTATGTGATTACTGAAGAAAGGAGTTCCATTTGTTTGAGACAATTTCGCTTAGCGCTCCTTCGATGCTTTGAAAAAGGCATTGACCTTTTCTCCTCTTTTGAGTCCACCCAATCATAGCTGGGATTTCCTCTTATATCTCGTTGCATCAGAATTAACCATTGGTATGGTTCTGGTTCAATAAGACCATGATTTTTAGAGATCATGTGATTTATTATCTGATTCGAGGCTTAGGCGGTCATGAACTTAGGTATTATCATATGAATAAATTGGCTTTGGCAGCAGTTCATGTTGTACAACGACTTCATCATTATATTTTGCTTAGAAAAAAATTGTGTTGGTTGATGTCAACCGATTTCAGTTTTTCCTCAGTAGGCGATTGATTTGAGGAAAATATAATATATGAATTTTCATCTTACAGGAATTTGACCTCAAATTTATGTCATCCAAGTCCAAAAAATCTTTAGTAGTCATATAATCGATTTCAGAGTTTCCTTGTGAAGATGATGTTGTTTATGAAGAGTCATTTCCTGATGAACATCTCTTCCTAATCTCTTCATAGGATCCTTGGTATGGAGACATCATATTATATCTCCAGACTTCAAAGTTTCCTCAGACTTTTTCAAAGGATGAATGTAGAAAATTGCGTCACCTAGACAAAAATTATATTATTATTGGTGACACTTTGTATCATCGCAGGATTGACTCAATCCTTAGGTGTTATTTAACCTTAGAAGAAGTTGAGTCTATTCTTAATGACTTCCATAGTGGAGCTTATGGAGGTCATCTATCTAGGCTTGCTACAACTCAAAAACTCTTGCGTGCAGGTAATTTTTGGCCCTTAATTTTCAAATATTGTATGGAAGCAGTCAAAAAGTTCCATCCTTGTCAAGTAAATACTTGGAAAATGAGACTCATCTAGCTCCACTTTTTCCTGTTATCATTGTTGGTCCTTTCACAAAGTGGGGTATTGATTTTATCACTTGTAACCCAGCTTCGGCTAAAGGTCACAAGTACATTATCATAGTAGTGGACTACTTTACGAGTTGGGTCGAAGTTATGCCTACTTTCAAAAATGATGGTGAGATAACAACTCTTTTCTTATTCAACCAAGTAATTTCATGTTTTGGTATTCCAAGGGATATTTTCATTGATCATGGTAGTGATTTTCAGAATAAGAAGATGTTTGAGTTGGCTTTAAAGTTTGGATTTTGGCGGGAGCATTGATATCCATACTATCCTCAATCTAATGCTCAAGTTGAAGTCATGAACAAATCCTTCAAAACTATCATGCAAAGGAAAATCAATAAAGCTAGATCCAACTGGCACATCATGTTATATCCTACGCTTTGGGCATACCGGATGTATGTTAAGACTGCCATGGGTTTTACTCCTTTTCAACTAGTTTATGGTTTGGAATCAATATTCCCTATGGAATGTGAGATCCCATCTCTTAAATTAGTAGTTGAACTTCTTCCAGACACATCTAGTCTTGAAGAACGCCTTATTCATTTGGAACATCTTGATGAGCAGCGTCGAGATGCAGCCACAATAAATGAGGCTCATAAAAAGAGAGTAAAGACCCAATATGACAAGATTGTGTGTCCTAGGGTTTTCTCTGAAGGTGACCTTGTCCTGGTCTATGACCAAGATAAGGACACCTTGGGGACAGGAAAGTTCAAACCCATGTGGTATAGTCCTTTTATCATTAAAAATGTCTTGAAAAAAGGTGCATATGATTTGGTTGAATTCGATGGAAACATGTTCTCAGAGTCGAGAAATGGGCTCTATCTTAATAAGTATTATACCTAGGTTGTTTCCTAGCATCTACTTTGTTTTGTAAATATTGTACATAGTTGTTTATTTCTGTCTATGGGTCTCATAGTGATGTTGGTATTTTGATCTGCTTTAGCAAGTTTCGATGGGTGATCTAGTATATCTAGGATTCGCTGATGGTGCTAGAAGACATACTCGGAACTTAGCTTTCACTGCTTGGGTAATATATTATCCATCTAGTCAGTTGTTAGTCTCAAGAGGCATATGTATCAGTCCTACATATAAAAATATGGTTGAATAAAGTGTTTTCACTAATTTACTATCTGAAGCAATATCTTTTGGTATTGAATCGTTAGTGGTTTATTTTGATTCACAGTTGGTGGTGTCTGAATTAAATAACATATATCATGTGAGAGATCCTTTATTACATCACCAATTTCTGAAAGTAATATTATTACAATATCATTTAATTTTATTACTTTTATTCATATTCCATAATCAGAAAATTCATTTGTTGATTCTGTAGCTAATCAAGCATTAGATTGGCACATTAATCATTCATCACAGTAAAATAAAAATTACCATAAAATAACCTATATATATGATCAAACCATCGTGAAGCCATATGTGTGTATATAGTAATAATATGTCCAAAATATTACAAAATGTGGACAAATGTCCTACAAAATTAGGGCTTAAGATCGATCATGTCCATAAAATAACATTCATCTAAATCTAAGTTTGTGGGTCTTGCCTTGGATGAGTGTCACAAAAGAAGACAATGGCATTCGCCACCCGTCAGAAGAGATGCACCCACTCTTGTGATACTCCTACTACTCACCTCTAAATGGCCTCAAGGAGATCCTCTATGGCTACAATGGCAACCTGGTGAGTCAAACTCTCCAAGCTCCTCTGAACTATATGGACTATCGGTCTCAGTTTTTGTTCTCTCTGTGTCTCTGCCATGACGCCTATGCCTAGGTAGACCCTCAGGTCTCACTGGTCTGACATCTGCATCATGATCAAATAATCTTGTAAGATTTTTGTTTAGTGAAAAAACAATTTTAACTTCTTAAGAACATATTCAAAATCCAAAAATATATCGAATAACATAAAATGTCTAAAAAAAAATTACCCATCTCCCCCCATGCAGCGCCCTCGGGAAGCGCCAGATCCGGGTCCCATCGATAGTCTATGTCTGCATAGAGGTAATAATTTATAGCTATGAATTGTTCCTCTCACCAAAGGAAGAACTCGTCATCAAATTTTGCTCTGGTAACTTCACCTCCGCCTAGTTGCCTAATCAGGTCTCTACCCATCTGGGCATCCTTGGATCCCTAGGGCTACTGATGATGGTAGACACTCTGGGTCGGAGTGTTGGTACTCTCTCAAATAAAAAGGAATAAAGTATGCTACCATATCCAAAATGCTTCATTTTCCGTCATCTCACTGAATAAAGTTGCTTCTTCATAGAGGTCAAGAGCCTTGTACACCAATCAAAGACTTTCAGACGAAGGCACTCTACTGCAAAGAACATGGAAAATTGAGAGGCCTGATGTAGAGTTTTCAATCATACCGCTCTGATAATGTTAAAGAGGATAATTTTGATTGGCAAACTTCTCGCATTCTCGATCAGAATTTGAGATCTAACCTTGTTTGTCCCTGTTGTGCAGTAGATATCTATATAATTAGAGACATTTAGGCCTCCCTGGGCCCTCTCTTTCAGATCAATCGAATCCCCTTTTCGGGAAAGTCCTATAATGAAATAAATATATTCTACATAAATTTGTGAAGGCATTTGATCTATCATGAAAACCTCCTGCTCTGGATCCCAGTAATGGGCAAGCATTTCTAGCAACTATAGAAAATTTGTGATAGGTTAACCCGATAATGCAATATAAATCAAAGAAGAATACTATAACCTACTTCTACTATCAATTTGCGGAAGCTTAAAGATCGAGTTGAACAATATAACCAGAAGAAGAAGAATCAATGGCACAATACACATGAAAATACTTTAGGGAAAGTCTCAGATAAAAACCCCACACTATTGTATTATCATACATGGTGGAAATACATAGGAATTATACAAAGCCTTAGCTCTCACAGTTAGCCATCTCTTAGTACAATCCTCACAGATACTCACAGGAAATCATGGCTTCTCTCCAACCTTCCTCTCTGCCCTCCAAGCTCCTATTTCCTTGCGTTGTTCCTTGTGGATGATTAGCCTATTACTAAGTGGAAAAAACAAACCTTCAAAACTGTGCAATCCTCAAGGATGAATCCTTGACCTTGACTGCATGCATGAGCTTTTTCCATGAGAAAACACATGCAACTGATAGTACATTGTCCTTGAACATTAATCTCAACTGGGTCTTTCTTATAATAGACATGCATGAGTTTCTGATGAGAGAATCTTTAGTTAACTGGAGTAGCACTAGTTGAGTGCATTAATGCATCAACTGACTGTTAACTCACTATTAGTTCCTCAAATAGTTTGGAACTAATTTAACTGGACTTAACTCAGTAAACTAAGTTAACTAATTACAACTCAAATATAACTCAATCTTATCTCCTTAGTTTAAGGGATAACTCTTGCATGACTTCAGAAAGACTTCTAACTTGAATTTCTCCAAATAATTAATTTAAAATTTATTAATTAATTATTTCCTAGTAGCTATTAAGACTAAATTCGATTTTAATTCACAATTTAATTCAAGGATAAATTAAATTGGAATATTCTTGTTGCCATATTTCAACACTCCTTCTCAACAATAAAGGGATTATCTGCCACCCCAATCCTGTTTACACTTTGACAATGCCTTTGTCAAAATGTCAGCATCTTGCTCCTCTATCGAAATATACTGCAGAAACATGATCCTCCAGTGTCTGTGATGATGATACTAGATGTCGATGTGCTTGGAACTATCATGAAATACTGGATTCTTAGAGAGTTTGATACAACTCTGATTATCACAATAGATCACAGCTGGATCCATCCTCTGATCAAACAAACCAACTAGGATTTTCCACATCTAGATGGCCTCACATGCTGCCTGACTTGCAACCATGTATTCTGCCTCTACCGAGCTGAGTGCAATCAACCTCTGTTTCCTGTTGTACCAAGAAACTGTTGTTGAACCAAGGTTGAAAATCCCTCTTGATGTGCTCTTCCAATCTAATGGACTCCCTTCCCAAACTGCATCAGTGAAGCCTTGTAACTTCACTCCCTCTGTCCGTCTATACCATAATCCATACTGAGATGTACCTCTTAGGTATCTCAATACATGCTTTGCCGCCTTCCAAAACATCTTGGTAGGTTGAACCATTGCTTAACTCATTTGGTTCACCACATAGCACAAATATGGTCGTGTATTCATTAAGTACATCAGTGAGCCCACAAGCTACCTATACACAGTAGCCTCTACCACTTCTCTTGAAGTAGCAACCTCCTTCCTCTAGTTACCTACTAGAGGAGTCTGCATGTTCTTTCACTTCTCCATGTGGAATCTCCTGAGTATCTCGTTGGCATACTTTCCCTGAGACACAAACAACTCCCCATCCTTCTGACACACTTCCATGCCAAGGAAGTAATGCATGAGACACACGTCTTTCATCTCGAATTCTCTTGCAAGGTCCTCCTTGCAATACATGATCAATTGATCATCACCAGTCAATATGAGTTCATAAACATAAAGTACGATGATCAACATCTTACCTTTCACCACGATGTGGTACAAGTTCGCATCCGCTTCACTCTTTGTGAAGCCCAACCCGGTGAAGTAGTAGTCTATCCTAGTGTACCAAGTGTGGAGTACTAAAAAGGTATGTTTTTAATGATCATTTCAATGGCTTTTCCGTGGGACTTGTGAATATTTTACATCATGAATTTGGAAAACAATAGAGAATTGTGATAAAATATGTGGAATTAGTATGCAAGACTTAATCGTTGATAGTTGTCATTCTCCTGTGCAGGAAAGGGTAAAAACGAGGAGCTGATGTTCCAAAGAAAAATACAAGAACAGGGTAACTGTTGTCCCTTTGATGAAGGACCGAGTGCAAACGAGGCTAAGCAGGTTGAAGCAAACCGGTCTGGAAAAGAAGGAGAAGGCACCAGCTCAGCGAAGGAGAAAAGAAGTGATTAAGGATTAACAGTTTGGCGAATCCCTCAGGATCTTCGATCCTGAGGGATCGCTGCTTTATTTATCTTATCGCTTAGACATCTCCGTCGTTACCCTTATATAAAGGGACGGCACTGTTAGTTTGGTACGATGCTTTTTTGTAACCTTTTGTTAAAGATTGAACTTTGATCATCGAGTCTCGTTGACCTTGGCTCATTGTACTTTCTGTTTCATGCATTAATATAAACTTGGTGATTATCTTATCTCTGCGTCTGGATTAACTTAAAGCAGTGTACCCTTGAGGCTAAGGGCCCGGCCCCGGAGGACACTTGCTTCTGTATCACTACGATTTGATTTCTGCGTGGTTTGCTTATCGTCATTAGTTGGTAATCTGATATGCTTTATAAGTTACATCATATGCTCTGTTAAGATTCGTTCATTAAGGTTCTTTATATTGACTCTGCATTATATCATCAATACTTTCAGAGTTGATTTGATATTATTAGACTTAATTGAACATTGTTATCATTTTGTTACAGAACTTTTACGCTGTGTATTTGTGTTAAGGAAATTATCTGAAAGATGTGTTCTTTATGATTCAGGATTCATGATGTTCCATTTTGAAACACAGTTGTAATTCCTGTTGATGATTGGTGATTAATCAGATTACTTTTTCAAAGTGTTGTGTGTGTATGATTTTCATATGTTGTTCCATAATTAGTAATTAATGTTGTTCCATTAGTTGGTTGCGTGATTTGCTTGGAGAATGAAAGATTGGAGTTTTGATTACAATGAGTGCATTTGAGTTGACAGGATAAAGTTTGATTATTGCTCGCGAGGTCTAGTTATATGATTGTTGTTCCATTTCAGAATTCTTGTTCCATTTTAAGCATTACTGTTCCATTCTAGACTTGTTGTTCGATTTCCTATTTGTCGTTCCATTTTTATTTGTTGTTTCATTTACTCGCATTTAGTGTGAGAGACGATCTGTGGCTGTAGTGAGCCTCGGCATTTACTGCCTCGCTCTCAGACCCGTGGTCCATGCTCTAATTTCCTTTCCATCAGTTTCCAAAGGGATGGGCTATTGTTGTCGAACCCTTGACTGATAAATTTGCCTAGCTTTAAGAGTGTGTGCTTTAGTCATTTGAAGTAACTTAGCCATAGACAAGCATCAGTTTACTCTTGTATTTTTGTAGAAAGTTGTACTACTATCATTACTCTGACAAATAGCCTCAGATTGAGTCACTCTTTGAAATAACCAAACGCTCCCGGATTGACATATTAATGTGAGGTAATTAGAGGTGAAAGAGACCCTTTTTATAGCTCTACATTTTGGCGTCGTTGCCGAGGAAAGAGTGTAGCCATTTGTCTTTTTTAGATTAGTGTACGAACCTGCTAGGGAAGAGTTGGATCTTAAAAATGAAAGGTAAGAACTTGCGTGCGGAGCATGTAAAAGCCCTGCTCCACTGTCCGCTTTCCTAACAGATTTGTTCTTGCTTTGTTTGAATAGAATTTAGTAGTTTATTTGAGTGCATGACTAAGCAGAAAAAACCAGAAAAGAATATCAAGCTTCCATCCAAGCCCGAAAAAGCTAAGGGGCCGGTGACCCTTGGCTGAACAACTTTCATAAACGAAATCTATAAGAAAACAGAATCTCAGCCATCAGTAGGCCCTAGGAAAATCATTTCTAAACAACCTACTAGTTCCCTTCAGGCCACAGGATCACCATCTATAGCCTTTGCTGAGGTGCATAGTCAAACTGAAGAGCAGGACTTTCAGGAAATTGAAAATTCTACTCCAGAACTATTGCAGGAAGGAAATTTCAGCAACTTTTGTGAAGGAGAAGGAGAAAAAGGGGAAACCGAGGAACCAAAATCTCCCGTTGGAACAAATCAGCCATTAAACAGCCCAGATAAGGGGAGCGTTGCGAGAATCATTGTTGAAGGAATCCAATCTCCTCAGATATCAGGTATTCCTCTTATCCCAGATAAAGGAAGTACCATTAAAGCTATCCCTGCTAAAATCATTCCCTCTCAACCTAGGAATACCCTCCTAGATATCCCAGAAGGTTATTGGCATATATTCTACCCTATGGCTCAGAACCAGCCAAATACTCAAACCTCTACATTACAATATCCTATAGTGGATTCTGCAGAAAATGTGCCCATGAAAGCTATCCCTCTTCAACATATCCCTACATTTCACAGTCTCACATCAGAAGATCCGGATGCATTTTTATTCGAATTTGATGTGTTGTGTAGGGGATATGATTACACCACCGATCCCCAGAAATTGAAATTATTCCCCTCTACATTAAAGGGGGCTGCTTTAAGATGGTTTATGGGATTAGGTGGTGTGGTCATCAACAATTGGGATCAAATGAAAGAATCCTTCTTAAAAAAATATCAGGGTTATTATAGGTCTAGAGAATTGAAAGACGAAATATTCCAAATGACAGCCAAACCGAACGAAACATTAGAAGAATATGTGGAACGTTTTCAATACAATTTACAAAGATCTCCTTATGCATCACTACCTTTACCTGATAATGTGTTAAAAACTGCATTGATAAGGGGCATGAAGGAACAGTGGATTGAAACATTAAACATCATGGGAAAAGGGGATATTTATCAAGAGAATTTTGCTGATATTATTGATTTATGCATCAGGAGTTCGAGAGGCAGCACAAGAATAAAACCGGCAGAATATGATTGGTTTGCAAGAAACAATAAAATATCAACAGAAGGAGTAACGCGTGTGGAGATCGGAAATTTATTAGAAAATTTTAAAACTGATATTCTAGGGACACTAACTACACAACTTGATATTATGCAAGCCAAACAGAAGCAGATGGAGGCAGAACATAATTTGGCAATCTTATGCCCCCGATGTAGAAAAAAGCATAGTCACAAGGAGTGTCCACTGGATACAGTCCAAACATGTGCCATATGTACAAATGATCATCTTACGGAAAGCTGCCCCTCACTTCCTGGATTAAAAGCAGTATACAAGGAAGCAGAGGAAGAACCAGAATCGGTGTACTTAATCAACCAGCACCGCCAGTGGCAGGCAAGACAATCTGGTATGTTTTCAGACCCAACCTCTTCTTTTTCAGCCTCCACAATACAATGCTCAACAATATAATATGTGGAAAAATCAACCCCCACCCCCATTCTCAAACTGGTCACCACCATCGTTTCCTTCTTCAAACCCATGGCTCAATCAGCCAAACCAATCTGGTTGGCCAAATTTCCCTTATACTCCACCATATTGGCAAAATAGCCCATCGACTCCCCCTACTTCACAAGGTTCACCCTGGCACACAAACTGGCAAAGACCGATGCAACAGCCAGTAGGAACTATTTCGCTCCCTCAACCTACTCTGCCAGCTCTACAACAAAATCCCCAGTCTAATATGAGATCGCAACTCCCAGCCCAACCCAACCCTAATCCAAATAATAGACCGGTCCAATCTCTTCAAATCATAGAATCACCAGAAATAGAACCCGATCTGCGGGAGTGTAACGATCTTCAATTACGATCTGGACGTATAATTGAAAATGAGGGAGATAAAACAGTCCATATTGAAGATCAGTTAGTAAGAGAACATCAGTTGCAACAAGAGGATGTAAATAAGCAACAGTCTCATAATCAAGCAACCACATCCTCTCCCCGTTCCCAGAACAATTAGTCATACCTCGACCTTTACAGTATCCTAACTTTGACATTCTGGGGGAATTACAAAATTTGTATATAAAAATCTCGTTCCTCCAAGCCATTCAAGATATTCCTATATACACAAAAACTATTAAAGAATTGTGCATAAAGAAACCAAGGAGGAATATAACAACTAATCCAAGAGTCCAAGTAGTCGGTACGTTATCTAATCTATTATCTGGGAAAGAAACACCCATTAAATATGAAGACCCAGGAAATCCAATTGTAACTGTTCAAATTTACAGTCAGACCTTGTCTAATGCCTTAGTTGATCTAGGAGTTGCAATCAATATTTTAACAACCACCACCTGTCAAAAACTCGGCATTACATCTGTAGAACCTACCTCTACTTTGTTAGAATTGGCTGCCCGATCTCTGGTTAGACCGGAAGGTACTCTACACGATGTCATGGTCTCTGTAGATTCCTGGGAATATCCGACCGATTTCCTGATAATTAATCCAAAAACCCGACTTGATGGACACCCACTAATCCTAGGTAGGTCTTGGCTTGCCACCGCCGATGCTTACATTGGTTGTCGGCAAGGAAATATGACCATAACCAAAGGACCTGATATCAAGAATTTAGTTCTATACCCTCCAGCGCAGCTAAGTCTCACAATAATTAAAACTAACAAGTATCCTGTATCATACCTTACTGATAACATCAGATCTCCATTGACTATACAAGAGGCACTTGAATTTAAAGATCAAACAGAAGATGATGCCATTAACAATTTCATTAGTCAAACTGAAGTTGGATCCTGCACACAATGTCATATGATAGAAGCAGCATTTGATAATGAATTAGAAGAAGATCCTCTGAAAGACACACATGATCAAACAATACCTGTTACTTCTGTCACAAATAGTAAAATTGTGGAAATTGGACCGGGAAAAACTTTAAATATCAATGCCAACCTCACATCTGAACAAGACACTAAGCTCATCCATCTGTTAAGAAAATATCAACAGGCATTTGCATGGGATTACCCTGATATGAAAGGAATTGACCCACAATTGTGTACACACCACATTTATATAGAAAAAGATGCTAGACCTGTCCGTCAACCGCAAAGAAGACTTAATCCTCATCTAAAGGATGTGGTGAAAGCCGAACTTCAGAAACTTTTAGATGTCAATTTTATTTATCCTATTTCTGACAGTAAATGGGTCTCTCCGCTCGTGGTGGTACCAAAAAAGAATGGGAAATGGAGAATTTGTGTGGATTACAGGGAACTCAATAAAGCAACACAAAAATACCACTTTCCTCTCCCATTCATAGACCAAGTGCTAGATACTTTGGCAGGAAAAAAATTCTTTTCCTTCCTGGATGGCTTCAGTGGATACAATCAGATTCAGATTGCCCCTGAAGACTAGGACAAAACAACTTTCACTTGTCCTTGGGGAACATTTGCCTACCGAGTTCTACCTTTTGGCCTATGTAATGCTCCCGCCACATTCCAAAGGGCTATCCTTAGCATTTTTGCAGATTTAATAAATGATGGACTTGAAGTATATATGGATGACTTTACACCCTATGGAGATGATTTTGATCCAGCACTAAATACCCTAGAAAAAGTCCTACAACGCTGCATAGCTACCAGGCTTTGCTTAAGCCATGAAAAATGTTACATGATGATGATTGAAGGACTTATTCTAGGACACTATGTTTCAGCAGTCGGCATTCAGGTAGACCCGGCCAAAATCCAAATACTTTTGCTTATTCCCACTCCCACTACTCAAACAGAGGTACGCAGCTTTCTTGGATTTTCTGGATATTATAGACGATTTATAGAACATTATTCACACATTGCTGCACCTTTATATGCACTAACTGGTAACGTTGATTTTCTTTGGACAGAAAAATGTGAACGTGCTTTCAAGGATTTAAAGAAGCTTGTATCCACAGCCCCAGTCCTGCGAGGACCAAACTGGGATCTGCCATTTCAGATATCAGCTGATGCCTTAGATACAACCATTGGCGCAGTCCTTGGGCAGGAAGAGGATAAAAAACCATATGCTATCTATTACATCAGCAAAAATTTATCCCCTGCTGAATTAAATTACACTGTAACTGAAAACGAATTCCTAGCTGTAATACATGTTGTCAATAAATTTAGACATTATATTACAGGCTATCCTGCTATTTTGTATACGGATCGTTCCGCCATAAAATATTTAGAAAATAAGCCTGCCACAAATGCCAGAATAACTAGATGGTTGATTTTATTGCAGGAATTCGATATCACAATCAAGGACCGGCCTGGCAAAGAGAATCCTGTAGCCAGTTTTCTCTCGAGAATGCCAAAGCCAATTGATGCAGCAGCAGTTGAAGATCAATTTCCGGACGAACATCTGTTTTTCGTTGTCGTTCGAACACCCTGGTATGCTGATGTTGCCAATTACCTTGCAGTAGGTAAACTACCAAAACACTTAACCCCTAATGAACGAAAACAGATTGTTCAGAAGAGTACTCGATTCTCCTAGATTGGGGGCTATTTTTTTCACACAGGGGCAAACATGCATATCAGAAGATGTGTTCGAGAAGATGAAATCTTTGACATCCTAAAAGCCTGTCACGACGGACCATGTGGGGGACACTTCGCTGAGTGTAGAACTGGACATAAAGTATTACAGACAGGATATTACTGGCCCACGATTTTCAGAGATGCAAAGAAATTTGTCCAAGCCTGTGACAGCTTCCAGCGAGCAGGACGTCCTGGTCAAGCTGACGAGATGCCTCTCAAACCACAGTTAGTCATCGAACCATTCGAGCGATGGGCTCTTGATTTCGTTGGACCCATCAACCCCTCATCAAATCAGAGAACATATATCTTGGTGGAAACAAAATATGTCACCAAGTGGGTTGAAGCAGAAGCATTGTCAAGAGCCACAGAGGACACTGTCATACAGTTCCTGTTCCATCTATTTGTACGTTATGGCCTTCCAAGGGAAATAATTACAGACAGAGGACCACAATTTGCTGGCAATAGATTAGCTGCAACACTTAATAATTATCATGTCCAGCACAAAATCACTACTTCATATCACCCACAGGCGAATGGACAAGTAGAAAGCAGCAATAAGGTAATATAATCAATCCTAACGAAAACCATTGCGTCACATAGGCGTGATTGGGCTGCCCGTCTACCTGAAGCACTCTGGGCCTATAGAACAACATGGAGAAGCACCACTGGTTACTCACCTTATCAATTAGTGTTTGGAAAACAACCCATTTTTCCGATAGAATTTGAAATCCAAACATTACGAACAACACAGGAAGTTGGCTTATATCTAACTGAGGCACAGATTAATCGACTACAACAGATCAATGAATTGGACGAAATTAGGCTCTCTGCACTACAAAATACAGCATTGATTCAACAGCAACGAGCTAAATGGCATGATGCCCTCATCAAAAACAAAGTCTTCCACGAGGGAGACTGGGCTCTATTATATGACTCTCGGTTTCAGAACTTCCCTGGGAAACTCCAGACTCGTTGGTTGGGACCATACGAAATCCAGAAGGTACATGACAATGGGACCATCACTTTAATCGCCATTGACAGTTCTGGATATACATTCAAAGTGAATGGCCACCGAGTTCGTCTCTATCGTAAACCACTCACTCGGGAATCCTTCTACCAACAGCTACGCAGAGACACTGATATGGAGATTTTAGGAGAGGAAGAGAAGTCTTCCTCACCTTTAATTCATTAAGGAATTCATTTTTTTTCACAATTTGTACATAATTTCTTTTTGGTTTGTGTACATATGTTTGAACTAGATGTGTTCTTTTGCTCAAAGATTTCAATTTTTGTCGTTCCTGAAACGAATGGCATTTGCGTGTTTCTGCTATTCCTTTTCAAAAGGAACAGCATTTTTCGATTTTTCTGTTGTTCCTTTTCTAAAGGAACAGCACTTGTGATTTTTCTATTGTTCCTTTTCTAAAGGAACATCACTTTCGATTTTTTCTGTTGTTTCTTTTCAAAAGGAACAGCACTTTTGATTTTTCTGCTGTTCCTTTTCAAAAGGAACAGTTGAAAAGGAACACTTTCGATTTTTCTGCTGTTCCTTTTTCAAAAGGAACAGCACTTTCGATTTTTCTGTTGTTCCTTTTCAAAAGGAACAGCACTTTTGATTTTTGTGCTGTTCCTTTTTCAAAAGGAACAGCACTTTCGATTTTTCTGCTCTTCCTTTTTCAAAAGGAACAGCACTTTTGATTTTTCTGTTGTTCCTTTTCAAAAGGAACAGCATTCTTGATTTCTGCTGTTCCTTTTTCAAAAGGAACGGCATTTGCTGTGTTCTGTTGTTCCTTTTTCAAAAGGAATGGAATTTGCACTTTTGAGACATATGCTCCTTTATTGTTCTAGCATACTTTTTCTCTCTTTGTGAAACAGCTTATCCCTTTTGTTGGCCCAAGTTTGAGGATGCTTCTTGCCCCTGTTCTTTCAAAGTCTTTTAAAGACAGCTATGCACTTATGCAATGAATACAAAATTACAACATATTGAAATCAGGAAATTATAAATCGCTATCTTTATAAGGCAATGTATTGGTAAGAGGACAGAAGGAAGGACATACTTATCTTTTGTTGTCATTGTCTTACTAATTTTGCCCTGATTGGTTATCTTTATCATGCCATTCTTTTTTCCCTTTAATTTTTGTTCAGGAATAAGAGCAAAAGGTTTATATCCTCCTATTGATATGATAAGACTTCTTCCACCATTCCTACTCTTAAGGAGTTTTGAACCACCCTTTGTGGATATATAAGGAAAAGTGCTTTATGAAAAAAGAAAGAAAAAAAAGCAAATGAATTATAAATTGTCAAATGCAGGATAGGGGGTCTCATCAAGAGCCAGCCTACCATGATCATGAGGATGGAAGTGAAGTGGCATTCCCACTATGGTCACCACACCAAGGATATGGTCCAAGAGGTATATCAAATAAACAAACCTTGGAACAGGAGGTCTCATCACAAGCCAGCCTGCCCACTCTTCGCCCCCTCCTCGTGAATGGAATTATGGCTAACTCGTTACCAAGCCAGCATAATGGCCTACACTTTGACATCACATTCCTTAATATGGACACAAAGGATCATGGTTCCAGGGGTGAAATAAACAACTCTGCCAAGGTTATGGACACCTGTCGGCAACAGAGCACTGTTAATGGTATCGAAGTCACATTAATTACACCAATAGGTAGATACTAATACTCTTTTGTTTCTTATATCCTAGGCACTAATCATACATTATTTCTCGACTTATATCTTGCATGAAAATTTATTACACCAATCATGGCAAAGGAGGTGACAATGACCACTTGAGATTTGGAAAGTACGACAGGTGTCTTATCCCCCGGCCTCGCATCATATTGCAGCAGCCTCTTACGTAATACGCGATCCAACTTTATGCCTCGATTTCGGCAATCCGTTGTTTTTCTAAACATGGCATGTTTTCATACGTTGTTCCTTTATGACTTGGTTACAGATCGGGTGCCGCTCCTTTCTTTGACGGCTGGGGCAGCCTATCGCATTGTGGGGGGGGAGGTTAACCTCATTATTCCCTGGGTTATGTGTCAGCTCACTATTCGGGAAAGATAGTGTACCAGGAAATGGCACGGTTTAACGGCATGATATTTCTATTTTTTCTATACAAGTTGTTGTTCATAAGTCATTTTTGTTGCATACTCAGTGTTTTTTCTAAATCTAACGATTACTACCCTCTCTGTGTTTCAAACAACACAAATAGTTGTTGTTCCATTGAGAATCCACAGTGAAACCATGGGAGGCAGGGCAATTCGAAGTGAACCACAGGAGTTGACAGTCTCCGCTGCTGCTCGGGAGATCCTGGAAAGAGCAGGATGGCTGACTTATCTCAGTCGCCTGCAGGAGTCCAATGAAACAGTGGCGATGGAATTGTTGCAGAACTTGCAGGAGGATCACTCCACAATGAGGGGGAAGCGGACAGCGGTCACCGACGATATAATCGCAGAAGTCTCGGGACTACAGCCACCGGACCTGTATGGACATTAAAGAAGGAAAGACTCCAGAAGACTATGAAAATTTTCCAGGACGAAGGCCAGAGCTTAACGATTAAAGGGAAGGGAGTTTTGTCGGCAACGCTAGGAGAACCCTGGGCAGAATTAGCAAGAACAGTGCAAAGCTACATCACCTACAAGGGGAGAAAAGACGTGGTAAGGCCACGACATCTTAAACTCTTAGCTGTTTTAAAGCAGAAATGTTATGTAAATCTTCCTGCACTTTTGAATTATTTACTTCATGACATCACATGAAACCTGAAAAAGGCATAGCATGTAGAGTCAGTTGTCAGCCACCATGGATTAATTCGACTAATAGTTAGTCATA
This sequence comes from Pinus tabuliformis, assembly GCA_031772625.1. Classification (NCBI taxonomy): domain Eukaryota; kingdom Viridiplantae; phylum Streptophyta; class Pinopsida; order Pinales; family Pinaceae; genus Pinus; species Pinus tabuliformis. The sequence continues at coordinate 1,697,113,550 of CM062818.1, forward strand.
GCCTCACCCAGCAGCAAAGCAGCTGGGAAGAATTAATTGCAATAATTGAGGGGAGAGCGACAGCACCTTCCCCAAAACGTAAACATACTACAAGCACACCAGAACGTCCGGAAAAACGCAGAGAATTAAGAAAACAAAAACATGTTGCGAGCACATCCGAACGACCAGAAACATGCCAGGAATCAGCAAAGTGTAAGCATGACACTGATACACCGAAACAGCCAGAGAAACGCAGAAAATCAATTCGGTTAGCTCGGATAAGAGGAAGGCTGGAAAAACTCCAGGAAAGCACCAGCCAACTAGTGGTAATTGAGGACGGGCAACCCTCACGGCTAGAAGAAGAACAAGTCGAAGGATAAAAGGAAGGAGAGGCCGAGGAGGCTGAGCAATCCGAAGAGGAAAATGATGAAGCAGCTAAGCATTTGGAAACAGAAGTTGAGCCTCCTGAGACAGAAGCTGAACCTCCTGAGACAGAAGCTGAACCTCCTCAGATAGAAGCTGAGCCTACTGAGACAGAAGCTGAGCCTCCTGAGATAGAAGTTGAGCCTCCTGAAACAAAAGCTGAGCACCCTGAGGCAGAAGCTGGACAATCCAGGCAGGAGGAGGAAATGGTACAGCAGGTAGGTAGCCCACCATAGGACCCAGTGGGAGAAGAGGAATTGGCCACAATCTTGGCCAATATGGGTGAGTATGGCCAACCTTCCACTCCATCATACCTCCGCGACAAACCCCAGGAAGAAGATACACCCGAAAAACCGCATGCAGAAGAGGCAGAAGAAGGAAATCTGCCTGTTCATAATGAAAAGGAGATAGGAGACACTGAACGGGAACAATCTGTTCCCACGGCACCAGAGGAAATTCCAGAGGAAGTAAGGATAGAAAGTGAAGCCACGGAACCAGTTAGGGTTCCTACCCCAGAATAGCCAGCACAAAACAGTGAAGAAGCACCCCAGGAGAAAGATCCAGGGACTAGTCACGGCCCAGAACGCAGCAGAAAGCCTACTGTTCCTTCTAATAAAACATTGGAAATTAGAGAATTACGAAAGGAACAGCGGAGGTTATTGAGCATAATAGCCCAGCTCCACCAGCAGATCAGGATCTTGAAAGCAAGGCAGAGGACAAGGAAGACCGCCAGGAAGAAAAAGATGACCACTGCAGTAAGAATCCGCAGGATAAAAAGGCGGAGGACCAGAAATCGCTCTGCTGATCAAAACCCTCCTGAAGATCCAACTGTTGTTCCAAATGAAGCTGAAGGTCCAGCTGTTGTTCCAAATGGCGCTGAGGGACAGACTGTTGTTCCATTTGAAAAGGAACAGCTGCAAGCTGGTATTCGTGTTAAAAAAGAAAAGGACAACAAGGAAATTCAAACAGAGGCACCACCCTCAGGGGTGATAAGGGTTCTGAACTCGAAACAACGCAATAAGAAAGTTCAGGTAAAACTCCCGGCCTCCACTGATGCATGGAAAAGAGATCCAAAGACGAGGACCTTGCACAAGGGATTGAAACAGGCTCAGCAAGAAATGGAGAGGCTTAGAGAGCAAACAGTCCCTCGTGAGAAGTATGAAGAACTCCAACAGCAACTAAGGAACGTCAACCAATCTGAAAGCCAGGCCTTTGAAGGGTGGCGAAAGGAACAAGAGAAAGTTGCAAAGGTAACCCGTAGACTAGATATTGTTATCAAACAGATGGATACCTTGTGTTCTTTATACAATGACGTTTTAGCATGTAGGGCCCCTGCCAAAAACTATGCTCTGTTTTTATTGGAACGGTACTTACAATTAAAAATAAAAGCTGTTAAAGCAGGCGCCCCGATACAAATTAACACTGTCAATGACTTTATAGACTGTTGTAAGCATTATGGGGTGAAGGTCCAGAGATTACTATGTGAATTTTATTTGCATAACCTCGTGCTAGATCAGGAGACTGAGTTGAACCCTGGCCCTTTTGTTGGGGACATTCAATTTCAAGCATTCATCTCATTTGGGGTTAATCAGATTAAATGGCTCAAAGCCTATAACACTTTCCAGAGGCAGGAAAATGGCCTAGACTTGTGGGTAAGGGCTGAGCCTAGGGACCCAGTGCGGTTATGGAAAGCACATAGAAACCTTATGAGAACTCCGGGTGTCATCGAAACGTTAAGACCCATGCCCGAGGCACTCATTCGACAAAGTTTAGAATACTTTCTTTCTATCAAAGACCTCGCCATTGATGCAGCCAAATTCCGCTATCGAATCTCTAATCCAAACATCCAGCTCAGGGAGCCATTTAAGTATGAGAATTTTCAATTAGCTACCAACCGTTTGAACCTCTATGGCGAAAGCATTTTGAGGGCAGGGCCATCCTGGTTAGGATATAGATTCCACATTCCAATTATCTGGCATCCTGCACCCGGATATCAAGCCCTATATGAGATGCCTAAGGGTCAAACAGGCTAGTCCTTTGACTATCTAGTCACTCACCATGGTTGTAGGCCTCCGCATGAGATTCCTTCTCCAGCCTATTCTCTCACTGCTTTGCATGTCAACTACAACGTTTTCATGAGGGCATGATACAGGGTAAGTAGGGGGGTGTGTGGAGTACTAAAAAGGTATGTTTTTAATGATCATTTCAATGGCTTTTCCGTGGTACTTGTGAATCTTTTACATCATGAATGTGGAAAACAATAGAGAATTGTGATAAAATATGTGGAATTAGTATGCAAGACTTAACCGCTGATAGTTGTCATTCTCCTGTGCAGGAAAGGGTAAAAACGAGGAGCTGTTGTTCCAAAGAAAAAGACAAGAACAGGGTAACTGTTGTCCCTTTGATGAAGGACCGAGTGCAAACGAGGCTAAGCAGGTTGAAGCAAATCGGTCCGGAAAAGGAGGAGAAGGCACCATCTCGGCAGAGGAGAAAAGAAGTGATTAAGGATACAGTTTGGTGAATCCCTCAGGATCTTCGATCCTGAGGGATCGCTGCTTTATTTATCTTATCGCTTAGACATCTCCGTCGTTACCCTTATATAAAGGGACGGCACTGTTAGTTTGGGACAATGCTTTTTTGTAACCTTTTGTTAAAGATTGAACTTTGATCATCGAGTCTCATTGAACTTGGCTCATTGTACTTTCTATTTCATGCATTAATATAAACTTGGTGATTATCTTATCTCTGCGTCTCAATTAACTTAAAGCAGTGTACCCTTGAGGCTAAGGGCCCGGCCCCAGAGGACACTTGCTTCTGTATCACTACGATTTGATTTCTACGTGGTTTTCTTATTGTCATTAGTTGGTAATCTGATATGCTTTATAAGTTACATCATATGCTCTGTTAAGATTCGTTCATTAAGGTTCTTTATATTGAGTCTGCATTATATCATCAATACTTTCAGAGTTGATTTGATATTATTAGACTTAATTGAACATTGTTATCATTTTGTTACGGAACTTTTACGTTGTGTATTTGTGTTAAGGAAATTATCTGAAAGATGTGTTCTTTATGATTCAGGATTCATGTTGTTCCATTTTGAAACACAGTTGTAATTCCTGTTGATGATTGGTGATTAATAAGATTACTTTTTCAGAGTGTTGTGTGTGTACGATTTTCATATGTTGTTCCATAATTAGTAATTAATGTTGTTCCATTAGTTGGTTGCGTGATTTGCTTGGAGAATGAAAGATTGGAGTTTTGATTACAATGAGTGTGTTTGAGTTGACAGGATAAAGTTTGATTATTGCTCACGAGGTCTAGTTATACGATTGTTGTTCCATTTTAAGCATTGTTGTTCCATTCTAGACTTGTTGTTCGATTTCCTATTTGTTGTTCCATTTTTATCTGTTGTTTCATTTACTTGCATTTGGTGTGAGAGACGATCTGTGGTTGTAGTGAGCCTCGGCATTTACTGCCTCGCTCCCAGACCCGTGGTCCATGCTCTAATTTCCTTTCCATCAGTTTCCAAAGGGATGGGCTATTGTTGTCGAACCCTTGACTGATAAAGTTGCCTAGCTTTAAGAGTGTGTGCTTTAGTCATTTGAAGTAACTTAGCCATAGACAAGCATCAGTTTACTCTTGTATTTTTGTAGAATGTTGTACTACTAGCATTACTCTGACAAATAGCCTCAGATTGAGTCAATCTTTGAAATAACCAAACGCTCCCAGATTGACATATTAATGTGAGGTAATTAGAGGTGAAAGAGACCCTTTTTATAGCTCTACACCAAGCACAAGGTGCTTACTTCAACCCGTACACTGCTCTCTTGATTTGGCACACATGTGACTCATGATCAAAGGTCTCAAAACCTTTCGACTGCTCTATGTAAACCTCTTCCTCAATCTGGCCATTGAGGAATGCAGTCTTCACATCCATCTAATGGATCTTCCAACCCATCTATGCTGATAGTGCCAACATAGAGCTGATAGATGAGTACCTTGCGACGAGAGCAAAAGTCTCATCATAGTTAATCCCTTTGACCTGTGAAAAGCCACAGACAACAAATCTTGCCTTATGCTTCTCCACACTACCATCAACAGCGTGCTTTAATCCAATGGGAATTCACAACTCACTTGTTCTCCGGTCTCGGAACCACATCCCAAACACTGTTACGAGCTATGGAGTCATACTCCTCCACCATAGCATCAACCCAAATCGACTATTGCACTGCTTCCTCAAAGAAAGATGGCTCGATCTCAACACATTCCCCAACAAGGGCCATGTATCTAGTGTACCTCTCAGGGGACCTCCTCTGCCTGTGCTGAGAAGATGATGCTCCCACATTCTCTCTCGCGTCCTCCAACAATCTGTCAGCTTCTCTTGTGCGCTTATGTCCATCTTTGGAAGACTCTGCTTGAGTGGATGTCTCCACTCCTGGAACCTCTACATGCGGCTGCTCCACATCAGTCTAAGGCTCCTCCTCCTTCGAAACCAACAGTTCCTCCACAGCCTATAGTTGGAGCTCCCTCTCTAGGGAAACTCGCATGGCCTTCTGCTCATTAAACTTGAGATCTCTTTGAACCACTCTCCTCCGACTAGTAGGCAAGTACACCCAATAGTTGTGATGTGTATCAGTATACCCCACAAATATTCCCAACTCTCTTGTTGGTTCAAGCTTCTTTCGTGCATCCTTTGTCACATGGCAATATACCGATGAGCCAAAGATCTTGAAGTGACCCACATCTATTCCCTTACTAGAGAAAGCTTCCTCTGGTGTCTTCATCCCAAGTATGCAACGCGGGATTCTATTCTGCAAATAGACCAATTTGCTACATGCCTCAGCCCACAACTGAAGTGGTATGCCTTGGTCATACAGCATTTCCCATGTTGCCCCTATAATAGTTTTGTTCTTCCTCTCAACCACCCCATTCTGCTATGGGTTATGAGGTGCCATCAACTCTCGTTTAATTCCTTTCGCTACACAGAAGTCCTTAAACTCTTGAGAGACATATTCTCCACTATTTTCGCTTCTCAAGGCCTTGATCTTCTATCCTCACTCTTTCTCGACCAAAGATTTGAACTCACAAAACATTGTGAAACTTTGGTCCTTCTCCTGCATTGAAATAAATCAATAATTTATGAGAATAGTCATCAATGAAAATCAGATAATACCTTTGCTTCGTTGTGGATGCCATCGAGAATGGTCCACACAAATCAATATGAACTCGCTCTAAGATAGCCTCTACTCGACTGTCTCGATCATGAAAGGAAGACTTGGTGTACTTTCCCAAGGTACAACCTTTGCATGTGTCAACTTGCTCAATTTTACTTTGCATAATCTTCAAAGCCCCATGATGCAAATGGCCCAACCGCTTATGCCACAACTCACCAATGTCTTGGCTTTGCACCAATTCTTCTTTCGTACTCAATGCTGCACAATCATCTACTTCTAGTTTATATATATTCTTCACCTGAATCCCTATCCTCTTGGTCTGACCTGTGGTTATGTGTCTTAGGAACGCCTTTCCTTTACTGAAGACAACATTGTAGCCTTTTTCCTCCAACATCGCAACCGATACCAAGTTCTTCTTCAGTTTAGGCACATACATCACATCTGTAAAGGTGAGAGGAGCTCCATGCTCCCTTTGAAAAGAAAACGTGCCTACTCCTGAAATACTATACCTTCCGTTGTCACCCATCTCTATGCACGTCTTGAGGTCTTTCTCCTCTAAGGCACTGAATAAATTTTTATCATCGGTCATGTGGAATGAGGCTCCACTGTCAAGATACTAGACACAGCCCATCATCGATGACACCATGCATGCGATGAGGGTAAATTCCATTTCGAACTGAGAGGCTAATGCCTCACCTTTCGATCTTTCCGAGGATCCCTTCTTGGACTTCTTTGATGGGAAATTAGTCGCATAATGTCCCATCTTGTGACAATTAAAGCATCTTACTTTAGACATGTCACCCTTCTTCCCTCCATGAGAAGAATTCGATTTGAAATGGGAAGCCTTCCCCTTCCATTTCCTTACCTTACTTTCTAAGGCCAAATTTTCTTCATCATCATTCTTGGATGAAAAACCATCTCGTGTGCTCCTCATGATCTCCTCCTACATAAGATCCGACCACAGTCGTTCCCAATCCGACAGTTTCTCCCTTCCGTTCACAGAGTCCTGGTAGCTATTCCAACTGTTTGGAAGGCCAAGGAGAGCGAGGCTCACCATATCATCATCAGCAGTAATTATTCCCACACTGCCAAGCTCATCTCTGTAGGTGGTGAGCTTGTTCAGATATGTGGAAATAGTATCGCCCTTCTCCATCTTGATTCTTCGAAACTTATCCTTGAGTGCCAATTTCCTCTCGTCGCTACTGTTCTGATAGAGGTCCTTCAATGTCTTCCACATTGAAAATGGAGTGTCATTCCCATGGAGACTCGATACAATATGGTCTCAAACTCCCTCAAGGATGATCTGTCTCGCCTTTACCACACACTTCTTCCACTCAGCCAACTCTTATGCATTAGTTGAAGTTGGCTTTGGGATTTCTTGATCAATGAATTCCTTCAAGCCATTGTCTTCTAATACTACCTCCATTCTATCTTTCCATGCTACGTAGTTTGAGCTACCTTCCAAGGCATACTTGAGTCTCAATCCATAGAATGCCATTGGCCAACCTTGAAGTATGATATGAATTCGATTTGCACCTACAACCCCGAACTTCAAACTTCGAATTCTCTTCTCAGTATATTTGTTATCGGGAAAAGTGTCTATTCAGAACGACCCTATCCCACTAAGGTGTGACAATGACCTTAGAAACAAACAGAGAAAACTACTTTTGTATTCTTCTTTATGAACTATAAACAAAGAGAAATAGGATGAACGAACCTGTGTCTTGCGCTAGTCCTTTGATCCAATCTCTCTCCTCTTTGACAGCTTCCAGCTACCTGCTCCCTTACTTGCCCAGCTTCACCAAGTACCTGCAAGATCACAGAAGAAGGAAACTATACAAAGACATGGGTTTATATTCATAAAAAGCTTAGGATCAGATTTAAGCTAAACATACAAATGTAACAAACATCAATGATACACAAGCATGTAGGAGAAACTCAAATAGTTTTATTGATATAACAAGAAGATCCAGGAGGAGTTACAACCGATGATTTCTGATCCACCATCAACCTCCCAGCAAAGAAGCCCCTCTTCACCTCCAACAAAGCATAAATCACCCAATACTCTGATATCTATCTCAAAACCAACAGCAATTCTCTGCAATGTACAAAATTCCAGCCTCTGGATCTCTGGGATGAGGGATCCATATATAGATGTATGCAAGGAGGATGAGTCAGCTCATGAATTGATTAGTGGCTTCTCTCTGTCAGTTCTTGCTTCCACTTGGAGACTGAGAGCCTCTTACTCATCCTTGGTCGAATTCAATGAGGCAAGTGTCATTGGAGAAGATTCTGGAAGCTTCCATTGTCTCTCCACCTCGTGGAATGACTCTGCCACTTGTCATTTCCCACTCAATGCACCCTGGTAGTGCATTTAGGTGCGTTGCAACGCACCTAGCTAGTGGACTTGGGTGCTATGCAACGCACTTGGCTAGTGGAGCAGCTGAAATGATCCTGATTTGACTGATTCTGAGCAGTTTCTGGTGGAGAACTTCTGGGAGAAGCTGTAATTTTTTGACCTTGTTCCTTTAGGAGTTAGAACAACACTTTTAGGGACTTAGGAGCCCTTGGTTTATGGACATTTCATGCTTAAAGCTGTAAGGCACAAAAATGTCTTTAACAATTGCCCCCTAAAGTATGAGGCCGTTTATCGGCTGAAATGATTTATTAGGAGGATCCAAAGTTCTTTCAATGCTGGGAGGAGACTTGTAATAAGATACAATACAATACATTATCTTCATACTGTTTTCATGATCTAGCTGAGGCGGGCATTCCCATGCTCAGCTTTATAAATTCATTTTCATGTACATAGGACAGACAATCGTCTGATGGTAGACTGATGATTCTGATAGAGCCATCATCCTTTTGGTAGGATGATTATCTGTGCTGCAATGCTGTACATTTCAATGTCTTTATTTTCCTAAATATATATCGCAGCCCTGATGGATGAAACTAGATCCGAGGTCTTCAATCTGGTCTGATCTTAACTCGAAGTACAAGTCGATCCATGCGAGAAATGTTTTGAAGTCGAACATGGAAAGACATCGCTTGATTACTAGTCAATGATGTAAAATGTTAACAAGCGCGAGAAGAATCACCGATAATGATAATGACCCTCAAGGTACTGCAGTACAATTCACGTGGTGTGAATAAAGGACTTGGCGTCGAACACCACGCAAAATCTTTCGGTCGAAGGTCATTGATGTATACCTGTTGCCGGAAGTGAGAAACTTGCCATTGAGGCATGCAAGCTTCAAAGTACTGAATGGGGTGTTCCTAGATCAACTTCTTGGATAATGAGCTGATGTCGACAAGAAGCGATCTGTCAAAGGAGGGCCTTAATGAATCCCACATCAATGACACGGAACGGAGCAAATGATTTTGATGGAGGTGAAAACAATCTGATGATATATGGTTCAGGATGGCGGTCATGAAAGAATGAAGTATAATGTATGGTAGTGGATGGGACACAGGTGACTTCTCTAGATGACTTCTCTTGAACATGTCAGCAACACTTATGTGATGGATTGGTAGCATTTACCCCAAATGTGGATGGTATGGCGTGACCATGGTGATGTGACCGGTGAATGAAATAACCCAACCCGACTCGGGCACAGAGTGGAAGTGTCATGTTCAAGAGCGACTTGCTACCAATAAAGATTCTTTGAGTTTTCTTCCCAATTTTTCCCCAGTCATTGCTGACCAGTACCTCTTTATTTTTGTCAAGCTTGAGGAGGATAACATATGCTTGTTCTATAATTTGCCCTTCGGGAAAACCCATCGCTATGTTTTAACGAGCCTAGCGATAGTGAAACTCGTTCTCGTCTAAAGACAAGTTTGTCGCTATTAATCTTTTTAACGAGTCTAACGACAAAGATAACTCGGTCCTTTTCATTTTTAGAGAGTCTGAAAAGGTACGTAAAGGTAACTCAAAAATTCCTTTTTCATCATCTAATCCCTTAAGTCCGAAAAAGTATAAAACAATACAGAAGGGATGAATTTTCGATAGTTTTAATGAGCCGAACAAAACAAGCGCTCAATCTTTTTGTGCAATAATCCCTCAGGTCCAAAAAGATTAAAATCTAGAGGAGGGATAGCACTTCCGGTCACTTTAATGAGCTGGACGGCCAAAACTCGGCAATCTTTTCATATTTTACGAATCAGTTGAAAAGAGCTTAAAGAAGACTCGTCTTTTGAGGAACGAGTGATAAAATGGGTAGCAGCTGATTCCAGGTAAGGTTTGGAATTTTCCAATCACGGCAGTGTCACAAGGATGGCTAGTGAAATCACTCTTCGCAGCTGTTCCTCAAAATGGGTAAACAATCAAATGGAGGTGAATGATCGGCCAATGGAAAAGTGGAGGTGACGGTGCAAACACGACCAAGGCTTTAATGGTTGAAATGCTTCATTCAAGGTGGTTATTTACCAGGGAATAGTTCATTTTTTAACGAGCTTAAACGCGGGTAGAAACATTTGCTCATATCTTATGTTTATTTTTTAACGAGCTTGAACTATGTGCTAAAACTGCTCGATTAATCCAGTCATATGATAAGAATGTCTCATATAAAACGGCAACTTTTAGATTTTTGCCCCACATCCTTTCTTTATGCAAGTTAGGAAACGACTAATCCAAAAAACAGATAAATAATCGCTCTTTGCTTGCACTCCAAAACGTTTGCATGCCCCCAGGTATAAAATATGGTTTCAAGGTTACCCCTCAATTTGCAGACAAAACATTTGTTCTATCAGGAGAGGCCTACCTCTTACAAGTTACCCAAAGATTGTTCTATTCGCGGCGCAAACAAAACACTTCTTCGGCGATGTCTACCGAGATAAACAAAGGTGAGCGACGACGTCCGCCAACTCACATAACTTTGACAAGAGAATCTTATTCTAGAATAACCCCTCTTCCACCAACGGACGGGGTACAGACTAGTCATATTCTCCCGCGGAAACCTACCCTATAACCGAAGTTTTCCTGCCGAAGCAGACCAGGACGCATGCCCCCTGGGTTTCAGTCATATCCCTCTGAATTACTCGCACTCATCGGGAGGACGGACTGGGGATTGAGACATTTCTTGCGTGAAGAGACCATTTAGGGACGTTATATGACTATTTGCTATGCGTGATCCAGGAAATGAAAGCTGGTCCACGAGCTTGACCACTCTTCCTTCGTGCAGAAAACACATTACTCTAAAGAGTGAGGAGACGATGGCTCCCATGCAATAAATATAGTCTCGTCCAAGGAGTAGGTTATAATCCAAGGGTCCTTGAACTACCATGACGTTCATGCGAATTGTCTTCCTTCTCAATGTTATGGGCACATCGGGAAGGATCCCTAAAGGTCGACTGGTTCCTTTATCAAAACCTGTCAGATTTCTCATCTCAGGCGAAAGCGATGGAGAACCAAGCGCTTTCCAAGCAATAGAGGAAAGGATACTCACAGAAGCCCCCTCATCTATGATGGTACCAGCCATGACCATTCTATATATTTGAACGATAATTCGGAATGGTATGCTTGCTGGCAAACGGGGTCCGCTTAGTTGATTCCAGTCGAAGGAGACAACTAAGTTGTTTGGAGGTGGGACCGAGTAGACAGCCGGGTATGGTTCTGACAAACTTCCTTCCTGTGGTAAAGGAATGGGTAGATTGCCCCCATGTTCATTAGAGTCTGTGTTGATGAAGAGAATTTGGACGGTGTCATCTTTGTTCTCTTCAGTGACTGTATCATCCGAAGATAAAACCTCTGAAGGCAAGACCGGGTCAACTGCCGCCTCGACCTTTTGACTTTCGTCTGGTATGGATTCAGTTGGTTTATCTTCAATGATAGGCACTTCAGCCGACCACCCGAGCGGGCCAGCTGGACTCTCAACTAGTGACGGACTCGGCAAGAGTTTTTTATATCCAGGAGGAAGTCGTAACGGTGAAACCGGACGATCATCCAAAACTCTTTTAGCTTCGTCTAAGAAGGGACAATGGTGGAGGGCATGATCGCCTTCGCACAGTTTACAAGGAAATCTAGCTTTTCCTTTTTGTCCTGGGGCTTCACTTTCACTAGTTGACGGTGTGCTTTCAACATGACCACCAGAGGTTGATGACACCGAATTGTGCAAACGATGAGACCAGTCCCTTAGTATCCGGGGGATGCAAGGACAATCTCTGTGAAAGTGGTCTCCTTTGCAAATGACACATGGCGATTTAGGCCTGGTCGGTGCAGTGTGTGGATTTTCGTTAGACGACACTCGTTTTCCCCCATTCGCCTTTGGCTCCATCCTCTTTTTCTCTTTCTTCTTCTTTTCCTTCTTCTCCTTAGGAACTTGGCTTTTAGCTTTACCAGTTCCATCAAGCAAAGAGGAAGGAGGAAAGGAAGAATTATAGGAAGTAGAAGATTGGTGGGCAACTCTGGACTCGTCTAATTGCTGATTCGATTGTTCAGGAATAGTGGTGTTCTGAACGATGTTGGTTGAGAAGAGCCATACTGGCAAGCCAATTGTCAGTCCTGGAAGCGACAATGTGGCCGTATGGGGCGCACCAACATCTCCCCAAGAGGAGAAGGGACTAGGATTTCCACCAAGGGGAATTCCTTGGTTGGTAGGCTCCATTTTCTCAACCCAAGTTCAACGTAGGAAAAGGGTATGAATATTCCGTTTAAAATAAATTTTAACACGCTTTGACACAACTTGTTTTTTCAGTTTTTAAGAGTCGAGAAAAAACAAAAGATGACTCTAGTCTCCTTCGACTTTTAATGAGCCTGAAGTGACAAGTGCTCAGATGGACCTTTTCTGTTAAGGAGTCTGAAAAGGAACGAAAGGGACTGCTCTGGAGGTCTAGGTAGAGGGAGTGCCAAACCAATCGCAAAACTGCAGAATACTTTTTACGGTACGGCAGTCAATCTTCCCGAATGTTGTGTTCAGTGCATTGCAATCAATAGGGCGGCCGACACGGCTTCCTATGGATAAAAAGTTTTAAGCCTATAGGGGTCTCCCAATATATACTCGACGGTACGTGGGAGCACAAGTCCATACTGGCACTTATCGTCTCAAAGTGGACGAATCACCCAACCATCAGTGAGGACAACAGTTACCAGGCTTTACGACGCCGGAATACGTCTCTAGCCTAGACCTCTAAATGTTGTGCGTTAAGTTCCAAAGCGTTGTTAAGTTCATTGAATTTATTTTAAGTTGATCTTTCTTATGAAGTTTGCCTTTTGGGATCACCACGAGATGTAGATGTAATTCCTAAAATGCAATCTAAAAATGATAAACAAACTTTTATCTCTTTTCAACAATGAAAATCCTAGCTACTAAGGGAAAAGAAAGACACAATCTTTTCGCAAAGAGAAAAGAGCACACTGTAAATGCACTTTTCCTAAATCAAGCCAAACAGACTGCCAATATGCAAATGCACATGCATGTGTTTTGTTTTTCACTTTCTTAATATTGATGCCTAAAAAGAAAGTTGTTGTACAAATCTGAATTCGCTTTCAAGTGAAAAACACAAACAAGCTTCTTTTCGAAATCAAAAGGTAGAGACGATTACGACACTTTATGATTTTGAAATAAATGTTCGTTTCAACACTAGAAAGTCACAAATTCAGACCAAAGGCAAAAGTAAAAGCATAATCGACTGTCAACAGCAAATAAACTTTCTCCTATGATCAAAATCGACACTTGCGACAGATCTAAATCAAATGACGACAGTACGACTATTCTACTTTTGCAATGGAAAACTGTAAATGACGTAACAAACACACAAAAACATCTACAGTTTCTTTTATACAACTGAGGCAGAATTACAGCAAAGAAAAGGGGTTTTTAAACATACACATACACTGATCACAGGCTGCAAAAATCAGAGACAAAACTAGAAAAAATGAAGCAAAGAACCTCAGATGCACAAGGCTAGGCTGATCAGCGCACCTGTTACACAGAGAAACTGGATTGCAATGCAGGTTTCCCTCTCGGGAACTGCGCTGAAATGCAGGAACTCTTCACAGTACCTGCGCTGGGGCAGAAACGAGAATTCTATCCGGGTTCTAGGTCACGGTTTGCAGTTTAATCTATGGTTTTTGGCCGAGTAAAAGCAATCAGTAATGCACAATCAGAGGGTAGATTTAAAGAATGTCAAAGAGCTATCACAAAGGGCAATCAGATCATTCGTGAATCAGCTGTTCAAATCATAAACAGATCCAGTGAATGGATTGAAGCAGCAGATGTCTACTTTGCATTTGTTAATGGAAAATGCAGTTCGATTTGTTACTTCTAAGTTTATGAAACAAACAACAAGAGAAACACAAACAAACCAACTAGACAATCATCCCCAGCGGAGTCGCCATTTTGTTATCGGGAAAAGTGTCTATTCAGAATGACCCTATCCCACTAAGGTGTGACAGTGACCTTAGAAACAAACAGAGAAAACTACTTTTGTATTCTTCTTTATGAACTATAAACAAAGAGAAATAGGATGAACCAACCTGTGTCTTGCGCTAGTCCTTTGATCCAATCTCTCTCCTCTTTGACAGTTTCCAGCTACCTGCTCCCTTACTTTCCCACCTTCACCAAGTACCTGCAAGATCACAGAAGAAGCAAACTATACAAAGACATGGGTTTATATTCATAAAAAGCTTAGGATCAGATTTAAGCTAAACATACAAATGTAACAAACATCAATGATACACAAGCATGTAGGAGAAACTCAAATAGTTTTATTGATATAACAAGAAGATCCAAGAGGAGTTACAATCGATGATTCTTGATCCAGCATCAACCTCCCAGCAAAGAAGCCCCTCTTCACCTCCAACAAAGCATAAATCACCCAATACTCTGATATCTATCTCAAAACCAACAACAATTCTCTGCAATGTACAAAATTCCAGCCTCTGGATCTCTGGGATGAGGGATCCATATATAGATGTATGCAAGGAGGATGAATCAGCTCATGAATTGATTAGTGGCTTCTCTCTGTCAGTTCTTGCTTCCACTTGGAGACTGAGAGCCTCTTACTCATCCTTGGTCGAATTCAGTGAGGCAAGTGTCATTGGAGAAGATTCTGGAAGCTTCCATTGTCTCTCCACCTCGTGGAATGACTCTGCCACTTGTCATTTCCCGCTCAACGCACCCTGGTAGTGCATTTAGGTGTGTTGCAACGCATCTAGCTAGTGGACTTGGGTGCTATGCAACGCACTTGGCTAGTGGAGCAGCTGAAATGATCCTGATTTGATTGATTCTGAGCAGTTTCTGGTGGAGAACTTTTGGGAGAAGCTGTAATTTTTTGACCTTGTTCCTTTAGGAGTTAGAAAAACACTTTTAGGGACTTAGGAGCCCTTGGTTTATGGACATTTCATGCTTAGAGCTGTAAGGCACAAAAATGTCTATAACAATATTGTTCACAACTCTGATACCATGTAGAAAATATGTGATAGGTTAACCCGATAATGCAATATAAATCAAAGCATAATACTATAACCTACTTCTACTATCAATTTGTGAAACCTTAAAGATCGAGTTGAACAATATAACCAGAAGAAGAAGAATCAATGGCACAATAAACATGAAAATACTTTAGAGAAAGTCTCAGATAAAAACCCCACACTATTGTATTATCATACATGGTGGAAATACATAGAAATTATACAAATCCTTAGCTCTCATAGCTAGCCAGCTCTCAGTACAATCTTCACAGATGCTCACAATAAATCTTGGCTTCTCTCCAGCCTTCCTCTTTGCCCTCCAAGCTCCTATTTCCTTGCGTTGTTCCTTTTGGATGATTAGCCTATTACCAAGTGGAAAAAACAAACCTTCAAAACTGCGCAATCCTCAAGGATGAATCCTTGACTGCATGCATGAGCTTTTTCCATGAAAAAATACATGCAACTGATAGTACACTATCCTTGAACATTAATCACAACTGGGTCTTTCTCAAAATAGACATGCATGAATTTTTAATGAGGGAATCTTCAGTTAACTGGAGTAGCACTAGTTGAGTGCATTAATGCATCAACTGACAGTTAACTCACTATTAGCTCCCCAAATAGTTTGGAACTAATTTAACTAGACTTAACTCAGTAAAGTGAGTTAAAAAATTACAACTCAAATATATCTCCATCTTATCTCCTTAATTTAAGGGATAACTCTTGCATGACTTCAGAAAGACTTCTAACTTGAATTTCTCCAACTAATTAATTTAAAATAAATTAATTAATTATTTCCAAGTAGTTGTTAAGACTAAATTTGATTTTAATTCACAATTTAATTCAAGAACAAATTAAATTGGAATATTCTTGTTGTCATATTTCAACAACAACCTAGTTTGGGTTTTCATATTTGACATCATGAAAAAATTGAGTGATCCACCTCTTCTTAATGCATCCAATGCCATTGAATCCCCTAAAACCTCATTATCAAATTCAATATGCTCCCTCTCCTTCGAAACAGTTGACATCTTGCAAATATAAGAAGATTCATCCATTAAAAATCAGAATTTTCAATTTTTTATGCGCGTAAGCGACTTCTTTAAATGACAGTCGTGTGTGCACGCGTCTTTGTCTTTGAAAACCCATGTCTAGGTCTTTCTATATGCAACTTTCAAAGGATCAACCCGCGTACACGCAGAGATAAATTCAAAATAAAAATTCCTACAGCGAAAAAACGATTGAATATATTCAAAAATACATGAATTGGATGACAATATGGATTTAGAATTACTTAGAAGCCTTCGGTTGACGAATTGGTTGAGGAAATCGTGAAATGGAGTTGCCCAAAATTTTCTCCCAAGCTCTCAAGCTCTCAACACTTGCAAGTTAAAATGAATTTTGGTGAGTTGAAATGTCTTTTTATATTAAAACTTTAAAAACCCACTTTTATAAAGTTCATAATTTTTAAATTTTATTATTTCATGAACTTTTTAACTTTTCGACCCTATTATGTTGCAGTTTTCAAACCATTTTCACTCATCATTTTATAAAATCGTAACATGATGGTAGAGCCATTCCTTACATGGGCTTCCTAGTTAGATCATTTCTAGCATATGTTTCCCATGCAGCAAGAATTTCTTAGGTTCGAAAGTCCTCTTCAGTCCCTCCATGACTTTGCGATGAAGCCTCATTTCTCTTCTTCGTTATTATTCTAGCATTATACCCTAGAGGCTCCCATGTGTTAAGTTGTATCATTGCATTACATATTGACTACTTATACCTTTTTGGCCTTAAGTCAGCTTCAATTGGACTCATGTATAAGCCACTTTTGATCATGACCTTTTCATAAGTTCAAACCATTCTTTCATTAGCCTTTGTGACTTGACAACTTTTATGCTGGAAAGAACATTCCTTTGAATGTTCACGACTAGCCTTGCATTGAGCATAGCAATGTTCCAATCCCGGGAACTAGTGCACCTACCTTTAATAATCGTTCTTTTCACTGTACTATAGGAATTCTTTTATTCCTTTTCAAGCTTTAAATATGAAAAAAGACAAAAAAAAATTATATATTCCAAAAAGAGCGGGAACAGGACATTTACTTTCATATTTGATGGCAGGAAGAGTCATTTATGTTTCCCTTGAATAAAGATCTCAAAATAAGCCTTTCCACCATCGGGATGGGACTTACTTCGACTTTAGGAGAGCCATAACCTTATTCTCTAGTTAGTCCTCCTCCGATTGGTTATCTCTTCCAATCATATGGAGAATTTGTTAATGACCCCTGCATTGCAGACTTATACAAAGTTATTTTATGTTGTCATAGAGTCATATATGAGTCATGATTTTTTTCAAGGGAAGTCAACCTATGTTTCCCATTCTTTGGTGTCCCTTGACTCATTTTCAATTATCCATATCCGGTCTGTCAATTTATCTTCATTAGCAAATCAGTGATTTGGTATTTTTCTCATGTTGGTTAAGAAGGTCTCCACGACTTCTTGTTGGTAGGTTTGCTCTTATCGACTCTCACAAATTGCTCGAGAGTAGGCCTAGAACTGTACCCTGGCCCTATTTACATCATTGATAGGTGACCTTATGCTCGGAATCGATCAGCGTCATGGGTATTTGACTGAGTCGTTTCCCTTGTGTTCTACGTCAGCTTACATTATCACACATTGGGATTCGTACAATACCTTGGTTTCCATTGACCCTATTGGTGGATTCCTCGCCTCTGTGTCAACTCTCATTATTGGTTGGAGAACACATCAATGTCTCCTGATTGATAGATTCTCTCAAGTATTCAACTTCAACACATTTATTCACACTTGTTAGATTGCATTGGGGTACCTTGACTCTCATCATCATCATCGGTGAGTTGTCTCGCGTCTGTTAGCGGTATACATCGATGACCGGTAATCAAATGATTTCTCACATGGTCGAATTCAACTCATTTATTCCCATAGTGTAGAAATGTGCCATCTACAGTCTTTGACGACCTCGAGTTGTGTCAGCATATTGGTTCACTTGTCACAGCCTTCAGTGTTCTTCCAGTGCTACCAGCCACCCTTATATGTTGTAGATCATCTCAGTAGCATTCTATATGTTGACACCTGAGTGTTATGCAGTACCATTATTCCACCTATATGATATGGTACTATTGTGTTGTGCAACAACCCCCCCATTTATTTATATATAGATCTTTTAGGAAATTATTATATAAATAAATGGGGACCATTTAAAAATTTAAAACATAGGAAAATACAATACTTTCGGATTTTAAGAGGACAAATTTGATTTTTTTTAGAATAAACAAATGCATATTCATTAGACACGAACAAATTGAATAAACTTGCCTTAAAGAAATCCCAACATATCGCATGTCGCAAGTCTCAATGAACAATTCCTCATTTTATCCTTTCGAAACTTGTGATGCGATAAAGAATAGCCCCCATGAACCAAACATGTCCAAATTTCAAA
Organism: Pinus tabuliformis; assembly: GCA_031772625.1. NCBI lineage: Eukaryota > Viridiplantae > Streptophyta > Pinopsida > Pinales > Pinaceae > Pinus > Pinus tabuliformis. Next base: position 1,697,132,018 of record CM062818.1, read on the forward strand.
AGGCTTAAGTATTGTCAAAAAACTAATTCATGTCGAAACTTGCCCACATCACAATTTTATAACAAACACGATATATGAAAAACCCGAGGACCATTCTGATTGCGGTATGCGATAAACCATCTGGACCCGATAAAATAATTAACATGATTTATAAACATGTTGTGTCTATATGGATTGTGAATTAAAAGAAATCTCACTTATCCTTTCATCTCCGATCCTCCGATTGTGCTAAAGCTACTTGCTAAAAGGCACGTCTTTAATAAAATCGTAACAATGAATAACTTAAAGGAAAAAAATTTCTTGTTAATCATCAGTTAGGCCCGCTATAATGCTACATCATTAATCACAATTTCGTAATCGTGAAAATCCTTTGACTATATCCATTCCCCTCTACTCCAAAACCTATGATTGTGATATTGTGATAATCGCATCACGCACTTTCCATACCCAAAGAGTTGATATAATGATATCGCTATCCCATATCGGCATAACACATGGAAACAGGTTCTAAACATTGTTTGAAAGGTTTTGGCTATGCGATCTATTAATGGGATAATATATAACCACACGAAGCCATGATTTCAATTATTAAAGAATTCTAACAGTGTTTATGATTTAAAAGCCCAAGGTGATTTGATGATTTGTATATAGATTTGTTCGCATTTAAACTATGCTTTCCTTCATTTCAAGCCTTATATGCTCAAATGCCTCCGCATTTCAGGCCTGTTCCTCTTCATTCCTCTATGTTTCCAATTTGCAGGTTTAACCCGACAAGAAACTTTGTAACGGAATGATTAAGACAAAGAAAGGAAAGAAATCCATGGAGACTTCACAATAGGCACCTTCTACTCCTAATGTAACAGAAATGCCAATGGTTTTCTCAGATACTACATGCACAATAGGCAATGGAACATCCTCTTGGGAATCCATGTACCAATTGCTCGAAAGCGAAGGGCCTAAGGTAATTCAAAGAGTAGCAACAGCAGACGCTACTTCCTCGTCCGAAGCCTCCAAATATGAAGCTAGAAGCTCTTTTCTTCACAGGATTGTTGCTCGACTCAAGATCTTGTCTTATACCGATATGGTAAAATGGATAATTGAGAATATTAACATTGTCGATAGGACATTCTTGACTTCAAGGAAAACAGTTATCAAGTCCTTTACAGCTAAAGACTTGAAGAAAATGTACCATATACCTAACCCATAGAAGGTGTATGACAAAGCTTTCCTTGAGAGCTTTGCAAGCGAGAATGATGTAGCATTAGACCCAATTAAACAATGGAGATCCTACCCAAACAAACACAAGCATGAGAAATCGGATATGTATTCTATATCTTCTCTCGCCGCTCCCTATTCTTATATCACAGTTACGATGTGTAGGTCGTTTGGGCACACTAATAAAGCTAAGTTATCAATTGAATGGGTTCATCTAACTGAGGCAGCAGTGAATTATTTTATAATGGATTGGGACACTATCCTTTCTAATAACATTGCCTTCCAAATCCGACAGATTAGGAAACACCGGTATGTCACTACCAAATTAGTTCCACCATTTTTTATCAGTGCATATATTATGGATACGATCTATTACACTACCAGTTTCCCAACCATGGGGTGGAAATGGACCATTCAAGATCCCACTCCCATCCATATATACCATTAAACCCTATGGGAATCTAATTTCCACACCCATTTCTATAAAAATTTCCAAGGAATTATGTTACCCATCCACCAAGTCGTTTTGGACAAAAGAGCCCCAAGATTGTCTGATGAGGCAAAAATATATTTCATACCAATAGGAAGATGGCTTGGAGAAGATATTTTTACCTATTTTTGAGTCTATGGAAGTCTAACACCTCCTCATGTTCTCCCATTGTATGTCTCGGACAAACCACTGGTTAGGGAGATTGCGTATCAAATTGTAGGGGATGGAATCACAAAGACCCTAAAAGAAGCCAAGAAATACCTTTGGCCTTCATTCCCCATCCAATGTGGTGTTTATGCTCTACATGATTTCAAGCATGTTACACTTGAAATCGATAATATTACATATTTGAATCTTGCTACCATTCCAGACAGACAGTTTGACCCTAACAAAGTTGCACACAATTTCACTGCCTAAGTGAAAATTAGACAGTTCAGTCATGAAGATGATGAATACAATGCCCTATTTGAATCTGTTGAACTATTTTCACAAGTGCATAATTTGGCCACGTTAAAATTAGATCCAAAAAGAGTAGCCCAATTCCAAAGATAGAAAGAAAAAACACTGCAAAATGTACCTTTAGATCTATTGAGAATCCCTCAACTAGTTATGCTACAGGAGCAGGATTCAGAGTAGGGTTCAGACCAGGACTTAGAAAAGGGCTCAGAACAAGGTTCAGAGCATAATTTAGGGCATAAGTCAGAACAGGGCTCAAAGTAGAACTCAGAGAAGAGTTCAGAAAAGAATTCTAAATAGAAATCAGAAAAGGTTTCCATGGATATTGAAGTGGAAGATAAATCCACGCAAGTACATATTGAAGAAACTCCCTTCAAGAATCAGTCAGGTGAAGCCTAGAAACAATTTGATCAGTAGCTTAGAGGACAACAAGGGGAAGAAAACATTGAAATGGAGAAAACATTTAGCACACCCCAGAACACTAGACAAAGCTCATTTACTGATAGGGCTACTGATAAAGCTATCGCTACGTAGGAATTTGAGATCATCCTAGACTTCCCCTCATCTGAGATAGTCCTTAAAGTGGAATAAATCCCTCCTCTTGATGTCTTTTACAGTCCCAAACATCGGGTTGTGGTGAAAAGACAAAGGAAAAGGAGAAGAATAGAGCCATCATCAGAAGTCATTCCTGGTGATGTACCTATGGATATAGTATGGAAGGATACTCCAATTGATCCTTCAAAAAATTTGACAAAGTTGTCACAATTTGCAGGTGCTTATGCATCTGCTACGATTGACAAAGTAGAAGAATTTCGACAACTAGTTAGAGAGAAAGAAGAGAGAATTTGACAGTTAGAGCAGCAGTTAGCAGAAGAAAGACAAAGTATTGACCATCAAATGAAAACACAAATATCCCAATTACAGCAGATATTTGATCAATTAAAGTTCCAATATCAGGCAGAGACAAGTACTAAATATGTCCAAATACAACAGCTCCAGTTTTCACTTGATCAGTTGAAAGACAATCCTAAAGTGGAGGATTTTATAAAAGAAGCATTGGAGCTCAACACTCTGTTGTCAAGGCAATAAGCAATGTTCTATCAAAAGTTGTCTATCATCAATCCACTGTGTGTTGCAAGTGATTCACTGATGAATCAAACATCCGATTTGAGGGTAAATTTCAATGATATTAAATATAAAATCTCGAAATTTATAACATGGCAGGATACTCCAGAAGGCAGAGCAGCAGATCTTCCTATAATAGAGGAATCACACAAGGAAATCCTCTTTACTGATTGGGACATTCAATTGAAACAGGCAGAAAGAGCAGTCTCCAGAGCAATTGATGCTGCAAATAACATCATTGAAACTATCAATTATAACCTACACAATGTTAACCTAATTCAAGAATGCCCACCTGGCAATCTTCCTGATATCAAATCCCCAGAAAGGCAATGTCAAGAAACTTCAAAAGCAAGGGAAGAAATGATTAAAAAGTTGACCAGGATTGACTGGGAAGTGTATTGGAAATATATAGTAAAGCCACACAATCAGTGGCTAATGCTACGCTACCTTGCTGACTCATCCACCTACATGCTTCCTACGCTTTTAGATGCAGTGTATATAGGACAGCTACGCATGAGGACAGGGCAGCCTCTTGAAGTTAGGCCAATGATGGATATTTACGAGCTCAGAGAATGAATGAAAGAATAGACACAATTGCATTCTTGAGCTCGTCATTTCAACAATTTTTATTTATGTATTTTTGTCACTTATTTTAAGCAAAGTTGTTTCAACCTCGTCAGAGCTTTCATGTAATGTCTAATTTTATAATTTATTTTTATTATATAAACCCTTTCATGTCTATAAAGAAGGGTCCCTAGATTTTATAAAGAAAAATTTTAGAAGTTTGCAATTTTGTACTTTTGAAACCATCTTAATGAAAAAAACTGGACTAAGGCTATTTATTTCATGAGCAGAGTCATATACATCGGGTACTTTTATCATTGTATATTTGTTTGTTTATGAATTGATAGTTATTTCTCTGTATATTGTTTGTTATATGTATCTCTTCTAATGCAGTTATGTATTAATTCACTTCTGAACACGCGAGAATTGTCATCCTTAATACATATATGAGAAATTTCTGAACGTTCTTTGATGCGATATATGTTTCATCAATTATTTTGATTAACTATTTAATCAAAATAATTATCTTAAAAGCTTTTCATTTATGTAAGTGTTTGATCAAACTTTATTATCATACACTAAGGATAATTATTTTACATCGCATAAATCTAAGTAAACCCTGGGTAATGGATAGATTAATATACATGTATTCTAATTTGTAAACCACTGGGAAAAGCACCAAACAACTTTTTAACAAGGAGTATTTTTTATCAATAATGAAATTAGATCATGTTGGATCCCCATGAGGGGGCATCTAATTAACATTTGCACCATTACCTTGCAAAGGAACAAGGAGCTCAAATGGTCATGAAATGGAAGAAGGAGGGATTAAATGGCAATGGGAGTCTATGCTTGTTGGACTCCACTCAGTTAGGCACGATCTTCACTTCATCCCTTACATGTGTTAGACAATTTGCACCTAAAAAATGGAAGGGGGCCTTTGAGGACAAGACATTAAGACACAAAGTGGTTTCCAAACTCGCTCGCTTCAGTAGTGTAGATACATGGGGATATTGATGATGAATTGCATTGTCATTGCGCATTCCAAGTGGTAGCATCCAATATCATGATGTTCTCCATTGCAAGGATTATTACTATCAATAAAGGGAGGAGACACCACTTTCTCTTGATCCATAGGGAGCTTAGTCACTACAAGGGTTAACATTGTATAAATATGACTTTTTCATGCAAGTAGATGGGTTTCTTTATGTTATGAGCCCATTGGATTCTCGAGTTCTGTTTAAAGTGAAGGTGGATAATGTGTTAGTTTTACTCTATTGTTGTATCCCTTTCAAAACACCGCGGACACTAAGAGGGAGAAAAGATGATGTTAAACTTGATTTGATATGGTCCTTTTATTGTGTCTTTACTTTGTATAACTCAACTTCGCCTTGTCACCTTTCTGGTAAGGAATCAATGGTTAAAGCAAAGGTGAAGAAAATAAAAAGGGTTTAGAGGAGATAAGAAGAATGTATCCAAGCGATCTTGATCAAACTCATGGAAAATGAGCAGAATATCGTTGCATACAATTATAAGGAACCTATTGCAATTGCAAAACCAACCAATTGAAAATGTTAAAGCAAAGTGCAGAATACTCAAGTCTCTTCCTCTAAATCGGAGAATGGAAGCCCTAACCCTAGGCTCCAACCACACAAATTTGGGCCATTCGTCCAAAGTGAGTCAACAAGATGAATCTATGCATCAATCAAAGAATCACATGAATATTGAGGATATAGAATCTCCTCCCTTTGTTGGGGTTGGGAGTCCAAGGCAGGCATAAAATCTTTTTCTATGTTATGTTTTTCTTAATTCTTAATTTGGGCATTTTTTTGAAGGTAGAAAACTGTAAACATCTATGGGGCGTGGAGTTACTCAATGACTCTATAAGTATAGCAGATAGCTCAATTGCTAGGTTATCTTTAAGTTTTGATATATCATGCTTGCAATAAGGCTCTTTGTTATAGACAATTTTGTGCCTTGCAGCATCAGGCATGAATTGTCAATAATCCAAGGGATCCAAAGTCCCTAAACATGATGTTCCTACCCCTAGAGGAACAAGGTCAGCAAACCAACAGCTTTCAGATCAGTTCTCCACCTGAAAACACTCAAAAACAAGCAATCCTGAAATCAAAGCAGGTGCTCCACTAGGCTTCTGCACTGAAACTCAACTCCTCCATGGTGTACCTGCGTTGCAAAGCAGGTAGAACAAAGGCCACCTGCGCTGAGCGAGATGGGACAAGTGGCACACTGAGTCATTGCTCTGGAATCTTCCAAAAATGACACTTGGATCAGGGATTTCGCCTTGTGATGAGTCAGAGGCTCTGTTTCTCCAAGTGGAAGCAAGGTTCTCCAAGTGGACTCAAGAACTGAAGATCAACTGAAGAGAGAGAGGACACAAGGCAGCTACACATCAGTTGCAAGCTGACTCATCCTTTCTCAATTCATCTATATATTGAGCTCTCTCCTATGAGCTCAGGAGGCTGGAATTTTGTGCAAAGTAATGATATGCTGTTGGTTTCACTATAGAACTATTGGGTGATTGCTTGAAGGAGGTGAAGAGGAGAAATTCTTTCTGCTGGGAGGTGTTGCTGGATTTGAGCCTTCAATGGTTGTAACCTTCTCAAAACTTTACTTCTTCCATTAATAAAAGCTATTGAGGTTCTTCTATATGCATTTGTTTCAATGATGTATTGTGATGATTGTATATTTGATTTATGCTAATCCTTGAATCAGTTATGAATGCATGCTTCTTGTAGTTTCCTTCTTTGTTATTTTGCAGGATCTCATTATAGCTGGGCCAGCAAAAGAGCAAAGAGCTAGGAGCAAGCAGCAAAGAGAAGAGATTGGAGCAAATATTAAGCGCAAGGCAACGGTTAGTGCATTTCTTCATTCTCTCTTGCTTTCATAAAGAAGTAAACCTTAAGTAGTTTTGTTTACAGTTGTTGCTGAGGTACTATCACCCTTAGAGTGGGATAGGGTCATCCGAATCGGATACTTTTCCCTACAACACTCTTGGATGGTGATGGAGCTCCTACGAACTCTTGGTGATGGTTCTAGCGCGCTGACATCGGGGTTACCTTTTATCTTTAAGTTTTGATATATCATGCTTGCAATAAGGCTCTTGGACGGTGATGGAGATCCTACGAACTCTTGGTGATGGTTCTGGCGTGCTCACATCGGAGTTACTTCTACCCGTGACTGGGGCTAGTTTGCCACACTTGCACCCCCCCCCCCTCGCCCTCCCGGGTTAACTCCCACCTCCTGTTGTCGTTTTCTTTTTCGTTATTCTGGCATAGGGGGATTCATCAGTTACTGTCTAGGCATCTGTCTATTGGCGCTTTCTTCTAGGTTTCTTTTCTCCTACGAGCTGTCAACTGGGATGGAGGAAGATATGGTTGATTATTCATAGGACCCATATGCTTCAGTGCCCATTTGGATGGTCTCTCCCCCACAGCTTTTGATCACCACTACTAACATTTCATTGCAGCTTCCCTCGTCGCTAGTCAGTGATCCTAGGGTTTATACAGTTCTGGATTACCCTTCTTTTTTGTAGAAATTTTGAATAATTTAACACATATTCAACAAAGATTATCCTGATCATGTACTATTGCGGAATAACATACACAATACATAAGCTCCTCTACGTTGATCATCAATATAGCAGCATCAATAACAATAAAACATCAAGAGCATTCACACATTAACACAGTATGTATCCCGGGGAAAGCATCTCGCTAAAAACCCCAACTATCTGTATATTAATGATTGAGTCATGTAACATTACACAGCATAATACTTCTCACAAGTATCTCCACCTCTGTTACACACAATACAGCTCAGATCTGATCTCCAAATCTCTTCCACTGCTTGCCTGCCTCCACTGCTCAATACCTGCTCAAGAACTGATGAGAATAGCTTCCCAAACTCGTTTTTCACCTGCAAAATAGTCACTCACTCTTTGTGGACGTGAGCAAAGGCTAAAATGTGGGCCAAATACGTGAGCAAACTCATTGGCATACTCAATCCCTTGATTGTGCAAGATCTGATGCACAACTATAGTCACAATTGATAGCAATCTGATTCTCTACCACTTGTCCCTGTTGAACTGAACATGCACTGACATGCAACAGAGTTAACTGATGTATTCATTAGTTGTATTATGAGTTAATAACTTGTGAATTAATTAATAACTAATTCACCCAACTCATCTCTAGTCTATTTGCCAGTTAGACTAAATACAACCAGTTTAACAAAGCTAAACTGAACACAACTCCATCAACTCCACAATAAACTCCACCAAACTCAACTGATTGAGTTCTAACTGAAGTCATGCATGCAACAACTCAACTGACTCATAAGAAAAGCGTATTTCCTTCTGACAGCTGCATGTGCCACTTCTGTAGCTCAAACTGAAGTGCTCCAAGAGAATAAGATTAAGTTTATAGTCCAAATATTATTGTGAGATAATAATATTTGACTTTTCTATTTTTGACAGCCAGTCTAAAAATAGACTTTGATCACTCACACTGTGATCACTCACACTTTCATCAAAAATAGAAGTCCATCTATTTTTTCCCAACTTGATCAATCATCCATAAACATAGACATGATCCATATGTCTAAAAATAGACATAGTCTAAAAATAGACTTGCGCCAAAAATAGCCTGCGGGCCCACTTAGTGAAGGCGACTCTTTTCACTAAGCTCCATCATCTTGTTGCAATCTCAACACTCCCTCTCGACAAGATATGGATTATCAACAACCCCTATCCTGCCTCGGTGGTACTCGAATTTGCTCCTAGTGAGAGCCTTCGTCAGAATATCAGCATCTTGATCCTCCGTTGGAATGTACGAAAGTAACATGATCCTCCGTTGCACACAATCTCTGATATGATGGTACCTGATGTGCTTGGACCCGAAAAACCCGACCAGGATCATCCTCATCCACACAGATCTCTGCTTCCTGCTGTACCAAGAAACTACTGTCGATCCGATACTGAAGACCCCTCCTGATGTGCTCTTTCTGTCTGTTGGGCTCCCTGCCCAATCTGCATCCGTGAAGCCACATAGCTTCACCTCATCCTCTTGTCTGTACCACAAACCATATCCCGATGTGCCTCTCAAGTAGCGCAATACATGCTTGCCCGCCTTCCAGAAGAGCTTGGTAGGCTTAACCATAGCTTGTGAAAGCTGGTTAACTGCATAGCATATATCAGGTCGTGTATTGACCAAATACATCAGCGACCCCACCAACTGTCGATAAACAGTGGCATCCACTTCTTCTCCCGAAGTGGCATCCTCCTTCCTCCAACCTCCAGGAAGAGGAGTATCAACAGGCTTGCAGCCATGCATGTTGAACTTCTCCAGTATCTCCCGAGCATACTTGCCCTGAGAAACAAACAGTCCACCACTGCGCTGCCATATTTCCAATCCTAGGAAATAGTGAAGGAGGCCCAAATCCTTCATCTCAAACTCTGTAGCAAGATCCTTCTTGCATGACAGTATCAACAGCTCATCACCCGTTAGAATCAAATCATCAACATACAGTACAATGATAAGCAACTTACCCTCCACCACAATCTGGTATAGGTTCGGATCCGCCTCGCTCTTGGAGAATCCAAGTCCTGTGAAATAGTTGTCTATCCGTGTGTACCAAGCACGTGGTGCTTGCTTCAACCCATACAGCGCTCTCTTGAGCCTGCACACATGCGACTCGCTGCTGAAGACTTCAAAGCCTTCGGGTTGCTCAATGTACACCTCCTCCTCAATGACTCCGTTGAGGAACGCAGTCTTCACATCCATCTGATGAATGTGCCATCCCATCTGCGCTGAGAGAGCAAGAATCGTCCGTATGGAAGAATACCTTGCGACAGGTGCAAAGGTCTCCTCATAATCGATCCCCTCAATCTGTGAAAAGCCTCGGGCAACAAATCTTGCCTTGTACTTCTCCACACTCCCGTCCGCTGCCTGCTTAACTTTGTAGATCCATCTCGAACCCACCACTGATTTCCCTTCCGGTCTAGGAACAATCTCCCATGCACTGTTTCTGACAATAGAATCATACTCTTCCACCATGGCGTCTACCCATGCGGAATCCTCCACAGCTTCCTCGAAAGAGGATGGCTCAGTCACAACACACTTGCTCATAAGAGCCATGTATCTAGTGTACCGATCAGGTGACTGTCTCTACCTGCGTTGGGCTGTAGGTGGTCCTACAACTTTCTCTGCATCTTGAGCCAGTCGCTCAGCTTCTGTCAAGCGCTTTCGCCCTCTGATGGTTGGCGCTGCATGAGTGGTCTCTTCCACTCCATGAACCTCGTCCTGTGGCTGATCCACGTCCTGAAGCTCATCCTTAGGAACTAATAGCTCCTCATCTGCATGCAAGTGTAGCTCCCTCTCAAGCGAACACTTCATGGCTTTCTCCTCCTGAAATTTTATATCTCGTCGCACAACAGTTTTACCACTGTCTGGCAAATACACACGATAGTTGTGGGGCGTATCAGTGTACCCCACAAATATCCCAACCTCTGCAGTCGGCTCCAACTTCTTTCTGGCATCCTTCGTCACATGCATGTAAACGTTAGCACCAAAAATCCTCAAATGAGAAAGATCAGGCTTCTTACCAGAATAAGCCTCCTCGGGTGTACTCATGCCAAGTATCCTATGAGGACAACGGTTCTGCACATAAACTGTTGTATTGCATGCTTCCGCCCACAAGTGAAGGGGTAGGCCCTGATCATGCAACATTGCCCGTGCAGCACCCACAATCGTTTTGTTCTTCCGCTCAGCTACCCGTTCTGCTGTGGGTTATGGGGAGCTATGAGCTCTCTACGAATCCCTTCTGCCTTGCAGAAATCCTTGAACTCGTCCGAGATGTATTCACCACCATTATCGCTCCTAAGAGCCTTCACCTTCTTCCCCGACTCCTTCTCGACCAGTGCTTTGAATTCACAGAACTTTGAATATGTCTCGCTCTTCTTCTGCATGAAGAAGATCCAGCACTTACGAGAGAAATCATCAACAAAAATCACATAATGCCTGTGTTTTGCTGTCGAAGCAACTGAGAAAGGTCCACACACGTCTGTGTGAATTCTCTCAAGGATCGTCGTGGCGCGACTATCCTTCTCGTGAAAGGTGGCTTTCACAAACTTCCCCAAAGTACACCCCTTGCACTGATCTGATTGCGCAAGTGTGCCTTTAGGAAGCCCTGTAGTGATCTGATGCAGTATCTTCAAGGCTCCATGGTGAAGGTGACCCAATCTCCTGTGCCACAACTCGCCATCATCCCGGCTCACCAATCCTTCTGCCTTGCCTGCCATTGCTGCGCATCCATCTACATGCAACTGATAAAGGTTTCTCACTCGAACCCCTATCTTCCGGGTCTCACCAGTTGTCTTGCTGCGCAGGAAGGCCTTTCCCTCGCTGAAAACAACATCATACCCCTTGTCTTCTAACATCGCCACTGAGATGAGATTCTTCTTCAATCCTGGAACATGCATGACTTCCTTCAATACAAAGGGTTTACCAGACTCCCTCTCAAAGGAAATGGTACCGATACCGGTTGCACTGTATCTACCATCATCGCCCATCTCGATGTGCACTCCAAGATCTTTGTCCTCCAGATCAGAGAACAAATCTCTATCTCCCGTCATGTGAAAAGACGCACCACTGTCCAAGAACCACACTGATCCCATCACACTTGAAACCAAGCATGCGATCAATGAAAAATCAAGCTCAAACTGTGAGGCTAGAGCCTCTCCTACTGAAGATCCAGCAGCCTGCTTGTTCTTCTTCTTCTGCGGACAATTAGTGGCATAGTGTCCGTGCTGGTGACAGTGAAAACACTTCACCTTGGACATGTCCTGCTTCTTGCCTTTCGCACTGGAATGAGAAGCTTTCTTGTTCTTCCCCTTCTTTGCTTTGGCAGCCAAAACGCAATTCTCTTCATCAGATACCTTTGATGAAGATCCATTCTCACCTTTATTGTTACTGAGTTTATCCTTGAGCGCCAGGTCGCTCTTGCTTTAGAATAACATTTGCAATCCGTTGAAAGACATTTCAACAACACTGCTGCAAATTTGATTTCCACCAGCTCCAAACTCAACCGCCTTCGATCTAGAATTCGTGAGAACACAATATTTCTCGTACAGAGATTGACTGTATGGGCATTCACCAGATATCTCACCTTCCAAAGGAAGGATGAATCCAGAGGCTACCTGGCCCGATTACAGACTCTGCCTGAAGAAATAGAATGTAAACACTTCCTGAATAGTAGATCTGATGATCAATCCTTGCTTGATATCCTGTAAAAATCTCTTCTACAAATCAAGCAGCGTCGATACCATGTAGAAACTTTTTCTACAATTATCTAGCTCGCTCTGATACCATGTAGAAATTTTGAATAATTTAACACATATTCAACAGAGATTATCCTGATCATGTACTATTGCGGAATAACATACACAATACATAAGCTCCTCTACGTTGATCATCAATATAGCAGCATCAATAACAATAAAACATCAAGAGCATTCACACATTAACACAGTATGTATCCCGGGGAAAGCATCTCGCTAAAAACCCCAACTATCTGTATATTAATGATTGAGTCATGTAACATTACACAGCATAATACTTCTCACAAGTATCTCCACCTCTGTTACACACAATACAGCTCAGATCTGATCTCCAAATCTCTTCCACTGCTTGCCTGCCTCCACTGCTCAATACCTGCTCAAGAACTGATGAGAATAGCTTCCCAAACTCGTTTTTCACCTGCAAAATAGTCACTCACTCTTTGTGGACGTGAGCAAAGGCTAAAATGTGGGCCAAATACGTGAGCAAACTCATTGGCATACTCAATCCCTTGATTGTGCAAGATCTGATGCACAACTATAGTCACAACTGATAGCAATCTGATTCTCTACCACTTGTCCCTGTTGAACTGAACATGCACTGACATGCAACTGAGTTAACTGATGTATTCATTAGTTGTATTATGAGTTAATAACTTGTGAATTAATTAATAACTAATTCACCCAACTCATCTCTAGTCTATTTGCCAGTTAGACTAAATACAACTAGTTTAACAAAGCTAAACTGAACACAACTCCATCAACTCCACAATCAACTCCACCAAACTCAACTGATTGAGTTCTAACTGAAGTCATGCATGCAACAACTCAACTGACTCATAAGAAAAGCGTATTTCCTTCTGACAGCTGCATGTGCCACTTCTGTAGCTCAAACTGAAGTGCTCCAAGAGAATAAGATTAAGTTTATAGTCCAAATATTATTGTGAGATAATAATATTTGACTTTTCTATTTTTGACAGCCAGTCTAAAAATAGACTTTGATCACTCACACTGTGATCACTCACACTTTCATCAAAAATAGAAGTCCATCTATTTTTTCCCAACTTGATCAATCATCCATAAACATAAACATGATCCATATGTCTAAAAATAGACATAGTCTAAAAATAGACTTGTGCCAAAAATAGCCTGCGGGCCCACTTAGTGAAGGCGACTCTTTTCAAAAAGCTCCATCATCTTGTTGCAATCTCAACATTTTTCACTCCCAGCTTAATCGTTCCTCCTATCAGTCAGTCCATCTTCATCCTCGTTGTCGACTTCTGGGACCCCTGATGACGCTTTTTTTGTTCCCGACTTAGATTTATCCCCATCCTCTCCAACTTTGCTCCAGTTCATAGTGACCTGTGTGGACCCATCCTCTGCCTCATTCTCATCGGAGCCCCCTGTTTTCCCCTCCACTGGGAACCTTTTTCCTCCCCTTACTTCGGAACTGGACCCTCATTCCCCCTCTTCATCTTATCCATCATGTTCCCTCCCGCTCCCTCGGATTTCAAACCCTACTACCTCGAGCTATTTCGTTGGTACCACTCTCCCACTTCTAGATTTGGGCGAGGGTCCTGAAGCCTGAAGTTGATTTTGGTATTGGCCCTTCTTCCTCTCCAACAGTTATTCCCCCTATTGGAAAGTCAGGCAGGCTTGCGAAGAAGTAAAAGGAATCAAGGTTGGGACCAGGAAGACCTCTCTCACCTTTGGCGAAGATCTCCAAATGGGTGATGTGCTTGATACTACCGATCGGGCACTGGTTGGTCAAGTCCGTGGAAGATCATATTTGACTGCTCGTCTGCATTAGTGGATGTTGGAGATTTGGGTTCAAGTGCTTAATGAACCACTGTTTGTGGTAACTCTTTCTCATGGTTGGTTTTCACTTCGCTTCCGGCACCCTGAATTCATCCCTTGGGCCTTATCTAAGTATTGGCATATTGAGTTTGCTCTGCTTCTGCTCAAACGATGGAGTCCTCTTTTTTATCTAGAGCTTGAACATTTGGGGGTTGGTCCTATTTGAGTTCGACTGCCTAGATTACCGCTTCACTTCTAGTCAGAAGACGTCTTCAAGAGAATTGGTAATGCTCTGGGTACCTACTTGGATGATGACAAATCCTACATTGTCACTGAGAACATGCCTATGGCACGCATTCTGGTGCATTTGGACACGAGAAGGGCTAGAGGAGAATTTTCAAATTCATTAAGAAATACATGTCGCATTCAAATTCTTGATTATGAGGGGGTGCCCTATCTTTGCCGGCGATGCCACAAAATTGGGCACTTGTACAAGGATTGTCCTCTTCTTGCAACCAGCTCTGCTTCAGTGGCTCAACCAGATCATGTTGCAGAAAAATATCCCGCTGACATGTGGGGCAAGCATCATGCTTAGGTTGATGATTGCCCATTAAAGTCTTCCCAATCGATCCGTGGAGCTCGTATGGAGATTATTCGTCCCCCATCCCCACATATTACCAGATCTCGTATGGTTGCGGTGGCAACTACCTCTAATGCGGGTATTTCTTCCACTGGATCCTCTTTTAATTACGCTTTTTTATCTGATTTCTGTCAATTAAAGTCTTCCCAATCGATCCGTGGAGCTCGTATGGAGATTATTCGTCCCCCATCCCCACATATTACCAGATCTCGTATGGTTGCGGTGGGGACTACCTCTAATGCGGGTATTTCTTCCACTGGATCCTATTTTAATTACGCTTTTTTATCTGATTTCTGTCACAATATATCCATTTCGCATTGCACCTGCATTCATCCCCGCACCCCCTTCCCCCCTATTACGTGCTCTCTAGCTCCCCCTCTGCCTATTTTTACCTCCACCCCCTACCATAGTTAATGTCCTTGGATCCACCCCCTCATCTTAGCCTTCCATTGACTCTAGTCGAAGTCATCATTACAACCTTCCCTTTCCAAGTCTTCTCCTAGTGATCAATGTGACATAGGTATTGTTCCACCCATCTTCCCCCCACTCCTAAAACCCCTCGTGGTCGACACTCCAATATGTCCAAGGCTATATTCCAAGCGGGATTGGACATGGCTCATGGCCAACAACCTCCTATTGACAAGGTCCTTAGAGCATTGACCTCTCCTCCCCCTAGTTCCCCATGAAGTGGTTATCCTTTAATTATTGTGGTATGGCTAGTCCCGCCAAAAAACTATCCTTTAGATGTTTGAAGCCAAAAAATGACTTATCGGAATCGAAGCGAACAAAAACGAAATTTTGAAGGATAGGGAGAAAACCTAGAGACTCTGAAGTTGTGTCATTTGGCTACAGTCGGGAGATGATAATACAAAGTTTTACCATCGTTTTGGAAATGGACAATGGCTGATCAACCCTATCTGACATCTTGAGGATGACACTAGACAACAAGTAGTCCTTCCACCAATTGGTTACCCTCAGCACTTCTCATTTTAGTCGACTATACAAAGCTTTACAGGATGCCACTCTCGCAGAGATCATCAAGGTGGCTGGACTTTTCCCTAGGTTTGTTAATCATGAAGTGGTAGAGGACCTTGTTTTCCCTGTTACTTTGGGGGAACTAGAAGGCACACTTAAATGGTTTAAGGAGGACAAAATCCCTACACCGGATGGCTGGCCAATTGAAATTTATCTTGCTTTCTTTGAAGTATTGGGAAATTATCTCCTAAAGGTAATTGAAGAATGTAGGGAGAGAGGCCGAATGTATGATGCATTCAATTCTACCTTTATTGCACTTATTCGCAAATCTGATGATCCTCAAACTTCCAATGATTTCCGACCTATTTCACTCTGCAACTACATATACAAGATCATTGCAAAGATCATAGAAAATCACCTCAAGCCTATCTTATTAGAGTACATATCCCCAGGACAATTTGCTTTTCTTGACCATAGGTAGATCCATGAAGCAGTTGGTACTGCACAGGAGGTCCTTCACTCCATCAAAACCAAGAGGCTAAAAGGTATGATTCTCAAGATTGATCTAGGTAAGGCTTTTGACCACACTAGCTGGCTCTATCTGAGGATGTTATTGACTCATCTGGGCTTTCCTTTATCTTTCATTCAATGGATTATGTGTTGTATTACTAATGTCTCTTACAGTTTTCTTATCAATGGCTCTGCCTCATCATTTTTTCATGCTGAGTGTGGCCTCAAACAAGGTTGTCCCCTCTCACCTCTTATTTTCTTGCTTGTCATGGAAGGGCTGAGTCATTATATATCAGAGGAAAAAACACAGGGTAGACTGATGGGCATCAAGATCACAAATACTTGCATCCTTACCCACCTCCTATTTGTTGACGATGTGCTCATATTTCTTAATGGATCGATTGGTGATATTATTGCATTCTCCTCGGTTCTTTGATCACTCTGTTTTGCCACAGGTACATAATGCAATCATCTCAAATCTACATTTACTACTACTGGATGCACTCAAAATGAAATCCACACAACACAACAAAGATTCCCATACACCTTTCTCCCCTTTGATGAAGGGCTCAAATATTTGGGATTTCGTCTCAAGCCTGTAAAATACAAGATTGCCGATTGGGTTTGGCTTGTGGCAAAGATCGAAAGGCGACTAAATATTTGGCATCATAGATGGCTTTCAAACGCTGACAAACTTGTCCTCATCAAATCTATTTTGGAAGCTACTCCGGTGTACTGGATGTCACTGGCTTGGATTCCGAGGGGCATTTTACACAGAATACAATAGTTGTGTTGTAGATTCTTATGGAAGGGAAAACAAAAAGGGCACATCTTTGCTTGGGCTAGATGGGATATTCTTGCCCTCCCAAAAAAATGGGGAGGATGGGGTATGAAAAATTTAGAAGTATTTGCTAATGCTCTAGCAGCCAAATTGGGGTGGAATGTTCTTACCTCCAGGAATCTCTGGGCAGAGGTGGTCACACAAAAGTATATATCCCCACTCCATTCTCTCGATTGGATCAGACAACCCACTTGGGACAGATCAAACATTTCTACGATTTGGAGGGTGGTCCTTAACTCGCCTGCATTTGTCAGAGATGGACTGATCTGGAAGATTGGCAATGGGCATTTGGTTCATATTGATTTGGATCCATGGACTGGATGCGGGAATGCTTATCAATTACCACAGGCACTGTTTCACTACCTTACCAATGTTGGTTTTACTAGACTTGCCCATATTGTTGATCAGGGAAACTCTTCTATCTTCAAACAAGCTTGGAAATCCACTGAATATTTGGGCATCCCTCCCATCTGGCAAAACAACTGGCAATCTTATATCAATTCTCTCTGAAACTCATGTCCAGATTACTGAGGGGGAGGACAATCTAATTTGGGATCACTCACAGAATGGAAAATATTCCCCCAATTATGGCTACCTCTATATTTTTTTAGATCCTAAGCCCCCTATCCTTGCTTGGTGGTGGAATGTTCTCTAGAAATTGAAGGCACCACCCAGAGCTAAGTTATTTATGTGGTGCATTCTCCGAAACAAGGTTCTATTGGGGATAATCTCCAAAAGTGAACCTATCATGGCCCATCCTAGTGTCCTCTATGCAAACAGGACTCGGAATCTATTCATAGCCTATTTCTTACTTGCCCTATTACTAGTGCTTTCTGGCAAGAAGTACTTACACTTCTTTATCTTCAATCTAGATGGTAAGGCGAGGATATCTTGGAAGCTTGGCAATTGTGGTGTACATCAGCTCAAACACACAAGATCCAAAACCTTCCCATTCTGATCTGCTGTTGTATTTGACCTCAAAGGAATAAAATCATATTTTCTAGTACCTTCCCTTGCTAGCCACATGCTACTGCTCACCTAATCTCTTTATATCATTGCATCAAGTAGGAAGACCGGGCCCCCACTGCTCGCAATATCTCTATTGAGATTATTGAAAGGAACACTCCATGGGCATATTTTGATGGCTTGGCACAACATCATGGTTGTGGCAAGGGCATCCTTATTCACATCACAAATAATCACTTTTATAAGATCTAGATGGGACTGAGGGATGGGACAAATAATTTTGCTGAACTTAGTTCTTTTCATCATTTATTATATTTTGCACTTGAGAAGAGATGTCACCGATCACAGATCTTTGGCGACTCTAAACTAATCATAAATTGGTTTAATCATCAATTTGCAAGTCACATTCACACACTCCGGCATATTTTGGATGAAACTATGATGCTAAAAACATATTTTGATTATATCTATTGTCATCATATACACAAGGAACGCAATCAAATTTCTAACCAACTATCCAAAGAGGACTCGCACCAACCACGGGGGCTCTGGTTGATTCAGTAACAATCAAATCAGGGCTACTACAGCGATTACCATCGGCCATTTGAGGATCAACTGCAAAAATGGGCCCATAGGCCCTGATTTTATTGTCTTATTAGAATTTTTTATGTATTTAATCTTTTTTGCTCTGTACATCTCATGTCTATATATTACAAGAACATGTCATATGTAATTATTTAACAGTATCCCAACCAGTGGATAGATATATTTTCTAGATAGAACATCACAGGCAGTGGCTCTGACCACTCATACAACATATGCTTCTAGCATCTACAGCATGTAATTATCAACTAAATCAATGAAAGTTACGATTTTTCCTGGGAAAAAATCATATTTGTAGTAAGCAAAATTATGTACAGACTATTAACTAAGGCACAACATTTTTAATCAATATAAATCATGTTTCGGTTTACACACACACACACAATTGGGGTTATTATAGGTGGTTGGGAGGAAGGAATGGAATCCTCCCCACCCAAGTTCAATTCCCACAAGTGACATGACAGATGTTGGCACTAATTGACGATATATGCATATTCCTCATATGGAATATATAATGTTCTATGTCCGATATATATATATATATAAATAAATTACAAACTAGGCAATTTTTTGGAAAGATCCCTAAATGATCGCTTTGAAATTAAATCATTTCACTATAAACCAAAAGTTGATAACTCAAATATATGAGACAAATTCAAGGAGACTCTTGAAATATTAATACCATGACTTTCATGAACAAGGAAGTCCATTTGTGGCCAAAAGTTCCAATACCATTTGAGTACAAAAATGAGTTCAATATGAAATTTATGAAATTTAATCCTTGGCTTCATAAGTTAAATTTTGTTTACTTGTAAAATTTGCACTTGTAAAAATATATGCATAAAGATGTTAGAATAAGAAGCTTGTCTTTCAATCTTTGTGATGCAAGCTTCCATATGGGTAACTTAGTTAGTGTAAGTCACCAAAATAATAAAGAAAACTATAAGCCCTCTTCTTCACTGATTGCTTTTGCTAGTGAGGCTTTGCATAAGAAGCTTGTCTTTTAATCTTTGTGATGCAAACTTCCATATGGATAATTTAGTTAGTGTAAAAAGTCACTAAAATAATAAAGAAAACTATCAATCCCTCTAGTTAATTCATTGTCTGTGCTAGTGAGGTTTTGCTTATATAATATCATTTTCTTATAGAAAATTTGAAAAAAATCTATTTCTTTCCTGCTAAGGTTTTGTTTATATAATATCATTTTCTTCCATAAAAAATCATTACGAAAAAGCCCATGATAACATTTATGGTGTGAATATTATTAAAAACCTAGATTTTCTTTAATGGTAAGCAATAAGTTATTAAGGATGTCACAATTTCCCTCGGAAAAAATAGATGGAAATTAACATAATCACTCTGACTTGCATCTCTAAAGCAAAATGTGAATCATGACATAACAATTTTACTTCTGCCAGGAAAAGCATTATAAAGCAAAGTCATTGTTATACCAAAAAAAAAATGAAACATTATTAAAATACACAATTAGCCAATCACTTTGATCTATTTCACTTTGTCTCATCCTTCATCACATAAATATTATTAAACATTAAAATTATTATAATATTCTTCTCATTAATTATGCTCTACTCCATAAATTATATTTGCACAAACAAGACTTATTATCCCCCATTGCATAAATCATATTGCAGAAACAATTTGTTACAAAGATGAACCTCACTTATCCAAACAAAGCCAGGGTTACAAAGATGAACCTCATTTATCCAAACCAACCAGTGATGTGAACCAAATAGCACTAGGATTATATAAACCATGGAAGCCTCAACCTCCTCTACCAATTGTCCAAGAAGCTTTGAAGTTTATCCCAATTTGGGAGATGAAGCTTATTCCATACTTAGTCTATGAATGAAGGGGATAATGGGAGCAGCTACATTACACTAAAAATCCCTCATTTGTTGTTGTGACTTCATTCTTTCTAACAATGTATAATAAATGGATATGAATATTTTTTAAATATACAAATAGCCATTCACCTTAACCTCTTTTACTTGAATCATGCACCATATAAATTTTTATGCATAGCTTCTAATTAGGATCATTATAATAATTAAAATACTTTCTGATTTTAAAAAAATTAACTATCGTCCAAGGGGTCTTGGAGAGATGATGATAAAGCGCTCTGTTAAGACACTCCTTGATATGAAATTGTGAGTTCAATTCCCTGCCCAAATCAAGATGATATATTGGACATGATGAAGATATAGTGTTCCCTGCCCAAATCAAGATGATATATTGGACATGATGAAGATGTAATGCTACCAAACTTACCAAAAAAATAACTACCATTTTAACAAAAACATTTTTATTTCCTCCCTTATCCGAAAAAAAAACATGATAAAAATATAGTCCTAACAAACTTACCAAAAAAATTATTATCATTTTAACACTTCGATCAACTGATATATAAACTGAATAATCTTATCTTCATATATTAATACTTCACCATATGAATATTTCTGTATAAAGTCCCAAAATTATAACATGAATAATCTTATCTTCATATATTAATACTTCACCATATGAATATTTTTGTATTCTTGGAGTGTTTTAGTAATCAAAATACTCTTTCTGATTTTCCAAAATTAACTAACCTTAAAATTTATTTATTTGGATAACTCTAAACTAAATAATCTGATGCAGAACCGTAAATTGAATCATCTCAGATACTTTCATTTGTTATCAACCTTTTTCATAAAATATTATTTATCACATCCTAAATTTATTTTCTCCTTTCCACTTTTTGAGATATTATTAACCTCATTCTATATTAACCTTTTTGGAAGTTATTACATAAACTATTATTAAAATATTATTTTAATGTGTCTACTTACTTTTCCCTTTCTCAAAGTTTATCGTGTTTAGTTTCTTTTCACTTTCCGAAATATATACTTTCTTCCACCTATTAAGACACTAAATACTATTTTATCAAGGGCCAACTTTTTTCTTTCCACTTTTCAAATATGTTTTCTTAGGCACTTGGATGTTCTGAACTCTATTTATTGTCCAGTTTGAAGATACATTTTCTTCGGTTTTTGGAATGTAGTTTATCTGAGACTTGCATTATTCTCAAGAGTTTTCGGAAGTAAATCTACATAAACTAGCATATTAAAGTTCGATTAATTTCAATGAAAAGGATGTAGTGGTCAGGGTGTGAAGATTCTTTGTTGATTCTCTTGGTTCGGAGGTGGATAGCTACAAAGGCCCTTTTTATGAGAGTTGGATTATCTCATCTTTCTATGATGGGTTAACTTTGCTTAGACAGCAGAGATCCATCCAACCAACCCAATAAGAGAAGGCAAGAAGATAAACAAATAAATATACCCATCTCATATCATATTGAGTTGAAGGTCAAGTGAATTCAGTTCAGCCTTTTCTGCAACATATGAGCATTGTGTGTTCTGATTGATATAATACTATTTTCCTTTTTGGGCTAAAGAGAACATTTGGCCTAGGAAACAATTCTCGCATTCTGTGCTATGCCCCAAACCCAATAAATACCAACAATGGATGCAATGCTTGCCCAAATAAGTACATTTATACGTATCCTGAATGAAATTGAGTCTGGAAGTTGAAGTACATTTGTAGGTATCCTGCATGAAATTGGGTGTCGAGAAAGTTAAGTTATTCGTTGTCAAATGCATTCACATAATTCAAAGTTAACACACACTACCTAAATTCAAAATAATTACAAATATTTATTTTGCTTTCTACATTCTTAAAAAACTATTTTTGATAATCAGCACAGGTTTCCACATGACTCTACCGACAAATGTATATATCAGTATCCATCAACAGAGACTGTCTCAAGTTTGAAAACCTAATACTTTTCCCCCGAAATAAATAATTATCCATTTATAGCCCTCAAGCTTATGAATGTACGGAATACTAAAAGGATTGCACCATTCAAAAGACCTGTATTGCCAAGAAATGTAGCCCCTAGTATGAAATACCTCATGAATCATGACTCTAAAAATATTATTATCCAAACCTGAGAAGTGTTTCTCAATTTTTCATGGATCCAAAGCAGAAAAATAGCATACATTTAAAATGGATATTTCTAACTGGAGTTTCTCAAATGTCAAGAGTTCCAACTGTTTGATCAAAGCTCTCCCCTGAGACTTGCAGAGGAGAGAATCTACCAGTTGTCTCTAAAATATGAATTGGTTCTGGTGCTCATTCCAATTCTATGCTTCAACAAAGCTGTTGTCAAGAATACGAAAGCTGGAATTTCACAGGTCTGGAAGACACATCATTCAAAGCCATAACCGATGAGTCACCAACTTCTCAAAGCCAGATCAGTTCTGCATAAAAAATAAATGAAGACATCAAAGCCAACCAATATGCAGAATGAAGATTACCTTGACCAATTGAAGAATATGAAGCCATTCAATGCTTCCAGTAAATGTGCTCATGTCGCCAACTAGGTTGCATTGAGTCAAGGCTTGAGCATAAGAACTTGGAAGATGAATGTACGATGGAAGGGACTACTAAAAAATACTGCAGACAAAGAAAGACCAACTAGACCCCAGTAATTTCAAGGTGCATTTGATAATGCAGAATAAATAAAATAATAGCACTTAGATTGTACAGATGATAACTAAAAGGAAGGATGCTGACAAGTAGATAGAGGTGAACTTACATGGCTTGAGCACAAAATGGCATCTAGTGAAAGGCCACTGATGACAAGGACAATAAAATCACAGGCATTAACAGTAACTAGAGAACAAAGTAGTAAGGACGTCCCCAAATCAAGTTACAGAGAGAACTGTCAAGGATAATGGTTTCCAATGGAATGTACAAACCAATCAAACCAAATTCACTAATTACAAGCCTAAAAGGAGAAAATAAGCATAGTAGGACACAGGATGCATTTGACATAATAGCATTAGAAACTGGAGAAATCTAGCACATTGGCTGAAAGCTACAATGCTGAACAGTAAACAGAGGCAAGCCTCACAAGGAAGTTATTGATTGAGACTACAGAAGGACCTGGCAGAAGCAATGTTTATGAAAGTCAAGGGACTTAAGAAGACCACCCAAAAGAGGAAGAGAAATGTGTGCCTTGATCAACACGGAAAAAAGCATCTTTCTTTTCATAGGAGGAAACAAAGGCTAATGAAATTTCTAGTTACAATGAAATTCATCCAGCCTTGTCCAACGCAAACTGGTGACTTTGACAATTATGAAGAGCTTCATTATGTTCATCATATTCCAAACAGCTCTGGTCACAACTATCATGAAGAAATTATCTGCTGCTTATTGGTCAAGAACCTGAACAGACAATGTTAGTGTGGCTTATGCACCCAGTTGACAGAATAGACAGCTGGTTCACGTTTAAAGTTTAAACCAGTGGAGCCTGTCAACCTTGCAAAAAAGTAAAGCCAACTTTTCTTCTTGAAGTGGAAACATTATGCATCTGGCCCTAAATTTTCAACACCAGATGACTGCTGACGAGCTTCTGCTGTAGAAGTGTGTTCTATAGACTTTCCTCCACCAGAATCCACAACCGAGTCTGAAGACAAAGGACCTGAAGCAAGAGTAGCTGATGCAGATCCTATCTGATGACGACCAACCGGAATATCAATTGGTGAAGAGATTGACTGACTGTAACTAGAGTGTCCCATGGGATGATCAAATTTACAGGTTGGTCCAAACTTGCAGATACCATAACGAGAGAAGAACATGCATACTGGGGCCCCCTGTTTAATCACATGAACCAGAGAGAGGTTCAGAATGACAAAGAAAGAGACACGTGAATGGTACAATATTTATGGGGGCAACAAATGCAACATAGACAGTGAGAATAAGTGTACCCACATTAACCATGATGCAATTATGTTAGGTATATTCCAAAATTGAACAAGCACACCAGTTTTTCAGTCTAACTTTAAGCCTGGTTAATTATGATGTATCAAAATAAGTAAAAATTTCAGTTTAACCTCCAAACTTTGCCTGAAAGACCTGACAATCCTAAACTGATGCATTCAAATCCTTGTACTGTTCATGCAGTTGTTGAAGACCTTAGTGAAACCATCTCTTAGCTCTGGTGTTTCAGTTATATGTGTTCATCAAAGGAATCATGCAACATTGAGAATTGCACATTTCAAGTCAAAGGTTTTCTTGATGGCTTGGTATAACTATTAATATGACACAGGTAAAACATCCAAAGGAAGGTTATTGAATGCAATGCATGGTAGAGCAACTTCCAAAGTTGCAAAGAAATATGTTACAAGAAAGCAACAAAGGCAGTTTCTTTTAACTTGCTACTAACACTCTCATCACAAATGGGAAACATTTAAGCAGGGCAAACTGAAAATAAACTATCTCACCTCATCCCAAGAAAATGCATAAGAGCTTAGGACGCTATGCATTAAACATGAGCAATTTCAAATCAAGATCAGGCATGAACAATCTACTTCCAATTCTAAAAAAAATTAAACCAGAACAAAATGGAAAAACAGCAAAATATTAGAGGTCGTAGAGGTACACGATTTGGAATGGGAATGATCCTCTCTCTAGGATGATGGTATCTACACATCATGCCAAAGTTATATTTGCTCATCCAAGAAATCATGCAACACTGACAATTGCATGTTTCAAGTCAAAGGTTTTTTTAATGGTTGGATATAATTCTTAATATGACATGGGTAAAACATCCAAAAGAAGGTTATTGAATGCAGTACAGCATAAGAGCAAATTCCAAGCTGCAAAGAAACATGTCAGAAGAAAGCATCAAAAGAAAGCATCAAAAGTAGTTTTTGTTAACATGCTACTAGGACTCTCATCACAAATGAAGAACATTAAGCAGGGAAAATGGAATGGAATATAAACTATCACATCTCATCCCAAGCAAATGCATAAGAGCATAGAATCCCTTGCATTCAACATGAACAACTTTAAATCAAGATCAGGCATGAAAATCGACCTACAATTCTAAAAGAAAAATTAAAACAGAACAAAATGTAATACAAGCAAAATCTTACAGGTCGCAGAGGTAAGCCAACAGAATTGAGGACACAGTTTGGAATAGGAATGATCCTCTCTTTAGGATGATGGTATCTACAGGTCATGCCAAATTTACAGTCGCCTGTCTTCATGTAGAACTGACATTCTTGCTGACCAGGCCTTTCAGGGAACATACTTTCCCTCTGGGCACTGCTCGATGGCAATTGTAACGTTGGAGGCCCCATGCCTGGAGATCCAGGTGGAAAAGAAGAAAAGGTACCCTGAATTCCAGAGGCCATTGGATCTGTTTGGGATGTGGGCCCATAGACCAAACCTGCTCCTATTGCTTGTTGCTGACCATCTGAAGATGAAATTGAACCCACCTGTCCTTGCTGCAAGTAAAGAGGAAAAAAAAACTTGAGGTTAGAAAGAATGGAATGGTCTCTAAATGATATGCTCTCCAACTGAGACACGTACCCATGACAACTTGCAAATTAAGGTGATTGCTACAAGTCAAAGTCTTGGCTACTGTGAATTAGGCAGCACTCTAGACTCTAGATATTAATATTGCAAATATCCAATAAAAGATGCGATGTAATCATGTAACTAATAAACACCATGACAACCATCAATACTCATTGCATACTGTAACAAGAACAAAGGACACAATTGATCTACAGTCTGCGCATACAACAAATGCAATAAATTAATATAGTTTGCATCTCACAGCCTCAAGAATCGAGACCACAACAAAAAGAAAATGTGCAAAAGCAAGCTACAAACAAATCTCAGCTCAGGGCATAAATGTGGGTTAGTTCAAATATAAAGTACAACAAATGCAAGAATCTTCTTTGCTTCGTTCATCTTAGTTCCTTATCACCGGAAAGCACAACCAGGAAGAATAACAATCTTCCCAATTGCTATGCCAAGAAAGAAAACCTTTAAAAATTCCCCAAACTAAAAATCATGCGACTAGCAAATTTAATAATAAAGAAAAAAATATTAAATATAAATAAATAGCCAACTTGTCTGAGCAATTAGAGGAAAAGCTTACAGGATATGTACTCCAGCTAGGAACTGGCACTATTCCTTGAGGAAGGATCAATGGTGTATAACTAGAAGGGCCTTGCCAGCGAGGGCTCTGAATAAACGACGCCCTTTGCATTGGCCATGTTTGCAGACTTCCTGGATAGGCTTGAGGGCCAGGAGTTGTTGGAGATTGTACAGGTGTGAAAAGTGAAGACCCACGCACTGGAACTAATGGACCAACTGGTGGTGGATGATGGAATTTACAAGTAGCACCATACTTGCACTGTCCTGTTCTCAAATAGTATGCACACTCCTTTTCATTCTGTACAACAGTAAATAATATCAATGAGATGTTCACATGAGCAATGTAACATTTTCTAAATATGCAATAATATTACAATCACAGTAAAGGAAGTTGGGGATGCCAGAAAGCCAGGTCCCAAGTGTTAACCAAGCAAGTGTTGTTTAGAAACAAGATTCATGGATTATGTTGGGCCATATTTCCCACATCACTCATTATATAACTCAAGATACATTTCTACTCAAATCTATGTATAGTACATGAATTTAGTCATGGGACAAAAACCAATTGCAATATCAAAAGAGAAAATACTATATTTAACGTAAATAATATTCACTTAATTGATCCGCATAAAGAAGATGGACTACAAACCGGGCGTATTGGGTAGCCTAAGACATTTATTGCTGCCCGTCCTGTGCTTCCTGCTTTATCTCTTGGATGATGGAACTTGCATGTAGCACCAAATTTGCAAGTTCCCGTCTTCAAATAATACTACATAAGACAATTCAAGACATATTACAACGAAAGATGAGACATAGGATTATCTAAAGTATAACAAAACACAAGATGGAATCTAGATAATGAAACAAGAAAGAAATTAATTAATTCTCTCTATAGTCATTCTCACGTTACAAGCCAGATATAAGAAAATGCCCAATCAAAAAGTGGTATAGACACCATAATATGATAGAAATGATAGATATCTGGTGGAAAATATAGGGCTTTTCAAGTTGCAGAAACAATTGTTTTGGCTATAAAATCCTCCAAACAATAAGAAAATAGTTAAGAGGAATGATACAATGTTATGAAAAAAAACAGTATAACCTTTACTTCCAATGTAAGTCAGCAAATTAATACCTGGCATTCAGGTTGACCTAATCTTTCAGGATACTCGCCTTTATTTCTTGCAGCTGCTGCAGCCTAGCATGTCACATTAAGCAAACCAGAAAATTCACATTTTTATCACAAAAATGAAAAATATTATAATAAAATGATATACTACACTATTATTGAGATCCCTAACCTATCATTGGGGGATGTGGAAATGAAATCACAGAGGATTGCAAATGTTAACCCTAGTTCATTATAAAGTAGACCAATCCCACAGGGCTCACTTCCAACAGTCTTGAGACTGCTATTAACAGTATGACAGATTACTCATTACCAACTAGTAGATAGAAGGAAATATCAGTATTCTAATAATATGTAACAACCTGCAAGAAGCAAGGCTTGGTACTAGCATTTCATGTTAACTGCACAGAGAAAATTTAACTAGTTTATCTTAACAATCTGTGAGAACTGCCCAAAGTACTAAGGTCGTAAACATTGCAGTTCTATCCAAGTTTACCATATACATACAACTGATTAGGTAAAGCCCTGGTCAAATTCAAATTAGGGAGATAGCAAGAGAACCAAAGGGGCGAAAATACCTGCTTCCTGTTTGGAGGATGGTTAAACCGACAGCTCATGCCAAAGCCACAAAGTCCAGTCCGCATGTAATATGTGCAGTCAGGTTCACCGGGCCTTTCTGGATAAGAACCAATTTCTGGCTCCAAACTCTCATGCTGTTGTTGCAGAGTCATTTGCCACATAGCCTCTGCAATATATAATTTTCATTGTAAGACTACATTCTGATGAGATTACACAATAATATGGAGAAAATACTAAATGTCACATGTATCCATGTTATGGTGCACCATAGTAGATACCCAGGAGCCCGAGGTGTGATACCCACAACCCAATTAAATATAAATTTATAATATACCACTGCTCACATATCACTGAATAAGGTGACTTGCATAACTCTTAATACTTATTATTTGTGTTATATTCTAACAGCCAGATTACTCCACCTATGATTTGACATCCTATTACAGTGTGCCATTTTTGATGTCAAAATCCCAAAAACCAACCCACTTAGGACCA
Organism: Pinus tabuliformis; assembly: GCA_031772625.1. Lineage (NCBI taxonomy): Eukaryota > Viridiplantae > Streptophyta > Pinopsida > Pinales > Pinaceae > Pinus > Pinus tabuliformis. Next base: position 1,697,160,775 of record CM062818.1, read on the forward strand.
CTTCAAACCTACTGTTAAGGTAACATGGAGAGTAAAACATGTGGCTAAGCGCTCTTGACAGCTGATAAGATCAACCACTTGTTTGCACTATACCTGAAAGTTGACGACAGGAAGAATTCGGCAATAGCAAAGCACTAACCACTAGTGACTAGAGAAATCCATCACTACACCAAACCTACTTACATCACTTGACAACCAGAGAAAAGACTTCATACTATTTGAATCCAACCACTAGTAAATCCACCAATTGTAGGAAGTACTATGACATTGAGCCAATCCTGACATTACAAATCATGACTAGTGGTACCAATATTAACATAAACCTGCATACCACACTCCCTCAGAACAACCTTAAACAAAACCGTTCAATTTGTGTAAATTGCAGAGTTAGAACCTGGTAGGCTAACTCAAGTGGTTGAGTGCTTTGTGCTTCATGCACAAGTTCTGAGAGTCAATTCCCCAGGCTGGCTGCCTCTGTGGTGTGCCTGTAGGTTCAGGCAACATACTCATCCCTGATGGGTTTGCACTTGGTACCATCTGTGAATGGGAGTAAGTTCTCAGAAATTTCCCTACGATGTTTTCTTTGGAAAAAATTGCAAAGTTGATTACTTAGAAGTTGGAACACTATATTTCTGAAACCCTTAACAACCTTTGCAACCTTGCCCTTGCTAACAGCAGATTAGATCAATGCCCTCATTTAACTTTACAATGTCAAATTACAACCCACTGACCATTTTAGCAAACCCATTGCAACCACGAATTCCAAGCGAGATTAATATTACCACAGACAATTCATCAGTTGCAACAAAGTAACTGCTAGGTAAAACACATTTTAGATGAGACGGCACATTTAATCTACAGTGCATCCCACTAAACAGTTGTTGAAAAATGTTTCCAGCTTAGACACCTGTTTCACTCTTATGAGAATTCCACTCAGAACTGTTCATCAAGCTCGCAGCCACCAAACCCAGTTCAGATAGTAGCCTGTCTGGTGTATTTTTACCAAAGTTGCCCTTGAGCTTCATCAATTGCAATCAATTCACTGCTACTAAATCTTGCCAGGTGCATTTCAGCAATGGCAATGCACCAACATCTACGGCAACACATATCATATTATCCACCCAGAGCACCCCTAACTCAAATTTTACACTTTGTGAGCAACCCACTACCTGCCAAACCAAATCTATTTCGGATTTCTTTGATTGCAAAATCCACAAAACAATAGAACAGGAAAAGTCCAAGGGGTTAGCTTTGCCAATGTTGCTGCGGATTTGGCTAGTTCTGTGCCAACAAATGCCCAGTTCAAATTACCCTGGGTTAGGCAAAGCAGTCTACACCAACAGGTTTACTAGGGGTGCCATCCAGGAACATGGGAAGCATCCCTTGGGTTTCCCCACAGGGCTTTCCTTAGAAAAAAAAAAAAACACTAGGCCAGAGCTAATTTTCTCAGTACACTTTATCAATCACAACCCACAACTATGAGGTCAATTCCTTTTGTGATCCAATGCCCAGTGGACTTTTACCAATGACAACCCACAACCATCAAGTCAAATATTTTTGAGATTTAATGCCCAGTGCACTTTATCAACAGTACAACCCACTAAACACTAGACCTGCTCATTCTCAGATTAACTACCTATTAGTAATTACACTATTCTGATATTGCGAGGAACACTTCATCATAGCAACCAACAAGGAAATCCTGGAAATGTCTATGAAAAGTCGTTTACATTGTCACCAAATGCATACCCCTGAATTTTATCAATTGCAATCCAGCTAAAATTAAAACCAATCCAACTCATCCTCTCCACGTTAACTAACATTGCCCATGTCTAATCTTCCTTATAGAAATCTAAGCACAGATTGTCTGGTTACTATGTACAGTCTCCCGCAATGATTGAGAAGTTTCCAAAAAATAGACGTCCATAAACTAACGAATATCTTCGCCAATAAAAACCAGCAAGGAAATGTTTGATTAAAAAACCAATCGCGTAATTATCAAAATTTATCCCCGCATTTTATCGATTGCAACGCACCTACAACTAGAACCAACCAAGTCCATCCCCAGCATATTAATAAACATCACCCATGTCTGAGCTCCCTTGCGGCAATCCAAGCGCAGATTTCTCATTAATGCATAGACCCTCTAACATTGTTGGAGAGCCCGGGAAGTCTCCCTGATATAAAATGTCAGATAAAGCGCCAATTGCATTATCAACAAGATCCACCCGTTCACATTTATCAATTGAAATCTACCAAACACTAGATCCAACTCAACTCATTCCCTCCATGTTAATTAGCATCGCTGATATCCAAGATCACTAGTGGAAATAAAGCCCAAATAGCACTTTTCACAGTTTAAGGAACATTCTAATTCCATCAACAGGGGAATTCCAGTTGCCACGCTTTGTTCGCAATCCCCACTCATGACTCGAACAATTCCATCTCATTACTTCCAACCCCCTGAACACATTATCTGGAAGACTCTGGCTTTTGGGCCAACAAAGCTCAGAGCTCAAACATAACTCCATGCTTACCCAGGCACTCCCTGCGGCCTGGATTATCTCAAGTCCTAACCACGGATTTTCAATTGCGCCCACTAAACCCAGGCTCAAACCCACAACCTCATCAACTCCCATTCTCTGCTCAATTGCACCCACTAACCCCAATCTCAAACCCACCACCCCATCAATTCCCAGCCTCTTCTCAATGAACCCAATGAGATCTGAACCATCGACGCCGATTACGCTAATTTCTATACATGGACTCTTAGCCCAAAGCCACTTCATCAATTGCCATCCATGGACCCCCAGCACAAAACCATTTCATCAACTACAATCCCCTACCATCCCAAACCCATTCCACACATTATGTAACAAATGCTCCTACCTATACAATCATCCACTAGCAACAAATGCTTGAAGCCACATAATCCCAACCCCCATAACCCAAACCCGGTTCCCATCCATCCCAATTCACACCCTAACTATACTAGCAAACTGACCCAACAATGCCTATCCAATACCATTGAATAATGCAAACAAATTCAATCAAAAACCCCCCAATTCAATCTCATCACACCGCAATTTCAATTCATCATCTCAGCCACACATACCTTCAACTCCAGCAATCTCTGCTCTCGGCCTCCCATGCTGCTGCCAGCCATCAGGATCGATCACCAAACCCCGCTGCCTCGCAAAACCGCCTTGCATTGCCGCATTGTAATCCATCAAACCCTGTACAATTGTAAACCGAAAAAAGCAAAACCGCTATACCACAAACACCATGTTTCTCTGTTTCTCCTCCAATTCGGGATCAAAAAGGCTCCTTGAAAACGAAATCTCACTCTTCACAGGCTTCTGCAGATGGGTTTTGCCTCATCCCACAGATCGATCTGATTAAAAAAATTCGTTAAAAAATAATCAAACAATGGCGTCCTCTCCACAGAGGAGCTTTGCCTTCCGAGGAGAGGAATCCATTCATTCATTCATTCATCTCACTTTGTCCGCTTTTTCTTCGCCCAAACCGCGCGGTGAAACCGCGCGTCAATAATTACCGAGACATAAAGGTTCGAAAAGAGGTTTTTTTTTAAGGCGGTTTTATGTGGAAAACCGCGTTTAAGGAACCTGGACTGTGTCCGTGCCATTAAAAGCCGCCTTGCCCACGCGTGCAAAGTGTCGCGGCCAGTACTTTCGCTTCAGTGGAATGGACGGTTCGTAACCCACCACGTAGGATCTCCTTGGGAATCGACGGCTTCGGACAGCTTTCTTGTTGTTATTCTTGCTTTTTTCTTTTTAGGAATTTATGAGGTGGGGGATTTTCCTCCTCTAAATTAAAAATATCTAATTTTTTAATATATTTTAATAAAAATATCTTATTTTAATATTGTGTAATAAACTATTGAAGTTGTTTAAGATGATGTGTGCCTGTGGGAAATGTTGTGTTTAGGGGTTATTTCGAGTCGTTATTATGACGATAAGATTATATATTGGGGAATTTTTAGAATTAGTTCAGTTGGTCGAGTTTTCGTTGTTAAAGCATTTTTGTTATTGAAAGGTTACGAGTTCAATTTTCTCGACACTTTTTAAGTTAGGTTTTGTGATAGAGTCGGTAGGAAAAAAAAAAAAAAAAAATTGATAAATATGTGTGCTCTTGGAGTCCAGCGGCATGATTGAGTCAGCAAGAAGTAAAATCTTTTGGAAAGATTTGCCTCATCTTGGAATCAGGTTTCGTAGTTGAGTCGGTTGGAAGTAATCCTTTTGGATAGATCTACCTAGTATAAATATTTTGTGGATGTATAGTCATTGATCTTCGAGGACCGTGAACCACATACAAAAGGAAAAAAGAAAAAAAAATCATTGTATTGAAGATGCAGTGAATTGACAAGCTCTCCAATTTAAGTGTAATAGTCATGTATAAAGTTTTATTAAGTGTAACTAAGAAATTTTATGAATCAAATATCTCGAATTTCAATAAGATGTTGGTTATTTGAATTTTGAATCATAGTTAATGATATTAGAACTTTTCTCTACGGTAGCAAAAGGTCAGAAAGAAGAAATAGAATAAAACATATTATTTTTCAATCGAGGAAAACTAAATGGGCATCAAATTTGCAAGTATATTTTGTATATGAAAATATAATTTTTATTCAATTTTTTAACAAAATGGTGATTTTTCTTTGATAAAAAAAACAAAAACAATCGGCCTGGAGTATGCCGTAAAACTGCTTCTGCTTGGCGAAGAGCTCGTCTTCCTCGGACGTAAGGAAACAGGTTAACAGCCCAAGACCCAGAGGCATCTGGCAGGAGTGAAAGCCTGCTCCCTTACGGACCACCAGCGGGTTATTACAGGTGGCGTGGTTTTCCTTGATAACGGTGATGAGTCAAATCGACATTCGCGGATAGCAGCCAGAGATGGCTGTCCTCACTGTTGGTTTGACACCTGAGTTTGAGAGGTTTTGCCACCTTCGGAAAAAAAAAAAAAAACAAAAACAAAATTAGATTAATCAAGGATCTTGTCATATTTTTTTGTGAAAATGAATGTTAATTTATGTGTTAGTGTAGTGTCCATCGATGAGACAAGATGCACGCCTTGGAGTCAACTATTATATAGTAAACCATTGTTTCCTTCCAATGACTTCATCAAATTTGGTAGTGAAAATCTCAATTTTATCAATGAAACAATTTTTAGCATTGTAAATAGATTCCGTAAACCTCGATTTCCATTAGGGAACCTTCAACATTGCATTTTTTTATTTTTAATTCCAAATTTAAGGGAAATCCTTTTAGGATTTATGTAAAAAGATTCATTGGAAAATGAGCTATGTTTGCTACAAGAATATATTATTTCACAAGTGTTATCTTATTTCACAAGTTTTTAGTAAATGTGTTTTTTTAGTCATGAAGTGTTAAAATAGTGATTATGTGTTTTCTTATGCAAAGTTGTTATTAATGAATGATCACATTACATGTAGAGTTTGTGGCCAAATACAAGTATTGGGTTGTTGTGTCTCTATGAAGTGTGAAGTCATGTTAAGGTAGCAAACATTGACTACGTGCTAACAAAGAGGTGTCATTAATGGAATCCTTGTAATAGTAAAAAATTGGTAACAACCAAGAGCATTGTCATCCAAATGCTTTGTCAAAAAAAGAAAATGGCAGTTGATGCAATGGTTCATGGATGATCCAATGTGCAAGTTCTGTATGAGTGATTTTTTGAGTTGTGATGTGTTTAAGTAGCAAAGGTTGTTATGTGTTAATGTGAATGGTAATGTTGCCTTTTGTGGGTGAAGCCAAGTACAAATTTTAGTTGATTTTCTCTTTTCAATGAGCAAACATTGATTTTGTGATAACATGGAGCTCCAAATTTACGAAATCTTGTTAAAATAACGTGATAATCCAATGTTCATGTAACTTTAGTGGGTGGATGTGTTTCTATGGGGTGTGAAATGTTAAAGTAACCAACACGGTTTCTATGTTCATGTGGATATTCTATTGATGGTCCTCATGCTAATGCCCTTTATGTGGGTGAGCCCAAGTGCAACTCTCAGAGGATTGTATATTTTCCAAATGTGATGTATAAATATAACAAACATTAACTCCATGTTAATGTGAAGGTGCTCTTAATGGGACCATTAGAGTAATAAGCTCCAAGTTAGCATAAATTGGGGGCATTTTTCATCTGATGTTCTAGAAAGGAAAAGGATAGTTCATGTGTGAATGTAGTGTTTGTGGATGACACAAGGCGTGAGTCTTAGGTGAGTGTATTTTTCAAGGTGTGAATTGTTAAAGTGATGAACACTATTTAATTGTGAAGGAACTATAAGTGATGATTCATATGTCAATGTCATCTTTATGTGTGAAAGCAAGTGTAAGCCTTAAGTAATTATGTTTTTTGAGTAAAGTTGTGTTAAGGTTGCAAATATAGATCACGTGCTAACGAAAGGGGCATTGTCATCCAAATGTTTAAAAAATAAATTAAGAATTCCTATGTCGTTGATCCTTGCAGATGAGGGAAGGTTAAAGTCTCGAGAGTGTGATTTTCTTAGGTGTGAAGTGTTAAGCATCATGCATGGTTCTAAGCTAATGCAAAGGTGTAATTATGGTAGTCCCCATGCAAATGTCATATTTGCATGTGAGACCAAGTACGAGTAGTTGGTATACATTTTCGAGATGTGAAGCAATGTTAAGGTAGCAAACACTAAATTTGTATTAATATGAAGGAGTTCTTCACAAACTCTTGAGAATAGTAAGCTTAAACTATATTAATTGAGGACATTGTCCTTTAAATGTCTTGTCAAAAAATAATAGTTTCTATGTCTATATAATTTTCATGGATAGGACAAGATGTAAGTTTTAGGTGAAGTTATCCTATCAAGATATTAAATGTGTAAAAACAATGAACACAATTATATGGTAATATAATGGTTTATTAATAAAGACATTGAAAAACAAGTAAACCCACAAGTCTCATGTCATTATGTCTTTTGTAAGGCATGAAATTATGTAAAAGTAGTAAACATTGGTTTTGTATTGATATGTTGGTGTTCTTAGTGAAGTATTTGGGATAGAGAGCTCCAAACCAACACCATGATATTAAATGTGTAAAAGCAATGAACATAATTATATACTAATACAAATGTGTTATTAATAAAGACATTGACAAACAAGTAAACCCACATGTCTCATGTCATTATGTCTTTTTAAGACATGAAATTATGTAAAAGTAGCAAACATTAATTTTGTATTGATATGTAGGTGTTCTTAGTGGAGCATTTGGGATAGCAAGCCCCAAACTAACATGAAAAGAGGACATTATTTTATTTTTTTGTATCTAGAGGAATAGGCAATAGGGTTTGTCTCGTACTTGCGTAACACGGGGTCGATTCTGAACACTACCATTATAACCTTTGGAGCCTACGACATGTCCTCCTCTCTGTAGACCAGGTTACGCCCGGGGGAATTAAGCCTTCGATCTCTCACTCACAAGACTTCATTTTACGGTGATTGCCAACTAAGCTACACCCTGGGGACCAAATAAGGACATTGTTATTTAAATGTTTTAATATATATATATATATATATATATATATATAAGAGTGTGGGCTTCCACAGTCCATATTTATATATTGAAAAGATACACTTGTTTAAGTTTTATATATATTAAAATAGAGTTGTTTCTGAGACCATCGTTATGCGCGTGGTGCGAAAATAATGTTCAATGTTTCAATGGGCACTCCACTCATCCTCAAAAATATTGGACATGATCCTCGTATCACACACACAATAATAATTTCCAAAAACAAAACTACTTTAATATATATTTTAAACATTTTCAATATATAAATACCAAAATAAATAATTTCATTTTATTTTATTTTAATATAAAAAATATTAATTCATATAGTATTATAAAATAATTTTAATTATTAATATAAAATTATATTAATCTAATATTTATCAATTTTATACCAGTAAAAATATTATTAATAATACTTTTCAAATTAATACCAATAAAAATATTCTTAATAATAATTTTCATATTAATACCACTTTTAAAGGTTAGAGTCAAATACCTTTTAGATATAATATTATAAAAAATTATTTAATTAAAGAATGGAAATTGACAACAACAAAAAAAAATCATTAAAACATATAAAATTACTAAACTGTAAATATAAATTTTTAACCATAGCTTAATTATAATGATAATTAAGCACGTGTGATTTTGATAATGGAAGTAATACCACTTACAATTTCAAATATAATAAGCAAAACTATTTCAATTATAATATTTGAAATTGAAAGAAACCCAACTTGTCATATAAAATTAAGAGTAATATTCTCCACTGGAAGAACAAACAACATGTCATGATGAGAAAAAAGTGGTAAAAAAAATTCTGGAAGTTGCTGATGACAAGGCTTTCTAGAGTGTGATGTTCATCATTAAATACAATGGATATGCTTGTAAAACTTGGGAAAAACAATGGATATTAGGTAGTCAAAGTATCTTAAGGTGTTTAGAGATATGGATCTAACTAAACCCGAAAAAGGGCATTTATTTTAAAATGATAAAATGAATGTGTTTAGTGTAAAATGAGTTTTATATAATTTTATTATTATTTTAAATAAAAAAAATTATTATTAATTAAAATTATTTAGATAAAATTTATTATTAAATTAAATTTATTAATTATTATTAAAAATTTAAATTTAAATATAATATCAATAAAAATATTTATTAAAAATATATATAATTTTTTGAAAATCCAACTTCAAAAAGATTCTTATTCTTCTACTTTTATCACAACATACCAAATATTATATATTTCATAAATAAAAGAATAAAAAATGTTGAACAAGATTCCAATATAAATAGAAGATATAATAAACTCCTTAACTATTGTGAAAATCATAACAAGTATAAATCCAAAAAAAATAAAAAGTATGATAATGAAATCATTAATATATTAGTATTAGAAAATGAAATAAGGTCATCTTATCTATTTGGGAATTTGCACTTCCCAAGCCATTTTTTAAATTAACAAAGTTATTGATTCAACAAATGCTTTATAGAATAATATCATCCTACAATTTGTTGCATGAGTGTGTTTTATGGAGATTAATCGTCCTTTCATAAATATTTTATTACATGTTAATAATCATTATCCTTTATAATGATTGGTGTATGATTCATGGGCAAAGCTTTGTTTTTATATGAGAAAGATATAAGTTTTAAATTTCTTTTATTTTATTAAAATGAATATTTATAGCACTTTAATATGGAATTGTGTTCTTGAGGATTACAAGAGTGATTAATGAGAAGCTCTTAGGTTAGAGTTTTAAAGCAAGTGTCTTAATCAATAATGATAATGATGAGAGATAATGACAATGATGAGAGGTAAGGGTGTCTTGGATGCTTTTCCTTTTTTCTTATTTTCATTCTCATTGAAAGTGTTGACATTAACACATCATTAAAGAAAGTGGTTTTATCTCACCAAGCTACATGAAGATCTATGAAGTAATAAAGGAGATATCTTGTGTCATGATGCTCCATCAAGCACCAATCAAAAAGAGATTATGTTTGTGAGATAGTGTTGGTAGGACAATTCATTAGACTTTGGCCTTTTCCTTGTTTGATGGAAATATGGCTAAAAAAATGGATAGTCATTGATCAAAAGACAAATTTAGGCCTTCTTCTATGGAAGAGGCTTCTACACCTTGCTCTTCGAATGAAAGGAGAATAGAGATATGGTATTTTAAAAGTGATCCATACTTCATGGCCCTGAGAGGAATGCATCTCAAAATATGATCCTTGGACTTCAACATAGAAGTGAATATCTCCATATCGTCTCAATTTAGGGAAGGCTCCCAAACATACCCTTGAATCTCTAGGATGATCAAACCATGCCTCTAGTATAAACTCAATGGACGACTACACCGGTAGAGAAAAACCCACATCTAGTCAACACTCTTATGCTTGGATCTATGTAAAGATGTATCTTGAAAAAGGTCCACCTAAAGCAGTGGATCTAAATCTATCAAGTCAACAATTCCTTTAACCTCTATACTATGAGTAGTTTTGTCTTTCAAATGTAACATATGACAACATGAGTATGGATATTTTGTGAAAGAATGCAAATTAATGAGAAATTAATAGTCCATGAAGCTCTTGAAGATTAAAAGAATATTGAACTCGAAAGACCATAAGCCCAAAAGACATTACCTATCAATAATAAGCAGATTCTTCCCCAATAATCATAAAACAAACAATGCCATCCCTTCTCTTCTTGAGATTGAAAATAAAGTGGAAATTCTAAATGAGTTGTTTTCTTTTAGGCACAAAAGCACTACGGAGAGAAGTATCAAGGAACTATTAGTTTAATGAAGAGCTCCCTTTGTGTTGTGCAGGCTGAGAGTGGCCATACCATGAAAAATAGCATGCCCCTAGCTTAGCAATTGAAAGGAAAAATCATGATTCTTGTATGTAAGGAGAATATCCTTCATGTCCTATAACCTTAGGTGAAACCCATAACACCCTAAAACTAGCTTTCCCTTAAGTAACTAGATATGGCTTGAGGGTGGCCAATTGCAATAAAGATTATAGCATAGTTAAGCCTATGGTGGGTTGGAACATAACACTCCCTTCTTTAGTTTTTACCAAAACATAAGTAAAGCAGATAAGTTTCATTATTTCCTTGCTAATGAAATGAAATTGTTGTTCATTGTTTCATGGTTATTGTTATGCTAGATTACTATGTATGCTTGTAATGATAACCTAAAAATGGTTAAGATGGATTAACAAAATATGTATAAGTGATGGGTTGAATCAATGTACAATTGTGCCTGGTTATTAGTTGTTATTTATTATAACTGCCTCCTCCCATATTTACCCAAATTCACAATCTCGCCAGGGTAAGCATGTGACGAGCATTATGACATGACTCGACCTCCAAGTTCTAGCTATATGAAGCGGGGCCGACACACCGACACTTACAAACATCCCTTAGGAACACTAAATCACCTAAAAGTTAGTCCACAACCTTTTATGACTAGATCTTGGCCTGGAAATACTTTTTCATAGGCTTAACCCCCAACCACACGCATAAGGCTTCTTCCATGCGGTTATGACATAAAATCCCTAGTTCAGTGCCAACGATTCCAAGATCTGAGCCACTTTTCCAGGCTAGCCTCCAAACCACTACCCAGAACTGCCCATAACTTTCTAGAATCATAATTAACATGATGACAATGCCAAACATTCAAACTTGAAGCAATAACTTGACCTAGATTGCTTAATCCATAATATACATTTCGTCAAATATATGGAAAACATGTAAGCTACATGTCATAAATGCGTATCTTATCATAAACCGATAGTCTTGATCTGAGAATCATCAAGAAGGCTCTAAGCCCTCTCTAGCTAGCTACAATAACACTTGTTATTCCATGCATTCATCTACCAATTAATAACTTATCAAAACATGTCAAGAGCGATAGATATATTACATCATATAACCAACATATAACCAACAAATAACTAACATAAAAACCATGGCAAATAAGCCATAATATTAACATCATAACCAGTATAAGTATCCATAAATCATGGTAGGAAAATAACTCTTATTAATATATGAAAATTCCAACCAAGTCAAGGACATCCACATACCACCCAAGCATAGATTGGGTTGAACCAAGTATATGTTTCAACCAATCACCCCAATGCCATATTCCAAGCATGAATGTGGGATCTCATGGAATAAACCAAGACAAAACCAACCAGGGCTTCCAAAGGACACACCACCTCAACACTCAACCACAGTTACTCCACCTATACAATTCGGAAATCACTAACATCAACCAAATTGGTCTTTACCTAAGTTGTCTAGGGCTCCAAGAACTAATAACTCAACCCACAACCTTCCAAGGCTCTAGAGCGTTTGTTCCCACCGTGGCTCTAAGGACTAGTAACTCAACCCACTAAGGGCTCTAGAGCATTTGTCCCAACCTATGGCTCCAAGAAATAATAACTCAACCCAATTTGTTCCAGGGCTTCTTGAGCATTTGTTTCAACCCACAACACCATGGCTATCTAGGAAATGGCAAGGCAAGGTTAAAACCACTATCAATCCAAGCAAATCTCCATGCCAATGAAAACACATAACCAAGGAACCACATGCATAATGCATCCAAAATAAGAAAGTACATCACGCATGCAACCTGTTACTTACAAATCAATCCACGTTTAGTTGTTGATCCAACTGTTCTCTAACGCTCCCCTTATTTCCTTTGCCTTCTTTCTCCAAATCCAAGTGAATGCTAGAGTGCTCCAAGCATGCCCAAAGAATGCTCTAAGTGTGCAAGAGTGTATGGGAGAGAGAATGAAAAGAGATCTCAACGCAAAACTATCAAAGGGCTAGCAATTGATTATCTGATGTCTTTTTATCATTGATCTCTCTATTTTCTTCATTTTCCTTCATTCTTCCTCTAATTTCCCTTGCATGCAAATATGTGTCTCTTCACCTTCCTTTTCTCCTATTTTTCTTTATTTTCATAAATAAATGACAATTATTGCCTCTTTTGTTTTGCCATTTTCCATAGTCATTAATTAATCTCAAGTGATACCCACTAAAGTGTTTCCCCCAATATTCATCTTGGAATACGTATCCCGTGACCTTGGTCTTATTTTATTTACATGGAAAATCAACCAGGGATTGTTACAAACCCCTCCCCCTTGGGGGAACATCGTCCTCGGTGTTCAATGACACTTATAACCAGCAAAACATGTTGCCCATGGAGATTTATAACACAACTCAATGCAACATTCACATATACCAAACAACTAAAAACATGAACATCATACTGCTTATTGGATATTTATACCACAACTCGATGCAGTATTTACAACACACTAGTATTGGAGCTTTATAACATAACTCATTGTAGTGTATACAATAGACATATGCATAAACATAAACCAAAACACATAAATCAAACTCATCTTCTCAACCAACAAATAAGGAAGGATACTGTTGTAGCAACTACAACCACCATCCAAAATTTTTCCTTAGCTTCGTTTTGGAGCCTCCCTACAAACCTTTCACAGCAACATGTCTTATCTTGTCAAGTACACAAGCTTCAGTGATTTTCTTGCAGAATGACAGCATGTCCAACAAAACTTGTTGCATTCCCCTCATAGGTTATTTCACCGGACTTGGTCCAGCTGCAAGCTGAGCAGCTCCCTGTTATAGACATATTTGGGCACATCAACCCCAAACTCATATGTCGATGTATTAGGGCTCATCAACCCCTAAAAGAGTTGTTTCATAGCCTAAAGGAACTTAGTCATCTGAATACATCATTCCCCAAAAGTTGCATCTGAGAAACCATCCAGAAAGAGCATAAATTGGACCATACTGACTACTCCACTGATAAACTACGATGCATACTGAGTGGTACACAGCCAGGGTGCGATGCATACTGTTTAGGCCTTCTATAGGGTGTGATGGGCAAAGATGGACAAATTTCCGGGACAGTTTGTTAGTTGGTTGCTCATGGAATCTTCTAGAAACTTCTCCTGTGCCACTTGTCTCTCTGAATTTGCCCAAGGATGAACAAGGGAACTAGGAAACCATCTCCAATCCCTTCTCTTGTGGAACAATTGTAACAAGTGAAATGACACTAATAAAACCCCATGGATGACTCACACCCTTGCAAAAATCTATAAATTGATCTCCCATCCAAGAGATCGGAAGGCTGGAATGTTGTGAATTGCAAGTAAGTGTTGATAGTTTGTCATTGAGGAGAGAGCATTGTATTCTTGTTGGTTTGATTTTGCTATTTCATGAGGTGAAGAAGGATTGAAGCTGATAGGATGGCACTGGATCAGACAACTGGGTTGTAATTCTCCTTTCTATTAATAAAGCTCTTCAAGTTTTCTCCCATATGATTGTGCAATTGTGAATGCTATCATTTGTTCATTATATATTTGATTATGTAATGTTTATGTTGTAATAGAACACGATGCTTGATAGTTGTTTGTTGTTGTACTTGTGCAGGTACTCTCCAAGCGTGTTAAGTACGGAAAGGAGTTGTAGGATCTGCCAAAGTAGAGAGAGATCAAGCAAGGGATTAAGCGGAAGTTCTAGGTTGGTTCCATTATCTTTCTCTTATCTGTTACACATAGGAAAAATCATTGAATTGCTTTAAGTTGTTGTTTCTAGGGTAGTTGCCAAACCTAGAGGGTTAGTCATTTGACAACACTAATTTTCCCAAAAACAAATTGGAGACTCCACTGGGGAGTAGATCAGATGTTTGTTTGTTTTTATTGTTTGTTTTATGTTCAATTTGATAAACTATAGACAGAGTTTGAAGCCAGCCAGGTAGCTTTCGAACTGCTCTTGCTTTGCAATTGCATAGTAGATGAATGTTGCTTCAGTCAATCTCTGGTTTAGTTTATGAATTAAAAATTTGACTTGCAAGCACATCTAGATGCCCTTTTGGTAGCTCAGTAACCTCTCAAGACATTCCATCATACTTTGCTTATCATTTTTCATCAAAACCCAGCTTAATTCATTGAAAACAGCTCCACATTTGAGCCAAAACCCATTTCAGTTGCGCTCCCTGGACCATCGCACTGTCTTCCACTATGACTCAGTATGCATAGCACCTCCCGAGTGTAGAAAGTGTGATGCATCTCAATTTCTATGAAGCCTAGGTGTGATGATTGACTGAACTCTTTTTCCATCTAGAAATTGAGGGTTTTTTATTTGTTTTCAGTTTTATTTGGTTGTTTTGCTGCAAATGAACAGTGCCTCTTTACTGAACCTTACTTGCATCACTTAGATCAGCCTCAATTACATTAGGATTAGTGAATTTTTTTGTGTATTTGTTCCTCATTTACAATCCTTTGTCGAAAATTTGTTTTAGTCAATTTGTTGCTTTGATACAAAAAGTGTCGTAATTATCGTTTTTTGTCGAAAAGAGAAGTGTCGTAAATTCTTCCTTCCCTTGATAATCAATTAAACTTTTCTTGATGCATTTGATTTGATTTGTTTACATTCAAAGTGTCGAAAGCATTTTTATTCAAAATTGAAAGTGTCGTTTTGAGTCTTCCTTTCTCTTTTTGAAGAAGAAATTGTCGAAAATGTCATTTTGAGTGAAATATTTCAGATCTTTGCTGCATTTAGTTTTCCTTTTTGCATCTTTCACATTAAGGAGAGCGAAAACAAATACATGCATTTGCATTTAGCATTTTTTGATTTGTGTGCGAAAAGATGATTTAGGGAAATGCACTAGTGTGTGCTCTTTGCTCTTTGCTTAAAAGCACTGTTATCTTCTTTCCCTAGTAGCTAGGATTTTCATTGCTCAAATAAACAAAGATTGTTTATCATTGTAGATTGCATCTTATGAATTTCAGATCATCATAACCCAGTGAACCTTCAAAGGCAAATTTTAAGCAAGATCAACTTAAAATGAACCTCAATTAACTTAACAACGCTTTGGAACTTAACGCAACATATCTAGAGGTCTAGGCTAGTGACGTGTTCCGGCGTCATTAAAACTAGTGGTTATCGTTTTCATTAAAGGTTGGGTGATTCCTCCTCCTTGATATGAAAAGTGTTAGCACAAACTTGTGCTCCTCGTACCATCGCATATATATTGGGAGACCAAAATAGGCTTAAATCCTTTATCCATAGGAAACCGAGTCTGCTACCTTATTGATCGCAATGCACTGAACACAGCATTCGGAAAGATTGACTGCCGTACATAAGTCCTTGGTAATTTCTCTTTAATCTATCACCAAGGTGTATATTGCAATTTTGCGATTGGTTTGGTAATCCCTTTGTCTAGATTTTCCCAGTAGTCACTTTCGTTCCTTTTCGAACTCCTTAAAAGAAAAGGTCCATCTAAGCACTTGTCCTTTCAAGCTCATTAAAAATCGAAGGCGACTAGAGTCATCTTTTGCTTTTTCTCGACTCTTTAAAACTGAAAAAGCGAAGTTGCGTCCAAGTGTTGTTAAGATTAATTGACCGTGAATAACACCCCTATTCCTTAGTTGATCTTAGGTTGAAACATATGGCGACAAATCCGGAGTCCATCGATTAAGGAATTCCTTTTGACGGGAATCCTAGTCCTTTTCCTTCTTTTGGAAATATTGGTGCTCCTTATATGGCTACATTGTCCCTTCCAGGATTTACCATAGGCTTGCCAGTATGGTTGTTTTCAACCTCCTTGGTTCAAAATGTCGAGACTTCTCTGAAATCGAGTACACCTCCAATTGGACAAAATCAACCTCCAATTGATCCTAAAGTTGACCCTTTGCCTTCTTCCTCTTTTGTTTCACCCTCCCCTTCTTCCTCTTCACTTGGTGAAAGTATTGGTACTAGTAACGAGGTGGCTAAGAAGAAGAAGAAGAAGCCAATTCAGCAAGGGGGCAACCAAGCAACCATTGCTTTGAATGCAACATTTGTGTTCCATTCCTTGAACCTCCCTCAACTGTTAGGGATCCTTCCTAAGTTACCTATTACTTTGGGAGGGAAAACCATTTATCTAAACGTGATGGTAGTCCCAGGACCTTTAGATTACAATTTACTTCTTGGGCATGACTATGTTTATGACATGGGAGCTATTGTTTCAACACTCTTCCGAGTGATTTGTTTCCCACATGAAGGCAAAATTGTCACTGTTGACCAGCTTTCATTTCCCGGTCCAAATATAGCTCCTAGTCAACCATCATCCCTAAATGGTCCATTTATACCAATGGTATCATCCCTGCCATGGGTTAATTATGTGGCAACCTATTCCATACCTACATCGATTGACAATCAATTCAATGATTTTATACATTATGTACTAGGGGCATTAAAACCACATCTCTCCTTTATGACAACTTATCAGTTCTGACCAAGGGTCTCCGAGGATAGTTCGTTGTCTTGTGTTAACCTTGTTAAAAAATGAAACAAGGAATCTGAGGATAGTTCATTGTCTTGTGTTAACCTCGTTAAAAAATGAAACAAGGAGTCCGAGTATAGTTCGTTATCTTGTGTCAACCTCGTTAAAAAATGAAACAAGGACCTCCGAGGATAGTTCGTTGTCTTGTGTCAACCTCGTTAAAAAATGAAACAGGGACCTTCGAGGAGGGTTCGTTGTCTTGTGTCAACCTCATTAAAAAATGAAACAAGGACCTTCGAGGAGGGTTCATTGTCTTGTGTCAACCTCATTAAAAAAATGAAACAAGGAGTTCGAGGAGGGTTCGTTGTCTTGTGTCAACCTCGTTAAAAAAATGAAACAAGGAGTCCGAGGATTGTTCATTGTCTTTAGTGGTAAAGATAAGTTTCCCTGTAGGTTATGTGATTGGTCTATCACACCATTCACCTTTGTCTATCTGGACGAAGCCAAAGAGGTGTTAGATAATCGTCCTGCTTCATCGCAGTGACTTCCATCTGGTTACAAGAGACTCTCCCTTTCATCAAGCTGGGGGCATACAAACCAACTCAAGCATAATTTTTCATTTCAAGCTTGTGTAAACATGAAACTGAATCCAAGCATAGTTCCCTATGGTTCAAGCTTGTCTAAAAATGAACCCATTTTCAATTTTTAACCCTCGTGATTTCCATTCTATCAACCTTTTCTATCAGATGAGCCTTGGTTGTTTTCATCCCATCACCACCATCCCTTTGGCCGATCATACGCTTTCACTTGGTTGTTTTACGCTTTTTAAGGAACAGTTGCAATGAGTGGTCTTATTAGACAACCTCTTCACATAAATCAACATGTTTTGAGAAGTTCCAATATCATTGGAACCAGTTGCTACCCTAGACACCACTCGTTCCTCAAAATATAGTCCTCTTTAAACCCTTTTTAGACTCATTAAATATGAAAAGATTGTCGAGCGCTTTTCTTTTCCGGTTCGTTAAAGTATTGGAAACGTCACCCCTCTTGTATTATTTTATCCTTTTTCGGACCTAAGGGATTACTTTACCGAAAAGAACTTATGGAGTTTTCTTTTGTCTCTTTTCAAACTCTCTAAATATGAAAAGGACTGAGTTATCCTTGTCGTTAAACTCGTTAAAATAAAAGCGACAAACTTGTCCATCTAGATGAGACCGAGTTTCACCGTCGCTAGACTCGTTAAAACATCAAATAGCAATGGGTTTTCCCAAGGGCAATTTATAGAACAAGCATATGTTATCCTCCTCAAGCTTGACAAAAATAAAGAGGTATTGGTCAGCAATGACTGGGGAAAAAGGGGAAAAACTTGAAGAATTTATGGTAGCAAGTCGCTCTTGAACATGACACTTTCACTTCATCTCCATGATTGAGTTGGGTTGGGTTATTTCGTTCACTGGTAATAATACCACTAGTCTTTCATACCATCCATCTTTTGGGGTTAACGCTACCAATTCATCTCAGTGTCACCGACATGTTCAAGAGAAGTCATTCAGTTGAGAAATCAGCATCCATATAATGTCCTATACACTGCAATACCTCCAACCTTCATTTTTCATGACTGCCATTCATGAACCTTGTGTCGTCAGTTCATTTTCACCTCCAAAAATCATTTGCTTCGTTTCGTGTCGTAGATGTGGGATAATTCAAGGCCCTCCTACGATGAGTCGCTTCTTGTCGACATCAACTCATTATCCAAGAAGTGGACTTAGAAACAACCCTTTCAGTGCTTTGAAGCTTGCATACATCAATGGCAGGTTTCTCACTTCCGGCAACAAGTTGACATCAATGGCCTTCGACCGAAAGATTTTGCGTGGTGTTCGACATCAGATCATGTATTCACACCACGTGAATTGTACTGTAGTAGCTTGAGGATCATTATTATTATCGGTGATTCCTCTCACATCTATTAACAGCTCACATCATTAGCTGGTAATCAAACGATGTCTTTCCATGTTCGACTTCAGAACATCTCTTCACATGGTTTGACTTGTACATCGAGCGAAGATTGAACAAGTTTGAAGACCCCGGATCTAGTTTCATCCATCCAGGCTACGATATATTCAAGGATATAAAAACATCAAATGTACAAAGGCTCTACATAGATGGTCATCCTAATCATGGATTGCGACTCTATATTTGTAGAATCACGAGTCTGTATCTGCAAACGACTATCTGATCTATGTACATGAAATGAAATTTATAAAGTTGAGCATGGGAATGCCTCCCTCAGCTAGATCATGAAAATCATATTATGATGATGTATTGTATTGTAACTTATGTAGGTCACCTTCCAGTTCGAAACTTCGGATCCTCATGATAAAGCATTTCACTCGACATGAATATTTATGACCTCATGCTTTAGGGGGCAACTGTTATAGACATATTTGGGCACATCAACCCCAAACTCATATGTCGATGTATTAGGGCTCATCAACCCCTAAAAGAGTTGTTTCATACCCTAAAGGAACTTAGTCATCTGAATACATCATTCCCCAAAAGTTCCATCTGAGAAACCATCCAGAAAGAGCCTAAATTGGACCATATTGATTGCTCCACTGATAAATTGCGATGCATACTGAGTGGTACACTACCAGGGTGCGATGCATACTGTTTAGGCCTTCTATAGGGTGCGATGGGCGAGGATGGACAAATTTCCAGGACAATTTGTTAGTTGGTTGCTCATGGAATCTTCTAGAAACTTCTCCTGTGCCACTTGCCTCTCTGAATTCGCCCAAGGATGAACAAGGGAACTAGGAAACCATCTCCAATCCCTTCTCTTGTGGAACCAATTGTAACAAGTGGAATGACACTAATCAAACCCCATGGATGACTCACACCCTTGCAAAAATCTATAAATTGATCTCCCATCCAAGAGATCAGAAGGCTGGAATGTTGTGAATTGCAAGTAAGTGCTGATAGTTTGTCATTGAGGAGAGAGCATTGTATTCTTGTTGGTTTGATCTTGCTATTTCATGAGGTGAAGAAGGATTGAAGCTGGAGGATGGCACTGGATCAGACAACTGGGTTGTAATTCTCCTTTCTATTAATAAAGCTCTTCAAGTTTTCTCCCATATGATTGTGCAATTGTGAATGCTATCATTTGTTCATTATATATCTGATTTTGTAATGTTTATGTTGTAATAGATCACAATGCTTTGATGGTTCTTTGTTGCTGTACTTGTGCAGGTACTCTCCAAGCGTGTTAAGTATGGGGAGGAGTTGCAGGATCTGCCAAAGGAGAGAGAGATCAAGCAAGGGATTAAGCAGAAGTTCCAGGTTGGTTCCATTATCTTTCTCTTATCTGTTACACATAGGAAAAATCATTGAATTGCTTTAAACTGTTGTTTCTAGGGTAGCTTCCAAACCTAGAGGGTTAGTCATTCGACAAGACACTAATTTTCCCAGAAACACTCCCGCAAGAAATTGTGCAATTCTGTCTGGCAGCCTGTTAGGCTCCAGAATTGCACAAATATGCATGTCACTGTTCATTGGAAAAATTGCGCAATTTCTCCAAGCAGGACTGCTCAGCCCAAAAATTGCGCAATTCTAGGCAGCAGTCAACTGCTCTGCCCAGAAATTACGCAATCCCTCTGGGAAGCCAACCTAGCTCCCTCCTTGAAATGTGCATTTTTTCCTCCTAGTTGAGCAGACTGTTGCATGTGCAATTGAGATGACCGGTTCCCTCTGGGACCGAGCAAAACTGATTTGCATGCATGGGTTTATTCTCCCAAGGTAGTATGCAAAGGCATCCCTTGATTCAGTGATCTTTTTGTAGCAGCTATAGGTTACATGCAAGGATCATTTCAGAAACCTCCCACTTAGTGTCACTCTTCCTAGATTTGTGGCATGTGCGTCACATCTTCGATTTTATCAAAAATCATGAACCAGATGCTGCAGAGATCTTTCCTCGCATCGACCTTGCAGCTCTGACATCCCACATTGCATCTAGGAGTCGTCGGCACATTCAACTCAATTGTCTTGGGTAAGCCCGCCTTTCATGTCTTGTGTTGCATTTCTGTCACTTTTTGTGTTTCGCTTTGTGTGATTGTTGTCTGCTTGATTTCAATGAGTGCTTGTTGTCGTTTTGATGCATGTTAGCTTGTAGAAGCACCATTTCAGTTTTCGTTCGCATCTCACTGATGTCACATGCATGACACTGTTTTGCACGTACGGTCATCATTGTGGCGTCTCGCTTCACACACATGCATTCTTTCCTGTTTTTTGAATCCTGCACATGTTATTTGCATGAATGATCATTCAATCTTGTTTGCACTCATCTCATCATGCATTCACACTTCTCATGTTTTTAGTCGCCCTTTGGCCGGACAGGGATACCTCGGCCCAAATCGTGCCTTGCTCGACTAGCACTACGCATTTCCGTAAGCGAAGGCTCTTCCTTCCCTTCAAAAATTGTGCAAGTCTAGCCAAGCACTGACCTCTAGGATTGCATTGTACAATTCTTGGAGGTAGTGTCTTGTTGGCCTCAGAAACTGCGCAATGCAGTTTGCTGGTTGCATGTCACTGCTGATTGAAATTACGCATTGTGCAATTTCAGTCCTTAGCAAGCTAGGATGGACTATGAATTGTGTAGTTCCAGTAGTGAGAAAACCTCATGACAGTCTGGACTATGAATTACATAGTTTTGGCAATCAGTCTCTCGACCTCTCGGCAGAAATCGCGCAACCTTCATGATCAGTCACACAGGTATGTTGCAAGTCAGTTCTCAAGTTCGTTTTGTTTTCTGACTGACAGATTGCTTGCCATGTCTCTAAGTATCATAGGTGTTCATCTGCCTCTCAGCATCATAGGTACAATGGTTTACAAGAGAGCAAAGTCGAAGACACCATTCAGAGCACACTTTGGGATGCAGTTGATCAAGTGTCTCTGAACTTACCTACCCATGAATACATCAAGTTGTTCACAGACAAAGGCATAAAGACATGACAGCCATAGCATCATAGTAAGCAACACCATCAACTGCAACTGAAGGCATCATACTGGATGCAACAAACGCAAGAGGAAGGTTGTTGACAACAAAGAGGCGGAACAAAGTTGCAAGCTCAAGCAGATCCACTTGAGATGAAAGCAACTTCAGAGACTCAGGCTATGAGGTGATGATGCGACATGAAGATTGCATGAAGGCAGAGAACGGAATAGAGAAGGAGTTACATGTGCTCAAGCAACAACTCAAGGAAAAACAATAGTTGCATAGATAAGAGAATGAGTTGTAGCAAGAACAGGTACAACAGGGGGCGCAACATGCACTCACGGATGAAACTGTGCCCGTACAAGTTATAGATCCATCCCAGTAGCTGGAACGAAGTAGACAAGGTGAGGAGTTTTGTTGATTGCATGCAAGGGAAGTGCATGCATGCTATCTCACCCATTCGACACACTCACCAAGGCGAAGACAAGAAGCAAGTCTGTGTGGAGCTGAACATGTACTCCGACAAGTTGATGCGCATGACCACCGACACATGCTTGGAGAGAAGTGTAGACACTACGCATCAACATTTTGCCGATCCGGTTGCACTAGGATGACCACGAGCATGCTATCAGACGAGTTGGATAGAGGAACCATATCAGTGCCCCCGGATGCAACGAAGGCAAGAGTTCGCTTCAGCAAGATGTCACCATTAAGTGCACAGACACCATCATGGACAACCAAGCTTGGCATCAGCTCACCACCTTCAACCATCACAAACATGTCCGAGTGTCAGTGATGTCTTGCATGGCTTGCTCAAGCCATTTTGTCTCACATGGGCACATGTGCATTGCAATGTAACATCTTGTCAAGTGCAAGTTAGAGTGTCGATAGTTGGATGTAACAGTCATAGAGTAGATTAAGAGTCATGAGGGTAGATGAACTATCTCAAGGGGGAATTTCAAGGGTCACCCCACCCTTTGATATAAATAGTCCCTCATAACTCGTTGTAAGGGCTTTTGGTCATCCAAGCTTCGATAGGAGTATTTTAGAGGAAGCTTGGACAATATTGTAACACGCCTTGGCTTTTCCACTACACAGAGCTAGTGTATCTCTTTGGAGGAGTAGGCGGTTGTGGCTATAACGTTCCACTATTGGAACTAGTGGTTGGACATGGATGTATTGTATGACTAGATCTTACACTTCTTAATATAACAGAGCCAACATGTTTTCATGCATATGTTGTTATTGTAGTTGGACTATTCTGGTTGTTGTAGCAATGTATGTTATTTAACTTATGCATTTGTGTATGAACTATTTTGTATGAAATTGTATGAATATTGTTGTAGATGTGTTGTTGGTTTCAACATCACTTTGGATTTCTTTCTATCTTGCTTTCCGGTCAATGATGCATTTTTGCTCATCTTTTCCCTTCCAAGCCAAGTAGTATTATAAGTTTCCAAGGGGCGCACTCATCTCACTCCCATGTGTTAGAACCTCTCATGCACCTTCCTTGACTTGCCGCAGCCATCACACCCTTACTACCAACTGGGACATCTTACTTGCCTCAGTGTGAAATCGCGGTCAAGGCATTACCGTACGACCCACTATTGGGACTCCTATACCAAATGGTTTGATGTCTAATTGGGACTTGTTATCGGGGAGATCCCTTGACATGTTGGCGGGTCCAGCACCTTCAACATTTCTGGCGTTAGAAGGAGGGCCAGATGACAAGCTGAGCCCTCATCATCTGTTTTGAGTCTTCACACATCTATCATGGGGTTTCTTATAGTTCGCCCTCCGAAATGTATGTCCAATGAACATATCTTTCACATCAAGAGGGAGTTCTAGGATCACTTGTCACAACTCACGTATGACGGTGAAGGTGAAGTGACCTGGCCTGGGCACTTAGATGACTTCCATGCACTCATGCAGGGTATGGAATATTTTAATGAAACAAAGGTCTGTTCACTGCTTGCACACACACTTCGTGACCACCCATCACAATGGTGTGGCACACTACCTCATAACTCCTTGCACACATTCAAGAAGTTCAATGATCTAATCGAATCTGTTTTCCACCATTTTGATCCTAAAGTTCTTAATAAAAAATTGTTAAAACAACGGAAGGCCCCACACAAATCACCTATGTAGGTTTCGGAGCGCTTACGTCTATTCATGTTTGAAGCCCCGAAAAGTCAGATAAAATTTCAGTATCTCATGGACAAATTTGAATACTACCTTATCCAATCTGTCAATCCCAAGAAGTTGTTCAAGCTTAAACCTCGCTTAGCATACTTCAGTGATCGAGTTGCGCAATCATAGACAACACGGTAACTGTCACAAGTGGCTCTCCGTTGTCCCCTCAGACAGCTCCACCATCGCAGAGTGATATGGGAGAGCATGCACACACATCTATTCAACCATCACATCCCCCTGACATCACTCCTTCTAATATTTGCACAGACTTGGTTGTGAGTCCCATACCTCATCATGTGTATTTTGTACCTCAACCTCCATCTTCGAACTGGGATAATCCTTTGGATGACACTGTCTTGTGTTCTTCTGTTCCGGACTCTACACCTATTTTGAACGAGGATCGATCTATCGATGGAATTGGTGTTGCACAACCAACATGCGTTGACATTCATGAAGAGAATGACTGGGAGATTGAACATCCATCGGCAGCAGAGGACCATCCATGTCTATTTGTACCTCCTCTGTTTCTTCCGGACCTCCTTGGTGATCTTGCTATCCCGGATTTTTCATGTGTATCTCTGTCCATGGAAGTACCCATTGTTGATCATTCACAGGATGCACCGGGTGTCAATCCATCATCTGACAATGGAGAGGACCAATCATTCTTTGAACATCCATTTGATTTTTCATCTATCTTTTCCAGAAACGTGGAGGATGAACATTCTTGTTTTTCATCTACCCCCCTGTGCGATTCATCGAATAATGAGGATGCCGACCAACATCCTGAAATTTCTGATCTTGGTTGTTGTGATCTCTTTGTTTCAGGGAAAATTAGTGTCTTGTTGAACGACTAACCATCTAGGTTTGGCAGCTACCCTAGAAACAACAGTTTAAAGCAATTCAATGATCTTTCCTATGTGTAACAGATAAGAGAAAGATAATAGAAACAAACCTGGAACTTTCGCTTGATCCCTCACCTGATCTCTCTCTCCTTTGGCAGATCCAGTAACTCCTCCCCGTACTTAACATGCTTGGAGATTACCTGCACAAGTACAGCAACAAAAAATAGTCAAAGCATCATGATCTATTACAACATAAACATTACAGAATCAAATATATACATTCACAATTGCACAATCATATGGGAGAAAAATTGAAGAGCTTTATTGATAGAAAGGAGAATTACAACCCAGTTGTCTGATCCAATGCCATCCTCACAGATTCAATCCTTCTTCACCTCATGAAATAGCAAGATCACACCAACAAGAATACAATGCTCTCTCCTCAATTACAAACTATCAGCACTTACTTGCAATTCACAACATTCCAGCCTTCTGATCTCTTGAATGGGAGATCCTTTTATAGATGTTTGCAAGGGTGTGAGTCATCCATGGGGATTGATTAGTGTCATTCCACTTGTTACAATTGGTTCCACAAGAGAGGGGAATTGGAGATGGTTTCCTAATTCCTTTGGTCATCCTTGGGCGAATTCAGAGAGGCAAGTGGCACAAGAGAAGTTTCTAGAAGATTCCATGAGCAACCAACTAACAAACTGTCCTGAAAATTTGTCCATCCTCGCCCATCACACCCTATAGAAGGCCTAAATAGTATGCATCGCACCTTGACAGTGTAGTAGTCAGTATGCATCTCACCCTGACAGTGTAGCAGTTAGTATGGTTCAGTTTAGGCACTTTCTGGATGATTTCTGAGATGGAACTTTTGGGGAATGATGCACTCAGATGACTAAGTTTCTTTAGGGTATGAAACAACTCTTTTAGGGGTTGATGAGCCCTAATACATTGACATATAAGTTTGGGGTTGATGTGCCCAAATATGTCTATAACAGTTGCCCCCTAAAGCATGAGGTCGTAAATATTCATGTCAGGTGAAATGCTTTATCATGAGGATCCGAAGTTTCGAACTAGAAGGTGACCTGCATAAGTTACAATATAATACATCATCATAATATGATTTTCATGATCTAGCTGAGGGAGGCATTCCCATGCTCAGCTTTATAAATTCCATTTCATGTACATAGATCAGATAGTCGCCTACAGATACAAACTGGTGATTCTACAGATATAGAGTCATTATCCATGGTTAGGATGACCATCTGTGTAGAGGCTTTGTACATTTGACTTTTTAATATCCCTGAATATATCACAGCCTGGATGGATGAAACTAGATCTGGGGTCTTCAAACTTGTTCAATCTTCACTCGATGTACAAGTCAAACCATGTGAAGAGATGTTCTGAAGTTGAACATGGAAAGACATCGCCTGATTACCAGCCAATGATGTGAGCTGTTAACAGACGCGAGAGGGATCACCAATAATGATAATGATCCTCAAGGTACTACAGTACATTTTACGTGGTGTGAATACATGATCCGATGTCGAACACCACGCAAAATCTTTCGGTCAAAGGCCATTGATGTCAACCTGTCGCCAGAAGTGAGAAACTTGCCATTGATGTAAACAAGCTTCAAAGCACTAGAAGGGTGTTTCTAAGTCAACTTCTTGGATAATGAGCTGATGTCGACAAGAAGTGACTCGTCGTAGGAGGGCCTTGATGTATCCCACATCTACGACACGAAACGAAGCAAATGATTTCTGGAGGTGAAAATGAACTGACAACACAAGGTTCAGGAATGGCGGTCATGAAAATATGAAGGTTGGAGGTATTGTAATGTATGGGACATTTAACTGGATGACTTCTCTTGAACATGTCGGCGACACTGAGATCAATCAGTAGTGTTAAACCCAAGAAATGGATGGTATGAAAGACCAATGGTATGATGACCAGTGAACGGAATAACCCAACCCAACTCAATCATGGAGATGAAGTGAAAGTGTCATGTTCAAGAGCGACTTGCTACCATAAACTCTTCAAGATTTTTCCCCTTTTTCCCTAGTCATTACTGACCAGTACCTCTTTATTTTTGTCAAGCTTGAGGAGGATAACATATGCTTGTTCTATAATTCGCCCTTCGGGCAAACCCGTTGCTATTTGATGTTTTAATGAGTCTAGCGACAGTGAAACTCGGTCTCGTCTAGATGGACAAGTTTTTCGCTATTATTTTATCAAGTTTAACGACAACGATAACTCAGTCCTTTTCATGTTAGAGACTTTGAAAAGGGACAAAAAGAAAACTATATAAGTTCTTTTTCGTAAAGTAATCCCTCAGGTCCGAAAACGGATAAAATAATAAAAGAGGGATGACATTTCCAATACTTTACCGAGCCGGAAAAGACAAGCGCTCGACTATCTTTTCATGTTCAAAGAGTTTGAAAAGAGTTTAAAGAGGACTCTATTTTGAGGAACGAGTGGTGTCTAGGGTAGCAACTAGTTCCGATGATGTTGGAACTTCTCAAAACATGTTGATTTATGTGAAGAGGCTGGCTAATAAGACCACTCATTGCAACTGTTCCTCAAAACGGGTAAAACAACCAAGTGAAAGCGTATGATCGGCCAAAGAGATGGTGGTGATGAGATGAAAACAACCAAGGCTCAAAAGGTTGACAGAATGGCAATCACAAGGGTTAAAAATTGAAAATGGGTTCATTTTTAGACAAGCTTGAACCATGGGGAACTATGCTTGGATTTGGTTTCATGTTTACACAAGCTTGAAACGAACAAACTATGCTTGGCTTCAGTTTCTTTTTTACACAAGCTTAAAACGAAAAAATATGCTTGAATTGGTTTACATGCCCCTAGCATGATGAAAAGGAGAGTCTCCTGTAACCAGATGGAAGTCACTGCGGTGAAGCAGGATGGTTATCCAACACCTATTTGGCTTCGTCCAGATAGACAAAGGTGAATGGGGTGATTCCCTTCACATAACCTATAGGGAAACTTATCTTTACCACTAGGTGCATGCCCCCCAAGCTTCATTACATTCACCTAAGTAGACTAGTCATGGCTATCAGGTGGGTGGAATGAAGGTTCTTTTACAAAATTAAGTAAAAGACTGGACTGTGATTTTATGAGATCTAAGCAAAGACTCGACATGGAAGTTTGATTTAGGGTACCTTGTTGTTGTTGTTTTTTTTTAAATGAGCTTGACACAAGACAAGGAACTATGCTCATACCTTTAGTTTCATTTTTTAACGAGGTTTACACAAGACAAGGAACTCTCCTCAAACACCCTTGTTTCATTTTTTAATGAGGTTGACACAAGACAACGTACTATCCTCGAACTCCTTGTTTCATTTTTTAAAGAGGTTGACACAAGACCAGGAATTATCCTCGTGGGAGCTGTTTCATTTTTTAATGAGGTTGACACAGGACAAGGAACTCTCCTCGTAGACCCTTGGTTTCATTTTTTAACAAGGTTGACACAAGACAATGAACTATCCTCGGACTCCTTTGTTCAGAACTCATAAGTGGTCATGAAGGAGAGATCTGGTTCCAATGCCCCCAGTACATAATGTACAACATCACTGAATTGATCGTTAGTTGATGTAGGTATGGAACAGGTTGCCACATAATTAACCTGTGGCGGGGATGATACCATTGGTACAAAAGGACCATTTAGGGAAGATGGTTGACTAGGAGCCATATTTGGACCAGGAAATGAAAGCTAGTCAACGGTGACAATCCTGCCTTCATGCAGGAAACAAATCACTCGAAAGAGTGTTGAAACAATAGCTCCCATGTGATAAACATAGTCATGCCCAAGAAGTAAATTGTAATCTAAAGGTCCTGGGACTACCATCACGTTCAGATAAACAATTTTTTCCTCCTAAAGTGATAGGTAACTGAGGAAGGATCCCTAACAGTCGATTGGTTCCTTTGTTAAAGCCCAACAGATTCTGTGTAACAGGCACAAGCGGTGGCGAACCGAGCGCTTGCCAAGAAGTTGAGGAAAGGATACTCACTGATGCACCTTCGTCTATAATAGTGCCAGATACAATCATTTTACAAACTTGTACTATGATCTGGAAAGGCACATAAGAAGGAAGGCAGGATCCTGCTAGTCGATTCCAATCAAAGGAAGTGACTAGACTACTTGGAGGGGGTACCATAGAAACAGGAGAATTAACCCCTTGAGTTACGAGAATTGGAGGATTTTCCTCCTGTCTTGATGGAACAGGCGGATTGCCCCCAAGCTCGTTAGAATCCAAAGTAACAAAAAGAACTTGAGCAATATCATTTTCACTCTCTTCGAAAAAGGTACAATTTGCTGAAGGTGAAATCAGGTCAACTTTTGCCTCGACCTGTTGATTTGGGTCGGGTATAGACTCATTGGATTCACTTTCAGAGAGAGTGGTTTTGACTGACAATTGATTTTGGTCAGTTGGTTTATCAACTAGTGAAGGATTTAGGGAGAGTTTCCTGTAACCATATGGAAGTCGCTGCGGTGAAGCAAGACGGTTATCCAACACTTTCTTGGCTTCATCTAGATAGGGACAAAGGTGAATGGGGTGATTCCCTTCACATAACCTACATGGAAACTTGACTTTTCCCTTCTTTCCATGAACTTTACTATCACTAGTTGATGGTGTGTTACCAACATGATCTCTAGAGGTTGATGACACGGGATGATGTGAACGGGAAGACCATTCTTCCAAGATCCGAGGAATATCAGGACAATTTCGATGAAGATGGTCTCCCGCACAAATTTTGCATGGATATTGAACTTTGTGTGG
Organism: Pinus tabuliformis; assembly: GCA_031772625.1. Lineage (NCBI taxonomy): Eukaryota > Viridiplantae > Streptophyta > Pinopsida > Pinales > Pinaceae > Pinus > Pinus tabuliformis. The sequence continues at coordinate 1,697,190,503 of CM062818.1, forward strand.
CTGAATGGGCGGTTTATCATCAGATGTTGCATTCAAATCAATGGTTGCTTGGTTGTCCCTTTGCTGAATTTGCTTCTTCTTCTTCTTCTTAGCCACCTGGTTACTAGTACCAATAATTTCACCAAGCAAAGAAGAAGAAGGGGAGGAAGAAACAAACGAGGAAGAAGGCAAAGGGTCAACTTCAGGATCAACTGGAGGTTGATTTTGTCCAGTTGGAGGTGTACTTGATTGCGGAGAAAACTCGACATTTTGAACCTAGGAGGTTGAAAACAACCATACTGGCAAGCCAATGGTAAATCCTGGAAGGGACAATGTAGCCATATAAGGAGCACCAATATTTCCGAAAGAAGGAAAAGGACTAGGATTTCCATCAAAAGGGATTCCTTGATCGGTGGACTCCGGATTTGTCGCCATATGTTCCAACCTAAGATCAACTAAGGAAAAGGGATGTTATTCGCGGTCAATTAATTTTAACGACACTTTAGACGCAACTTTGCTTTTTCAGTTTTAAAGAGTCGAGAAAAAGCTAAAGATGACTCTAGTCACCTTCAATTTTTAATGAGCCTGAAAGGACAAGTGCTCAGATGGACCTTTTCTTTTAAGGAGTCGAAAAGGAACGAAAGTGACTACTCTGGAGAATCTAGACAAAAAGGTTTACCAGACCAATCGCAAAACTGCAATATACACCTTGGTGATAAATTAAAGAGAAATTACCAAGGACTTATGTACGGCAGTCAATCTTCCCGAATGTTGTGTTCAGTGCATTGCGATCAATAAGGCGGCAGACTCAATTTCCTATGGATAAAGGATTTAAGCCTATTGTGGTATCCCAATATATACGCGACGATACGAGGAGCAAAAGTCCGTGCTAGCACTTGTCGTATCAAAGAGGAGGAATCACCCAACCTTCAATGGAAACGACAGCCACTAGTTTTAACGACACCGGAACACGTCTCTAGCCTAGACCTCTAAATGTGTTACGTTAGATTCCAAAGCATTGTTAAGTTCATTGAGGTTAATTTTAAGTTGATCTTCTTTAAAATTTGCCTTTGAAGGTTCACCACGAGATGTATGTTCTCAATTCCTAAAATGCAACTATCATGATAAACAAACTTTTGATTTAGTTTGAACGATGAAAACCTTAGCTACTAAAGGATAGAGCAATAAGATCTTTGACAAAGAATAGAGAGCACACCTAATGCAATTTCCCTAGCTATTCCTATTAAGCATTCACAAATCAAAATATGCTAAAATGCAAATGCATGTATTTGTTTTCAGTTCTCCTTAATGTGAATGATTCAAAAAGGAAAACTAAATGCAACAATGACTCAAAAATCTCTTTTCATAAAAGCGACGATTTGCGACAATTTCTCTTAAACGAAAAGGAAGACTTTACGACACTTTTGATTTTAAAGAGATGAAGAATTACGAAACTTTAAATGAAAAGACAAATCATATGCACATATAAACCAATTGATCTTTAATGAATGAAGATTTTACAACAATTCAGAATTCGAAAGAGGAACGACTTTATGACACTTCTTTCGACAAAGACCAATCGACAAGAAAAACAACTTTCGACTAAAGATTGCAAATGATAAAGTAATACATAAGAAACATTTAACAATCCTAGTCTAAGTGAGGCTGAATTAAGTGATGCAAGTAAGCTTCAGTGAAGAGACATTGTTCATATTCAGCAAAACAACCAAACAAATCTAAAAACAAGTCAAAAACCCTCAACTCCTAGATGGGAAATTGAGTTCAGTCAATCATCGCACCTGGCCTTTGGAGACAACAGTATGATCATCGCACCTGGCCTTTGAAGAGGGTGAGATGCATCTCACCCTGCCCATTTGGGAAGTGAGATGCATACTGAGTCACAGTGGAAGACAATGCGATGGTCCAGGGAGCGATTTCTGAAAGTGTTTTGGCTCAAATTTGGAGTAGTTTTCAATGAATCAAGCTTGGATTTGATGAACAATGATAAGCAAAGTATGATGGAATGTCCTAAGAGGTTACTGAGCTACCAAAAGGGCATCTAGATGTGTTTTCAAGTCAAATGTTTAACTCATAAACTAAACCAGAGATTGACTGAAGCAACATTTATCTACTATGCAATTGCAGAGCAAGAGCAGTTCGAAAGCTACTTGGCTGGCTTCAAATTCTGTATATAGTTTATAAAATTGAACATAAAACAAACAATGACTACAAACAAACATTTGGTCTCCCTAGTGGAGTTGCCAATTTGTTTCTGGGAAAATTAGTGTCTTGTTGAAATACTAACCCTCTAGGTTTGGCAGCTACCCTAGAAACAACAGTTTAAAGCAATTCAATGATCTTTCCTATGTGTAACAGATAAGAGAAAGATAATAGAAACCAACCTGGAACTTTCACTTGATACCCATACTTAACACGCTTGGAAAGTACCTGCAGAAGTACAACAACAAAGAACAGTCAAAGCATCGTGATCTATTACAACATAAACATTACAAAATCAAATATATAATGAACAAAATGATAGCATTCACAATTGCACAATCATATGGGAGAAAAATTGAAGAGCTTTATTAATATAAAGGAGAATTACAACCCAGTTGTCTGATCTAGCGCCATCCTCCCAGCTTCAATCCTTCTTCACCTCATGAAATAGCAAGATCACACCAACAAGAATACAATGCTCTCTCCTCAATTACAAACTATCAACACTTACTTGCAATTCACAACATTCCAGCCTTCTGATCTCTTGGATGGGAGATCCTTTTATAGATGTTTGCAAGGGTGTGAGTCATCCATGGGGATTGATTAGTTTCATTCCACTTGTTACAATTGGTTCCACAAGAGAGGGGAATTGGAGATGGTTTCCTAATTCCTTTGGTCATCCTTGGGCGAATTCAGAGAGGCAAGTGGCACAGGAGAAGTTTCTAGAAGATTCCATGAGCAACCAACTAAAAAACTGTCTTGGAAATTTGTCCATCCTCATCCATCATACCCTATAAAAGGCCTAAATAGTATGCATCGCACCCTGACAGTGTAGCAGTTAGTATGCATCTCACCCTGACAGTGTAGCAATCAATATGGTTCAGTTTAGGCACTTTCTGGATGATTTCTGAGATGGAACTTTTGGGGAATGATGCACTCAGATGACTAAGTCTCTTTAGGGTATGAAACAACTCTTTTAGGGGTTGATGAGCCCTAAGACATCGACATATAAGTTTGGGGTTGATGTGCCCAAATATGTCTATAACACTGTTTACCTCATCATATGATCACGATGTTGATTCACTTGTTGTTAATCTGTCTAAGCCATTGGTCTACGATGATCCATCTATCAACGAAGTCGAAACCCTCCAAACTGTCGAGGCACTTCAACCCGATTTGATGGTTATGTCAGGCCCTCGCTGTCTTGAGGTTGGTTTCACTTCTGATCAGGAAAGTTTTCAAACACCTAAGGCTCCTTGTCACTCATCTATATGCATTGAAGATCAATCCAACACTCAGATTTCACTTCCTCCACTCAAACTACATGATCACATCACTCTTGCATTGGAGGAATCGTACTCAGCAAGCACACTTGTGCAATGTAAGTGGTTTACCTTCCTCATGTGTGCTTATAAGCCACAGTCAAGAGTGTCTATGTGCTTAACATCTACACGTAGTGTCACACATCATCATGGCAAGTCCACAGAGTGCATGTCATGTGATTTCACTCATTTTTGTTCTTTGGACGCTTGTATGCTCAGAGTGTGTTTGTTTTCACTGTTGTATCTTTCACATTTGCTGGTTCGCACAACTGTGTTGTTCACGAACCATGCCTTCACCAACATGGGTCAACCAATGCACCGGTGGCTACATTGGAAATATCACTTCACGTGATCAGGCCCATGCACCGTTAGCTTAGGAGTAGGAGTAGTGTTTGCTTTCAGTTTGCTTTCTTGCATGCTTGTTTGCTTTCTTGCTTTGCATGTTTGTTTGTCTTCTTGCTTGTTTTCTTAATCACTTTGCTTTCACATTTACTTCTACTTCTGCTTTGCTTTGCTGTTTGTTTGCTTGTTTTTGTCATAGGTTAGTTTCGCATGAAACCATGCATGACTCTTGAAACAAGCTGGGTAAAAGTACAAGAGGCCTTGTGCAGCTATCACTACTTGGTTATCTGTCATCCTGCCTTTGTATGATGAACTTGTTACTTCTATTCCATGATACATCGATGGAAAATGTGTACTGTTCGAAGCGAACCTTGGTAAAAACACAACGCTTGCACGCTAAGTAGTGTCACCTACTCTAGTCAGTTGTTTTTGGGTTAACCCTTGATAGCTCAGTCAAGTAGAGTAAGGTGAGGGGGAAAAAATTAACAAGCACGTCAGAGGTATATAATAAACTACTTCTTTGAAGGAACAACCTCTTCTGCTCTCAATAATTCGGGATTCGTCTTCCGCCTATGAAATGAATAAGTGTTATGCACAGTTATATATATATATATATATATATATATATATATATATATATATATATAGATATATATATATATATATATATATATATATATATATATATATATATATATATATATATATATATATATATATATATATATATATATATATATATATAAGGCAAAAGAAGAGAAAGTATTCATGCGTAGAGAAGTGATGCAAGTAACTCCACCGGGGTACTGACCAGGCTTGTTGGCAGCGGAGCAACACCAGAGATGAAACTAAGATTGTGACAACTATACTGCTTGTGCACCAATATACCCCTCAACCCCAATTGAAACAATTGTGTTGACTTGGCTTGGAATGTGTGTCAATCGATCAAGAGCTTAGCAGATGCTACATCTTACAATTAAGCAAGTGTGGAAACTAAGACAAATTGAGAAGTGAACAATACTTTCGGAGGTGTTAGACTTGCTTTTCATGAACAAGGTCCATTCAGAGAGATGGAGTTCTACCAGTGTGTTGCCAAGTGTTGTAGCGGCTACAACCACCCTCGAAAATTTTGCCTTAGCTTCGTTTTGGAGTACCAAACTTTCCTAGCAACATATCTTGCCTTGTGAAGTACACAAGCTTCAGTGATTTTCTTGCAGAATGACATCCTGTCCATCAAAACTTGTTGCATCCCCCTCACAGGTTGTTTCACTAGACTTGGTCCAGTTGCAGGCTGAGCAGATCCCTCAATAAATTGCGCAATTTTGGAGGGAAACCAACCTTCCCTCTAGAAATTGCGCAATTCTATCTGGTAGCCTACTAGGCTCCAGAATTGCACAAATATGCCTGTCACTGTTCACTGGAAAAATTGCGCAATTCCTCCCAGCATGACTGCTTAGCCTAGAAATTGCGCAATTCTGGGCAGCAGTCAGCAGCTCTACCCAGAAATTGTGTAATCCATCTAGGCAACCAGCCTAACTCCCTCCCAGAAATGCAGATTTTTTCCTCCCAGTTGAGTAGACTGTTACATGTTCAGTTGAGTTGACCAGTTCCCTTCGGGACCCAACAAAACTGATTTGCATGCATGGGTTGCTTCTCCCAAGGCAGCATGCAAAGGAAAACCTTGATTCAGGGATCTATTTTTAGCAGCTGGAGGTTACATGCAAGGATCATTTCAGGAACCTCCCACCAAGTGTCGCTCTTCCAAGATTTCTGGCATGTGTGTCACATCTTCGATTTTATCAAAACTCATGAATCAGATGTTGTAGAGCTCTTTCCTCACATTGACCTTGCAGCTCTGACATCCCACATTGCATCTAGGAGTCGTTGGCACATTCAGCTCAGTTGTCTTGTGTTAAGCCCGCCTTTCATGTCTTGTGTTGCATTTCTGTTACTTTTTGTGATTGTTGTCTGCTTGATTTCAGTGAGCACTTGCTGTCGTTTTGATTCATGTTAGCTTGTAGAAGCACTGCTTCAGTTTTCGTTTGCATCTCACTATTGTCACATGCGTGGCACTGTTTTGAATGGACTTCAATCTTGTTTGCACTCATCGCATCATGCATTCACAGTTCTCATGTTTTCAATTGCCTGTCGACCAGGCTGGGTTGCCTCAGCCCGGACCATGCCTTACCCAGCTATCACTACGCATTTCCAGAAGCGGAGGCTCTACCTTCCCTCCAGAAATTGCGCAAGTCTAGCTAGGCACTGACCTCCAGGATTTCCTTGTGAAATTCTTGGAGGCAGTGTCCTGTTGGTCCCAAAAACTGCGCAATGTAGTTTGTTGGTTGCATGTCACCGCTGACTTAAATTGCGCATTGCGCAGTTTCAGTCCTTAGCAGGTCGGGCTGGACTGAGCATTGCACAGTTTCAGTAGTCCGTCAACCTCCTAACAACCTGGACTATGCCTTTCACAGTTTTGGTAGTGAGTCTCCCGACTTCCTAGCGGAAATTATGCAACCTTCGTGATCAATCACACAGGTATGTTGCAAGTCAGTTCTCAAGTTCGTTTTGGTTTTCAACTGATAGATTGCTTGCCATGAGTGTTGCCATTTGTCCAAGTATCGTAGGTGTTCATCTGCCTCTCAGCAGCATAGGTACAATGGTTTATAGGAGAGTAGAGTTAAAGACACTGTTTAGAGCACACTTGGGGATGCGGTTGATCAAGTGTCCATGAACTTGCCTACCCACGAAGACAAGTTGTTCGTAGACAAAGACATGAACATATGATGATCACATCATCACAACAAGCAGCACCATCAACTACAGCTGAAGGCATCATACCAGATGCAACGAACGCAAGAGGAAGGTTGTTAACAACATAGAGGCGGAACAAAGTTGCAAGCTCAAGTAGATCCAATTGAGATGAAAGAAACTTCGGAGACTCGGGCTATGAGGTGACGATATGACATGAAAATCGTGCGAAGGCAGAGAATGGAATAGAGAAGGAGTTGCATGTTTTCAAGCAAAAACTCAAGGAAGAACAAGAGCTACATAGACAAGATAATGAGTTGTAGAAGGAACAGGTACAGCAGGGGGCACAACATTCACTCATGGATGAAATTGCGCCCATACAAGTTATAGATCCATCCCAGCAGTTGGGACAGAGCAGACAAAGTGAGCAGTGTTGTTGATCGCATGCAAGGGAACACATCATCATGCATTTCATTGTGCGCACGCATGCAATCCTAGCCATTTGGCACACTCACTGAGGCGAAGACAAGAAGCAAGTCTGACTGGAGTTTAACATGTACTCCGACAAGTTGATGCGCATGGCTACCAACACATGCTTGGAGAGTAGCGTAGACATTATGCATCAAAATGTTACCGATCCGGTCGCACCAGGATGACCATGCACATGCTATCAGACGAGTTGGATAGAGGAGACATATGAGTGCACCCAGATGCAATGAAGGCAAGAGTTCGCTTTAGCAAGATGTCACCATTGAGCGCACGAAAACCATCACAAACAACCAAGCTTGGCATTAGCTCACCACCTTTGACCATCACAAGCATGTCAAAGAGTTGGTCTCACCACAACGGTCCGAGTGTTAGTGATGTCTTGCATGGCTTGCTCAAGTCATTTTGTCTCACATGGGCACATGTGCATTGTAATGTAACGTCTTTTCAAGTGGAAGTTCAAGTGTCAATAGTTGGATGTAACAGTCATAGAGTAGATGAAGAGTCATGAGGGTAGATGAACTGTCTCAAAGGGGAATGTCAAGGGTCACCCCACCCTTTGCTATAAATAGTCCCTCATAACTCATTGTAGGGGCTTTTGGTCAGCCAAGCTTCGATAGGAGTATCTTAGAGAAAGCTTGGATAGTATTGTAATGCGCCTTGGCTTCTCCACTGCGCAGAGCTAGTATATCTCTTTGGAGGAGTAGGCGGTTGTGGCTGTAACATTCCACTATTGGAACTAGTGGTTGGACATGGATGTATTGTATGACTGGAACTTACACTTCTTAATATAACAGAGCCAACACATTTTCATGCATATTTTTTTTATTGTAGTTGAACTATTCTAGTCGCTGTAGCAATGTATGTTATTTAACTTACACATTTGTATATGAACTATTTTGTATGCAATTGTATGAATCTTGTTGCAAATGTGTTGTTGGTTTGAACATCACTTTGGATTGATTGTTATCTTGCTTTCCATCCTGTGATGCATCTTTGCTCGTATGTTCCCTTCCAAACTGAGTACTATTACAGGTTTCCAAGGGGTGCACTCACCTCACTCCCCATGTGTTAGAACCTCTCATGCACCTTCCTTGACTCCCCATAGTTGTCACACCCTTGCTACCAACAGGGAAATCTTACATGCCTCTATGCTAAATCACGGTCAAGGCATTACCATACGACCCACTACTAGGACTCCTACACCAAACGGTCTGATGTTTGATTGAGACTTCTTACCAGGTAGATCCCTTGACATGTTGGCAGGTCAAACACTATCAACAGATACATAGCCTTCATCTGATCAACCATCTCCCATGTAGCTTCATTGGGACCAAAGTGCTTCCATTGCATTTTAACTTGCTTGATTGCTCGGTTCAGGAGCATGAGATTTTTTTCGCTGCAAAATACACTTAGGTTTTGGCTAGAATTCTCCCTTTGGTTCCTCCTGTAATACAGACCAATCAATCACATGATCAACATCCTATACATACTTCTTAAACAATAAAACATGGAAAACATCATGGACTTTCATTGTTGGCGGTAGTGCAAGTATGTAGGCCACCGATCCAATCCTCTCAAGGATCTTGAAATGCCCACAATATCGAGGTTCCATCTTGGCACATGATCCAATCCTCAAGGAGCTACTCTTGGGCTTGATGTGTAAGTACACATGCTCTCCAACCTAAAATTCCTTGAATGCTCTATGTTGATTTGCATAACTCTTCTGCTTGTCCTATTTTTCCTTTAGATTCCTCTTGATAACCTAGATTTCCTGCTCCATCTCAGCCAACATGTATAGTCCAATCAACACCCTATTCATTGGATCACTTCAGCTGATAGGAGTATTATAACTCTACTTGTAAAGTGCCTTAAACAGAATCATCCTTAAGTATTCCTGATACCCATTGTTATATGAAAATTTTACCAATGGAAGATACTCCTCCCGCTTCCTCTATTGATGAATAACATATATCCTCAACATGTCATCAAGAATCTTGTTCACCCTCTCTGTTTGTCCATATGTCTGCGGATTATAAGCTATACTGAAAGCTAACTTTGTCCCCAAGCCTGCAAACAACTCCCTCCAAAACCTGGAAGTGAAATTGGCATCTCTATCTGATATATCTTCTTGGGAACACCATGCAATCTCATTATCTCCCTGATGAAGATCTGAGCTACCTAATAGCTGAATTCATAGACTTCATTGTAATGAAGTGAGCTACCTTACTTAACCTGTCAACCACAACCATGATGGAAACATGTTTCTTCAATGTCCTTGAAAAACTTGTAATGAATTCCATGGAAATGACCTCCCATTTCCACTCTGGAATAGGAATCAACTAAAAAAAACCAGCTAGGTGCTTACACTCAATTGTCACCTAATGATAGTCCAAACATCTAGCAACAAACTCAGCCACCTCTTTCTTCAAGTTCGACCAATGATAGAACTTCTTAACTGCTGTCAATGTCTTTTGATATCCTAGGTGACTTGAATACAACTTGACATGAAACTCCCTCAAGATAAGCTTCTTAAGCTCACTGTTGTCTGACACATAAATCATGTTCCTGAATTTGACCAAGCCATCTGTCGTGAGGTGATACTCCTCATCCCTATCACCTTCACCCTGCTATTGTAACCTATGCTTCAACTGTTGGTACTTGTCATCATGTCACTCTGCCTACAAGATCTGCTCCTGCAAGTTTGTCCCATAAGAAATTACTACTGCACTATGATTCACCAGCACTCTCCCACTAAGAGCATCTGCAACCTTCTTTGCCTTACCCTTAATGTACTTGATCTCAGAATCAAACTCACTAAGAGTAGCCAACCATCTAACTTGCCTGGTATTCAAATTGGGTTGGTCAAAAAAGTACCTCAATCCACTACGATAACTCATTAAAATAAAACTCCTGCCAAGAAGATAATGTCTCCACATCTTCAAGGCATGAATGATAACTACCAACTCAATATCATGAGTCACATAGTTTTTCTCATGCTCATTCAACTTCCTTGACTCGTAGAAAACCACTTGTCCTTCCTACATTAGGACTCCACCAAGTCCTCTCTTGCAAGCATATGTACATACCATGAACTCTTTATCTGGATTTGTAATCTTCAAGACCAGAGCATTTGCAAGCAAATGCTTCAACTGCTCAAAATTAGTTGCACACTCCTCAATGCATTATAAATTTTTTCTTTGTCATTGCAAAGATGTAATAGGATAAGAAATCTGTGAGAAGTTCCATATGAACCTCTTGAAATAACCTGCTAGTCCCATGAATGATCTTAGCTCATCTACATTCCTAGGAGTTGGCCACTCCATGATAGCTTTAATACTTTTTGGGTCCACTACTATACCTTCCTTGGAAACAACATGCCCCAAGTAGTGAAATTCAGTATGAAAGAAGCTACACTCACTGAGCTTGGCATACAACTGATGCTCTCTCAACAATCTCAACATTACTGCCAGGTGCTTTGCATGCTCTTCCTCATTCTTAGAATATATCAGTATGTCATCAATAAACATTATCACAAAATTGTCCAGATAAGGATGCAACAAATTATTCATCAAACACGTGAAAGTGGCTAGAGCATTAGTAATACCAAAGGAATGAACACAAACTCATAATGCCCATACTTGGTACATAATGTGGTCTTGTAAATATCTTCTTCTTCGAGGTGCACCTAATGATATCCCGATCTCAAATCAATCTTTGAGAATATTGTTTCCCCCTTCAACTAATCAAATAAATCACCAATCCACAACAATGGATACATGTTCTTAATAGCCACTTTGTTCAACTTCCTGTAATCAATGCACAATCTTAGAGTACCATCCTTCTTCTTTACAAAATGCATTGGTGCACCCCAAGGCGACACACTTGGCCTAATGTATCCCTTATCAAGCATTTCCGTAAGTTGCAACTTAAATTCGACCAACTATGGAGTGTGCATCCTGTAAGGTGCCTTTGATGCTAGTGTTGCTCATGACACCAACTCAATAGAGAAATCCACTTCTATATGAGGAGGAAACTCTAAAATATCCACAAGAAACACATCCCGAAACTATTGGAAAGTAGAATACCTCTTCAGGACTTCATCATCCTCAACATCCTTCCATTTTTCACTGGAAATATGAACTGCAAACAAGACACATCCTTTCCTGCAACTATGCTTTGCCTACATATTTGTAACCATTCTCATTGATGTAATCTTCTTCTTACCCTAAAAAAATATTCTTTCCCCATCATCATCCAGGCACTCAATAGCCTTGTCATAGCAATCCACTTTAGTTCCGTGAATGAAGAACCAATCCATGCCCGCAAACATATTGTATGAAGCTAAAGGAAGCACATTTAGATGTTTTGATGTAGGCATACCATTCAGCTCAAATGCACAAGCTCTCACTCAATAATGAACTCTTCTCTTAGTCCCTGTAGCCAATTGTACCAACCAAGATTTTTCATGCACTTCTTTATTCAACGAACACTTATCCACCAGGTCAGGACTGATATAACTATAGTTAGATCCAGGGTCAATCAAAATAGAAACATCTTGATAAAAAACCTTACATTCCATCTCAATAATGGATGCCTGATGATCAACCTTCTTATTATCCATTGCTGCATAAATCCAAAGAATACTCTGCCTAATATCTCCAATTGTTTATGTCTCTTAAGCACTATATATCTAAGATATGCCACCTGATGTTGTGGACAATCTCTCCTGTGATGCTCTCTGCCAAAAATCCAACATTACAAAGGCTTCCCGCCATCGCCTTTGTTTTACTCCTTAGCCTGAAATCCATGTCCTCTGTCAACTGCATTGAACTTCTTATAAGGTGCTACATTCTCCTTATCACCTGCATCTTGAGGTCTTCCTCACTTCTTAACCCACTTTCCTTTAGTCTTATCATTACCTTTCTAATCCTGCTTAGGATCATACTTACGCTTAAACTACTCATAACAATGCTTCAACTTCCCAATGACTTCCTCCAATGATCAAGGCTCATCATACTCAATTTGATCTTTAAATGCTAAAGGAAATCCATTGATGAACCTTTGAACCTTTGTCTTCTCATCCTTAAGATATGGCACATACCTCAACAACTCTAGAAACTTAGTCGTATACTCTTCATCTATCATAGAACCCATCTTCAACTCATAGAACTCCTTAGCCTTTCCATCGTAGTATATTTCGGACAAGTACTTATTTCTTAAGAGTCTTTTGAACTCATGCCAACTCAACTCCTCTATCTTGATGTCTCTGACACGCTTGACGTATTTCGACTAGATATCCACTTTTCCCTTGAGACTAAAAAAACTATATTGGTTTTCATATTATCTTTATAATCATGAAACTCGAAGAACTTGTTCATCCCAAGCATCCATGCTTTTGCATCTTCTAGTTTCTTCATCTCTCCATCAAATGTAGGAGGCATTAATATGGCAAGTATTACTTCTCTTTCCTCCTATAAGAATGATGGAAGTGATGATCGTGATGTCTCTTTGAACTAGAATTAGAGTAAATCCCATAATCACTACCTCTCCTATTAAGTGTATCCAACCATACCCCACATATGATTGTGTTATCCCTACCAACCTGTATATTCCATGAGACCTGCTACCATATGCCCCGTTAGTCCTCTCCTCCTGTCCATGATTGATTCTTGGTTGCCCCTGTCTTTGCAAATCCAATATGCTATGAAGGATTAGTGCATTAACCTCAGCTTGCTTTTCCTGAGATCTAGCAAGTCTTTCCTATGACTGAATTATCCTGTCATTATCTGCCTTACAACTTCTGATTTTTGCCTTCAGACTTCTCAGTGTATCTGATGTTGAAAATGTAAGAAGAAAATTCCTCATTTAATTTTCCCTTGAATTAAATAAGGAATACAATTGTAATTCTACATCACAAGACAACTTGTACGAGTTAACTAAGTTAATTCGAGTTGAGGGTCTAACTAGAGTCATGTAGAGTGTCTCCTACTTTATAGGAGCCCTGGTTGAGTTTATTTTCAGTTGTAATTAATTAATTCAGTTTAACTGAGTTAAAATGAGTTAAATTAGTTCCAACTGATGGAGGAACTAGTAGGAGGTCATACAATGCGGTGTTGCTTCATGTGTTCAACTAGTTAACTGATAATTCAGTCATAAATAACTCATGTATGTCAGATCTGAGAGTTACCCATTTGAGATTGGATTTCAAGGGCAGTGTACTATCAGTTGTATAATTATCTGAATTGTACATATGGTGCATGCAGTCAGTGGAAGAGCCTAAAGGAACTGCACAATCCAATTGAGGAAAATTTCTATTAAATAGCGGCCTAATTCCTCATTGAACGACACAAGGAAATAAGAGCTTAAAAGGCAGGGAATTGGCTAAGTATTGACTATAGTTTGTCTAGGAAGCAGCGAGATGGATTATACTTGTGCAAAGATTGTTCAGGCTTGAACAAGCATTGTATTTATTCCTTATTTTTCTAATCTAATGCAATATACAAATAATAGGGGTTTTTAACAGTGGCTTTCCCCAATAAATCATTGAGTAATGTGTTGATTGAGTTATTTTTCTTGTATGCTTCGTTATTTCACAATCGTTAATTGTTTCCACAGTTGGTAGAGTAGATTCAAGTCTATTGTTTTAATAAATTACAATTAGCAGTTTGAATCTACAAGGAATTTCTACATGGTGTCATAGAAAGAATCACTATCAGAGCAAGATTCACATTAGATTAGGAATTTTGAATTGCATATTGATGGAGCTCTAGTTTAGGGCAAATCTAGAAGACCTTATGTGCAAACTTAATGGAGCTAGAAGACTTCTAGTGGGTAGATCAGTGAGCCAATGTTTAGTGACACAAAAAGGATTTGTGATAATTAACATTGGTAGATTGAGGAGTGGAGAGATTTCCCATAGGGAGGTCGAGACTCAGAGGGAGTATAGTTTCAGAGGGAACAACCCTATGGAAGCTAGTACTTCATGGTATGGGGAGATCAAACTCATTATTGCAGTAGTTGCAGTAGAAGTGAAGAAGCAACAATAAAGTAGTAGCAGTAGCAGTAGATCAGAGTTCGCTTTGCATGCAGTTATACCTCCTAGTGTGAGGTGGGGCGATGTGAAGTAATAGTCCTAAGAGTGTAAAAATTTGGGCAGGGTCCATCGAGGTGTTTTTTTGTCTCATGGATCATTACCTTTCAATGGGGGCCCATAGTATTTAATAGCATAAGGATAAATGTCAGCCACATACTGACGAGTGTAGAGGAGTATTGAAAGTAGAGCACGAGGCTCAATAGTAGAGTCAAAAGCATCACAATTTTCCCAGTAAATAGTTGCAAACATAGTTGATTCAGTTTGTTTGTTTGTTTGTTTTTTTCTTTTTTTGGTTTTTTCTTTTGTTTTTGTTTTTTTGTTTTTGTTTTTGTTTTTTGTTTTTTGTTTTTTGTTTTTTTGTTTTTTGTTTTTGTTTTTGTTTTTTTTTTGTTTTGTTTTGTTTTTGTTTTTTGTTGTTTTTGTTTTGTTTTGTTTTGTTTTTTGTTTTTTTTTATGTTTTTCAGTTGCAGATGTTGTAGTAGCAACAACAATAATGAGAAGTGTTGCATGCAGTATATTCCAAAGGTGAAAGATTGGAGTAGATGTGAATCCATTTTTTGTTGAGAGGGAGTGTTGAAAATGCAATAAGAAAAATAATGATTTAATTTTCCCTTGAATTAAATTATGCATAAAATTATAATTCCACATCACAAGACAACTTGTACGAGTTAACTAAGTTAATTTGACTTAGTTGGCTCAGTTAATTCGAGTTGAGGGTCTAACTAGAGTCATGTAGAGTGTCTCCTACTTTATAGGATCCTTGGTTGAGTTTATTTTGATTTGTAATTAATTAATTTGGTTTAATTGAGTTAAAGTCAGTTAAACTAGTTTCAACCGATGGAGGAACTAGTAGGAGGTCAGATAGTGGGGTGTTGTTTCATGTGTTCAACCAATTAACTGATAATTCAGTCATAAATAACTCATGCATGTCAGATCTGAGAGTTACCCAGTTGATATTGGAGTTCAAGGGCAGTGTACTATCAATTGTATAATTATTTGAATTGTACAGATGGTGTATGCACTCAGAGGAAGAGCCTAAAGGAACTGCGTAATCCAATGGAGGAAAATTCTTATTAAATAGGGGCCTAATTCCTTATTGAATAACACAAGGAAATAGGAGCTTGGAAGGTAGGGAATTGGCTAAGTATTAACCAGAGGTTGTCTAGGAAGCAGTGAGATAAATTATACTTGTGCAGAGATTGTTCATGCTTGAACAAGCATTATATTTGTTCTCTATTTTTCTGATCTAATGCAATATACAAATAGCAGGGGTTTTTAGGTGTGGCTTTCCCCAAGAATTCATTGTGCAATGTGTTGATTTAACTCTTTCTCTTGTATGCTTCATGATTTCACAATCGTTAATTATTTCCGCAGTTGGTAGAGTAGATTCAAGTCTATTGTTTTAGTAAATTACAATTAGCAGTTTGAATCTACAAGGAATTTCTACATCTGCTATATTAGGAGAGTACTCGCCTCCTTACTACTCAATTGATCTATAAGGAGAGTCATGTGAATTATAATCCACCATTTTTATCATCATCTATGATCTTCTATTTCCTGCAAACATGCCTTGTTAGATAAACCAAATATAGACATATTCAAAATCATACCTTACTGAAGTTCAGGGGAGGCTATCTCATCTGCATAATCAATCCAGATTAGCATGATATAGATATACATAATGACATCAACATATCAATCATCTAAACATCATCACACACCAATGTCATCATGATGGTGCAAAAAACAACAATGACCATAATGATGCATGTATAACAAACATATTGACAACTAACATGCATGCATAACAATCACATCTACCCTGAGGTCCAGTGTTGCAAACTCACTCTAATACCACCCCGTGGTATTAGGTATCACCCAAAGAGAACATAACCCGTTCTGATACCACCCTGTAACTGCCTCCTCCAACATTTACCCCAATTCACAAGCTCGCTAGGGTAAACATGATACGAGTGTCACTATGACATGATCTGATCACCAAGTTCCAGTTATGGAAGTGGGGCCAACACACCGACACTTACAAACATCCCTCAAGAACACTAAATCACCTAAAAGTCAATCCACAACCTTTGATGGCCAGATTATGAGCTAGAACTACTTTTCATAAGCTTAACCCCCAACCACTTGTACAACATGGCAAGAGTGCGATTATGAGGCCCTAACCACATGCACAAGCATGCTTCCATGCGATTATGACCTAAAATATCCAGTTCATTGCCAGCAGTTTAAAGACCTGAGCCAATTTTTCAGGCTAGCATCCATACCACTACCTAGAACTACCCATAACTTTCCAGAAACATAATTAACATGACAACAATGCCAAACATTCATACTTGAAGCAAGAACTTGACCGATATTTCCTAATCCATAACAGAATTTTCATCAAACATATGGAAAACTTGTAAGCTACATGTCATGAATGGATATCTGATCATAAATTGTTAGTCTTCATATGAGAATCACCAAGAAGGCTACAAGCCCTCTCTAGCTAGCTGCAATAACACTTGTTAGTCCATGCATTCATTAACCAATCAATAACTTATCAAAACATGTTAATAGCCATAGATAGATTACATCATATAACCAACAAATAACCAACATAAAAACCATGGAAAATCAACCATAATATCAACATCATAACCAGTACAAGTATTCATAAATCATAGTAGGAAAATAACTCTTATTAATATATGAAAATTCCAACCAAGTTAGGGACTTCCATGTACCACCCGACCATAGATTGGGCTGAACCAAATCTCTCTTTCATCCAATCACCCCCATGCCATATTCCAAGCATGAATGTGGGATCTCATGGAATAAACCAAGACAAAACCAACCAGGGCTTCCAGAGGCCAAACCACCTCAACCCTCAACCATAGTGATTCCACCTCTACGGTCTGGAAATCACTAACATCAAGCATATTGGTCTTTACCCAAGTTGTCCAGGGATCCAGGAACTATCAAATCAACCCACAACCTTCTAGGGCTCCAGAGTGTTTGTTCCAATCACAGCTCCAGGGACTAGTAACTCAACCCACCAAGGGCTCTAGAGCGTTTATCCCAACTTACGACTCCAGGAACTAGTAACTCAACCCAAGTTGTTCCAAGGTTGCTAGAGCGTTTGTCCCATACCAAAAACACTGGAAAACTGAGCACTGATAATAAAAAAACAAGTGGAAAACCCACAACACCATGTTTATCGAGGAAATGGCGAGGTAAGGTTAAAACCACTGTTAATCCAAAAAAATCTCCATGCCAATGAAAACACATAACCAAGGAACCACATGCATATACCATTCATACAAAATCAGCAAGGAAATCACACATGCAACCTATTAACTACAAATCAATATAGTTGTAGTTGTTGATCCAACTGTTCCCTTGCGCTCCCTTTCTTTCCTTTGCCTTCTTTCTCCAAGTCCAAGTGAATGCTAGAGTGCTCCAAGCATGCCCCAAGAATTTTCTAAGTGTGCAAGAGTGTAAGAGAGAGAGAATGAAATGAGAGTTCAACTCAAAACTATCAAAAGGCTAGCAATTGATTCTCTGATGTATTTTTATCATTGATATCTCTATTTTCTTCATTTTCCCTCTAATTTCTCTTGCATGCAAATATGTGTCTCTTCACCTTCCTTTTCTCCTATTTACCTTTATTTTCATAAATAAATGCCAATTACTGCCTCTTTAACTTTTCCAATTTCCATCTCCATTAATTAATCTCAAGTGATACCCACTAAAGTGTTTTTCCCAACATTCAACTTGGAATACATGTCCCATGACGTTGGTCTTATTTTATTTACATGGAAAATTAACCAGGGGCTGTTATGTCATGAATGAAGACTGTATGTAGAAATATCCCCTAAAGTATGCTTTCATGTAATGATTCAGATACTTATAATGTATTTTGGAGAAAAAATTAAAGGTTGATTTGAGCCTAAGGCTCTCCTTGTTTTAAATTAGTGTGCTTGGCCTTACCAGACCAACTGTGGAATGAAATAATCATATCATATCCTTGCTTGAATGAGAAAAATAAAAAATCCCTTAGTGAGGGTAGATTTTATTCTTCTAGAGGTAAGTCAAAGTGTTGGCCTCTTTTCATGTGAGTGTTTGAAGTTTGAAGTGTGAAATTTGTAGTCCTAGAGAAATGAGAAGAATTTTGATTTAGTCAGGTGAAATTGAGAAGAGTTGGCCATTAGCTATTCTATGTCTTCTAGGTTGGAGATGTTTTGTTGAAGACAATGTTTGGGATGCCTTTATAGGCTATTGAAGACATCCATAGCTTCATAAGTCTTCTAGGTAGTTGAATTCTATTGGAATCATGATTTTCGTTACACCAAAACCCACAAGTGTTAGTAAATGGATGCATCACCAGAGGTAACAAATCCTCAAGAGGCAGTTAAGCACATGTTGTGAAACACACGGGGAGCATTGGATTATCTAATGCCCAACAATCTCCCCATCCCCCCGTGCACGAGCTATGGGTGTTTCAAACTCGAGACCTTTGGATCTTATACCACTTGGTGTAATCACCATTTCCATTACACCAAGACCTGCAAGTGTTAGTGAATAGACACATCATCAAAGTTAATAGATCCTCAAGAGGTGATTAAGAACATGTTATGAAACACACGAGGAACATTTGATTATCCAATTCCCAACAAATTCCCTATCTAAGTCTCTTTTAAGCCCCTAAAGTAGACTGGAAAAGACTATAAGGAGTTGGTGATGTTTAGAATCTCAGGGACTAATAGTGGAAGTTATAGAAATTTGGGATTTGGGGATCCTTAGCCTTAGCCCTTGGTCTTATGATTCGATACGAGGTCATGACCAAGCACTTAGTGAAAAGGGAGTTTGATCCCAAAGGACAGGTTGACAAGCTATCATGCTATTAGGTGTCAAGTGCTGTCAGTACAATGAAGAACCTCCATTGCAAACCCCTTATGCCACTATATCCTATTATGTTTTCGAGTGAATGGGGATTGTTCCATAGATTATTCTTTGTTATTGGTTCAAGCAGGAAGTTATGAAGCTAATGTAAGTTTTGGAATTTTGGGGATTACAGGCCTTGGCTTGTTATACAATATCTTGTCACACTGCCAATCTCATATCCTAACTGTTGCACTTTGTGTCGTCAATGTCGCAAAGTGACGAAAGCTGCCAAAAACAATGTATTCACCATGAAACATGTTCAAAACCATATCCGAAGGAAGAAGAAGACTCACCTTGAATAAATTTTGAAGAACTTTCCTAAAACCATGTTTTTCAATCCCATCACTACTTTTAGCAGACAAATCCATGCTAGTAACCTTTTGTCTAACTAGTGGCTAGTGCTGGCAGCACGCCTTTTTGATAGGAAAATCAACGTTGGTCCTCTTCAGGTAGTTTTTCCTAAACATAGAGGAGAATCTTCTCCTACTAGAAGTCCCGAGAATGGCGAGTTGGTTGCAGTTGAATGAGGATTAGAGCGAGACCTCCCATTCCTGGTTCTTGTTCCTACTTTCATGGATATTCCCCTTGAAATTTGGAACCTCTCCCTCCTTTTATGGATCCTCAACTCCCTCTCCTTCCCTATAAATAAAACCCCTACCATATACTTTTGGTTAGCTTTTGGTTGGCTATTTCTTGGTTGCCTTCCTATGTTGAAACTATGCCTAAATGCTACCTATTTTACTAAGGAGAAAGGAGTGCTTGAAGTTTTTGGATAAGACTTGGAAAATCATCCAAAGGAGGCTTCCAACATCAAGGCTTAAGTGGTTGTATGCTTCCCTTACTTTCTATTAATAATACATTATGTGTTTTCTTTCCATAAGTGTGTAAATCATTACTCATTTAGTGTGATACTCCTTGATCTATCACATAGTTTATGTTAGAATGAATTATGTTATGTATGCTTTTGTCATCTTTGTTTGATATTCCTTGCAGGTATTCATCCACAACAACATAGAGAGGATTGAACTTGGAAGCAAGAAGATCAAGGAAGACATCAATGGGTGTTAGCATCAAAGTGAGGTAGGTCATCTATCCTCCTTTGTATTTTCTGATATAAACTAGGAAAGTTTGCACATATTTGTCTAGTTTGTTGCTAGATCCTCCCATAGGACTAGAGGGATCATTTCTATTCGTAGAAAGGATTTCCCGTGCAACAAAATGGAGATTCCACCGGGGAGCTTATAGCCCTTCAAACCTCCTTTTTAAGTTTGGTCTTTTTGATTAGTTTGACCAACCTCGTTGTGATCTGTGATTTAGGGTCATTTTGGGCCTACATTTTGAGTAGTATATTCTTTAGAGTGTCAAGTCTAGATATCTCTTTGGATTTCTCCTCATTTTCCTAATTCTTCCATTCTCTGCGCACTTTTTGTCAGAAATAGTCGCATTGTCAACGCTGGTTTTGTTCATTACAGTCACATTGAAGAGCTTGGCAGCACGGGTTTTGACCATAAAAGTAGTGTTGATCCACCTTATCATCATGTATTTTGACAATAAAATTAGTGTTGATCGATATTTTTTTAGAGTTTTAATCATAAATATCTAGCGTGCCTTGTTCTATGAAGTGTTCTCCTGCTATCTGTGCATAGAATTTTCCATTATTTTTGTTGATTTCTTATTGGTTTTCAAAAGCCCATCCCATTATTTGAAGTAGTGAAAGTGAATTTTGGTTGATTTTTTAGTTATTGGGTCAATTGAATTTATTGTTTGTTGCTTGTATGTGTGGAAGGAATATTGATTTGTTGTTGATTAAAGCATTATTAGTTATTTTGAGAACCATAAAAGAAATCACATTTGCATTTGCTTAGCTTTCATCTCAAAGTTTACTTTTTGAATTGCATTAGATTACATTGCATTGAAAAGTCATTTTTGGGATTATCATTGAGCATAGATTACATTGCTTAGTGTTGAAAGCTGAAAAGTGCATTTTCATCCATTGAGAAGAAAAGTAAAAAAAAATCATTTTACTTTTGGTAGGTGCATTGGAATAGTGAAAGAGAAAATTCTAGTTAGGAAGCTTTGTTTTTTGCATACTTGATTGTTGCATCAATGTTTACATTTTTTCCCTACACTAGATAGCTTTCATTGAAATGAAAAGATTTTTTTTCTCATATTAGTTGCATCATAGGTGTGTTCAGGTGACATCGATCTTTGAGCCTTAAAATTGAAACTTAATCCAAGATCAACGTTAAAATTTACCTCAATTAACCTAAGGAGCATTTGGAACATTAATGAAAACATTTAGAGGTCTAGGCTAGAGACATGTTCCAGCGTCGTTAAACGTAGGAGTTGTCATTATTTTCCAACATTGTATCCTGGGGGTGAAATCATGTTCCATGTATGGAAGTGTATAAGACCGTTCTCCAGTACTTTCAGGTATATCAGAGGCGCTCCATGCATGGTAAGTATATAGGAATGATCTCATCAAACAATTATGCATAGACAACACTATTATGGACAACACTCCCACGTACCATCATGTATATTTTGGGAGTCTCCAATAGGTTGCTATCCATCCATAGGTAACCGAGTTTTCCACCCTTGTATACTGTGATACACCGAACACAACATTCAGGGAGATTGGTTGTCATACGTTAAGTCCTTGGTTCACCAAGGTGTATATTGCAGTTCACGGTTGCTTGGTAAAACTTTATGCCTAGTTACCCCTTTTTGATTTATTTTTGTTAAGTTCTAAAATCAATTAATTGACTATGGAAAAACATCCTTCCTATGGAAATACTCCTTAGTAGATCTTAGGTTGAGACTAATGGCAACAGTTCTCGAGTTCACCAACCAGGGAAACCCCTCTGACGGGAATCTTGGTCCTTTTCCTTCTTTTGGAAATGTTGGTACTCCCTATATGGAAATGTTGTCCCTCCTTAGGTTTATCGTTGGTTTTCCAGTTTGGTTATTTTTGACCCCTATGGTTCTGAATTTCCAAACTTCTCCTCAACCAAGCTCTCCTCCACCTGAACAGTATCAACCTTTGGTTGAGCCTAAAGTTGACTCTTTTCCTTCTTCACCTGTTCGATCTTCTTCCTCTTTGTCTGGTGAAAGCCTGCAAGCTAGTAACCAGGTGGATAAGAAGAAGAAGAAAAGGAAGATTAAGGAAAATAAAAATAAGAAAAGAGCCAACCAAGCGATCATTGCTACAGATGCAACTGATGTTGAAAAATCTTCCAAGAAACCTCGTAAAGTGAAATTCCCTTGCAAGATTTGTAAGGGTGACTGTTAGGTCCCTATACTACTAGTGTAACCCCTTATTGTTATTAGTGCATCTCCCTTATTATATTGTTGTACCCATGTAGTCCCCATATTGTTATTATTGAGCCCCATAGAAGCCCATTATTGTTATTATTGTGCCCTTACATTATTATTGTTATGTCGGCTTTGATTATATTATGACCCCTTAGACTCCTATATATAGAAATGAGGTCTTGTCATTCGTATCATCCAAGAATTGTTCATTTGTGTAATGTAAAGGAGGTTTCCCCCTTGAAGAGGCTAAATTCTAAGGCGTTTATCTCTCTTTTCTATCTTTTTGTGAGCTAACATTTGGTATCAGAGCTTTGGATTCTAGGGTTTTGCTGCTCCAAACAGGTCATCGTGGCATTGTTGCTATAACTTTTTTCTGCGATGTTTCAGAAGCTAAAACAAAAAACCCATTGGAGACAAAATCTCACTGAATCTCAGGTCCGAATTTCAGATCTTGTCTCACTATAGTTTCAAAGATATGATTTGAGGAAGTTAGGGTTTGTGAAAGCTCCAGAATTTCATCTAAAACAAGTCATCGTGGAATTTGCGCTATAACTTTTTCGATACGAAGTTTCAAAAGCTAAAAACAAAACCATTTGAGAAGAAATAGGTCTGAACCTAGGGTCCAAATTTCAAATCTTGTCTCACTATATTTTCAGATATATGATCTAAGGAAGTTAGGGTTTTCGCAGACTCCCGAATTACATCCTAAACAGGTGACCTTGGAAAAATCGTCATAACTCTCTCTTTGAGGATCTGATTCAATTTTCGTAAAAGTGATAGAAATCATATGGACTTTAGTTTATTTGGTATCATTTTTAGAGCCTAAGGCTGAAATAGTGACACATGACACTTCGTGCAAGTTTGCTCTAGTGAACAAGTTTATAATCAAGTGATCGTGGGAGATTTGACATAACTCTTCCTTGGAGAATCAAATCTTGATCAGACTTGTGGGGTTAGAAAGAGGTCTCATAGGGCTACTACAGGACATGATTTCAAAACTTGGAGATCTGAAATTACAGAGTTACAGTCGTTTCAATATCGAGCTCCTAAAATCAAGAAAAAACGATATGAGGAAGTTTGATGGCAAGGATCTGGTAAATTGGATACTACAGATAGAGCAATATTTTGTTCTACATGAGGTGCAACTATTACAAAAGGTATGTATTGCATCTTCATATTTAGAACCAGATCAATTTTTATGATATAAAGGGCTTTGTTCTCGTAAACCACTTGTTACGTGGTCAATTTTCAGGGAGGAAATGATATCACGTTATGAGGATACAAAGAGAAACACCTTCTTTAGCCAATTGATAAATCTCAAACAAAAGTTTTCAATGGAAGAGCACATTGAGGACTTAAAAAATTGAATATAAGGGAAAATGATATTCCAGAGAAGCAGAGGATTGATGTCTCCATAGGTAATTTAAAGGATAACATTCAACATGAGGTTTGTCTTTGGGAACCTGATTCATTGGAGAAGGCATTCAGGTTGGAAAGAAAAGTGGAAAGCAAAAATATGGCAACAAGGAAGTCTACCCCTCACAACTATAAAGATGGAAGTGTTGTTTCTCCTAGCCTTCCACAACCTACAAGGTTGACACCACAACAATTGGAAGAAAAAAGAGAAAAAGGGCTTTCTTACAATTGTGATAACAAATACAAAAAAGGTCATAAGTGTGCCGAGAAGAAGTTATTTTACATTGATTGTGAAGAGGAGGAAGAAAAGGATCAAGAAATGTCAAAAGAAGAGTATATACACTAGGAACCAATCCTAGAGAAAGAAGAAATGAATCAGACCATATCTTGTAAAGCATTAGCAAGAATTACCACTCCGCAAACTTTGAAGATAGAAGGACATATCAAGAAGAAAAATGTTCAAGAAGTGAAAGATCACATCGAGCATCAAGAAATGAATCTGACCATATCTTGTAATGCATTGACAGAAATTACCATTCCTCAAACTCTCAAGATAGAAGGACATATCAAGAAGAAAAAGGTTCAAGAAGCGAAAGATCACGTCGAGCATCAAGAAATGAATCTGAAAATATCTTGTAATGCATTGGCCGGAATTACCACTCCTCAAACTATCAAGATAGAAGGACATATCAAGAAGAAAAAGGTAATAGTGTTGATTGATTCGGGTAGTACCCATAATTTTATTCATTGTAAGATAGCTAAGGAATTGAATTGCTTCCTATATCCAACACCAGAGTGTCAAGTAATGGCTGTAAATGGAGGAATCATAAATTGCTCTAGAAAGTGCCATAATATCAAGCTATCCATGGGAGAATATGTATTGAATACCCCAATCCTTTCCATTCCAATGGGTGGTGCTAATGTTGTACTAGAAGTCCAATGGCTACAATCCTTGGGTACAATAGCTTTTAATTTTCAAGAACGTTTCATGAAATTTTCTTCGGAAGGAAAGGAAGTTGAATTAAGGAGTATCACAGGGAATCATGGAAAGATAATAAACTCTAACGGAATGATAAAGCTTCTAAAGAAAGAACAACGAGGCATAATTTCACAATTATGTTTGCTAGAGGTTCCCATATCGAAATCATCTATTTCTCCAGATCTCCAAAAAGTCTTGGACAATCATTCAAAGGTATTTGAGACTCCCAAAGGCCTCCCACCTATTCGTGATCATGATCATTTGATTCCAGGAAGTGTTCCTCCAAACATCAGGCCTTACAGATATCCATATGCCCAAAGGAGTGAAATTGAACGTATGGTTGCAGAAATGCTAGAGGTTGGTATAATTATCCAACCAAATTCGATAAACAAAGCAAGGGATGAATGGAAGAATGACAAAGCAGGTTGGGAACTCATTCAAAAGTTGTAGAAGATCTCAGTTCAAACAATATTTCCAGAACTTGACAAGGAAGGAAAAAAACATATTGACAACTACAAAATCGATCAATTTCAGAGTATCTCATCAAGTGGAAGAACTTACCCGCTGAAGATTCCACATGGAAGGTTGATAATTTTTTACAGAAGCATCCAAAACTACTCAAGCATTGAGGACAACACTTTTTGAAGGATAGGGGCATGTTAAGTCCCTATACTACTAGTGTAACCCCTCATAATGTTGTGCCCATGTAGTCCCCATATTGTTATTATTGTGCCCCATAGAAGCCCACTATTTTTATTATTGTGCCCTTACATTATTATTGTTATGTCGGCTCTGATTATATTATGACCCCATAGACTCCTATATATAGAAATGAGGTCTTGTCATTTGTATCATCCAAGAATTGTTCATTTATGTAATGTAAAGGAGGTTTCCCCTTGAAGAGGTTGAATTCTAAAGCATTTATCTCTCTTTTCTATCTTTTTGTGAATTGGTTTCATAACAGTGACCACCTTCTTCAAGAATGTATTTATATTCCCAATATATTAGAAGTGTGGTCCACAGGTTCACATCGACCTTTGTCATCATCCTCTGGAGATCATGTTGGTGATAAACGTTCAACTAGTGACAATAAATCCCATGGGAAAAAGGGAAAGGTGAAATTTCCTGGTAGTTTACGTGAAGGGGATCATCTTATTCACCTTTTCCCTTATATGGATGAAGCCTATAACATTTTGGATAACCTTACCATTTCTCAACCTCGTCTTCTGACTGGTTATCGACTAGTTGACCAAGTGATTGACCATAATTCGTCTCTAGTCAATCCCAATCTCTCTGAATGTGAATCCCATGAGCCTGTTCCCAACCAACCATTGATTGAAAAAATGGTTGACTAGATTCCACCTTCAGTTGATTGTACCTTTCCCGTGGAGAGTGAACTTCATATGCTCAGGTTATTCTTGTTTCTTCAAATGAATTAGGGGGAAATCCTCTCGTTGCCACGGTACTAGGGGGCGATCCTCTCATTCCCATAATGCAAGTAGGTAGTTCTCCCATTCCATGGCACCCCCTCCAAGTAGTATGGTCCATTCTTTTAATTGGAGTAGAATGGAAGGATATCGTATTTCTTCTTACGTGCCCTTTCAAATCACAGTATAAGCTTATAATACATGTATCTGGCACAATCATATATGAAGGAACATCTATTAGTATTCTATCTTGAAATACTTGGCCAGCTTTAGGTTCTCCGCAGCTTGTGCCTGTTACCCAGAATATGTTAGCTTTTAACAGGGGAACCAGTCAACCCTTAGGGATCCTTCCGAAGTTTCCTATTACTTTGGGAGGAAAAATCGCCTATCTCGGCATGATGGTTGTACAAGGTCCTTTGGATTTTAATTTACTCCTTGGTCGTGACTATGTTTATGTCATGGGAGCTCTTGTCTCTTCTCTCTTTCATGTCATTTGTTCCCCCCATAAAGGAATAATTATGGCCATTGATCAACTTTTGTTCGTTGGTCCTAATTTGACTCCCCATAGACCATATTCCCTAAATGGTCCTTGTATGCAAGCGACATCATCCCCGCCTCAGGTTAATTATGTGACCACCTGTTCCATGCCCATGTCTACTGATGATCTAGTCAGTAATATAGTGTGTCATATACTAGGGGCATTGGAACCTAATCTTTCCATTAGATCCCTTGACATGTATCCCTTCCAAAGCATTGTTCTCTCATCTAATGAGAACCTCTTGGAAGCTATGACCTCTTATAGTCCGTAATCAAGGTACCATGAGGATAGATTTTTTACTATGTCAACCATGTTAAAAAATGAAATAGGTCCTTATGAGCATAATTCCTTATGTCAAGCTCATTAAAAAATGAAACAAGCTATCATGAGCATGGTTCTTTTCCTGTGTCAAGCTCATTAAAAAATGAAACAAATCCCCTTCCAATTTGAGTATTTGATTAGATCTCGAAAATTCCCAGTTGAGTCTTTCACTTTATCTCGTAAGTGAACCTTCATTCCATCCACTTGTTAGTAACTGGTAGTCTACTTATGTGAATGAAATGAAGCTTGGGGGGCATGTACCTCGAATTGAGTCATTATGTTTGGGGCATGCAAACTAATATCAAGCATGTTTTTCTATGTTTCAAGCTTGTGTAACAATGAAACTGATCTCAAGCATAGTTTTTCTTTTGTTTCAAGATTGTGTAAAAATGAAACCAATCTTAAGCATAGTTTGTCTCTGTTTCAATCTTGTGTAAAAATGAAACCAAATCCAAGCATAGTTCCATCGAAATCATTAAAGTAAATGAAAACTCAGCTACTTAGTATAAGTTTAACACTTTTCTGGACTGAGATAGACTAGCTACAAAAAAGGAATACCTTAGTCAAACATGGCTAAGAGGTTCTCTTGAGTATTGTTTTACAACTTTTCAGATTTAAGAGGCTATCTACGAAAAGGGACATCTAGAGTTTTCTTTTCCGACTCTTTTTCAAACTCTCTAAACATGAAAAAGATGTTGATTTACCCCTCTGTCAGACTCACAAAACTAAAATGGCGAAGGACTTGTCACCATGACGAGAACGAGCTACTCCTTCCTAGGGCTTGTTTTAAATACTAAGTGTAGAAATTCACAGTATAGATTAAACTGATTATGCAATGTACTAAAGCAAAATACTTAATGTACTTCTACAATCAAACTTGTGGAAGCTTAATCGATTTTGAGCAAGATCAAACATAACACATATAACAAAGAAGATGAATCAATCACACATGGAATATAGAAGAATCCTTTGGGGAAAGCCTCAGCTAAAAACCCTGCTAACTGTATTCTCATACAAGTGGAAATATCTCAGGATTACACAAAGCTTTAGCTCTCAATACAATCCATCACTGTTGCTCACAGACAGAATAGACAATGCATATGCCTTCCTTTAGTCCTCCAAGCCTCCTATTTCCATGCGCAGTTTCTCCTGGGTCCTCCAGCTGCCACCTGTGTGATTCTCTCCTCACACACTACTTTGACCTTTGTAGTAACTGCGCAATCCTCAAGGAATGAATTCCTTCTACATGCAAGAGATATTCAAATGGAAATATACTAGCAACTGATAGTACACTGTCCCTACTTTTAATCTCAACTGGGTCTTTGTCTGAACTGACATGCATTGGTTATTTATGAGAGAATATTCAGTTATCTAGAGAACACTACTTGCATGCACGCATGCATTAACTAACTAAACTCACAATTAGTTCCACAAACTGTTTGGAACTAATTTAACTGGACTTAACTCAGTTAACTGAGCTAACTAATTACAACTCAAATACAACTCATCCTTATCTCCTTAATTAAGGGATAACTTCCTCAATCAAAGGGATAACTGTTGCATGTCTTCACAAAGACTTCATGTTTGAATTTCACCAGCTAACTAACTGAAGATGAATTAATTAATTATTTTCAAACATCTAGAGAGACTAAATTCGAATTTTAATTCTCCATTTTAATTCAAGGACAAATTAAAATTAGAAGATATCCTAAAATGCTATCTATAGCAATGCTATTTTTAGCTTTTATTGTTGCTATTTTCAACACTCCCTCTCAACAAGAAAGGGATTATCTGCCACCCCGATCCTGTCTCTATGGAACTCAAATTTACACTTTGACAATGCCTTAGTCAAAATGTCAGCATCTTGCTCCTTGGTCGAAATATACTCCAATGACATGATCCTCCTCGCCACACAGTCTCTGAGATGATGATACCGAATGTCGATATGCTTGGACCTATCATGAAATACTGGATTCTTAGAGAGTTTGATACAACTTTGATTATCACAATAGATCATAGTTGGATCCATCCTCTGATCAAACAAACAACCTAGAATTTTCCGCATCCAAATGGTCTCACATGCTGCCTGACTTGCAACCATGTATTTAGCCTTTGCTGAGCTAAGTGCAACTGACCTCTGTTTCCTGCTGTACCAAGAAACTGCAACTGAACCAAGGTTGAAAATTCCTCATGATGTGCTCTTCCGATCTGATGGAATCCCTACCCAATCTGCATCTGTGAAGCCATAAAGCTTCACTCCCTCTATCCGTCTATGCCATAATCCATACTGATATGTGCCTCTGAGGTATCTCAAAACATGCTTCATTGCCTTCTAAAACAACTTGGTAGGCTGAACCATAGCTTGACTTAGTTGGTTCACCTCAAAGCACAAATCTGGTCATGTGTTCACTAAATACATCAATGAACCCACAAGCTATCGATACACAGTAGCCTCTACTACTTCTCCTGAAGTAGGATCCTCCTTCCTCCAGTTACCTGCTAGAGGAGTCTACATGGGCTTGCGCTTCTCCATGTGGAATCTGCTGAGTATCTCATTGGCATACTTGCCTTGAGACACAAACACTTCCCCATCCTTCTACCACACTTCCATGCCTAGAAAGTAGTGCATGAGACCCATGTCTTTCATCTCGAACTCTCTTGCAAGGTACTCCTTGCAAGACATGATCAACTGATCATCACTAATCAATATCAGATCATCAACATAAACAACAATGATCAACTGCTTACCTTCCACCATGATGTGGTACAAGTTCGCATCCGCTTCACTCTTTATGAAGGCCAACCCGATGAAGTAGTTTTCCATCTTGGTGTACCAAGCACGAGGTGCTTGCTTCAGCTCGTACAAATCTCTCTTGAGTAGACACACATGTGACTCACAATTGAAGGTCTCAAAACCTTCCGGCTGCTCTATGTACACCTCTTCCTCAATCTTTCCTTTGAGGAATGTAGTCTTCACATCCATCTAATGGATCTTCCAACCCATCTGTGCTGATAGTGCTAACATCGATCTGATAGATGATTACCTTGCTACAGGAGCAAAATTCATCATAGTCAATCCCCTAGGCCTTTGAGAAACCACGGGCAACAAACCTTTCCTTATGTTTCTCCACACTACCATCAACAGCATGCTTTACCTTGTAAAGCCAATGGGAACTCACAACTGACTTGTTCTCCGGTCTTGGAACAACATCCCAAACACTATTCCGAACTATGGAGTCATACTCCTCCACCATAGCATCAACCCAAACTGGCTGCTGCACTGCTTCCTCAAAGGAAGATGGTTTGGTCTCTACACATTCCCCAACAAGGGCCATGTAACCAGTGTACCGCTCAGGTGACCTCCTCTATTTATGCTGAGAAGATGGCTCTCCCACATTCTCTCTCGCATCCATCAACAATCTGTCAGCCTCCCTTGTGCGTTTCTGCCCCTCTCTGGAAGACTCTGCATGAGTGGATGTCTCCACTCTTGGAACCTCTGCATGTAGCTGCTCCACATCAGTCTAAGGCTCCTCCTCCTTAGGAACCAAAAGTTCCTCCTTTGCCTGCAACTTGAGCTCCCTCTCAAGGGAAACTCGCATGGCCTTCAGCTCATCGAACTTAAGATCTCTGCGAACCACTGTCCTCTGACTAGTAGGCAAATACACTCGGTAGTTGTGAGGAGTATCAGTGTACCCCACAAGTATCCCCAACTCTACTATCGACACTAGCTTCTTCCAGGCATCCTTGGTCATATGGAAATAAACCAATGAGCCAAAGATCTTAAAGTGACCCACATCTGGTCTCTTCCCGGAGAAAGCTTCCTCTGGTGTCTTCATCCCAAGTATGCGATGCAGGCTTCTATTCTACAAGTAAACCGCTGTGTTGCATGCCTCAATGTACTGATTATGCAATGTACTAAAGAAAAATACTCAATCTACTTCTGCAATCAAACTTGCGGAAGCTTAATCGATTTTGAGCAAGATCAAATAGAACACATATAACAGAGAAGATGAATCAATCACACATGAAACATAGAAGAATACTCTGGGGAAAGCCTTAGCTAAAACCCCGCTATTTGTATTATCATACAAGTGGAAATATCTCAGGATTACACAAAGCTTTAGCTCTTAAGCTATCCAGCTCTCAGTACAATCCCTCACTGTTGCTCATAGACATAATAAACAACACAAATGCCTTCCTTCAGTCCTCCAAGCCTCATATTTCCTTGTGCAGTTTCTCCTGGGTCCTCCAGCTGCCACCTGTGTGATTCTCTCCTCACACACTGCTCTGACCTCTGTAGTAACTGCGCAATCCTCAAGGAATGAATTCCTTCTGCATGCAAGAGATATTCACATGGGAATATTCTAGCAACTGATAGTACACTGTCCCTGCCTTTAATCTCAACTGGGTCTTTGTCTGAACTGACATGCATTGGTTATTTATGAGAGAATATTTAGTTATCTGGAGAACACTAGTTGCATGCATGCATGCATTAACTGACTGAACTCACAATTAGTTCCACAAACTATTTGGAACTAATTTAACTGGACTTAACTCAGTTAACTGAGCTAACTAATTACAACTCAAATACAACTCATCCTTATCTCCTTAATTAAGGGATAACTTCCTCAATCAAAGGGATAACTATTGCATGTCTTCACAAAGACTTCATGTTTGAATTTCACCAACTAATTAACTCAAGATGAATTAATTAATTATTTTTCAAACAACTAGTGAGACTAAATTCGAATTTTAATTCTCAATTTTAATTCGAGGACAAATTAAAATTGGAATATATCCTGAAATGCCATCTATAGCAATGCTATTTTTAGCATTTCTTGTTACTATTTTCAACACTAGGATGGATTCATCCGAAGGATGAACTTACATGACAAGCTTATGGTATCCTCTTCAATCTTGGGATTAAAAATAAAGAGATACTCACTAGAAATAATGGGGAAAAATGAAAGGAAACATATATCATGTTTTTGTATAAAAGGCATCATGTCTCTCTTGAACATGACACTTATATGTTGCTCGTGTCGGGTTTGGGTTATCCTCTCTTCATCACTTTCCTTTTTGGGCTTTGGGAATCCATTTGCCTCTCATCCGATTATATCCTATTTTCTTCATGACCTATGATCGTATGTTGAGTCAAATGTTGCCAAAGTCCAGGATCGTTTCGCCTATATGTTTAAGAGAAGTCCCATCTACACTTCAAACTGCTTATACCCCATTTGACTTTTTTGTAACCATCCTAAATTACTCTTGTTAGTGTCAGTATCTTCACACTACCATCAGTGATCAAAATCTGCTCTTTTGCATTTCATAGTAGGAGTCTCATTCTGATGATGTTGCATTCCATTAGGTCATGGATCCACTGATGGTAGGGTTTAATTCAGTTTTTCCCACATGATCTATACTTGCTGATCCTCTTCCATATATTTCAGTCATGGCTGATGTTCACTATGTAGTTTATTTCATTAGATCTTAGGGTTTGGTCTCATTAGGTTTTAGGGTTTCATCATGGTCAAATTCAGTGATTATATGCCAATAATGATTAGCAAGGACATGAGGAGGTCAATAATGATTGGTAAAGCCATAATTTATCATTTTGAAAGCCTAATGTAGTTCTCACCTCAAAACTTGTCTTGAGGTGAAAACAGGGTATTCTGTTTTTATCTCCATTAATGATGTAATTTTATGTTTTCATATGTAATATTGGTTCCCAGTTGCTCCTAAACATCTTTTGATTTTGCCAAGTACCTGCCACTGCAAAAATCAAGTCATCATGAGCACCAATTCACCTGCAAAAGCAAAAGAGAAACAAGCACTAAAACCCTAAATTCCTCTCCCATTGAGCTAGGGTTGGCTATGGGATCAGATATATCTGAGCAGAGGAGGCATGAGAGATATCAGAAGGTACGAGGCCATTTCATATCATCAAACATCAGGTCTCCATTATTTGTCAAGAAGTCATTCCAAGGAACAAGCCATTCACCACACATAAAGGACTGTTTTGATTCAAACTCTGTTTTTGAGCAAGAAAAGATGAATTTCACAAAAGTGAGAGAGGTTTTTGTTCATCATAGGCCCAAGAAAAAAACCCTCCTTCAGTTTGTACACGGGTCTCATGGGTTTAGAGAAATGTCAAAAATACAGTCGCTACAAGAGAGTTGCTGCACTTCTGGAGTGACCTTGAGAAAATCAATTTTTCTCCTAGATAATTTGACCAAATGACTTGCTTGATGAGTCAAATGATAACTAGACATAGAGAGATTTCCAATGAGCTATCATGAGCTCAATTTGGAGTTGAGGAAGACCTTCAAAAGTTGACTGCAATAGCACTATGCATTTTGGCAGCCTCATTCTGCACATTTTGACTAGTCTTGGGAGATTGAGCTTTTGACAGGGAAAATGAACTCCAAATTGAAAAATTCAAGATGTTATGGAAAGTAGACTCGACAATATTTCCAACGAGCTATCCCATGCCTAATTTGGACACTGGGAAGGCAGTCAAAAGTTGTCTTGAATGTGGCGCTGCGCTTTTGGCAGGAGAGCCATAAAGGCCTCAAAACTTCAAGAAACCTCAATATTGTCCTATTTTGCCTTCAATTCAAGTAAGTTAACATCCCTTACTACATTTTTGGTTTGCATTTCAAAAGTTTTAGCATCATTCCCCATGGAAAGTGTGAAACCCTAAAAATCTCCCTTGGTTATGCGTAAACCCTAAAACCCCCATTGTTCTCCTATCACCTATCACTACAGCTATAAATTTTTTCCCTATCCCTTTATCCCTATTCCATATCATCCCTATCCATTTATCCCTCTTCCCAAAGGGCAATTTCTCAAACAAGCCAAGCCCTCCCTCTCATTTTATGATTCCTACTCCCTCATTCATTTTCTAGCCCATAAGCTCATCTCCCATCCCCTCATTCCTAAAAACACTTTCACTCATTCCCTTAATACACCTCAACCTTGCAAACATGGACCAAGAAGACCGAGACTATAAGGAGGAGGAAAACACAGGCAGTGACACCTCAGCAGGCAGAGCTAGGCAACAAAGAAAACCACACAAGGGAGGAAGATAGACTCAAAATATTGGTTGAAGCTTCTTTGGCCAACCAAAGCACTTGATGGTGGTTCTCCATGCCAAACTTGGGAAAATTTTGAGAAATTTTTGCACTTTTGAAATTTTGAAATTCACAACGTAGGAATTTTGCCCAGAAGCGCAGCGCTAGTTTTTCCTGGAGCATCAGATGGAGAAAAAGTTTGTATTTTTGAATTTAGCATGATGAGAACATACACTCTAGAAAGTTTCAGATGTTTTGGAGCATATCTGGGCCAGCAAAAGGTCCAAAAACTACCAAAAAATGATCTCTCTGCCTCTTTTTGGGCACACAGAAGCTGTCTTGAGAGATTCAAGTTTTGAGGGGACAAATCACCTCTAAATTCAAAAATTCAAGTTGTTCTAGAAACTAGACTTAAGACCTTTCCAATGAGCTATCTTGGGCTCAATTTGGTTAAAGTTAAGGCCTACAAAAGCAGGTGGAAAGCGACACTACGCTTTTGACTAGTGGCGCTGCGCTTTTGACCAGTTTGCCCAAAAAATCAAAATTTCGCCTGTTTTCACTGTAAATTCACTTTATCTCTCCTCATGGATGATTTCACTGATGTAATTGATGACATGGCATGTAAATGTAATGGTAAAATAGTCTTATAGGGTAGATTCATTAGTTAGAGGTGGTTTTGAGGCTAATGAATCAGTTTCCATGCTTATAGAGGCAAGTAGTTTGACTGCCTATATTCCTGGTTCTTGTTTGGAAATGGTTGAAACCACCCCTCTTCTCATGGATTCGACCCCTGATGGTCAGGATGAGTGGTTTTGATGTCTATATTATGTATTTTCTTTCTCATTTGCAAGGGTTGGACTCACTTGGATGCTCTGAGCTTGATTGTACACCATTGTAAGCAGTTTGGCAAGGAAATTAATGGGAATTGCAGCTATTTTTATGGGATCCCTGTGGTATGGTGTTTTAGCATAGTTTATTCTTTTTTTATCATTTATTTACATATTTTATGTATGCCATCATCTATATCACTGCTTCTAATTGAATGATGTCAAGATAGATAGGTAGAATCCATTGCTTGCAGTGCTCTACATTGGGAAATCATTCAGTATTCTATGTTTTCTGCTGTTTGACAAGGATCCATGATTTCCACATGCCCTCCTCAGCTCCTCACCACTCTTAGACACCTCACTTCACTTAATTTCAAGTGCTAAAGCCTATACCTACCTTGCCCCATAGAACACCCTGCATTCTGACCTAATTTCTGAGACCTAAACTGCCCAACTCCATCTGATCCAGCAAACACCAACAAATTCAATAAAAACCTTTAAAGCTACTATACCTAGCCTAAAATCCCTATCTGATCAAGTCATCTTGATTTAGATCCATAAGGAGAGAGCCCTCTCCCGACCTAGTAGGGCTAGCTACTAGGTTAAGCGTGGTTTGTGGTTACCATAGAATTGCCTCCCTTCAGCCTGAGGTCAATCTAGGCTCTAACAACTCTTACCAACTCTGCAAAATCCTATGTTTCGTGTCAATGATGTGGGAAATATTATGGCCCTCCTTCGATGAATCACTTCCTGTCGACTCCAACTCATTATCGAAGAAGATGATCTAGAAACTCCCTTTTAGTACCTTGGAGCTTGCATGCCTCAATGGCACATTCTTTGCATTCGACGATAAGTCACATCACTGGCCTTTGATTAAATGATTATGGGAGTGTTCGACTTTAGCTTCCTTGTTCATTCTCATGGATTGTGTTGTTGTACCTCAAGAGCCATTTCCATTATTGGTGGTTTCTCTTGTGCCTGTTAAAAATTCACATCATTGACCTGTAATCAGGTGGTTTTCTACCATGTTCAACTCCGACATGTCTATTCACATGGTGGGATTCATACTTTGGTTGGATTGAGACAGAGATGAAGACCTTGGGTTTCATCTGATAAATCCAGGCTGCGTGGAGTTATTAAGTATTCATGATTGTACACATGATCCCTTCTATTCAGATGGTTGTGCCCATGCCATGGATTCATACACATGATCCCTTCTATTTGGATGGCTGCATCCATGCCGTGGATCTATTCACATGATCCTTTCTAGTCAGATGGATGCATCCATGTCATGGATCTATGCACATGATCCTTTCTAGTCATATGGCTGTGTCCATGTCGTGGATCTATGTATTTTTAGATGCTTACACTTTGAGCATACTTACATCAAAGATGTCAGATATATTGTATTATGTTTGATTTGCAGGTCTCTTGATGGTGGTTCTCCAAAGTCCTTGCCTTGATTTGTAAAGCATTTCAACCATCACTTCCCATTCTGACTTCATGCTTTAGGGGGCATCTGTTATACAATATTTTGTCGCACTCCCAGTCTCATATCCTAAGTGTCGCACTTTGTGTCATCAATGTCACAAAGTGACAAAAGTTGTCAAAAACAATGTATTCACCATGAAACATGTTTAGAAGCATCCTTGAAGGAAGAAGAAGACTTTCCTTGAAGAAATTATGAAGAACTTGTCATCAATGTTGCAAGTGTCGCAAAGTGACGAAAGTTGTCAAAAACAACGTATTCACCATGAAACATGTTTAGAAGCATCCTTGAAGGAAGAAGAAGACTTGCCTTGAAGAAACTATGAAGAATTTGTCCAAGACCTTTTTTTGCAAGCCCAACACTACTTTTAAGAGGTAAACCCATGCTAGTAACTTTTTTCTAACTAGTGACTAACATTGATAATGCTACTTTTGATAGGAAAATCCACGTTGGCCCTCTTTAGACAATTTTTCCTAAAATGGAGGAGAAGCTTCTCCTACCAGAAGTCTCGAGAACGATGAGATGGTTACAGTTGAATGAGGATTAGAGCATGACCTCCTATTCCTAGTTCTTGATCCTAATTTCATGGATCTTCCCCTTGAAATGTGGAACCTCTCCCTCCTTTAATGGATCCTAAACTCCCTCTCCTTCCATATAAATCAAACCCCTACCATCTACTTTTGGTTAGTTGTTGGTTGGCTATTTCTTGGTTGCTTTCCTATGCTGAAATTATGCCTAAATGCTGCCCATTTTGTTAAGGAGAAAGGAGTGCTT
This sequence comes from Pinus tabuliformis, assembly GCA_031772625.1. NCBI lineage: Eukaryota > Viridiplantae > Streptophyta > Pinopsida > Pinales > Pinaceae > Pinus > Pinus tabuliformis. The sequence goes on from CM062818.1 coordinate 1,697,227,802, forward strand.
AAAGGTCTTGGCTAGGACTTGGAAACTCATCTAAAGGAGGTTTCCAACATCAAGGCTTAAGTGGTTGTATGCTTCCCTTACTTTCTATTAATAATACATTATGTGTTTTCTTTCCATAAGTGTGTAAATAATTACTCATTTAGTGTGATACTCCTTGATCTGCCACATAGTTTAGGTTATAATGAATTATGCTATGTATGCTTTTTTCATCTCTATTTTATCTTCATTGTAGGTATTCATCCACAATGGTGTAAAGAGGAATGAACTTGGAAGTGGGAAGATCAAAGACGACATCAATGGGTGTTAGCATCAGAGTGAGGTAGGTCATTTATTCTCCTTTGTATTTTTTGATATAAACTAGGAAAGTTTTCACATATTTGTCTAGTTTGTTGCTAGATCCTCCCATAGGACTAGAGGGACCGTTTTTGTCCACAGAAAGGATTTCCTGCACAACATGACCCAAACCCTTGGTCATGTGGGGGAACTATGGCCAAGAGCTTAGTTGGGAGGTGCCTAAGTCTGGTAGGTGTGATATTGGATATTGGCATATCAGCCTATTGTTATTGGGTAACACTTCAAGCCATGGCTAACTCAAACTCCCAATACAAACATACCTTGAAAACGTCTGTCATATAATGGAGTAATTCCCTTTATTAGGACAACAATGTATCAATGATCAGAATATCGAGTGTCAGATAATACAACAAACAATTGCTAACGTAACCCTTGAAATTTGATGGATCCCAAAACATTAGCAGACTGATAAGAAAGTCAATTAGTTGATGATTCGTTCTTGACTTATCGGGCCATTGGAAATCAGGAATCAGGAAGTCAAGACATTAGCTATCTAGGTTTCCTTCCAATACTTACGAATCATAATAAGGTGTATACGTGGCATGCTGGTGTGTCGGGCCTGGGTGATGTTGCATGTTGAGATGGTTAGATGATGTGGTGCATGGGCATCTGTTTTATGATGTAGCTTGCTAACGTGGTGTTGATGTGGTATGTTATTGTGATAAGCTAACATGGACTAGAGTGCATAATGGCACTAAGGTGGAGACTAAGTGGCAACTAAGGCGAAGGATGATATGGATAATGGAGAATGAGATATTGGCTATTGGGAATTCATGCTATTGGAATGAGGCAATAACACCTCATTGGCCTTTAGAGTAATATGTTATCGTTTTATCGAGATTTCAATTATTGGTGTATCCATGTTAGGAGTTGGGTAATGCCTTGAGTAACCCCATTGCAATCTCTCGATACTAAAAAATCTTGATACATCCATTAATTAACAGGGACAATTCCCATCGATTGATGTCCATCTATTGGGTCGGGAAAGCATCAAGGTTATATAATTTTCTATAGGCCCACTGACTCGATGGGGTGAAATTTCAGTGGACAGAAAGAAAGAGGAGTGGCGATAGTATATTGTCCATTATCAGATCAGATTGGGATCAAACAGGAAGGAAAGCAATAATATTACCTTGGTGGCATGTTTCCCTAATGACCGATATGACAACTAGTGGACTAGGTAGGTTGATATGTTAATTGACATGACATGCATGATGGTGACATGCCAGAAAAATGATTTTTGTATCTCTACAAAGTATCATGGTACAACAATTGATGTGGCATTTCAATGGAAAATATTCAAATGGCTATAATTTTGTGTCCAAATCTCGGACTTGGATGAATTTTATATCATCAGAAAGTTCTTGACGAGGAGAAGATGACGGTGGTCTCAAAAATAAGTTTCAAGGTGCTTAAAGGAAGAAGCATTTTGATAAATTTACTTCCTTAAGGTGATTTAGGAGGTCATTTCTAGATACCCCACAACCTTAATTAGGGTTTAAGGGGCTAGAAATGTTACAATTAAGTCTTCTTACTTAAGTTTTTAACTATTGTGGTGTTGTATCTATCACTTGTTAGATTGGAGTGTCTACTTTTCCTTGTATTGGGTTTAAGCCTTGTCCTATATCTATTGATGTCTAAAGGGGAGTTGGTGTTGATTATCCTAGTTGACGAGGTTCTTCAAACATTGTTTCTATATAAACATGGAAGGGTACTTCTTTGGTTAATGATTTAACCCCTTTATTATGTCAACATTAAGCTATGCAGTGGGAATATTTTGCTTTTGTCTCTGTTATTTTTGACTATTAGCTTAGAGATGGAAAATTTGATTTTTACATGGTTGGGCTAAAGAATTTAAATGGGGTTGGGGAGGGGAAGGAAAAGTGTAAGCCCATGGTTTTAGTTGATCCTATTCCCAACCATATGTTATTTTGTGAAAATGGGGGGATAGCTCACTACAATTATTGATCAATTTTTTTCCACTCATCATTTGAAAACTGAGTCTGCACCCCCAAATATGCCATTTGTGTTAGGTCTTCCAATTTAGTTGCAATCATATTTGCCTTTTGGGGTTGAAGATGTTACACTTGTTGGACTGATTTACTAAGATGGTTAACTGCATTCCCTACTTCCATCTGTGCTCATTTCCCTTCTTTGAACCACTATTTTTCTCCTTGGATCATGGCCACTTTTACATCTTTTCCTTCAATTATTTGCTTCAAAAGGCTTGTTAGTATTTGTAGTCGAGAGTCTAGTTTTGTTTATCAGTTAAGTGTTTTATAAGACCGTTTGACAACTACAAAAGACTTGTTAGTATTTGTAGTCGATTGCATGTAGAAGCAAAATACATTGGCGATTTATTAAAAATAGTGCATTCTAGTGGCATGTTGTGATGTTGCTTCCAAGGATTGGTGATTCTACTAAAATTTGTTGAATTATGTCTACAAAAATTACAACAATATGGTTAGTGTTTTATCTTTTATTTTGATGTTGTAATTCTTTATTCTCCAACTGTAACTAAATATTTTAATTGACAAGTTGTTGTACAAATTGCTACATGGACTCTAGTTAATCTATCTCTATGATATGTGGCCAAATTTGTAATTAATATTATGCTATATCAAGGCATTCTTGCCATATTTTTTTTCTTTGATTTAATTTGGCTCCAACTTTCATTGATTTTCTCCATCTGCAAGCAAATTCCTTAGTAATTTCATTATATAGATAAAAAAAAATTAAGTATCCAATATAGTTTTTTTCACCAAGAAAAATCTTTATATCTCATTATTGAAATATACATCATGCTAACCCATATGCCCTACAAAAGTTCTAGCATAAATCTTCCTCCTCGAGTCTATATTTTAAAAATAAAGAGGCAAAAAAGCCAAAAAAACCATTTTATAGTCAACCCTTTCCTAATAGTTATACAATTGAGATATACATTAATTCTCCACCATGACAACCTCCAATAACTACCCTTAAAAAACTCATGTACCACTAGTTGGCCTTGTCTTCCTATGGTGGCATATTTGGGTAATCGATCTGCCAAAGTGTTTAGATCTCAATAAATATGTCCGTGTGTGCACCATTCTAATTGTTCAAATTTGCTTTTAATAACAAACAAGATGCCTGCTAGATGTTTGGCGAAAATACTATTATGGTTATTGATCTAATTAATTACTACTTTTGAATCTCCATGGATTTGGATATTTTTGACTCCATAGAAATTTGCGGTATGCACCAATCCCTATAACGTCAATAATTTTGTCTGTTAATTTGTTCCTCTACCATGTGAATATTGTATATAATAATAATGTGCATGGTTTATAAACATGACAGCCCCAGCCCCACATATGGGAAGATCTCCCTGGCATGCTTCGTTGAAGAAACACTAGGGAATTCCATCTTCCAACGATGTCATGATAAGAAACCTCTGTTTCTTCTCTTTTACTTTTGATTTGAAATTCTTAACAATGTGTTCAATAGTGCTAGCAACAATCTCAATAGGGATAGATTTGTCTTGGAACTTAGCATAGTTCCTTGCCCACCCATTGAAGGCTCGAAATGACCATTCAACGTTATAGGGGAGACCACCTTGTCGGGAACTTAAAGCAGCTCCTTTTCCATTTGGAATTGTGGTTTCGACTGGTTCAACTAGGTCCAATTACCTTCTCTCTATATTTGATGGCTTAAAAGATGTTTTTAACTAGCCAACAAAGAAAGAGGAATCATATTAGCCTTCCTGCTGTGCATGGGCAAGGAAGCAAATCCTTAAGCTGATTTAAGGTTCAACCAAACCACAACTATGGTTTTTCCTCTTTTATAAGAGGAATTCTAGAATGTGATATTTAATCTAAATGAAAATTTACTCTATAATGCAAGCAAAAGGAAAAAGATCCTAAGCCTATCTCGATCAAAAAGATGTACATCTAACCCAACCGAGAGCAAGATATTAACATAATTGGGATTTTAACATGTGTGGCTTAGTATGAATATATAGCTAATGAAATAGTTTAGTTAACTAATAATTAATTAACAAACATGTTATTTAGAGATCTATTAACAATGAGTGATGAACCAATAACATTAGGAAGTAGTTCACATAATGCCAATGGAAATTGAATCAGAATTAGATGACATATTTATGAGTAAATAGTTACTCATAAATCTTTTTTTAATATATCATAGAAAAATATATAATTGAAAACAGATCATAGGACGAACAAATTAAATATCTAATATGTAAGACAAGTATTCATATTGACAATAATGCACAATATAAATCTCATTAACATAATTATGCTATCAAGAGTGAAATTCACATTAAAAGTAATAGTATTTCTAATACAAATTTATTTGAACTTGTTCTCCTGTTTTGATATTTAAATCCAATCTCCTACAATCTCCTCCAAATCATAAACTCTGCTGCTAAAAGCAAGAGTTGCAATAGTGCAAGTTCTGCCTCTCATACATAGTTCAGAATGAAAAGAGACAAATCCCAATAATTCCCAGATTTGAGATTGATCCTCTCTATCTACAACATGAAACCCTCATTACAATAATGCTTTAAGAATTACAAAACTGCAGAAGAGAGAAGCCTATTCTTTGTTCTACAAACCATTATTTATAATTACAAAAATGAATTCCAAATATGAGAGTTGTTTAAGAACAAATTTGTTCTAACAATTTTCATTGGTCAAAATTATTTTTCTACTCTTGTTGGAGCAATTCCATTGATTCAAATCTTCTCTTCCTCATCTCCCCAACTGTTCTCCTGCCAAAAACCAATCAAAATTAAATTAACAAAAATAAATACCAAATTTGGAAAACAAACATCTCGAATCAAATTTAAATAAATAAATAAATAAATAAAATCTGTGCTTCCCATTGATCCACGTAAAGATCTTATTGGTCAAATAGAACATCATCAAATGGTTCTGCACTCAACATAAGCGTTGAACAAATGAAAAACGCAAAAATTAAACTCAGAAAATTAGCTTTTGTTACAAATTCAGAGCTTAATGTTTTGATAATTTTTAGATTCATTTAATGATTGAATCTGGTCATGAAACCACTTTAGAGATATTCTCCATGATTTTATCTATCTAACGAGCCATCCTGGGCCTCATTTGGTCAAGTAAAACTCAACTTTTGAGCTCCCAAAGTTGAAGAGTCAAATCTGCCAAAATTTTGGAAAAATGATTGCCCGCCCAAGCTAAAATTATGAAAATTTAATTAAAAATTATAATCTTAGATTAAATCAACTAATCCTAATTAAGAGTTACTCAATTAAATATACACAATTAATTAAATTGATTAATTATTTTATTAACTAAATATACAATTTAATTACAATTAAAAATTAAACTATATTAATTCCAAATTAATTAATCAAAATTATTAAACTAGTTTATTAAATTAAAATTACAAAAATGAAATAATTAAAAATTATATTAAAAAAATCAAACAGGGGAAACATGTCATCATTCTAGTGGCTTGGTCCCATAAGGATGGGTGATGAGTGGCATTTGGGCTCCCGTATGAGCCATACAAAATGAGGAGGGGTTTTAATGAAGTGGAGGCCTTATATAAAAACGGAGAGGAGATATTCGAAAATAATGGAGTATCGTATTAAGCGGTGAGCCATCCACGCAAAGAATATTGAATATCGGAGATATGCTTTATCGTAAGTTTTTGAAACAATTTTCCAATGTCCAAAATGCCTGAGGTATATGTATATGTATATGTATATGTATATGTATATATATATATATATATATATATATATATATATATATATATATCTATATGTATATATGTATCTATATATCTATATGTATATATACATATATATAGATATATATATACATACACACACACACACACACACACACACACATATATATATATATATATCAGAACTTTTTTTTTATATCGAGATTTTTTATTGGACTTTTTATATTGGGCTTTTTATATCAAGCTTTTCTTATCGGGATTTTTTTTTCTTAAATCGGGGTTTTTATAAAAGAGTAAGGGAGGAGGTGAGGTGAAGTGGGGCCCACTTGGAGTGAGACTCATCCATTATAAACTACAACCACTTGGTAATTAAAAATCTGACAAAATGAACTACAACCACTTTGCAATTTTGAGATTTCAGGTTTCATAATTTCTTTTAAAATTGAGAATTGGAATAAGTTACCGAGATCCTGAAAACACATAATTTTAATTGTTCTACAATTTGGCTGTAGCAGTTTTGTACGAACGTTAGTGAAAAATAAATTAATTAGTAAAAAATTAACTAGGAATTAATATTTATAATCAATTACTAATTTACTTACAAAAATTAAAATAATATAGATTTTGTACCTTTTTAACGCAAGTGGTAAAAAATATCGAACTTTGGATGGGCACCATTTGCAAATCATGTAACCAAATGATATGGAACAAGTACCGATGGAAAGCTAGCGAAAGTTTGAACTCAATGAAGCTAGCAAAAGTTTGAACTCAATGAAGCAATCAAAATAGAAATCCAATGAAAATGAAAAATTGGCAAAATTGTAGGACACTTAACTAAAATAAAATATTAAAAAGTTGGTTTAGCCAAAAAATTATGGAAAGGGTCCCCATTATTTGAAATAAATAAGTCAAAAATGGGGGGGAGGAGGTTGAATATTCACATCAACACCACCAAATACTCTAAACGAAAGAATCTAGAAAAATCATCAAATCCTTCATTGGTTTATCAACTACCCAATTCTTCACGCAGTCTTCGAGTGTCAGTTTATCTCAGGAAGTAGATAGTGGATTGAAAATAGGCTTTAGTAGATACCAAAACTACCTTGAAAATAGACATCATGCAAATATATGGTCCATGGTTTCTTCGCTAGCACAACAGAGAGGGCATCGACATAAGTATATGATATCTTGTTTGATAGAAGATAACCTTTTATAGTTGAATAAGTTCATTAGTAGGTTGTGTTGATGGTGTTGGACCCTCCAACATTGAGGGGATCTCTCCGATATGAAGTCCCAATTAGACCTCACACTATTTGGAATATGAGTCTCATCCGGTATAAAGGCTGGATTGCCAAATTCTTAAGGATTTGCCTTGACTCTAACTGTCAGCACAAGAGAGTGATGCAATGGTATCTTCGAAAAGCAAGGGGAATGTGCTTGGTGAGTGTGCAATGCAACTGTGTCGAGGTTCTTCTACTGCAAAGGTAGAGATGTTGGGGCCTTCATTTTGAATTTTGAAGTTTTGAGAGAATCAAGGCGGAGAATAGGTGGCGGGAGCAATGGTTGAGTTGCAGAGATGATAGCTGGGGATGGAGGCAAGAACATATAGTAGACGAGAAGTTGTAGCAAGGTGTCGAGAGAAAACAGGAATAACTGAGCGGACAAGGAGGAGAGCGGAAAGAAGTCGAGGGCAAGGATAGCTGAACAAAACTGGTAGTAGGAACGACGAAAGAGAAGATAAAATCATAAGACAACAAGGGAGAGTATTTGGTATCTAGTAGGGGTCAAAAGTATGGAAGAACATGGTCCTAAGGGCCTGAGCAGTTTTGGAATGGCCAGAGCTAGACTCGGTCAGAGGTCTAAGGCATCCTATGTCTATGGTATTTTATGTATCTAATGAAAGGATTTACGCCTGATGTATATTGTAATGAATCTTCCTTAAGTTGATGCTAATGAATGAATGAGACACTTTGAATGGTGTTATGGTCAAGTGCATTGTTCTAGTTTATAGACTCGCTCAAAATTTTAATTAATGGCCTTTTACTAGATGAATATGGTAATTGTAACAGCATAACGTTGTGATGAATGATCTCTTTAAGCTATTGATAGTTAATGTATGGATCACCCTTGATATCTCTCTAACCCTTCTTAATTCTAGTCGCAACACTCCTCGGGTGAGACTCCTTACCCCTTAGGTAAGGTGAAAATGTCGGTGTTGGCCTAGACTACAACAAATCCTTGTTGGCCCCTTGTGCTTGAACCCAGGGTCTCTTCCCTGATGACATTTTTGTGCCAACAAATGGTTCCATTGTTGGGACCAGAAATCACAAGAAGCAGTTCAGAATATGGTATCAAGGATATTTAAGGAGATATGGGACTAATGGGATAATCGAGTGGATCGGTTCGTGTCAGAATAGGCTACCCTTTGAAGCTAATCTACTGCTAAGGTGAACGAAGAAATCTTGTACTCGGAGGCTACAAGCGATCTGTACGAGATCTTCTGGAGTAAATTTCCAAAAGAGTTGTACCACTGGTTAAGGATACTAAAAGTGAAGAATCAGCTAGAAGAATCGACGCCATCACGTTGCAATTAGGTCCTTGCAGATCTCATGACGCTCGAATGCTTGGATAGTGACCTGACAAGGGAAGTAGATTTTTGGGTACAGACTACCATAGAGGGGTATGTTGTCGAGTTCACAGCAGATAGCTACCAGCTCTTCTCAAAAGTGAACATGTTCAGATTAGGGTTGAGGGGAAAACTAGTGAAAGAGGTACCCTTTTGGATTAAGATGTTGATGGTGGAGGAAGGGTTGTTAACTTTACACGGAGTGAGTATGGTAGCGTAAAACCCCAGTGCTAGGGGAAGGATATAAGGGGAGAATGCTACCATTTGGGGAACTGGGATGCTACTGAAGGAATGGATATAGAAGGATCACGAAGAGCTAGAGATGTTAGAGCGCAAAGGAGAGCGATGATAGCAGAAAAGTGGCAGGAAAGAGCGGTACAGGTGCTGAAGGAGAGACTTGTAGGACCCCACCAAGCAGGAGCAGTGTCAGAGAGTCTGAAAGAGAGAAATAAGATGGTAAAGGACCCAGAGCAAGAGAGGGATGTCGACAGGACAGATGGGATCTAGGAGAATGATAGGAACCCTCCCTCCTAGGTTGCGGGGAAGATACCAGAAGGAAGCAATTGCAACATTTCTAAGGAAGATATGGAAGATGAGATGCACGATGTGATGAGGTGATTGTCTGCAGAAAATGATACGTTAGACGAAGTTCAAAAGCTAAATCCCCAAATTTTAGGTAGTATTCACCCCGACCTTCCCTTGGTGCTTTATAATAGCCGTGGTAAATTTGTTGCTAAATTACTTAAAGTGATACACGTACATAGTGTGCATGATAGATATAGGACAAGTTTTGAAACATATAATAGTAGTATGGCTAGCAATATTAGTAACCTGGGATTGCAAGGATCTCAGCAACTCGGAGCCCAAGGATTTGTGCTCCTAGCACATACTTGAACCAACATGGCAGGATCCTTTACTAGATATCTGGAGTTCTCTGGTAGAGGGAACGAAGATGTGGAACAACATTGGTACCTATGCGAAGCAATATGGAGAGCCCGCCAAACACCAGATAACGTGAAGTCAATTGAATTATAGACTACGCTAAGGGAGAGAGCTATAAGGTGGTTTATCAAATGGGCAGAGCTGAATTAGAATCCCTCAGTGGATGACATCAAGAAGAGCTTTGCGCAAGGGTTCAAAGTACCACAAATAGATCAATATGAATTGTTGGAAATGTGGGAGATCAAGTAGAAGGAAGGAGAGACTGCTTGGGAATTAATGCAAAGGTTGAAAGATGAAATCAACAAGTTAAGCTATACAATAGATCGTAATAATCAAAGGGATTGGTTCATTAAAGCACTCCTACCCCTTACTAGGACACCACTGACACAACAGAAGATCAAAACCCTCTAAGATGCTCTGGAGCAAGCAACGTGCATAGAGGCCATGGCAGGGTACCCCCATGAGTATCGGGGAGGAATGGGATCTCAGGATCCATCGATCATGGGCCTCCAAAATCAGATTGCCAGTCTAACAAAGAAGCTAAAAGACTTACAACCGGTTCGACTGGTGAGACCCAATGTATGGTGCACTCACTGCCTGATAGAAGGCCATGTAGCAAATGAATGCCCAAGACTGAGAGGCACAAGTAGTTCAGTAGGCCTTGCAAGATCATCAAGGGCCCCGCCAACAACAGGTGTTGCGGCAGTATGATCACAAGGAGCATTCCTGGGCCAAAATTCACAAGACTACTATGAAGTCTGTAGAAGCTATGGACATCTTTCACGACTATGTCCAATATTGTAGAAGTACTCCAATGTACCCAACAATAATTACTGTGAGTTCTGTGCATCCACGACTCACCACACCGATTAGTGTCGGGCGTTAGACACCTTGGCAGAATGACTAGACCAATCAACATTTAGAATTAATGAAACTGGTCGTGGAGGATGGGGAGGAGGTATGAGAGGAGGAAGAACAGGGGGTAGAGGACTCGTGAGGTGCTACAACTATGATCAGGAGGGACATGTTGCCAAAGACTACCCACTCCCAAGAAGGCCTTGGTGCTCACAGTATCAAGTCAACGAACATGCCACAGAAGATTTCCCTAAGCTGATTGTAAGATGGGAAGAAAGGACCAGGCAATGAGGAACTAACTTGATCAATGCAAAACCATAGACCATTGACATTCTCCCAGTAAAAAATATAAACATAGTTACCAGAGAGTGATCTAGGTGGATATTGGTGGCTACCCACCTATCCCACTTGGAGCCCCACCATTGTTTCTTTTAGATTTTCGGTTTCCTTAATTATAGCACAATTTACTATTTTTGGCAGTTTTTCGGGTCCTGAACTTCCGAAGTTGTTTTCAAGCCTTAAACGACGTTTTTTTTAGCAATATTCCTCTTGGTAATTTCATTGAAATCACATTTTAAGTTTTATCCCTCAGAGAGATCTTTCCAATGAGGTATCATGCCCGTCAAACAGAGATAATATGACAAAGTTACGACCTCAAGAAGTTGGTTGCCCAACTAACCCCAACGGGGCCCATTAACTCTTGGTGTTACATCTCCTTGGGTTAGGGTTTTGGTTGTTTAGGGTTTTCTCTTATTTTTCAATAATAAAAATGCCCTTTAGCTTCATTTTAACTCAGTTCAGAGGCATGTAGCTGCCATATCTCTTCTCAGAAAGAAGCTAGCATCGCCTGAGCTAGGCTCATTTCCATTTTGTTTGTAAGCATATTTCATTATTTGATATTAATGAAAGGAAGTGTTATTTCTGCTGCATCTCTGTATTTATGGTTATATCTGAAATTTGTTGCGTTCCTGTTTAAATTCAGATTAGTGGTATTAGAGGTGTCTGCTCTTTCTCTATTTTTCTTTGCATGTCCTCAACGAGGTCGGGATATAAGGAGTTAGGGCTCGAACTGGTCGAACCTTTGCAATACCAACCTCATAAATCCCGACGACCTCCCATGGGGGAAGAAAAGAAAGACAAGGGAGCAGGAGATCATATCATAATATTTCTCAAGGAGGCCCTCGAGAAACAAAGGAACGCGATGATGGATAATTTGCCCAGATCCTTCAACAGTTGCCCACTCGCGATGCATCCACATCCAACAGCGACTCTGGAGCCTCCACACCTTTTTATGGTACAAGTAAACTTTGACATTCCCATATTTTAGGGCTAAATAGATGTAGATGTCGTAGATAAATGGTTGAATCTGCTAGAAGGATATTTTTTTGTTCATGATTTTTCTAGCCGAGAAAAGATTACTTTTTCTCTTCTCAAATCCGCCCCCCATGTCAAGGATTGGTGGGAAACCTATTATTAGCATAAGGATGAAAGTAAAACCTCACCGTTTTCAGCCACTTCCACTTGGAATTCATTCCGGGATGCCATCAAGGAGACTGTTGGGAGCTATGAGGACAAATACATAAAGTGGACCATGCTGCGGCAGGGACGGGACCAAGATGTGTCAGAGTTTACCATTTCTTTTCATACCCTTCACACGAAGTTGGGTATCAAGGATTATGAGAAACATTTGGTACTCAAGTACCGTGACTGCCTATATAGATACATCCAGGACGAGATGGAGTTCCTGCACATCTCTTCGCTCGGCACAACGTACCGATACACCTTCAAGATCGAGCAAAAGTTTAAACAAAAGAAGCGAGACTTTGGATCTACGAATCCGAAGTAGGGGAAAGGTGCCTCCAAACTGCAAAACAAAGGACAAATCCAAGGTGGGACGACCCAAGACAACCTGCCAAGCCCAAAAGTAAAGGAAAACATTGTGAAGCAAAAGAAGGACATGGGAGAGTGGTGTGAGTTCAATAAGAGCTCCACCCACAACACAAGTTAGTGTCAGGCCAAGGAGTCACTAGTGGCTGAGCTTAAGGCTTCAGAATCAGATTCATGTTTTGACTCTGAGTCAGAACCCGACAAGGGGAATGACAAACGGAATTAGATTATTGAGGTGGAGCCCAATGCCACGTTGCCACCACAAAGATCCAAAAAGAGGAACCCAAAGATCTAGAGGAGGAGGAGCATCTCTTCCACTCCCAGATGTGGGTAAAGGGTTCCCCGCTACAATTCATTGTTGATAGCAGGAGCTAAAAGAATCTCATTACAGAGAGATCATGAAGCGGTTGGGCTTACCGACCACAACACACCCACAATCGTACACCATCGGATGGCTTCATCAAGGACAAGATCTGCACGTGAGCCAACAAGGCCACCTTCATACAACGTCAAGCCCTTCATGGATGCGGTATTATGTGCCATTGATCCCCTTGATGTTTGTGATGTATTATTAGGCCAACCATACTTGTGGAAGCAACATGCTGCGTATCAGTCAAGGCATCACGCTGTTATTATTACATTGAGAAAATAGTTTTACAGGATACCGAAGATAGTACCGCCTACTGCCATCTCTCTGGTTACTGCAAACCAATGTGGTGAGCTCATTTCAAAAACCGAGAAATTTGTTTTCTTGATTATATGCCCTCAAGAAAAGAAGAAGACGATGGCCACGACCTCTAGACATGGCCCCTCCACATGACGAAAACATATGGACAAGGTCGTGGAGGAGTATGAGAACATCTTCACCTCTTCCGCAGGGTTGTATTTGCACTGTCAGGTCAAGCACTCCATCGATCTGACCCCAGGTGTGCCGTTACCCAATGGACCAATCTATCAGTGCTTTGTTCTAGAGAACAATTAAATCAAGAGGCAAATTTAGGAGTTGCTGCAGAAAGGTCACATTCGGCCGAGTTCATCACCTTGTGGGAGCCTGATCGTGTTGGTACAAAAGAAGGATGGGACTTGGAGACTCTATATTGACTATCGGGCACTGAACAATATCACTGTCCAAAATAGGTACCCGATCCCACGGATTGATGATTCTTTGGACCTGTTGTACCTTAAGAAACCAATTTCCTGGCTGTAGAGAAATTGTGCTTAAGACATTAATAAATATTATTTATTGTCACTTATTTGTCACTTAGATATATGTTGTGTTCTCAAATGAAGGACCTGGAGACTTGGTTTTTTTACTCTCAATACTTAGGTGACAAGGAAATATCAGAATGCCATTTGATAGCTGAGTATGAATGATAAATGAAGAAAGCTTGAAGAAGTTAAAAATAGTATGCTGCCTTACGCAGAAACTACTGTCTGTAACTTAGAAGAATTATGAAGGTGAGAACTGAATCATGGACAATATGCTGTTTAACACAGAACCTACTATTTATGACTCTTGGAGAAGTTAAAGATAATATGGTGGCTTGCATAGAAACTACTATCTGTAACTTAGAAAGAAAGGTGAAAATTTCAAGTATAGGAGCACTCTTTTAAGGAACTTTAACTTTATCTACCTAAGCAAATAAAGGCCTGCAGCTTCATTACCATACTTGAAGGAAGAAAACATAAGATGACTCATAACAAAGAAGTCAAAAAATCATACCCAAAAAATGCATGGAAACTTCCGATTCTTCATTAATTAACAATTATATCATGAATACAATGGCTTTGTCTCCGGGTTCTCCAAAATTCGAACCCTTTCTCTGTAAATTTTCCTCTTCTTATACATTGTGAAATAGTTGCTGATATTTGAAACTGTCAAACTACTAAACTGCTTCCCTAACTATCTGAAGTAAAAACTATTACGAAAAATTACACAGAGGGTAAAAGACACCTCATAGAACATGAAATAACAGGAAATAACTGAACTTAGAAGATGACAATGACTGTTGGCTTTTCAGCTCTGTTAATCGGCTCTTGAGTTCCTCTGTGGATGCTTTAATAATGCTTAATCCACTTTAGCTGTAACGAACTGTGTTTGACTTG